>CM024756.1:146035934-146575598 GCA_014218235.1 Colocasia esculenta | reverse complement strand
AAAGGTAGTAGCGTATGCTTCTCGCCAATTGAAGGAGCATGAGCGAAACTATCCGACTCATGATTTGGAGCTTGCGGTAGTGGTGCATGCACTAAAGATCTGGAGACACTATCTTTATGGTGTTAGATTTGAGGTGTTCACTGATCACAAGAGTCTAAAGTATCTTTTCTCCCAAAAGGAATTAAACCTTAGGCAGAGAAGAGGATTGAGTTCCTGAAGGACTATAACTTCGACCTCCAGTATCATCCTGGAAAGGCGAATGTTGTAGCAGATGCCCTTAGTAGGAAGAGGTCATCGCTCCAGCAGGATTGGAAGATGTTGGAGGATGCAGCGTGTGCGATGACTGTTAGAGTCATCATTGTGCCAGGCTTTTGTAGCTCAGTTGTCTATTAGGTCTTCGGTGTTATGAAGGTGACTGAGCAGCAAAAGCCGACCCTAGACTCCAAGAGTTAGTGGGCAAGGCGGCATTACTCGTGAGGATGATGTGATTGATTCCTCACCGTGTTTGTGTTCCAAACATCGTGGATTCCGTGAGCATGTTTTAGAGCGAAGGCTCATATGTCTAGATTCTCTATTCATCCGGTAACACTAGATTAACCGGATTTGAAGAGATCTTTTTGGTAGTCTGACATGAGAAGGATGTAGCGGAGTATGTGTCTAGATGTCAAGTTTGCCAGCAAGTAAGCAGAGCGGCAGCGACCATCTGGGCTTATGCAGAAGATGGAGATTCCAGTATGGAAGTGGGAAGCTGTCACTATGGTTTTGTTACGGTTTGCCTCGATCCAGACGGGGTAATGACTCGATTTGGGTAGTGGTAGATAGATTCTCGAAGATTGCGCATTTCTTACCCATGAAGAAGCAGTCAGTCAGAGTTTAGCTAGATTGTATATTAGTAGCATTATATTTGCATGGTGTCCCGAGTCGATCATTTCGAATCGAGATCCGAGATTTACTTCGAGGCTGTGGAAGGGTCTTCAGGATGTGTTTAGGTTCGGAGCTGAAGCTCAGTTCGGCTTTTCATCCCCAGACAATGGACAGTCCGAGGACTATCCAGACGCTCGAGGATATTTTGAGGGCGTGTGTTTCTGATTTGGAAGGATGATTGGGAGCGCCATTTACCTCTTGTGGAGTTCGCATACAACAACAATTTTCATGTGAGCATTGGTGTAACACCCCGAAAATTTAGTGATTTAAAAATTTTAGAAATAAGGGGGATAAATTAATAAACAGATGGAGAGACTTCCAACACCATGTATTAATGATCCATTAACAATTTGGGCCAGAGCACATTTGACCCAAGGATGAAAACTAGGACATGATTTCCAGAATTCTGTATGTAATTATGCCATAATAGAGTGGGCAAGTTAGGGTTAAAATTAAGGTAAATAGTCATGCAAGGTAAGCCAAAACCGAACCCAACCCCAATTGGTGGTTTCCTAAACCATTGCTACCTCCTTTGGAGGAAAGAGTCCCAGATTTCTTGGAGAAGAGGAAACAAACCTCGTAGCCCCTTTCCTAGTCTCGTTAGGACTCTTAAATACAACCTAAATCTATAAGAACTCGTCCTCAAACTCTTGGGGAAGGTTTAACAACGAGTTGGGATCGTTTGGAGGCAAGCTAGAGCTTCTGAGAGAAGGAGAAAGGTTGGAACCCGGAGTTCCATCCCCTGCATCCTCTGTTACATCCAGAACGTCGACTGGTCTTAGATCTTCATAAAAGTAGGTGTTCTCGGGCCAAGATTAAAGAAAACCAATACCAACATGTAGTTCTTGAGTCTAAGTTCATTTTCACTTGGTTTGACTATTTTCATGGAGTATACATTGTGTATTGGTGATTTTTCCCGAAGTCTCACACAGTTAGGGCTTTTCCCGTTCTTCTTATTATGCATGTAATCTGAGACCGAATTTGACTAACTTTCTTCATGAAAGTTCTTCCACTTGAAGTCATGATCATCTTCTATGTTGGACGTTTTGTCTAAAAGTCCTTCGTTAGAGAGTTAGGAGCATGATAAGAGAGTCTCTGCATGATACTGCGATTTCGGGTTACACTTGACTTTTGTTCTTCACAGGTTTTCTCTGGGATTTGAGACCGAATTTGATCAAACCCCAACATCAAAGTTCTTCTACTAGTTGTCCTCATCATCTTTTGTGTTAAATGTTTTATCTAAATGTCATTCTTAGAGAGTTATAAGAAGGGAAAGTGAATCGCTGCATGATACGTGTTTTCTGGTTACACTTGACATGTTTTTGTTTTTTTCCTGAAGGGCCACTAGTGTCGACAATAGTTGATCTAGTGTCGACACACTGTCCCAAACAGCCCAGAAGGTGTTCTATGAAGCTCTCTAGTGTCGACACTACTTGAGCTAGTGTCGACACACTGTCCCAGTTTGACCAGAAGTTCCTGGGAGCTGATCTAGTGTCGACACTACCTGAGCTAGTGTCGACACACTGTCCCATATTGGCCAGAAGGTTTTTCTGGAAGCTATCTCTAGTGTCGACACTACCTGATCTAGTGTCGACACTACTTGACCTTTTTGCCTTGTATATGAAGCACTGTGTCGACACTACCTGATCTAGTGTCGACACTACTTAACTATTTTGCATGATTTTGTCTTGAGTTTGAAGCATTGTGTCGACACCACTTGATCTAGTGTCGACACTACCCTTACAAAAAATTTGTATATTTTGGTTCAATCATCTCATGATGTCTACTAGCAGGTGCATGATGTTATATAGTATGCATGGACCTAAAATAAATCAACCCATTGAAAAATAGTAATGATATGAATACGATTCTATGTGTAATTGTGATTGATCTTATGTCCATTGATTATCTTGTGTTCTTGCTTATTGTCAATTGATAAGATAAGATATGATATGAATGTGGGGATGAATACATTTTTGAATGTTGTCAATATAATGTATTTGTCGTATGCATACATGTTAGGAAAGCACATGTTCTACATACGATCTGTCTTTAGAAACATCCTCATGTCAAGACATTAATGATCTATGAACATAAGATACGTCGTTATTCCTGCCTTGTTCTCTTGAGCTGTTTATCATTCCTTGACTCTATGAATGATCATGTTCCTTTTACTACGAGCTTGTTATTGAAACTCTGTGGCCATAATATGAATCTGTTTGTTCGGCACAACGTGGGACTCCGGTCCAAATTTGATCCAATGCCTGTGCAATAGGGCCCTGTCCGGTTCTGGGGAGGAGCGCCCCAACGTACTTATTAACCGTGGGAGTATGGACTCTTGGTGCTTGGCATAGCACAACAAATATGCAAGATTAGTGAAAATGTGCCTCCTGTTTGACATGATAAGTTTGACTTGACATGATATGATACGTCCGTTCATGTGAACACATGAGATCTGTTTGAATATGGCCAATCTCTTCTGACATGATTCTACTCTTGAATATCTATCCATTGTATATGAAACTTGACATTTGACCTGATATGATATCCGTTCTACTTTCTATTCAACTTGTTAGAAAAGCATGCAATGTCATCATATTCATGCATATCTGCCTATTTAAAATGTTAATCATGTATACTAGTGCCCGCATGTTATTGAGATGTAAATCCTACTGAGCTAGTTTCGCTCACCCCTATCATCCTGCCCTTTTTCAGTAATGATGAAGAACCAGTGGAGTCAGATGGGACAGGGCAAGAGTGATGAGCACCTGTCATATGATTTGTCAGCTTAGGAATAGAAATTTAGTAGTTGATGTATTAGAGAAACGTTGTTATTTGATTAATAACCTTTTCAGTTGATTCTTCTTATGTGAGATTGTATCTAGTTGAATGGAATGAAATAAGGTATACTTTTGGTGACCATATTATAGTCTCGAATGTGTTATTTATTCAATTGTGACTCTGCGCTATTCAACTGTGATATGCCAGTTTGTATCGTTCACGTCCCCCGGTATTTATTCTGCTGCTAAATATCGGGCGTGACAGTTGGTATCAGAGCCCTAAACTTTAGGGTCTAAGGAATAGGAACATAGAATGAAACTAGATCACACAAGTCAAAATCTGGCGTACCTAATGTGAGCTTGGGTAGAGCCATGGGAATAGAAGTCACATGTGATATATTTAGATGACTGACTCATATTATTATCTTGAAGGTGCTTATTACCTCAATGGCCGCTGAACGTGCCCAGGCTAGGACATGCAACGAACTATACAGAACTTGACTCAGGCTATCTTACAAGCCACCCAGGGTGGAGGTAACTGCGGAGCCGGTGAGCTCCATCAGAATTTTCGGAATATGGATCCGCCTAGGTTTGAAGGGAGTACTGACCCAGATGTTACTGAACACTGGGTTAAGGAAATTGAAAGGATATTCAGGGTCATGCAATGCACAGACCAGAACAAGTACTACTGGCGACTTTCCAATTGAAAAGGATGCCAGGGCATGGTGGGAGTCGGTAGAAGCAACACTAAATGGACAACAACTAACATGGGCTCAGTTCATTGAGCGATTCAATACCAAGTACTTTTCTGAGAGGGTCCAAGAACGGAAAGCAGCTGAATTTACGACTTTGAAGCAGAGAGGACTCAATGTGGCCGAGTATGAGGCCCAATTCTCTCGTCTGTCCCGATATGTTGTTCACTTAATTGGGACAGAAAGGATGAAAGCGAAACGCTTTCTGAATGGCTTGAGGCCCCAGTTCATCACTCAACTGGCGTCAATGGACATTCAAACCTATGCTGACATGGTAAAGAAGGCTCAGTTATTGGAAGATGCCATGGAGACTGCCGAAAGAATTAAGGGAAAATCCATGAAACGGGAGCAAGTGTCTTCTGCTGGAAGGTATCAGCCGACTATTGGGAAGAAAAGGCCCAGTGGCAGAGTAAATGAACCAGCGGATAAAAAGCCGAAGGAGATAGGTAAGCAGATAGTGGTGACACGGAGAAAGGTGCAAACATTGTGACAGAGTTGGTCATCGGTCTGAACAATGATGGAGAGCGCATGGGAGATGCCTGCGCTGGGTAGTCGTGACCATAGGATCTCAGACTGCCCAATATTGAAGGAACAAGCCCCTCAGGACAAACGTCCGAATGGATAGAAGAGGCAAGGCCGCTTGCAAGCTATTCAGGAACCAGAAGCTGCTGAAGAAGGAGGTATCGTGGAAGGTACACTTACTATTCTTTCTCGACCCGCATATGTTCTCTTTGATACGGGAGCTACGCATTCCTTTATATCTCAACATTTTTTAATACCCTACCCGTGAAACCCGTCCCAATGACTCCGGAATAGTTGTGTCAACCCCGATTGGTCCTGGCACCAATCTTACAAACCATATGCCATCCAGTGAAGTGTTGATAGACACCCAAAACCTACCAGAAAATTTAATATGTATGGATATGGAGGGTTATGATGTGATACTGGGAGCAGACTGGTTGTCTGAACATGGGGCTAGTATCAACTGCAGGAGAAGTCGGGTAACCTTTAGCCAATACCCAAAACTAGTGTTCACAGGGGATAGAAACCGCAGGAGATTGTCACTTATCTCTGCATTACAAGCCAAAAGGATGATGAGGAAAGGTTGTATGGACTTTCTTGTGCTGTGGTCATCGCAAAGAATGAAGTCAAAGTTGAGGACATCCATGTCGTCAGTGAATACGCTGATGTTTTCCCGAAGACTTGCCAGGAATTCCTCCTGAGCGAGAGGTCGATTTTACCATCGAGTTGGTCCCTGGAGCAGCACCAGTATCTAGGGCACCATATAGAATGTCCCCCGCAGAACTGAAGGAATTAAAAGAGCAACTGATGGAACTGTTAGAGAAGGGTTTCATCCGACCAAGCACATCGCCATGGGGTGCACCTGTTCTCTTCGTCAAGAAGAAAGATGGTCGATGAGGCTATGCATAGATTACAGACAACTAAATCAGTTAACCATCAAGAACAAATACCCTCTGCCGAAGATTGATGAGTTGTTTGATCAATTATCTGGAGCTAGATACTTCTCTAAAATAGATCTCCGATCCGGTTATCATCAATTGAGGATCAAAGGAGAAGACATTCACAAGACTGCCTTCCGAAGCAGGTATGGGCATTATGATTTATTGTTATGCCTTTCGGACTAACAAATGCCCTGCAGTTTTCATGCAGTTGATGAATAGCATTTATCGCCCATATCTTGATAAATTTGTGGTGGTATTCATCGATGATATATTGATCTATTCCAAGACAAAGGAAGAGCATGAGGAGCATTTGAGGATTTCATTACAGATTTTAAGGGAGAACAAACTATATGCCAAGTTAAGTAAATGTGAATTCTGGCTTGAGGAGGTATCCTTTTTAGGGCATGTGGTAACCAAAGATGGTATCGCTGTTGATCCATCAAAGGTTGAGGCTATGTTGAAATGGGAAAGACCGACAAGCGTCACCGAGATCAGGAGCTTTCTAGGATTAGCTGGGTACTATCGAAGGTTTATAAAGGATTTCTCAAAGATTGCAGTGCCATTGACCAAGCTGACCCGGAAGGAAAATCCATTTGTGTGGACCGATGATGTGAGGAAAGTTTTAACAACTTGAAGAAGTGTCTGACTACTGCTCCTGTCCTCGCCTTACCCACTGAAGAGGGAGGATTTGAAATTTATTCAGATGCTTCTGGAACAGACTGGGATGCGTCTTAATGCAACAAGGGAAGGTAATAGCTTATGCCTCCAGACAATTGAAGATCCACGAAGTGAACTATCCGGTTCATGACCTGGAGTTAGCAGCTGTAGTATTCACCTTGAAATTTGGAGGCATTATATCTATGGTGAGCAATTTAAAGTCTTTTCTGACCACAAGAGTTTGAAATACTTGTTCTCACAGAAGGAGCTGAACATGAGACAAAGAAGGTGGTTAGAGTACCTTAAGGACTTTGACTTTTCCATTCAGTATCACCCTGGGAAAGCCAATGTAGTGGCAGACGCTCTAAGTAGACAACCAGGAGCTATGCTAGCTAGTATGATGCTGGGCGAATGGAAGTTACTGGAGCAATTTGCAAGCTTGAACATAGACGTGGGAAAGAAGGAAAAACAAGTAATGATTTCAAATCTCCAAATACAATCCGACCTACTGACTGAAATTAAGGAGAAACAGGGAGAGGATCCATTTTTAGTTGAGATCAGGGAGAAGCTAGAGCAAAGGCCTGACTTTACTCTATCAGCGAAGGAAGATTACTGTTCCGAGGTAGGACATGTGTCCCTGATCACGGAGAACTCAAGAAGAGGTTACTAATGAAGCTCACCATCCAAGTACACGATCCACCTGGATCAACAAAGATGTACCAAGACTTAAAAAGGTCGTACTGGTGGCCAAACATGAAGAGGGATGTGGCGATCATGTGTCATACTGTTTAACATGCATGAAAGTCAAGGCCGAGCATTTTCGTACAGCTGGTGGACTGCTACCACTAGAAATCCCGAATGGAAGTGGGATAGTATCGGTATGGACTTTATCATGGGATTGCCCAAGACTAGAGGTGGTATGGATGCAATTTGGGTAATAGTTGATCGATTGACTAAGTCGGCTCATTTCTTGCCGATTAGAGCACCTGGTCTGTGGATGTATTGGCTGCATTATATGTTAAGGAAGTAGTTATTTGCATGGGGTTCCATCTAGTATATATCAGATCGCGATCCTAGATTTACTTCACACTTCTGGAAGGGACTGCAAGCAGCAATGGGTACTAAACTAATTTTAGTACTGCCTTCCATCCTCAGACTGATGGACAAACTGAAAGGACCAATCAAATTGTGGAGGATATGCTTCGTGCTATGGTGCTAGATTTCAGAGGGCGATGGGATGATCAGTTGTACCTGATGGAGTTTGCATATAACAACAGCTATCATGCAAGTATCAAGATGGCTCCATTTGAAGCCTTATATGGCAGGAGTTGCAGATCACCTCTTTGTTGGGAAGAGGTTGGGGAGAACCAATGGGTTGGACCCGACTTCATTGAGGCGACTGTCAGGAAGGTTCAGATTGTCAGGGAACGTCTGAAGATAGCACAATCCAGAGAAGAGTTATGCAGACAAGAGAAGGAGAGAGCTAGAATTTCAGGTTGGCGAACATGTTTTCTTGAAGGTCTCACCTTCAAGGGAATACAAAGATTTGGGATTAAAGGAAAACTAAGTCCCAGATTCATAGGGTCCATTTGAAATTCTGGAAAGGATTAGTCAGTGGCGTATAGACTTGCACTACCTCCACAGCTGGCGAACGTGCATAATGTGTTCCACATATCCATGCTGAGGAAGTACTTATTCAATGCCGACCATGTAATCAACCATGAGGACTTAGAGATTCGGGAGGACCTGACTTATGAAGAGAAGCCGATCAAACTGTTGGATCGGAAGATTCAACGACTCAGGAATCATACCATACCTATGGTGAAGGTCCAATGGAGTCGAGACGGAGTTACTAATGCTACCTGGGAAACAGAGGAAAGAATGAAGAAAACCACCCAGAACTATTCTCAGGTACGAACTACACCATTATGCGTAAATTTGGGGACCAAATTTCTTAAGTGGGGGAGGATGTAACACCCCGGAAATTTAGTGATTTAAAATTAGAAATAAAGGAGAATAAATTAAATAAACAGATGGGAGAGACTTCCAACACCATGTATTAATGATCCGTTAACAAGATTGGGCCAATGAAGCACATTTGACCCAAGGATGAAACAGGACAGGAATTTCCCCAGAAATTCGTGTATGTAATTATGCCATAATTAGAGTGGGCAAGTTAGGGTTAAAAATTAAGGTAAATAGCCATGCAAGATAAGCCAAAACCGAACCCACCCCAACCCAACCCCAATGGTGGTTCCTAAACTATTGCTACCTCCTTTGGAGGAAAGAGTCCCAGATTTCTTGGAGAGTAGGAAACAAACCTCGTAGCCCCTTCCTAGTCTCGTTAGGACTCTTAAATACAACCTAAATCTATAAGAACTCATCCTCAAACTCTTGGGGAAGGTTTAACACGAGTTGGGATCGTTTGGAGGCAGGCTAGAGCTTCTGAGGAGAAGGAGAAAGGTTGGGAACCTGGAGTTCCATCCCCTGCATCCTATGTTGCATCCAGAACGTCGACTGGTCTTAGATCTTCATAAAGGTAGGTTCTCTCAGGCTAAGATTAAAGAAAACCATATCAACATGTAGTTCTTTGAGTCTAAGTTCATTTGCACTTGGTTTGACTAGTTTTCATGGAGTATACATTGTGTATTGGTGATTTTCCCGAAGTTCACACAGTTAGGGCTTTTCCCGTTCTTCTTATTATGCACGTGATCCGAGACCGAATTTGACTAAACGTTCTTCATGAAAGTTCTTCCACATGAAGTCAGATCATCTTCTATGTTAGACGTTTTACCAAAAGTCCTTCGTTAGAGAGTTAGGAGTATGATAAGAGAGTCTCTGCATGATACTGCGATTTTGGGTTACACTTGACTTTTGTTCGTCAAAGTTTGCTCAAGATTTGAGAGACCGAATTTGATCAAACCCCCAACATCAAAGTTCTTCTACTAGTTGTCCTCGTCATCTTTCGTGTTGAGCATTTTGTCTAAATGTCATTTGTTAGAGAGTTATAAGAAGGTAAAGTGAATCACTGCATGATATGTGTTTTCTGTTACACTTGACATGTTTTTTTTTTTCCTGAAGGGCCACTAGTGTCGACACTAGTTGATCTAGTGTCGACACACTATCCCAAAACAGCCCAGAAGGTGTTCTAGGAAGCTCTCTAGTGTCGACACTACTTGAGCTAGTGTCGACACACTGTCCAGTTTGACCCAGAAAGTTCCTGGGAGCTGTTCTAGTGTCGACACTACCTGAGCTAGTGTCGACACACTGTCCCATACTGGCTAGAAGGTTTTCTGGAAGCTGTCTCTAGTGTCGACACTACCTGATCTAGTGTCGACACTACTTGACCTTTTTGCCTTATATATGAAGCACTGTGTCGACACTACCTGATCTAGTGTCGACACTACCTGATCTAGTGTCGACACTACTTGACCAGTTTTGCATGATTTTGTCTTGAGTTTGAAGCATTGTGTCGACACCACTTGATCTAGTGTCGACACTACCCTTACAAAAATTTGTATATTTGGGTCCAATCATCTCATGATGTCTACTAGCAGGTGCATGATGTTATATAGTATGCATGGACCTAAAATAAATCAACCCATTGAAAAATAGTAATGATATGAATACGATTCTAATGTGTAATTGTGATTGATCTTATGTCCATTGGATTATCTTGTGATCTTGCTTATTGTCAATTGATAAGATAAGAATATGATATGAATGTGGGGATGAATACATGTTAGAATGGACATGTTAGTGGTGTTAATGTTATGATTTGCATATGAGTTTCATGGTTACATGTTTTGCAGTGTTCAATTAATTATTTGTCGTATGCATACATGTTAGAAAAGCACATGTTCTACATACGATCTGTCTTTAGAAACATCCTCATGTCAAGACATTAATGATCTATGAAACATAAGATACGTCGTTATTCCTGCCTTGTTCTCTTGAGCTGTTTATCATTCCTTGACTCTATGAATGATCATGTTCCTTTTACTACGAGCTTGTTATTGAAACTCTGTGGCCATAATATGAATCTGTTTGTTCGGCACAACGTGGGACTCCGGTCTAAATTTGATCCAATGCCTGTGCAATAGGGGCCCTGTCCGGTCCTGGGGAGGAGCGCCCCAACGTACTTATTAACCGCGGGAGTATGGACTCTTGGTGCTTGGCATAGCATAACAAACACGCAAGATTAGTGAAAATGTGCCTCCTATTTGACATGATAAGTTTGACTTGGCATGATATGATACGTGTGTTCATGTGAACACATGAGATCTATTTGAATATGGCCAATCTCTTCTGACATGATTCTACTCTTGAAATATCTGTCCATTGTATATGAACTCGACATTTGACCTGATATGATATCCGTTCTACTTTGCTATTCAACTTGTTAGAAAAGCATGCAATGTCATCATATTCATATGCATATCTGCCTATTTAAAATGTTAATCTTGTATACTAGTGCCCGCACGTTATTGAGATGTAAATCCTACTAATCTAGTTCGCTCACCCCTATCATCCTGCCCTTTTTCAGGTAGTGATGAAGAACCAGTGGAGTCAGATGGGACAGGGCAAGAGTGACGAGCACCTGTCATATGAATAGTTGTCAGCTTAGGAATAGAAATTTAAGTAGTTGATGTATTAGAGAAACGTTGTTATTTGATTAATAACCTTTTCAGTGATTCTTCTTATGTGAGATTGTATCTAGTTGAATGGAATGAAATAAGGTATACTTTTGGTGACTATATTATAGTCTCGAATGTGTTATTATATTCAATTGTGACTCTGCGCTATTCAACTGTGATACACCGGTTTGTATCGTTCACGTCCCCCGGTATTTATTCCGCTGCTAAATATCGGGGTGTGACAATTGGTATGGCTCCATTTGAGGCGTTGTATGGCAGGCCTTGTAGATCTCCTTTATGTTGGGAGGGGAGATAGGTAGTTGATTGGTCTGGAGTTAGTTCAGGAGACTTCGGATAAGGTCCAGCTGATTAGGAAGAGACTTGTTGCGGCACAGGATAGGCAGAAGAGTTATGCCGACAACAGGAGGAAGGATTGGAGTTCGAGGTAGGTGAGCATGTCTTTTTAAAGATTTCGCCTACTCGTGGTGTAGTTAGATTTGGCAGGCATAGTAAGTTAAGTCCTAGATTCATTGGCCCGTATGAGATTCTCAGATGATTGGGCAACGTGGCATATGAGCTAGCTTTACCCCCAGCGTTAGCTAGTGTCCATCATGTATTCCACGTATCTATGCTCAGGAGATACGTCAGAGATCCATCTCATGTTATTAGCCACGAGCCAGTGGAGATCCAGCCAGATCTTTCTTATGTGGAGAAACCAGTAGCTATTCTTGACCGGAAGGTTCAGCAACTTCAGAACAAGAGTATTGCGTCGGTGAAAGTATTATGACGCAACTTCTCGCGAGAGGAGGCTACTTGAGAGCTTGAGGATGCAATGAGGAAGAATATCCTCAGTTGTTTGAGTAGTGTCGGTCTAACTTCGAGGACGAAGTTTCTTTAAGGGGGAAAGGGTGTAAGGCCCTAGAATTTTGCTTTCTTGTATAGGTGTTTGTTGTGGTAGAACTAGATGCTTGTATGTGTAGATATATATGAGTATGTAAATAAACTATTGATAGATTGATGTAAATTTAAGCATGTATACCTATTGTTACATATATATATATAATTACATTGCATGGATAGTATTATTTTTGAAGAGTACATTGTATATTTTATGTATTGGTATGGTGTAAATATGATTTTCTGCAGTTTTAAGTTCTGTGCAGATGACCTCTTGGCGTCAACATGAGTTGACGTTGATGGTAAGTTAGCGGCCACATCGATGGACGCCGATTGAGAATTGGCGGCTAGTGATGTTGATGTTTACCTCCCAGATCTGTTGCGATTTCAGATCCAGAAATGCCTCTGGAAATGTCGCCCTTGGTTTAGGAAACCGTCCCCCAATGGTAACCTAGCCTACCCAAGCGCGTTCCTAAAAACCCAACCCTATAAAACACGACTTAGGGCGAGGTTAGGTCCTTTTGGCATTTTGTCAAAAACCCTATTTTCTGTATGCGAAACCTGATTTTTGGACCGTGGATTTGGCGATTTGACAACTCCTTCCGGTGATCTTTCACGACTGGAGGGGAGTCTAAGCATAGGTGAAGGCTTCTCCGACACCGGGATGCGTTCATCATCGGCATAGAACCCGATAGAGGAGGATTTGAGGACTCTTTGGCTCGGGCCGAGGAGGGCTTCTCCAGCTTATTTGTTGCTTGTGGATTTTTTCAAGAGGCAAGTAACCCTTTCACATCACCCATACATGTGTCTAGTAAGTCCCAGGAATTTTATATGGATTTTTATTCGAGTCCTGGATCCCCCAAATTCACCAAGTTCTTACGTTCTGTCTGTGTTTTGCACAGACAGGAACTTAACGGCGAGATCCCTTGCCGTTAAGATCTTAAGTTGACGGCACCCTATGTTGCCGTTAACATGGGTAAACGACTACCCCATTGCCGCCAAGTTCTTCAGACAATGACATAATGCATGTTTATCTATAAAAGATCTATTTTCCGAATTTCTGCGCATGAGGATATAATGTAAAAGTGATATGCTATATAATACCATTATTGGGTATTGGATCATGCTGTGCAAAATTTTATGAATTTCTGTGGAATACCTTAATTATTTGAAATTTCTGAAATGCATGTTAAACAGGTTTTTAATCTTGCAAAATTTCGTTTGTGCAATATGTGTGGGATTTAATTGTCATGAACAGTGGTTGTGGGTTCAAATTCATGCTATAGAATTTGAGATTTTTCTGATATCTGTACAAATAATTACATTTTCTGAACTGTAGAATAGTAAGCATGTTGTATTAGTGTCAAAAATTCAAATAAATGGTATAAGAATAGTTAAATTCCTAGATATTTGCATATGTTTAGGACTGTCAGAGTACATGTGTAGAATGAGTTGTGGGTCTGAACAATGAAAATCCATGCCAATTTGACTATTTTTACTTTGTATAATACCACTGTTATAATTTTCTTAATTAGTAGATATTTCATAAAAATATGAAATTCTGCATATGTGATGTATGATCCGTGAATGGTCTGTAGTTAAATTTTAGAGGAATTGAATAATAACAGTTACTGATTTTGTAAAAAATCGTGTAATGACCAATTAGAGCATGATAATTAATGTTTACAACATGTTAGCGTGATTGAAGAATTGTTAAACCTGTAAACAGTAGTACCATGATTAGGTAAATCTGAACCATATGTTATTGTGTAAGCATGAAATATATGCGATAAATTGTGTACTAAGTGTGAGTTCAAAAGTGGAAAAATGTGTAAATGTGCCAATGGGTGACACTGCTACCTTAGAGGGCTGTGGAACTGTACCGTAGTTAAGTTCCTACGGGAAGGTTCATATGTGTGTGAAATCCCATGGGCATTGGGATAAAATCCTGGAGGCGGACAAGTATCGCTGGTTAGGGTGGAGAGTGCTTCTCCCGGTTCTGCGCAGTAACTAAGATTTATCACTGTAATGTCTAGGTGATAGATATATGTGTGATGTGATCAGTGTGTGTCCTTCTAAGAGGTGGTTTGGACTATGTGTCACGACATATAACGATAAAAATGTGAAATTGTGGTTATGTGAAAAGTGAATGTGAAATTTGTGTAAATGAGTAAATGAACATGCGAATATGTGAATTAGTGTGATAACATATGAAATTGTAAATAGGGTTCTAAATGTGTTAAGGTTTTGTCAAAACAGCAAGCTCATGATGTTTATACATGTGTAATGAATGTGGAATTACTTAGAATCCATGTTAGGAACATTTCATGTGTAAGTTGCATGTTAAGTTGCCATGATACTACAACATGAATGTATTAGAACGTGAATTGAGAATATATGTTAGAAGATATGTAGAAAGCATGTGTTAAGGTTATTATTGTATGAACATAACCATGCACCATGTGTCATGAAATTGATAGAAGTATCATGTTAGGCTTTCTTTTCAGATTGTTTAATCCATGCTACATGAACTAGTGAAATTGATTGAATGAGTAAAATGTCATATGATGTATGTATGATTAATGTGTGGGAAGTTACTTGCTGAGTCTTGTAGACTCACTCTTGCTTCGGCGTACAGGTGCAGGTGATATTACTCCCTTGGAGGAGATCGTTAGGAGTGACTCCGAGCGTGAGGAGTAGCATCTTCGTGGAATTGACTTATTGTACTCTTCATTTTCATAAGTATGTAATAAAGGAATTGTTGTAATTCGGATGTGGACAATGTAATAGTTTAATTTCTCAGTTATGAAGTATTTGATTTTCCTTTGTTCTATATAAACTGTGTATAAATGATGATGATGGAATAAGAGATTTATTTCTAGTTCTTTCAATTCCGCTGTTATGTGATATATTTGTGTACGTTTCAGTCTATTGAATATGTGATGGGTAAATATCCCACTGTAGCGGCACTCATTATATCGATGTGGGTTGGTATAACCGTACCGGTATAAGGAGGGTCGTTACAGGGGGAGAAAACATGACGGCGCGAGCCATCACGTTCATGTCGCGACGGTCCAGTCGGCCGCGTCCCCCCTGAGGTCGAGACGGTCAGGCCGTCGAGACTTCAGAGGGGCGTCCCGACCCAAAAAGGCATTTTGCCCTTTTGGTTTTGGTCCTTCCCTCCAAAGCATGATACCAAGCTCTTCTAAATCGATATAAAATCACATGATGGTCCAAAAATCATGAAACTAGTTTTAAATTCAAGTAGACTCATAGATCTATCAATAGGCATGAGTAATTAGGAAACGGACAAGGTTTGTGCATGCTTTAACAAGGTTACATTTCAATGACCTAACATACTCAATCATGGAAGAATGATTTAATTGGCAATGAATACATGATAGAAATTAGGGCAAATATGGGCGTTTGAAAGCTAGTAACAAGTAGTAATTATGAGAATAATTTCACAGCATGAGATCGAGTACAAGCATGGATTGATAACAATCTTTAGGGTTCGGGTAAAAGATAATGATAGGGTTTCAAACATTTAATTCGCCCTCTTGGATGAACGAAAAAGAAAAAACCAGAGGGCTTTCAAAGAGGATCATGTGGGCTACCTAGGGTAAAATTTACAGGATTTGTGCTTGAGAGATTGCCTACCTTTGCTTGATGATAAGAAAACCTAGGGTTGAAGACGAGGTAGAAGATGAAATCATCTTGCTCCAAGCTCCTTCCTTCTTGCTCCTCTCGTCCTCAGCTCCTCTCTTCGTCCTCCAAAGTCCGAGCAATGAAATGAGATTTGGTTGGGACGAATTAGAGGTGTATAGGTTGTTTAAGAGTCCTAATTAGTTAAAACTCTTCCTTCTCCTTCCAACTCCGAATTTCCTTATTTATCTCCTTATTTCTTGCATTATCCCACCTAATAGTATAGATGAGAGGCCTAATTTTGTGGGTAATGGGTTAGGATGGGATGAAGACTCTTATTTAGGATAATTATACAACATTTAGTCTTTATCTTACCCTTTTCTATTTATTACTATTTTTAGGTACGAATTTAGCTTAATTACTTCACATCCCAAGATGGGCTCTTCACAATTTGGCCCAACAATTTATGTTAGGACCATTAGTAAAACCCATTACTAATTTAGCTTAATGGGTATTGATTTAATTCTATTATTCACCCTTTATTCTTATTTAAATCTATTTATCACACTTATTCAATTAATTTCTTATTTCAATTCAATTTAATATTATTTATGCCATATTTCTAACCTTCATCATTTGGGCTCTTACTCTTGGCCCAATAACTTATGTGAGCTAATTGTACAACCATGTTCTTAATGGGTTTTAATTACCTTTTTATTAAAGAATTTATTCATGGGCCAAGATTTGTCTATTGGTCCAATTATCATAATGGGCTATCAACACATATTATTTAAAGTCTACCCACATGTTTATTTTAATTTATAATCTACTTTATCTTATAAAATTAGGTTCTCCAACTTGTTCCTTAATTATGGTAATAAGTCGCATAAATTCTTAAACTTGGTCTAAATGATTTTTTCTATGTCGGGTCATTAGAGAATATTATTAAAGCAAAACTACTATTTTTTACGTCATTTTTATATGGGGTTTTACGCATGCAATAATGATGCATAACTTTTGACTAGTTTGCATTTATTAATTCATAAAATTTAAATGGACAAATTATTAGGAGTCCCTAATAGATATTTGACTTATTTTCTAGTCCATGATAGAGCTGTAACTCATTACAGTAAGTGTTATTTCCTATTACAATACACGTTAAATCATGTTACAGTAAGGACCTCCTTATTATAGTTAGGGACTTCTAATTAATTTTCCCAATTAAAATTTATCTATATTTTTTAATTACTAGATTTTCTGGTACTACATGCGGCGTTCTTTTCTCCGTAAAAAACAAACAAACACAAACAAGAGAGTAGATCTCCTTCACAAGTAGGGCTGTAAATGGATTCAGATCTGATTCGAATTCATATCCAATTATCCAGATATTATCCGTTTAACAAATATCCAGCGAAGCGGATTTCGGATACAGATATTATTCAGATAATAAACAGAGCAGATACGAAACAGGTGATCCGCTCTGTTTAAGATCCACTACGAAATGAAGTTATTTTTACCATTAGATCTTAAATCTAATGATCCATATATAATTATAAATATATAATATATCTAATGTTAATCTTTGTTTAGATAATATTTTTTATGTTTGTACTTTTTAAAATTTTTACAGATTTGTTTTTATTTTTTATGATTTTTAGATCACTTAATATCTTTTATTAAGCTTATATTTTTTAAGCGGATAATATCTGTATCCGCTTCGAATCTAAAAATTATCTGATTAAATTATTTGCTCCGTATTTGAATTGTATTCAAAGCGGATATGAATTATTCGATTAACTATTCGAATCGGAATCGAAAAACTCATATCTGCTCCGTATCCGCTTCATTTACAGCCCTATTCACAAGTCTCCAAATCTCGGTGTCCCGCCTTCTAGAACTGTAGATAACTTGAAAAGTAGGATTTGGTGAGCTAACTAGCCCAGTAGGATTCAATCTATGAGTCAAAATATTAAGATAATCAAGGACAGTATCAAGAGTTTAACTGTAGCAAGGCTAGATAACAAAAGTGACTGGACGACCAAGTCAACAAATAACAACAGGAATATTGAAATAAATCGCATGATCAAGAATTCAAAATAACAACCATGTTCTAGTTCAAACCATATCTAACTGATGACAAAATAACATGATGACTAATCCAGCTTATAGTGATGCAATGCCAAACATCTTTAGATCCTTTATCGTTCTGCACGGTCTGTAAAAAAATTCGGGTGCTCCTCCCAGGACTGGACCTGCCCTATTTGCACAGGCATATTAATCAAGTGGGGTCCAGGGACCCAATAATTGTCATCACAAGTCTTTCATCAACAATTGTGTTACTCAAGTACTCAAACTCTTACGAAATCAAAGAACATGGATTAAGGTCACTAAACACAAGAAGATGTGACCAACTAGAATTTACTAATACTTGGGGACTTCAAAGATAATCCATAGAAGGATATGGAAGACAATTTGAATGATCTCTTAGTGACTTAATGGTAAAAATCCAAGAGGATGAAGGAGATAACTTGCTAGGCTAATAGCATGAAGTATCAGCAAGGGATTGAGCAAAGAAAGGTTGGAAGACTGGCCCAAACAGTGTATGTCGACAGCCAGGAGGTGGTTGTCGACAGGTGCAGGTATCCAAAACCCAGTTTTGGAATCTGGCAGTACCTGTCGACAGCCAGTCCCTGTCGACATGGCAGACCATCTGTCGATAGGTAGGTGATATCTGTCGACAGATGCTGGTTTTTCTGAGAATTTGGGTTCTGGAAGCTTGGGGCCTGTCGACAGATGATCCCCATCTGTTGCCAGCCGCCAAGTCAACCTCCAGAATGGTTTAACCACCACTCTAAGGGTCTTATCAATGGGACCTATGGATCTAAACATGAACATATCAACTAGAAGAACTTGTCAACTAGTTTACAGGTTGAACAAGATAAAACATGAGAAGCACAATCTACACATGATTATCTAGAAGCTTTAAACTACAAGGTACTGGAAGAACAACTCCTATAACAATGGTTTCTTGCACTCAACAAGAAGATTTCTATATGATGAACACACAGTTCCAAAGGTATTTATAGAGTCAAAACAAAAGCTTCAGGATTCGAACATCTAAACAGGAGATGAACATACTGTTCTAAAGTTGTTTACAAGTTCAAGGCAAACATGTATGTGGTTATGAACTTCTTATCAAAAGTAGAAGACAAGGATAGAAGAAGGATAGAGAATCCTACATACACATACTAAAACATGATTATAAGGATGAACACACAGTTCAAAAGAGGATTTACAAGATTAGAGACAAGTATGTACGTGGTCATAAATTCTCTAGCAAAGGTACGAGACAGAATAAGAGAAGAAGAAAGAATCCTACCTGGCTTTTGAAGAAGATAAAATCCCTCTTCCTCTTAACAAGGAAACCACTGCAAAAGGAAGAAGAGATGACAAGGTTGCAAGTGTAGCTGCAACAGAAATAGAAGCAACAGCAACAACCCAACAGTAGCACCTACAGCAAGGGTAGCTCCAACGCTCACCAACACAAGGCTGGCAAGCATAGCAACAGCAGGGGCAGAAAAAGAAAGCAGACACAAACAAAACATGCCAAAGCAAGTGCTGAAAAGTGCACATGATGGGTGTTGGGGGGTTTTTATAACTCTCCCAGCTTTCTATGCACGATGGCACATCGGCCATCAAGGTGTCGTAGTAAAAACCACTTCCTACACGTATCCCATGCACAACTCAGAGCTTACACCTAAGGGATTAACGTGTAAGTCTCCTACCCTAGTGAGGTGGCTCACTCAGCTCTCAACACATAGGCAACTTTTAATTCTAAGAAAATGGTTACCGTAAATAGGTGATAATTCAACTGGCCCAATAAACCTCATGTTATGTGTCCTAACGGTTTTAATCATGTTGAAATTTCAACCATAGGCTAATGAAAAGGTTTCACAATTATGGTGATTTTAGTTTATTTTTAGAATTTTTTTCACTTAGCAAAAATTGCCCGGAAAATAGTTGCGTCGGCTTAATCTCGAAATCTACACGTCAACAATTCCAGATATTTACATTTTTTACATCACCATATTTTTCTGGAAATATGGTATTCTCGAATTTCATTTTCATTACAGAATTCCGATGTCGCCCTGCCGGAGCGCGCACCTCTGAGTACGACACTGGAACTAACTTTTTTTATCACACATAAATCCTAAATTAAGATTAATTATAATTCATGATAATAGTTATATTTAATAATCATATTATTCACATTTTTCTAGTAATTAAAATTTTCGGGGTGTTACAACTCTCCCCCACTGAGAAGAGAGTTTGGTCCTCCAAACTCCATGACTAGTTTGGATGGATCACAAAGATTAAGTTTTCAACCTTTTAAATTTTATTTAATCAAGATTAATCTTACCAATCTTGTCATGATTATTATGTCATATGATGTATACATCCTCTATATAATTTATTATCATGACATCGTCAGTTGATGGGGATCTGAATATTAGCATCTTTAGATATTAAAGAGACATGTTTTGATCATGGTTCAATTAGATACATCCTCTACTATGTTCTTTATTTCTGGCAATAGTATATTAAGTGTTTAGCAGATCCTTGTTAATACATATTATACCTAAAGTCTCCCCCACTAAGGAATAACCTTAATCCTTAGAGTTTATATAAATACATATTCCATGGGAAGAGTAATAAAGTACTACAAGAATGATGAGTATTGTCAATATGATGATAAACAACAAAGATTTTATTTATCTCATAAAGTTTCTAGTACAGAACTCCAAAATTCAGCCTTACAAAATTACATGGGTTGGCAAAACTTACCAAGCTTGACATGCTATAACAATTAATTCTAAGCATTTCTCACTATACTCTAATCATATTGACTTATACATAAAAATTACTTCTAATAGCTTCAGTCACTTTTCCTTGTGGCTTAAGTTTTCCTGAACTCTTGTCTTTATTCTGAGAGAGTACAGGACATTCTGAGATCCGATGCTTTAGACTTCCGCACTTCAAACATGCTCCTAGTCTCCGCCAACAGTCTTCTTTGACATGGCCCGATTTGTGACAATATGCACAAGCTTCCTTAGGTTGTGCCTTGGCATTCTCTTGCTTGTTGGTCTTCTTGATCTTTTTGCTTTTCTTTTTCCTCTTCACCATCTTTTTGCCATTGTTTTCTTTTTTATGGAGGAAACTATTCTCTTCCATATAGATATTGTAATACTCATTGTTTCTTGGAGATTTGTACTTCTAATATTTTCATGCAGTTCCATTTTCCCTTGATCATCGACTGAAACTACTTGCTCCAAGGACTGAGCAAGATTGTTCATTGCATTTGAACCTCTCTCCAATGTGTTTCTTCTCCCATCCCATTGGCTGAGCAAACAAATTTAAGTCTGGTTAATCAATCTTGCAGTTTAAAACTCAGCTTTTCTAATTAATACTAGTAGTACAGTTGTTAATGTATGTATCTAGTTACTTGATACATTGACCTTTATGATTAAATGATGTCTGTTCCTTAAAGGATTTTTAAATATGATAGATGATTTATGTTGTATCTCTGGTTTTGATAATGTTACAAGTCAAGCAAAATGTAATAAATATCTAACACAAGTCTTTTATATCATAAGAAAATTCATAAAGTCAAAGGCTCTTTTTTGTTATGTGTTGACTCTGGTTACTCTATAGGTCGACACACAACTTACACTGAGTGTACTACTGAAGTTTGGTGATGCATATCAGTCAACTAGTTTGGACAACACAAGAGTGTGTCAACTTTGATTGAGGATGAAACGGTTCTATTTGTCAACATAAACTGGTGGTTTCACCGGAACTTGAATTCAACAAGGTTTATTTGAATTATGAGACTTTCAGGTAGGCCAATTTGTGAGAGATTAGAAAGACGCTATTTTGATGGAATCGCCAAAATCGCATTTATCTTCTTCGGTGAGAGTTGATTTTTTATTGGTAAGAGATATGATTTTTCTGATATTTTATTAGATTCAAATGGGGAGTACTTCTTTATTTACATGTAATATCTTAAGTAAATGAAACATCAAATTATAACATTTACTTAAATGATATGGAATGTAAATAAGGTATGAGTTTCAGTTTTACAGGGTTCTTGCTGACACCTTTGGTTGGACATGAAATAGATCAGGTTAAACACCTCAGACAGGTGTATTTTGACAGCCAGGAAGTGGTTGTTGATAGCTACTGTCCTCCCAGAACCAATTCCTGGAATCTAACACTATCATATCGACAGGCCAAGGTCGGCTGTCGACAGGTGGAAGCTATCTATCGACAGATGAAGGTTATCTGTTGACAGCTACTGGTGGAACTGCTTTATTTGGGTTCTGGAAGCATGATACCTGTCGACATATGGGTTCTATCTATCGACAGTTGTGGGTTGAACGTCCAGAAATAGTATTACAACATTTCAAAGACTCTTCTAAGTGTTCCTATGATTCCAAACATGATTAACAACATCAAAGGGTCTTTTTCCATTCTAAAACACTACTTTACATGAGGGAAACAAGTAGAACAACAGGAATATATTGTGGCATGGACACCTATGACAAGATGATATACTGGAAACATAACTCCTCCAAACCCACTCTCTTGTAACTAATAGGAAGATTTCTACAAACATGCTTGGACCTAACACGAATATTAGCTAAACATGATTACAAGGAATAGAAGAACAATTATAAAGATGTTTCCAGAATCAAAGGCAAGTGTGGACATGGTCAAACACTTAAACATGGAGTTCTTCAGTATGAGAGAAAGGCTAGAACAAAAAGAGGAGGTCTTTATGGTATGGATAGAATAGAAAGACTTCTGGAAGAAAGAAAATTGCTTACATAAGTCCTTCTTGAGAATCTTTCTCGAATTTGGAAGAAAGTCATATCAAATACATGTATCAATAACCAAAGACATGAACTTCACTAAAGGTATGAACACAGTGAGAGAGAAAAACACTCCTATTAGCTTTACTGAACTCAATCAAGATAATACTGAATAGATGGTCTTAAGGATTTTAATAGAAGAAGGAAACCAAGGTGATTTTACAGAACATGGAACAAAAGTAAATATGGGTTTATACAAATAGAGAGACCACAAGCATGAAATAAGAAATGGAAGAAGAGTTGTAGAGAGGAACCAACCTCTAGATATTCCGTTCATACACAATACAATCTATATCCAACTTTACTTATCTAGCTTAACCTCAGGCTTTTTACTCATCCTCACAGGTCACTATAGGATGTTGAAGATCAATAACTTTAAAGTATTTGGATCCTCAACCGATGCTTTGATACCATTCTGTCACGTCCCGACATTTAATATATCAATAAATGTCGAAACTGAACGAATAAGAAATCAAGAGTAAACTTTGAACTATTTGAGCAGAAAATTGCTCGGACTTTACTAAATAAAATAATTATTAACTGTCATTCTACAGGTATTACATGACTCTCAATTTACAATTCAAAAGTAAACGCCGCAAAGGTTGATCTCTCAGCCCACAAATCTCGGTGTCCCGCCTTCTAGAACTGTAGATAACCTGAAAAGTAGGATTTGGTGAGCTAACTAGCCCAGTAGGATTCAATCTATGAGTCAAAATAATTAAGAAATCAAGGACAGTATCAAGAGTTTAACCGTAGCAAGGCTAGATAACAAAAGTGACTAGACGACCAAGTCAACAAATAACAACTGAATACTGAAATAAGATCGCATGATCAAGAATTCAATAACAACCATGTTCTGGTTCAAACCATATCTAACTGATGACAAAATAACATGATGACTAATCCATCTTATAGTGATGCAATGCCAAACATCCTTAGATCCTCTATCGTTCCGCACGGCCCGTAAACAATTCGGATGCTCCTCCCAGGACTGGACAGCCCTATTTGCACAGGCATATTAATCAAGTGGGGTCTAGGGACCCAATAATTGTCATCACAGTCTTTCATCAACAATTGTGTTACTCAAGTACTCAAACTCTTATGTAATCAAAGAACATGGATTAAGGTCACTAAACACAAGAAGAGTGACCAACTAGAATTACTTATACTTGGGGACTACAAAGATAATCCATAGAAGGATATGGAAGACAATTTGAATGATCTCTTTAGTCACTTAATGGTAAAAATCCAAGAGGATGAAGGAGATAACTTGCTAGGCTAATAGCATGAAGTATCAGCAAGGGATTGAGCAAATAAAGGTACTGGAAGACTGGCCCAAACAGTGTATGTCGATAGCCAGAAGGTGCTGTCGACAGCCAGGAGGTGGCTGTCGATAGGTGCAGGTATCCAGAACCCAGTTTCTAGAATCTGGCAGTACCTGTCGACAGGCCTGGACTGGCTGTCAACAGGGCAGACTCATCTGTCGACAGGTAGGTAATATTTGTCGACAGATGCTGGTTTTTCTGAGATTTGGGTTCTGGAAGCTTGGGGCCTGTCGACAGATGATCCCCATCTGTTGACAGCCGCCAAGTCAATCTTCAGAAATGGTTTAACTACCACTCTAAGGGTCTTATCAATGGGACCTATGGATCTAAATATGAACAATATCAACTAGAAGGACTTGTTTCTAACTTTCACAACTAGTTTATAGGTTGAACAAGATAAAACATGAGGAGCACAATCTACACATGATTATCTAGAAGCTTTAAACTACAAGGTACTGTAAGACACTCCTATAACAATGGTTGCTTGCACTCAACAAGAAGATTTCTATATGATGAACACACGGTTCCAAAGGTACTTATGGAGTCAAAACAAAGCTTGAGGATCCGAACATCTAAACAGGAGATGAACATACTGTTCTAAAGTTGGTTTACAAGTTCAAAGGAAAACATGTACGTGGTTATGAACTTCTTAGTATAAGTAGAAGACAAGGATAGAAGAAGGATAGAGAATCCTACAGACACACATACTAAAACATGATTACAAGGGATGAACACACAGTTCAAAAGAGGATTTACAAGATTAGAACAAGCATGTACGTGGTCATAAATTCTCTAGCAAAGGTAAGAGACAAGAATAAGAGAAGAAGAAAGAATCCTACCTGGCTTTCGAAGAAGATAAAATCCATCTTCCTCTTAACGAGGAAACCACAACAACAGGAAGAAGAGATGACAAGGTTGCAAGCATAGCTGCAATAGAAATAGAAGCAACAGTAACAACCCCACAGTAGCACCTACAGCAAGAGTAGCTCCAACGCACAACAGCTCCAGCAGCAACTCACCAACACATGGCTGGCAAGCACAGCAACAGCATGGAAGAAGAAGAAAGCAGACACAAGAACAAAACATGCAAAAGCAAGTGCTGGAAAGGTGCACACGATGGGTGTTGGGGGGTTTTTATAATCTCCCAGCTTCCCATGCACGATGGCACGTCGGCCATCAAGGTGTCGCAGTAAAGCCTACACGTATCCCATGCACAACTCAGTGCTTACACCTAAGGGATTAACGTATAAGTCTCCTACCCTAGTGGGTGGCTCACTCAGCTCTCAACACATAGGCAACTTTTAATTCCAAGAAAATGGTTACCGTAAATAGGTGATAATTCAACTGGCCCAATAAACATCATGTTTATGTGTCGTAATGGTGTTTAATCATGTTGAAATTTCAACCATAGGCTAATGAAAAGGTTTCACACATTATGGTGATTTTAGTTTAATTTTTAGAATTTATTTTTCACCTAACAAAAATTGCCCGGAAAATAGTTACGTCGACTTAACCTCGAAATCTGCACGTCAACAATTTTGGATATTTACATTTTTGATATCACCATATTTTTCTGGAAATTATGGTATTCTCTAATTTTATTTTTGTTACAAAATTTCGGTGTCGCCCTGTCGGAGCGCGCATCTCTGACTACGACACTGGAACTAACTTTTATTATCACCAATAAATTCTAAATTAAGATTAATTATAGTTCATGATAATAGTTATGTTTAATCATCATATTATTCATATTTTTCTAGTAATTAAAATTTTCGGGGTGTTACAACATTGGCCTCTTTTTCCTTTTATAGGGGCTTGGAAGAGGAGGAGGAGGAGGCCCATCGGAGGGCATTTTTTCTTATTGCCAAAAAAGCGCCCCATCGAAGGGTTCTATTCAATGGCATTAAATGCCTTATTTTCTCTCCCCCTTTTATTTATTTAGGAGAGGGAGAGAGAGAGAGAGGGAGAGGAAGAGAGAGGCCCATCGAAACCCACCCCCATCGGCGAGTGGGACCTACCCGGGTGGAATCCCACCGCGCGTGGGCTTCTGATGGGGCTCCTCGTTGGAGCCACCCACCGTGGGTAGGCCACTGATGGGGTTTCGATGGGCAACCCCATCGGAATAGGAACCCCTAGATGGGGTTCTTTTTTTTCAGGAATTTATGGGATTTTGTGGATTTTGGGTTTTGAGAATTTATGGGATTTTGGGAATTACGATGATTCTGAAATTTAGATATTAAGAATTTATGGTTTTGGTAATTTCAAAAATTTCTAAATTTTGAGAATTTTTTGAGATTTGGATATTTCTAGATTTTCTGGTAATTCCTGTAAATTTGATGTTTCTGTAATTTTGAGATTTTGATATTTCTGGATTTATGGATATCTAAAATTGATATTTTTGGTTCAGAATTTGATATTTTTGGATTTTTTTTCCTGGGAATATGCTATTTTTCATAAACTGAATATTTCAAAAAATTCTAAATTACAACACACATGAGTAGGACACCAAGAGGTATAATGTCTTATACAGTACAATACTATTGCATGCTAGGAGCAATGAGGACGCTCAGCAAAAGTCCCCCCTATGCATCTCCAAGTCCATATATATAATCATAAATACATATGTACGTCATTGTTAAAATCTATTTTGCCTGTCTAGGAGCGACGAGGTTGCTCGACTATATATGTAGATGATAATCCAACTGCAGTTGTTATAGCGGTGTCTCACGCGGCTTCAATTGACTATGTAGATGACAATTGCAGATAGGACTAGGACACCAAGGAATAATCCAACTGCAGTTGCTGTAGCGGTCTCCCATGAGGCTTCAATTGACTATGTAGATGACAATTGCAGATAGGACTAGAACACCAAAGAATAATCCAACTGCAGTTGTTGTAGCGGTGTCCCATAAGGCTTCAATTGACTATGTAGATGACAATTGCATATAGGACTAGGACACCAAGGAATAATCCAACTATAGTTGTTGTAGCGGTGTCCATGATGCTTCAATTGACTATGTAGATGACAATTGCATATAGGACTAGGACACAAGGGAATAATCCAACTGCAATTGTTGTAGCGGTGTCCCATGAGGCTTCAATTGACTATGTAGATGACAATTATAAATAGGACTAGGACACCAAGGAATAATTCAACTACAGTTGTTGTAGCGGTGTCTCATGAGGTTTCAATTGACTATGTAGATGACATTTGCAGATAGGACTAGGATACCGAGGAATAATCCAACTGCAGTTATTGTAGCGGTGTCCCATGAGGCTTCAATTGACTATATAGATGATAATTACATATAGGACTAGGACACCAAGGAATAATCCAACTGCAGTTGCTGTAGCGGAGTCCCATGAGGCTTCAGTTAAAGGTCAATGATCTGCGCATATCATTGACGGCTCTGGAGAAGAAGGCACATATGCTGGGGACTCGGAGTAACATGTATGTGTACAATTAAGAGCATAGCTAGTTCAAGAATTCAAAGGGCCAATGGAAAAAATGAACACAGATGAGCATGGCATGAAAATACTTTCAGTTGTGTTTGGGGCAGCCACGGCCTCCCTCGCGGCTCCGCGACTGCATGTATGCGATGCGGGCTGACGACAACCACCACGACTATGATGAAGATTAATATATTTGCCATCACCTGAAATTTTGTTCAATTTAAGGTTAAAAAAATATTCTGCTAATGAAAATAAGAAACTATAACCTTGACTACCAACCTCAGGCAATCTATCGAATCCCCAGTCAGTCGGCGCTCTGCAACCATTACAGGTCATACAAAAGCCGTATTTTTAGTTGTCTTTGGTCTTGATGAAGAAGTTTGGAAAATGGCTCCGACGACGTACACCATTGTGTGGTTGTGGGACTCAAGCACTCAGACACTATGATTACATGTACGCACATAAATATTGATGCTTTGTTTTGCATGGGTGTCGGATGGTAATTAAGCACGGTACCTTGTGATTGGAAGCAAGTATGGGAAATCATAAACTGGGATCCACAAATGGCGAACCCCTCCTAATGAAATCTTATATATATATATATATATATATATAAGTAAGGCGAGGAGGGGGACGGATGGGAGAGGAGGCCGAGGAGGGTTGTCGTAAGGAAAGGGTGGCCAAGAATGTGATTGGAGATTAATCAGAATAAGTTGTCAGGCTCGATGGTAGGTACCGAGTAGAAAAAGACCAAACTTTATATTCACACAAATACGCATATTAGTGACAGGATAAACAACGACTCATTCCAATATATATATACATAGGATAAGAAATGTTTCAGCTGTGATGAAAAGAATTACAGAAGAAAAAAAAACATTGAAGCGGAGGGGTGCAAGATCAGGAGTCACGTTTTACATCTTGATGGAGTATCTAGAAACTGCACCTAGAGAGAGAAAGACAATATGAACTCAAGTGAGCTCTACTGCATAGAGCGTGGATGAGTAGCGATCAATATGGCAGGCCCGGGCAAATAGTACTACGGCAAGAGGGGGGAAGGACAAACAGCTAGCGGCAATTCTTGAAAGATTGAAGGACGATCATGGAGAGTTTCCTGCAGTACATATAGAAGGTGGGGATGGGCATGGTGATGGGGATTGGGGATAGGGGTGTAAACGAGTAGAGCCGAGCCGAGTATTATGCTGCTCAAGCTCTGTTTGTTAATTTTTAATCGAGTTCGAGTCGAAATCGAGTTTTATCGAGTATTGAAAATGGTTGTTCAAACTTGGTTCATTTAAATATTCTCGAGTTCAAGCCCTTAACGAGTATCTTAACGAGTCTAATTGAATTTATGATTTATATATATATATATATATATATATATATATATATATATGAAATATATATGTATTTATATATGTATACAATTCCAATCCAATCTACAAGTAAAAAACTAATTATTTATAAGACCCAAATCTATCTTATTTCAAGGTCATACCTCAAGTTCCTTCATAAGTTACTCGTTTAATTATTTTAATATAATATTTAAAATATTTACCAATTATATTATAATTTTTATAATTAAAAAATTAAACAATTTATTCACAAGCTTAAACGAGCCAAGTAGGTGTTTGCTCATACTCAGCTTGTTTATGAAACGAGCTTAAATTTTTGTTTGAGCTTGACTCATTTACTTTGTTAACGAATCGAATTCGAGTAGCATCCAACTGAATTCGAACTACTTGTCGAGTATATTGGTTCGTTTACAACCTTAATTAGAGGCTTTCATTTAAATTTGTGAGGGAGGCGAGGAGCACGCGATCGAACAAAAGGAAGAATTCAGGTTTAGGAGTAATCTTTCCATTTAAATGGAAAGGCGTCAAATTAATTCCACGTCTACCTTAGGTGGCAGCAACAAAAAGAGAAAAGGCACTGAGAGGAAAATGGGATCACAGTCAGCATCCGCGGCGGCAAGCGCAGTACTGCATGGCCGAGTACGTAGCCGCCATAAAGAGAAAGCTTATTCCAGCAAGGAGCACCGGCCGGAAAAGAAAAGAGGAGGATGACATGTTTTCTATAATAGATTAATTTTCTGTAAATACAACCCTAAATTTCAGGCAGTCCATCAGGTAAATTTTTGGGTACCTAGCTAGTTTATCATGCTGGTGGGAATCTTAATAACCAAGGAATCCCAACGATAATGTTAGACATTAAACTTAGGCCAGCCTGCATGTCTAGATAACATGTGTCATAGTAGGGGCAGGAATACTTTCTGACACCAAGTCCCAAGATTTTGCCATGTCTAACCCATTTAGTAACCTAAGTGTCAACAAGGCTTCGAAATGGAACTGATCAAAGTGGTTTAAGTTCTCTAGTACGTGTAGATGGTGGGTTGCTTGGTCGGGATCGAGTTTTGGGCTGGGTCTCGAAGGTACAGAAAGGCATACACTGGTGGCTTCGGCAAAAAGAAGGGAGAAGTTGATTTGATATTAAGAAGTCCATGCTATAGTTGGAGGTGGGACATGCATGTTTGTACATCATAAAAACTTATAAAAAATAAAAACATAATAATTTGTTTTCAAAAAGTTCTCTAAGATGTATGCGTATATGGAATTAGAATGGAAGCATGCAGTGTGGAATAAATGAATCTTTAATGTCTGCATGCTTTGTTAATCGACGTTGTTTTTGAAGATTTGTGTAGTAAGATAAGGATTTCAACATGTAAGAAGATTGGGGTCAGATTCTTGGAATTTGTTTCATGACTGATCACTCTTTTGATAATGATCGGCCCCTGAGTTGACTTAATGTCCATTAAGGACACCTCCGTACGAGAGGATCATGTCTATGACTCTTCTAGAGTTTTGTTGCAGCTTTTAACCCTTCAAACTATCTTTTGTAATTTCTGACCCTTTCTTGGTGTTATGATCATTTCCTGGCCTCGTTTTTGTCATTTCTTGACTTCCCGAGATTTTTTCAGCCATATGTTGACTTCCCATAGTACATTTGTCATTTTTGCATTTCACGAGATATTCTTTGCATTTCTTGACTTCGGTGGACACTCATATCATTTGTTGACTTCCGAGGCATTTTCAGTCATTTGTTGACTTCCTCAGCTATTTCAATCATTTCTTGGCTTTCTCGAGTGCATTTGTCATTTCTTGATATTCTCGAGACTTGAAATAACCAGCGTAAGCCGAACTCAGGAGAGCGCACGTCACTTCAGGGAAGTGACGTGGGTCCCGCTCCACCGAGTCGTCCAAACGTATAAGTCTTATGCAATTTTCTCATTTTGAAGGGGCTTCTCTGCAACTTCTTGCCCTTAAGGAACTTTCTGCAATTTCTTGCCTTTGAAGGACCTTTCTGCAGTTTGCTACCCTTTGAAGGGTATTTCTATAATTTCTGACCTTGTCTAAGTATTTCTACAACTTTTCACCCTTTATGGGTAGAATTACAATATTTTGACCCCTTGTGGGCCTTTCTGCTGTTCGCCACCCTTTCAAGAGCTTCATCACCGTTTTCTATCCTTTCTGAGATTTCTGTAACTTTCCACATCGAGGTATTTCCACAAGTATCGACCACTACAATTAGAGAGTTGAAAACTTGACCAATATTGTCTTTAAGAAGAAACTCATAAGAGATTTGGACAACACCATGACTGTTCAAGAGCTTCATACCATTTTTTAACATTTTCGGAGACTTCTGCCATTCCTTGGATTTTGTTGTTTCCTGGTGTTTTGTCTTTTTTCTATTATTTCTTGACCTTCTCAGATATTTTTGTGATTTCTTAATTTTTCCAAATAGTCTTATCTTCATCATTGGTTGACTTTTCCCGAATACTTTTGCCATTTCCTAGCATTCTTGAGCATTCATTGTATTCTGGAGTGCTCTTGGCATTCCTAAGCACTGTGACTTTCTCAGGTATTTTTTGCCATTTATTGACATACTCAGATATTTTCATCTTTTGTTGACTTCTTCGAGCATCTTTTGCAAGTGGGATCATCTGTGGGCCCGACCCAGGAGAGAGTGTCACTTTTGGAAAATGATGTGGATCCCACTCTACCGAGCCGTGCAAACAACATTTCCATAATTTTGAGCTATACTACCTTTAAAACTTGTCAGGGGCTTCGTGACTGCACAAAGGCTTTCATGCCATTTCTGAACTATGGGGTTTGCATGTAATTTTTCCTTCAATAGAAGTATTTTTGCAGTTCTTTCCGATAAATATTTATGCAATTTCCCCTGACATGGGGGTATTTTGCAACTTTTTCTATTGTAGGGACTTTCTACAATTTCCACCCTTTAGGGGCTTTCTACAATTCCCCCCTTTTTAGGGGATTTTCTACAATTTCTACCCTTTGGAGGGTATTTCTATATTTTTTTACACTTCAAGGGCTTTTATGTAATTTCCCACAACTTGGCTGGGTGGAGGGCTTCTGTGCAATTTTCTATACATATGAAAGGGCTCTCTTCATTATTTCCAAAACTTGACTTGTTCATTCATGGCCTTCAAGAGATCACATGTCCAAATATTGCCCTCGGGGGGACATATGTGCTGTGCAATTCTCTATCCTTTCAAGGAGCTTATGCATTTTCTATCTTTTTCAGGAACTTCTATAAATTTCAGTCCTTTGAAGGACATTTCCACAATTTCAATCCTTTCAAAGATATTTATGCATTTCAGTCTTTTCGGAGGATATTTCTACAATTTCCATCGTGTGGATGGACTTTCGTGCAATTTTCCCCTTTACCAAGATTTGTGTGTAGTTTCCACCCTTTAGAGGGTATTTCTATAATTTTCTATTCTTTTAGAGGGTATTTCTATAATTTCCCTTGAATTGGGGACATTTCTATAATTTTCTATCTTTCGAGGATGTTTATGTAATTTTCTATCTTTCCTTCGACGTTTCTAGAATTTTTTGCCCTCTAGGGTATTTTTATCATTTTCAGTCTTTTTAGGATATTTTTGTAATTTTTTACCCCTTCGACGGGATTTTTCTATAACTTTCCTTTAAATAGGGATTTAGTTGCAAATTTCACTTCAATAGGGATGCACTTGTAATTTCCCTAAAACAGGAACTTACCTATAACTTTCTTCACAACTAGGGATTGATTTGCAATTTTTGACGTGTGTGGAATAGTGTGGTTCATATCAAGTCAATTTATGATTTCAACTTTGTAGATCCTTATGCAATTATATACGAGATTTGGGTATAATTATAATTTTTAATTTAATGCAAAAACATAAATCCATTAGAACTTCTAATGTGGCACGATCGATCCAAACAATACGGTCAACCTTGATTAGAACATGTAAATGGACAAAATATGTGCATTGTAATTCTCCATCGAGAAAGCTTCATGACAATAGATGTTTTTCTTTACACTTTGGGCTATTTTACAAATAAAAAATTTCTATGAACTTTTTTTATAAAAGAAAAAAAATCATGAACAAGGGCCTGCGACGTTCTTTTCTCCTCTAAAAAAAAAACCAAACAAACAAGAGAGCAGATCTCCTTCACAAGTCTCCAAAATGTTCTCTCCCTCTTGGCATTGGCCTCTTTTTCCTTTTATAGGGGTTGGAGGAGGAGGAGGAAGGCCCATCGGAAGGCATTTTTTTCTTATTGCCAAAAAAAGCCCCCCCATAGAAGGGTTCTGTTCAATGGTATTAAATACCTTATTTTCTCTCCCTCTTTTATTTATTTAAGAGAGGGAGAGAGAGAGGCCCATTGGAACCCACCCCCATCGGCGAGTGGGACCCACCCAGGTGGAATCCCACCACGGGTGGGTTTTTGATGGGGCTCCTCATTGGAGCCACCCACCGCGAGTGGGCCGTCGATGGAATTTTGATGGACAACTCCATTGGAATAGGTACCCCCAGTTCAAGGGTTTTTTTCAGGAATTTATGGGATTGTGGATTTTGGGGTTTTGAGAATTTTTGAGATTTTGGGAATTATGATGATTATGGAATTTAGATATTTAAGGAATTTTAGGGTTTTCTGAAATTTAATATTTCTAGGTTTTGGTAATTTCAGAAATTTCTAAATTTTGAGAATTTTTGGAGATTTGGATATTTCTAGATTTTTCTGGTAATTTCTGCAAATTTTATGTTTCTAGAATTTTGAGATTTTTGAGAATTTGATATTTCTTGATTTATGGATATCTGAAATTTGATATTTCAGAATTTTTTAGTTTTGCGGAATTTGATATTTCTGGATTTCCTGGGAATATGCTATTTTTCAGAAACTGAATATTTCAAAAAAAAATTAAAATTTTAAGGGAATTTATATATTTGTATTTTATGATAGTTCCTAAAAATTTTATATTTCAGAATTTTTTAGATTTTTAGGTCATTTGATATATTTGCCCTTCTAACACGCCACAATTTTATACCATTTTACGTCATGATTAGGAATTTTTTCCATGTATAATTTTTTATCACCAAAATATTCAAAAGAATTTAGTAAATATTTTATTGTCAATTACTAATTAAGAGATTTTCTGATTAGGAATGGGTTAAAAAGGGTAAAGTTTTAAGCTACCCAAGTCTTTTAAGTTGGATAGGACTATCCCATTTGTAATCAGGATCCACTATTTTGACATCAAAATATTTTATGCTAAACATTAGATTAACTTACACTTAATTAAAATTATCAGAGTTTACTTAACCAAGTTATCAAAACGGTCAGAGTTAGGCTGGTTGTCGCGCCTTGTATGGTTTTCATTTTCTGGTATAAAATATGGGTCCACCCAAAGTCCTAGATAAGTTTCGGTCATTAAAAAAAACTTTAAATATGTGGTTTGTGCGAATATTTGCTCCAAAGCAAAAGTATTTAAAGACATGAATATGTTAGTTAGATATAATAAAGGGTTTTGGTGTTCATGAAAGGTGTATTACATGTTTGTTTTCCAGAGAATATATTTTTGTAAGCCAATCATAAGATTAGAAGTCACAAGTAATTCTTTCACCAAATACAATATATGCTCTGATCAAGCGATTCTTCTATGTTCTTGTAAAATTAGTGATAAAATGAGAAGTCTCAAGTGGGATTTTGTTTTATCTAATTTGAGAGAGAGGTTAGCTGAATATAAAATTAATAATTACTACTAATAATGAAAGTCATTTTATGATTATATATATGAAATAATATATTTGTAATTTGTGAAACTTGTTACACACTTTCTCTTTTTTCTTATCTGCTCCTTCTAGTGGCTCATTAAAAAAATTATTCTTTAGAAAGCATCATTGATCTCGTGATCTATGTAAAAAAACATCAATATAAGCCATGTTCACGATTAGATATCAAAAAAATTATAAATTAAAATTATTATAATTATAATGAGCCACTAAAATAATAATTATTTTAACTATCTAACTATATGTATCTATGTGTAGGTGGATCTAGAGTGATACATTATTTTAACTAAAAATAAAATGTATTATATATTTAAAGGGTGGAGCAAAATCTACTCGTTCTGATCCTTTTAGAACATAGGAATGTTAAAAATAATATGTAAAGAATCTATAAAATATCGTTATTCTCTGAGAAATTAAGACAATTTTGTTGATTTATTTCTGTAAAACCCCCCATTTGCACACAATTCACTTCATCACCTCCTCCCCCTTAGACGAGAGCTGCGGCTAGGACTGTTCATTTATCGGTTCAACCCGGTGAACCGAACCGAACCGACGGTTCAAAAATGAAAAAAATCGGGTCAATGGATCAAATCGAACCGTTTGACTAACATTTGGTCCGGTTCGATTTTCTTCTTATAGAAACCGAATCGAACGGTTGACCCGGTTTAACGCCACATTACTCCTCCTCGCCGCGTCCTTCCCTTGCCCTAATCCGACTTGTGATTTGTGAACCCTCCCTCTGTCGTCCCTCAAAGACTCAAACCCGCACTGCGGCGGCCTCCCTCCAGGTCCAGGGTTTTGAGGAGAGCAGGCGACTCGGCGACGGCGACGGCGACTGTGAAGGTCCAGCATTCCAGCCGTCCAGGCCGCGTCTCCGCCCTCCTCCTCAGCCCCGCTCTCCTCTTCAACTTCGGCTTCGCCGTCGCCGCCGCCCTCTGCGCGCTCTTCTGCGAGTCCGTCGACCGCTGCGCCGGATTCCCAGTTCGTTGGCATCGGTCTCCTCAGCGCTGTTCGCCGGGGTCCACGCGTTGGCAGCTGACGTCCACGGGAGTCATCTAAGCGTCTCGCTCGCTTGGAAGGTTTGCTCGTCTTCCCCCTCTCGGCTCTCACCGTGGCTTTGCTCTTCAACTTCTCTCTATTCATCTCGATTTCTTTTTGTTTTGTCATCTAATGGTTGGTAAAATTGTCTTAAATTTTAGTGGATCTGGGTCCCATCACATGCTTCTGCCTTCTGCATTCATGTTAACTGGAACCATTACTTTACACTCTCTGCCTCTAGAGCATGCAATAGGCATTCAATGGTACATCTATTATTCACAGAAAACCAACGATGTTGATGTTCATGGTTCAAGTGTCTAGACCAATTGCATTATATTGATATGGATTAGGACATGAAGAAAGTTGTGTTTTGATTGTTGATAGCTGGTTAACATTTACTTGTAACATTTACTTGGTTAACATTTATTTGGAAAAATCAACAAAGCTCAACTCCCAGGGACAGGGTACAGCAATGGAAGTCTGGAAGTGAACAAACTGAAGTGCACAAAAGTCATCTATTTATGATTGTTTGACACTAAAACTCAAAGATAAAATCCAACATTTAAAGCCCAAAATTGACAATCGGAAGTGAACAAACTGACCAAAATAAGAAAATTAGATAAAGCCCAAAATCAAGATAAATGCCCAATATTCTTACTGTGAACCTGCAGTGCAGCATAAGGCCCATTAGGCCAACCCGAACTGTGCAAACCGAACCGAATCAAACTGATTCGGTTCGGTTCAAAACGGCTCATCTTGGGAAACGGTTCGGATCGGTTCGGTTTATAGTGTAATTCGGTTGGTTTGGTTTTGAAAAAAAAACAAAAAAAATCGGACCAAACCGAACCATGAACAGTCCTAGCTGCGGCGCTCTTCCAGCGGTGACGTCGTGGGCCTTCGTCGTCTCCGATCGATCTGGTCAGGGTCCGTCTCCCATCCCCATACGCTGGGTGCCGCCCGGCCAAACCGGCGGCAACAACCAGGCCCTCCTCCAAAGTCGTGCATTCCATCTCGGGAGAGGGCTTCGCCTCGCCTGCCCCGAGGGCTGATATTTCTCTGGCAGCGGTTGCCCACCTCATCCGCAATCTATCCAAGTTGATTTGCTAAGGTTCTCCAGCGTCCGGAAGGTAACTTGCATTTCAGTTTCTGCTGGCCGTTGTTTCTTCCCTACTCGTTGGCCTGGTTTTCCGGTTTCTGCAAAGGAAAAAGAAACATTTAAGTTAGCCGACATTATTGGGTAATGTTTGACGGCATTCTAGCTATCCTCTTGAGATGATGTGGCCTTTTCCTTTGAATTTGTGTACCATTTAACAATGTCTAACACCTGTTTGTTTTTATGTTTGTTCCCCACAGATAATGTCTTCCGAACGTGCATTGGGCCGCAAAGTGGAATGACGTTTGTATGGCCGGCCCAGTCGTCGGTTAACTCGCTGCCCCGCGCTATGTGTATTCGATGCTTTTCCTTCTTTGCTTCCAATTCTTGGTTGTTGGTTGTTCGTCTATTCATCAAGGAAATGAGTCAGTTTTCTCGACTTTGTGCTGCTAGTTGCCTTGTGCTTGTGTCAGTGATGGCTCTAAATGAATAATATGTGTCTTATGTTTAACCATTAGCAGAGCAAGTATCAAGATTCTAGATGTGGGCAAGGAGCTGATGGGGAGGTTATACCATTGAAAATGGGTCAGCGGCTCTATCAGCTACGTGGGTTGAGAGCATCGACATGGTACGAAGTGAAGATCTCATACCCAGCTTCTGTATGTCTTCCGACCTCTATCTTGGTTTTGTGAACATCATTTTTCTATTTAATGTAAATCGTTGTTACTTTGACTTCTCCTAACTTGCTGAATCACAGATTCCTGCTAGATTTTCCATTCAGTTAAGAGAGGTGTATCTGATATGTATTTTGGCACGAATAGGCGGTTGCTAAACACAGAGAAGTTAATTTTCAAAGCTGATATTGACAAGCTGGTCAGTGTCCAAGTTTACCAGATTTGCTTGTCTTTCGTCCATGAGCTCCTTGACTTGTTCTTACGAGTCTTCTGATGTAGCAGATCGAGGCTTATGTCCTTGTTACTGTGGAGGCTGCTGGAATTGTTGCTAAGCCACATGCTCGGGAGAGAGATACAGTGCTATTCAATATCGGTATGTCACAAGTCCTATTCTTTCAATGTTTTACATTGTTAGGTTTCTCTCTCTGTCTTTGGTCATGTGACTTTATTAATTATTGCATTTCACCCAACATGCTGGAGAATGAGAATATGATTCAGGAAAACAAAAAACTAACAGCCAGTTCAAATGAAAGAAAATAATTTGGATAAGCTTGTTTTAGTTTTTCTTGTATGTTCTTAACCTCAACATTTTAACGTTACTGACACTCAATTTCATTCTACACCTGAACTTACTTTAGATAAAGTAGGAAGATAGTTTTTCACAATGCTTGGTGGACTTGTAGTAATGGTGGCCGAAGGTCTACAAAATATGCAAGGTGGCAGTTTATATGTGAGCAAGCTTCTAGTGTTAAATGTTCTTGGCTTTGCATGTATGTTTTAGCTTTTCTGGGGAATTAGCTACTTGGATAATTGAAAGGCTTTAGCCTTTCACTGATCTTGCTGATTTACATTTGTTTGTTTATTTGAAGTGTTTCTTTAACATTGTTATGTTTCTGCACTTGTACTTCATTTAGGATAAAAAAGAAAGTTCACATGCTGATACGAGGGTGTGCTCATATGTAGTGTCAGGGTTATGGATGCAATTAAATGTGCTTGTATATTGGGAATCTTCCTCTTGAGCAAGTCTTCTTATTGAGATCTTGCATACTGGATTATGCGAAATAATCTTCTTCATTCTCCATTCTAATTGGATCCTCCAAAGTCTTTTCTTTTCCCATAGTTAAAAGAACTTCCAGACAACTTAAGTCTATCCAAATTTGATGATGATGTCAATGCAAACCATAAGGATTCAATTATTAGAAGATCATCCAGATGAACATTTGCTTTCTACCATGCTATACGAAAAGGCAGCCTCTGAAATTTGAAGTTATGGCATATTCGAAAAGAATGCTTGTATAGGTCTAGGCCACATGGGGTTGAGATCTTCAGAAGCACTTGTTAACATACCATGAATTAGACATTACAAAAGGCTGTTTTTCATGTTTTTTTTTTTTTTTGGCCTTGTGATGATGGACAAGCAGTGAATTTCTTCATTTTGTTTTCAAATGGGAAGCACCACCTAGTTGTTAGTGATGCCACACCATTTTCCCTTTGACATTGTTATTTTGCTTATCATTATCATTTCTCCATGGGATAGGAACTGCATAGGTGGGGCTGAAGTCTGTTGGACAATCTGTTGACCAGCTTATTGGAAATACCGCAATGTCCACTTCTAGAAATGACAACTCACAGTTTATTGCATGGTTAGATGACTACTATAAGTAGTGATAACTTGAGATGTGGTGGATGCAGTTCTAGTTATCACGAAAAACTTATTTTTGCCAAGGACAACTATGAGAAGTAGTTTATCAAAAAAGATCAGGCAAGAAAAGGGAAAATACCCGTTGTTGACATGTGTTATAAGTGATGACTTTGAATATCAACTTTCTAACTGGCACTTTCCTTGCACCTTGATGGCTTGTGTAATCCCCTTCCTCTGCACCCCTACCTTTGTTTTTTTTTTCCCTAATTCTCATCTTGTTATGAGTTACTCGTTTGAAGTGTACTACTACATTTTCTTGATTGTGTTGCATCAATCTTTTGCAGTTTGTGATGAACTATCGTTTGGAATCCCACATAAAGCTTGGTGCGTTGGAATAGTGGCAGTTCTCTGTTTGGTCTTGGCAGTAATTGCACCATATCATCTTCCTTCACGTTTTTTATCAAGGAATCAAATTGATGAGCAAAGGGAACTGGCTTCGTTGAAAGCCTCTTGAATACTGTTACGAATGTGTGTGTGTGTGCGCGTGGTCCATAAAAATGATCCTTTGTTCCTCAAGATGGATCCCTTAAGGTCCTAACTGGTCCAATTTAGTTATTGTGGAGACCTTTTTTCTTGTTAATTTGTTGGTCACGTCCTGTGGTTGCTGGCTCGGCCCTGGGTGAATATTGACTACTGTCTCAATTCACCTGCAGCTGAAGGGTCTGCTTCCCATAGGATGAGATAGATGTCTGCTCCCATGGAGGTGAGTAATGGGTCTCTCAGAGAGGTTTCTTGGCTCTGGAGACTGTCACTAACTGTACATAGATGATCATCGATCTTCCAGTTACACTCATTTTCTCTCTGTTTCTATCAGGCCAAAGAACCTATGTTCCTTTATTTTCGTGAATCAAGGCATGATACTCCTATATCTGTCACGGTGGACCATCTAATCCATGTCAGCTTTGTACCCTTTTGTGATGCGTCTTTGTCATGCTTTCTTCTATGTCGGTGGGTGTTCTTTCTAATTCCAGTTTGGTCTAAGATCCGAGTTAAACTTTTGTCTTCACATCATTTTCAAAACTCAAAGGAAGGTAGTGTTCTCACTTCTCATGCAATGTACTATGCTGCTGCTTAGTACGGTGACTCACGAAGCAGCTACAAATCCAAAAATGTGCGCTATGAAGGAGGACTAGATGGGCATAGCTTGTCTGGGTTCAACAAATCTATCCAAGAGCAGTCTTGGGTTTTTTCAATTATATGATGTTAGGCTACACTTGGGTATTCGCATTACAGGTAACTCTATTTACAATTAATTGTTTTACCACAACATTAGCATGGTTTATTGTTTCAATATGAAAAACCAAGTGCAGCCTAATTGTGCTTATATACCCAGATGAAGCTTTTAAATGTGTCGAAAATTGCCGAGTAAAATAATTGGTGATTGATCTTGAGAAAAGAATTGCCTACCCTTGAAATAAACAAGAACGAAATTATCATAATCCTCCAATTACCAGTAATTTATGTTTTTACTGGCATTAATTTTAGAGTTAAAAAAATCAATATCGGGTGAAAAGAGTGGTTTGCTATGAATTGAAAACCCATCATTTTAGAATATCCTAACTGCAAGAGAAAAAAAATCATCCCAACATAACTCTATACTATAGACATGAAGAGGTTGTAACAATGTTTTTATGGTGTTGTGTGGATGACAAGCAACCTTCAATAAGAAGATAAGAATATGCGTTCGAGACACTTTCTTTTTCTTCTAAGGCTATTTCTCTTACAAAATCTGCCAAACTTTGTTCCACAAATGATATAATGCCTGTTGGCACATTATCATGATTTTAAAAATTTTGTAATTACCCTACTTGATAAACAATTTCTATAAAAAATTGAAGATGCTATACTTCTATCATATGAATAATTACATCACTTAAGTAGCTGATTATTCTGCCCCCAAGGTCCCATTACAGAAAACAAATTCTCTCTGAATCTTGTTGTGGTGGTTATTTCTAGCCTCCTAGGCCGCAGGGTCCATCATGGCCCATCGCGGCCCACCATGACCCAGTGATCTGGCGCGGTCTTCAGGCAGCGTGTCACGTGTCTCGGGTTTAGCCCAAGGCTTCCAAACACTTCCAGCCACCAAGACGCCTTAGGTCTCCAAAGTGGTCTCCAGGCACTTGTGACCTGTTCGGCCAAGTTTGCAAGCTTGCCGAGCAGGGTCTGCGCGGACCTCTGGAGCAGCCTTACCAGCACAACTACGCATCCGAACAGCATAGCTGGCCACCGAGCAGAAGTCTTGTTCGGATCCCCAGCCAAGGGCCCTCAAAGCGCTGTTGCTTCCCAGGCAGTTAATAAAGCGGCGCAACATGCGTCCCAAACAAGGCACTAAACCGCAAAGGTTCCAACAGACGCCTCTAACGGACAACTCCTCGTCTAGGAAACTGAACTGGCGCGTCCCCTCAATCATCATGGGAGAGACCCTGTTCGGACTCTTCATCTCCCCCTCCTATAAAAGGCACAAGTATTCTCATGCAAAGGTCACGCAATCCTGACCACACACACGCCCTCACGCGGGACACACAACAGCGAACCTTTTTCTCAAGCCCTTCTCACAGTCTCATCTTACTTAGGCATCGGAGGGTTCCCCTCGGTTCACCAACCAAGCCCCCCCCCCCCCCCCCCTTTGATCTTGTCTGGTTCTTGCAAGCTACTGTCTGCACCGGCGATCGTCTTCCTCTCTTTTCTTAGTGAGGCCAGTTTGGCTCAGGCCCAAATAGGGAACACCGCTACATTTTGGTGCCGTCTGTGGGAACGACAGCAGTCATGGCTCATGGGCGATCCTCTCACCAGAATCCAGCAATAGGGCGACGCGTTCTCGTCAGTCACGTTCGCGCGATCGAGCCCCTCCTGTCGATGATAACACTCCCCCGCCAGAGTGATTGACAACGGACTGGCTACCAGCACTACGGCAATCGCCCAGGAAGTAGCAGAACTCCAGGGCCAAGTGCCGCAACTAGTGGTGTCTGTTAGAGCCTTCAGGCCCAATTAGCAAGACAGCCGGCCCTGGCAGTGCCCCCACCGCCGGAGCAGCAGGCGGAATCCTCGCGTCAGAGACCTCCTGCGCCGTCGGCCCGACAGGAACAACATGCGGAATCGCCCCGGCGATCGCGGCGGGCCCCGTCAGCACGCCAAATGCCGGAGCGGCAGACAATTTCCCCTCGCCGCTCCGCCGCCGTCCTCCCCCGTGCTCCGTCGTCGGTGCCAACTCCCACGCGTCTAGGCGCGAGGGATCGGCACACTCCGACCAAGAATTGAACAGACGCCTCCGCCACATCGTAGACCTCGAGCGACGTATGCATGCGGTGGTCCAAGGGCAGAAGGCAGAGCTTTGGGGACGACGATCTGGACTTCCGCTCCCCGTTCACCGCGGCGATCCTGGAAGCCCGGGTCTCCAGAAACTGCCCCTACCTTCCATCGCGCCCTACGACGGCACCACTGACTCAGCAGATCACATCCATGGGTTGAGTCGCACATGGTGTCCACGGAGCACAGATGCGGCCAAGTGCTGGGCTTTTTCGGCCACATTGAAGGAAGCTACGCGGGCTTGGTTTGAAGCTCCCAGCAGGTTCCATCTCCTCCTTCCACCAGTTGAAGAAGTCCTTCGGGACAACTTCCTGGGCGGAAGATCGCAGCCGCGCACGGCGGCTTCTCTTCTGTCCGTTCGGCAGAAGAAAGACAAAGCACTCTGGGACTACGTCAAGCGGTTCTGGACTGAAGCACTTCGCATCCCGCGCTTCGACATCCCCTTAGCCACCAGTGCCCTCATCCAGGGTACTCACGATGGCTTCCTCCAAGGACGCTCGGGGTCCAGCAGTCGTCGACCCTCGCTGAGCTCCTCTCCACCGCCCAGCGTCACTCTACGTGCGAAGAGAGTCTAGCCGCCGGCCGACGGAGCAGGGCGATCAGTCGGAGAAGAAAAGGTCTTCCGACTACGTTCCAACCGTGAGCGGAAGAAAGGCCGGCGCAACAGGGACTTACCGCACCGACCACGCCCCTTCACCGAGTACACTCCCCTCATGGTCCGAAATCCGGGACGAGCAGTATGTTCGGTGGCCACCCAGGATGCGCTCTGACCATCGTAGGTGCAACCAAGACAAGTACTGTCGCTTTCACCGCACGACCGACGGCCACGACACCTCAGAGTGCCGCCAACTCAAGGATGAGATCGAGTCCTTGATTAAGCACAACTACTTAGGGTGTTACGTGCACCGGAATAACGACGAAAGACGCCGAGAACGAACCCCCGAGCATCCCGTCATAACGAACCAAATGGGCAGGAGATCAACGTAATCACAGGAGGTTTCAGCGCAGGAGGAGAGAGCAACCAAGCCGTGCGACTACACTCGTCGGGTGCACCAGGTCGAACGGCCCCCAGCACCCCGACCAACTCCTTATCCCAGTCCAGCACACGCATGTTCCGAGGGGCTATCACCTTCTCGAACAATGATTTTGTAGGAGTTGCGACTCCCCACATAATGCATTGGTCGTTACGGCCACCATCAATCATTGTACGGTGCGCTGCATACTAGTTGATAATGGAAGCGCCCCAGATGTGTTGGCTTACGACTGCTTTCTTATGATGGCTTAAAAGCCGGCCAGCTCACCCCTATAGAATCACCTTTGTTCGGATTTTCAGGGGTCTCGGTGCATCCCATGGGATGAATTAACCTACCAATCACCCTAGGGACAGCACCTAGGAGCATAACGAAATGGTGGACTTCTTGGTAATCAGAAGCATGCCAGGGTACAACGCCATCCTTGGAAGAGGCCTGATCGGCCGCATCCAAGTAGTACCCTCTTCTCTGCACCAAAAAATGAAGTTCCCCACTCCGCAAGGCTTCGGAGAGGTGCTCAGTAGCTAGCAGGAGTCTCGCGGTGCTATGTTCTTTCCTAACGAGACAAGCGGCCCGCGCGCGGAACCCGAAGAGCTACTTGCGCCACCCAGCGAGCCCTCCACCAGCCGAGGAACTCCTGCCGAAGACCTGCTTCCTGTGCAGGTAGATGATAACCCGAGCACATCCTTTATATTGGCACATTACTTCCAAAAGTCGAGCAGCAACGCTACAAGGCTTTCTTGCTAGCCAATTTGGACGTGTTCGCGTGGACGGATGATGAGCTGCCTAGCATCCCACCAGAGGTGATGATGCATCACCTTCGTCTGGACCCAAAAATACCACCGGTCCAACAAAGACGGCGGCCCGTCAATTGCAAACGACAGAGCTGTGATCCAGGATCACGTCGTCAAAATCCGAGCTATTGGCTCCTCCGGGAAGCTCAATATTCAAAATGGATCTCCAACATAGTCCTCGTACGCAAGGCCAATGGCAAATGGCGTGTGTGCGTGGATTACAAGATCTTAACAAGGCTACACCCAAGGACAACTTCCCCTTGCAGCGCATCGACCAGCTGGTGGACGCCACATCTGGACATGATCTCCTCAGCTTCCTGGCGCTTATTCTGGTTACCACCAGATCAGTATGCATCCCCCGACCAGGACGCCACAACGTTCGTCACCGACCTTGGCCTCTACTATTTTACCAGGATGACATTCGGTCTGAAGAACGCTGGCGCAACATACTAGCGGCTGGTCAACAAGATGTTCGAGCAACAGATTGGGCGCAATATGGAAGTCTACGTCGATGACATGCTGGTCAAAACGCTCCCAAGCGCCGACCACATCACCGACCTCTAAGAAACCTTCGCAACCTTGCGAAGGTATAACATGAAGCTCAATCCCACAAAATGTGCGTTCGGAGTATGCTCAGGGAAGTTCCTTGGTTCCTCGTGTCTAACAGGGAATTGAGGCCAACCCTGAGAAGATCCGGGCCATACTGGAGATGAGCAGCCCCAAGACCGTGCAAGACGTCCAGCGCTCACTAGACGCCTCGCGCACTCAACTGCTTCATGTCCCGAGCAGCAGAAAGGAGCTTTAACTTCTTCAAATTACTGCAAGTCTCCAAAGGTGCCTCACCACAAGGGGGCAAGTACGGTGGACTCCGGACTGTGAAACTGCTTTCACCGAGCTAAAGGCGTATCTGGCCATCCCATTTGTTCTCTCCAAACTTGTGCTCAGAGAACCCCTATACATGTACATTTCGGTTATCGAGATTCCATCAGCACAGTACTGATCAGAAAGAGGCAGCGCTGCAGCACCCTGTCTATTATATAAGCAGGATCCTCCAAGAAGTTGAAAGGAGGTACCCTCGAGCAGAGAAGCTCGCTCTAGCATTGGGTGGCTGCTCGGAAGCTCAGGCCTAATTTCCAGGCCCCCCGATCACAATCCTCACCGACCAGCCACTAAAGCTCATTCTCCAGCTACAGAGGCTTCTAGTAGGCTCATCAAATGGGCCATTGAGCTCGGAGAATTCGACATCAGCTATCGTCCAAGAACGACTATCAAAGCACAGGCGCTAGCAGACTTCGTGGCGGAATGCACCTTCCTACCGAGAAGGATCCCCCATTGGCAGATGAGCCCCCATGGGAGCTCTACATCAATGGATCCTCCTGTGTCACGGGAGCGGAGCAGGCTTGGTCCTTACCGCCCCAGAAGGTCCGGAATTTCAGTACGCCCTCAGGTTTTCGCTTCACCGCCTCCAACAACGTAGCTGAATACGAAGCACTCTTGTTCAGGATCCGCATGGCCAAGCACCTCGGAGCACTCCGACTACGGGTCTTCAGTGACTCTCAGTTAGTTGCTAGCCAGGTGAATGGACACTTCGAGGCCAGGGAGCCTCGTATGGTGCAGTACCTCTAGTAGGTCAAACGCCAAACAGAGGGTCTCCTCTACTTCGAAGTCATACATGTTCTGCGGGAGCAGAACGCACAGGCCAATGCACTTGTCAAGCTGGCATCTTCAGGCGACATCACCCCCTCTCACTCCATATTCATAGAAGAGCTCGTCACACTGAGCACCGAGGTGGATATCGTGGCTATTGAGACCTGACCGCCAGCACCAAGCTGGATGGACCCTCTCATCGTCTATCTGCTTCAAGGAGAGCTTCCCCCTGACCAGGGAAGCTCGCAAAATCAGGATGCGTTGCCAGAGATTCACCCTCATCGAAGGCCAACTGTACCGACGGTCCCTCTCAAGACCTCTTCTACGATGCCTCAGTTCTACAAAGGCAACTCTAGCTATCGAGGAGGTCTACGAGGGCCTGTGCGGAAGCCACTTGGGGGGCAGAACCTAGCACGCAGCATCCTCCGAGCAGGATTCTGGTGGCCTTCTCTACAAAAGGACTGCATGTCCTACGTAAGAAGGTGCCCGGAATGTCAGAAATTCGGACAGCTTATCAAGCAGCCAGCCGAACAACTGCACACCCTGTTCGAACACGTCCTTTCGCCAGATGGGGAATTGACATCATGGGTCCGTTCCCAGAGGCTCAGGGGCGAAAGAAATTCATCGACTACTTCACCAAGTGGATCGAGGCAGAACTTGTTGCCTCAATCACCGAAAGGACGCGTGGAAGTTCGTCTTGAAGAACGTCCTTTGCCGTTTGACGTCCCAAAGGTGATCACATCCGAAAACGGGACGCAGTTCGACAGAACTTTCTTCAAGCAGAAGTGCTCAGATCTCGGCATCTACAATTACTTCACCTCATCGCGCATCCCCAAGCCAACGGTTGGTAGAGAATGCCAACCGAACACTGCTCCATGGGATTCGCACAAGGGTTGAAGCTGCTGGAGGATCATGGATCGAAGAGCTCCCTAACGTACTGTGGTGCCACGGAACAACTGCTCGGGTGGCTACTGTAGAGACTCCCTTCCACTTGGCCTACGGTTCTGAAGCAGTTGTGCCTTTGGAGGTGGCTCTCCCCACAATCCGAACAACCCACTTCGATGAAGCAGCCAATAATCGCGCGCTAAGGGAGAACCTAGACATGCTTGGAGAACGTCAAAGCAACGCCAACATAAGACTGGTCTCCTATCAGCAGCGCCTTGCACAATATTACAACTCTCGTGTTCGGGAGTGGCGCTTCTTTGAAGGGGACCTCGTTCTGCGACGTTGCTCGGCATCGGATCCCCGAAGGGCAACAGGCAAGCTCGCCCCAAAATGGGAAAGACCTTATCAGGTCACACGGGTTCTCGAGAAAGACTCTTACAAGCTAACTACCCCTAGTGGCGAAGTCATACCCAGAACCTGGCATGTATCCAATCTAAAGGCTTATTATCTATAAAGCCTCATGTTCAGCATTTAACCTCTCTTCCTCCCGATCTTCCGGTATGCACAAAAGGTGTTCGGCCCATCCCTAGTCTGAGCTCTTCAGCTTAAGAAAACTAATAGGTGCCCAAGCAACCTTAAAATGAAGGCAAACCCCAAGATGGAACTCTTCAGTTCTCAAAGACCTGTGCGGTATCCATAAGCCTTTAAAAAACCGGCGAATTCCGATTCGAACAGAACATAGCCAGGGAAGAAGATAAGAGAGCCATACACATATCCAAAAATACATTTCATTTCCTCCAAAAGTTGTACAAAATAAGGCCTCCGCGGCAAAGATAAAAAAAAAAGAGAAAGACAAACAAACTAAGAAGCCTGTTCGAAGGGGCCAGCCTCGTCGGTCGCTAGGGGCATCCGCCCTGCCCGGAAGCTTGAGAAGCGAACACCATCTAGCGTGCGTCCCTAGTGCGGCGACGACACTTCCGGACAGCTGCCTCAAAAGCCTCCTTGGCATACTCAACGATGCAGACGTCGCCCCACCATGATGACGGATTCGTCCCCGAGGAGAGCGCCCGACGGCGTCGCAGTGGAGCCGTTCTCACCTACCCGGTCGATATCGCATTTAATACGAATGACAACCGAGTAGACCTCCGCTCTCAAGTGTCGTGGTACCCAAGCCAGCTTAAGAGCGTGGGGGGCAAGTGTGGTGGCTATTTCTAGCCTCCTAGGCCCGTAGGGCCCATCATGGCCCATCGCGGCCCACCATGACCCAGTGAGCTTGCGCGGTTTTCAGGCAGCGTGCCACGTGTCCTCGGGTTCAGCCCAAGGCTTCCAAACACGTTCCAGCCACCAAGACGCCTTAAGGTCTCCAAAGTGGTCTCCAGGCACCTTGTGACCTGTTCGGCCAAAGTTGCAAGCTTGCCGAGCAGGGTCTGCGCAGACCTCTGGAGCAGCCTTACCAAGCACAACTACGCATCCGAACAGCATAGCTGGCCACCAAGCAGAAGCCCTGTTCGGTATCCCCAGCCAAGGGCCCTCAAAGTGGTTGTTTGCCTCCCAGGCAGTTAATAAGATGGCTCGACACGTGTCCCACAACAAGACACTAAACCGCAAAGGATCCCAACAGGCGCCTCTAACGGACAACTCCTCGTCTAGGAAACTGAACCGACGCGTCCCCTCAATCATCATGGGAGAGATCTTGTCCGGACTCTTCATCTCCCCCTCCTATAAAAGGCACAAGTAATTCCCATGCAAAGGTACGCAATCCTGCCCACACACACGCCCTCGCGCGGGACACACAACAGCGAACCCTTCTTCCTCAAGCCCTTCTCACAGTCTCATCTGACTTAGGCATCGGAGGGTTCCCTCTGGTTCACCAACCCCCCCCCCCCCCCCTTTGATCATGTTCTGGTTCTTGCAGGCTAGTGTCCGCACCGGCGATCGTCTCCCTCTCTTTTCTTAGTGGAGGCCTGTTTGGCTCAAACCCAAACAGGAAAACACCGCTACACTTGCCATTGGGAAGAGCATTTGGGCATAAACCCTCGTGAATCTAAAAGCTAAATCTCTACTGTCGCATAATTGCAATAGGTCATAATGAAAACCTAGCTATGATCTCCCTTTCATGAAAGGTCATGGTGTGAGCCTCTTTGGTTCCATGGCGTCCTATTACAGCCAAGTGGGAGTCTACTTTAGATAAGAGGGGGGGGGAAGGCTGCCAACTTATTAAAGGTGAAGAGACCCCATAAAGATGAGAACACTGCCTTGCTGATGTTTGCAAAGAGGAATGTCCAAAGTTGGGATGTGATTTTGGTACAAGATAAGGACGGATACCTACATACATGTCAGGGGAGAGCAAAAGCACAAAACTCTAATGTAATGTAAAGTCTTACGTAGCCGCTTCTCCTTGACCCACAAAAGAAAGTTTAAGTAATATAACAAGCCTCTTTGTCTCGGGCAAAAATCCTCTTTCCCCTCTCCTCAAGTTATGAAACATAGGTCTTAAGTATGTTTTTGTATCATGATCATATCACAAGGAGACTAGATCCTTTTTATATCTGATCATATCTCCAACAGTAACTAGAGAAGAAGACTGGGTCGTCTCCATTGGGGCCATCTGCTGGGGTAATTTTTTTTTTTCCCAAGATCGTAGTCTACCCTGAAGGGTCACTGTCGTCAAAGAAGAGGCAATTGCGGCCGAAGTATCGGGCTGGAAACGCTCACCTGCCGATCATGTTGAGCTGTTCTTCCTTAACTTCTAGATGCTGCTGCATTCCAGGGAATTCACAGGGAAGTATATAAATATTTATACATGTACCCAATGGAGTGCTTTCTACGCGCAAAGAGATTATTGAAATGGGAGAACAAGAACCTTGTTAGATCCACAGACGTGCATCTGTGTGGGTGGCCTCACTGTAGCTAGGGAATGTTTACGTGGGTTTCATGGCCTAGAGAAGCCTAGCTGCTTTTGGGATCGCAATAATGCTTCCTACAAGCTTTTGTTTAGTGGTGTTTTGGCCTGGTTGGATTGCTCTCTAATGGATACTTCCTTTATATTAGTGTCACTCTCGCAAATGTCATATCCTGACATAAGAAAGAACAATGGTTTCTCAAATGTGCCCGGACAGAGGGCCGGGTTTTGTGTATAAATGATATTTGTTTTATATTTAAATGTGTAGCAAATATTGATATAATAGGCACACTTCTATATGACTGTTGTATGTATAGATTGATAAGATTTGAGACAAAACATATGAAGGTCTTCTCATTTTTATCTCATGTCCTGTCATAGTCTGATAGACTAATCGCTACCACATTATATTTGTTGCAGGTTTAAATAGATAGCAAGTATTACTCTTTATGTTTGAGATCCATATCTATGTTATGAAAGATGCCAATTTTCAAGATTTGTGAGATATCTGAGCGTACAAATAAAGATAGGTATCCGGACCGGAAAAAAAATCAATAAAGTATATATGAATGATGAAGAAAGAGAATTTTAGGATCAATTCACCATCCTGACGGCAACAATAAAGAATTTGATCAAATCTCATTGTAGATACGAATGGCTCAATTAATAATAAAGAGAATGGTGCAAAGCATGTATAAAACCACCCTTGCCCTAACAACATTATACAATTTGTTTGTACATCACTTTAAAAAAAAAAACTAATCTTCCAGCTAGAAGGATAGCAAATCAGGTGCTAGCTAGGCAGATAGCTTTTGCTACTTGTTTAGGAGATTATAGCGTTTGGTACCCGTCTAGTCCGGAAATTAATTAGCATTTCTCATGTTTGAATATTGAGAAATATTTATTGCCCTTTAAGGAGGATAATACAAGTTATGTGAATTGTCTTCTAAGTAATTTTATTAGTTAAAAATCTGATAATATCTTACTTTCTCTCTCTCTCTTTCAATCTATAGAATTATTTGGAGGGCAATATATATCACTTTTATTACCCTCCTTTGTCAACACTTAATAAAACCTCAAAATAAGAAAACGAATCCTTCCCAACCCCTTTTATCGTAATTGGGCAGACATTACCTCTTAAATGAAGCATGTTGTTCTCACTTTTATCCCTGTGTCCCCTTTTATTGGACAAGTAAAAGACATGTATTGTAATTTTTCCTACATATAAACCTCAACATTAAAAGCAACAGAAAAATCTATGGGCCCACGAATTTGTCATTCTATCTTACTTTCAAATTACATGTACCATAGCCCAAGGCATTAGTCTGAGCATTAACGAGGACCCCAGCTGGGTCGATCGGTAAGAACTCTTGTTTAAAAGCAAGAGGTCCCGAGTTCGATTCCTGTGGAGGGCTTACCTGATCTACATGCAATCTTCGAGGTGTGTAGGTCCGGGGTTTTCCTGATCAAGTGGGGTAAGGACAATACAGGTACACGGAAAGTAGAAGCTGTCAAGTCCTGACCTTAGAGTTCACGAACACTGATCCTTGAGTCCACAAAGCCACACGGGCGGGGTTTCCTTGTTAGCCAAAAAAAAAAAAAATAGTCTGAGCATTAGCAATCATCTGTTGCTTTAGACTGCATGCCACTACTAATACTAACAGATTAGGGAACTGCAATATTTTTTAAAAACCATTTTATCGATCATGTTCTTTCATATTTACTGATCAGGACATCTAATATTTTGTTTATTAAGAACCCATAAAATTTATAAAGATTTTCAAATAAGTCCATTGAGTTATCAGGCATCAAAACAAAGGGAATACTAGGAAGCATATTCTTTCTAAGTTAAGTAAGCTTAATTAAACCATTTTCACATTTAGCCTGATTAGGGGAACTTTCTGATAAAGAGATGGTTTTGATAAGATAATAAATAAAATATGGAAAAAAAGATCTTAAAAGTAAAACTCCTTACTTCAGAACCCCAAATGTAGAGGTAAAGCAACTCTTATTTATAGGTATGCATACCTTGTGTTATAGAGTTCAATTAGACTCCAAGACCAGTCCATTCTGTTCCCAAGACATATTACATATGTAAGAAAGAGAAAGAAACAAGAGAATCTTATGCATCTTGTGGCCCTTAAGTATGGTTTTGGATAGGATAATTTCATGTACAAAAAAGAGAAATTATTAGGGATTTACCTCAGATACAAAGATTTATTTGCAGGATTTTCCTATTAAATTATCAAAGTGCAAAATAAAAATAAAAAGTGTATTACTATGCATAAATCCTTAACCGAGTCTAAATTTTTTAGCTTTATTATAGTACTAGCTCTACCCCCGTGCATCGCACGGGAAATTTTTAATTTTAAATATTTATTTATTTATTTAAAAGTTTAATCCTACCATATTTAGTCTTCCTTTGCCGTGTTTAATCTTGCCATGTTTTACACACTTGCCATCGTTGGATAGGTGTGAAAATGTGTGTTTAAATTCATTTTTTTAATTTTGTGCCTCTATTTTGGCAGTACAATGAATTTTTCTTACCTGAATTATATGTATAGATATTTATTTTCTTAGAACTGTCTGTATTTTTTATTTTTTTTAGGAGATGTTTAGGTGGGAATGTGTACTTAAGTTCATTTAAAAAAAAAACTGTGCTTTATTGTTTTGGCAATACACTGAGATAGATCTGTTTGGTTGTTTGTAAAATAAATTCATAGGAAAAAAAATTTTCAAAGATTAATTTTTACAGTAAAATCAAAAACACAATTGTCCATTTAGTACTCACATAAATATTTTTCTTGAAAAGATTTGCTGATGTTTGTTTACCTATAAAATATTTATTAAAATATTTTTTAAAAAAATAAATAAAAATCTAAAAAATAAAAAATATACGTTTCATATGTTGATCACCTGATCGCTCGACGTCGGTCACCCGACGACCGGTGCACCAGACGTAGGGCGCCGACTGTCGAGCGTCGGACGTCGGGTGTCGAGCGCTTGGCTCTTGAAATCGGGCGTTGGACGTCAGACAACGACGCCAAATGTTGGCGCCGGCCATTGGGCTTCAGACGTCCGATCGTCAGACGTCAGACGCTGGGACCGGACGTCGGCACGAGCGTCGGGCGTGGGACGTCGGACGCCGAATGCCAGGCACTGGACGTCGGCTACCGGATGTCAGCCGCCGGCCGCTGGGCCGTCGGACGTCAAGCACCAGATGGCGTCGGGAACTGGCTGCCAGGAGCTAGACACCAGGCTCCGGCCGCAGGACCCCGGTGCCTGCCGCCGAGCGCTGGACGTCGGATGGTTGGACATCGAGCACTGACTGTCGAGCGTCAAGTTGCCAACCGTAGACCGTCGAGTTTCAAATATCAGACACTGAGAATTATAGTGAAGATTCTAGTCACACTCATGAAAATCCTATATGAAAGAGAAATCTAGGAAAATAATTTACGGAGTCTTATCAAGAATGTCAAAATCTATAATTTTAGGTAAAAAAATTCATAGATTAACTTTTTCAGTGGTACCAAATAGACTATTATATGAATTTTTTTTCGAAAATCTTTTCCGACATGAGATTTTACGTGGATCTTAAATTCCTTACCTGAATTATATGTATAGATATTTATTTCCTTATAACTGCAGGTATTTCTAATTTTTTTAAGGAGATGTTTAGGTGGGAATGTGCGTTTAAGTTCACTTTTTTTATTTTGTGATTTACTATTTTGGCAGTACAATAAATTCCTTACCTGAATTATATGTATAGATATTTATTTCCTTAGAACTATCTGTATTTCTAATTTTTTTGGGAGATGTTTAATTAGGTGGGAATGTGCGTTTAAGTTCAATTTTTTTTTAATTTTGTGCTTTACTATTTTGGTAGTACAGTAATTCCTTACCTGAATTATATGTATAGATATTTATTTTCTTAGAACTGTATGTATTTCTATTTTTTTAGGAGATGTTTAGATGGGAATGTGTGTTTAAGTTCTTTTTTTTTTAATTTTGTGCTTCTATATTTTGGCAGTACAATAAATTTTTTACCTAAATTATATGTATAGACATTTATTTTCTTCGAACTTGTACTTCTAATTTTTTTAAGGAGATGTTTAGGCGAAAATTAGAGTGTCGTAGTACTTCCATGTGAAAACTCCAAGACTATGTTATATTATAATAGTATAGATTTGCCTCCACCCCAATGTCTCATCCATAAACTTGGCAAACAAACAAACACACATATATATTAGAAGATGATGATTTGAAAATGGCATCTTGGATTGCCCATAAAACGCTAAACACCACTACCGGAGACGATTTCCAGACATATCTAATCATCTAGAGTAGAGTTTCTTGATCAGGGACCGACAAAACGACAGATCCTCCGGGGACGAAATGGTATTTCTAAATGTGGTGGAAGGAATATGGTCTTATGAAGTATTGTAAGTGTGGACAAGTCATGGAGGTGACGACTCCTGAAATGGGGATCGATGATATTAATGTCGTTCAAATAATGGTGGGTCCATCTTTCAATTCAATTTGATTTTTTAACAAAAAAATTGCATTAATTAATTAGACCAAATTTAGTACCGGAAATAAAAACAAAAAAAAAAAGCGTTCCAATTTGGTCAAATCAAAATTTCACATTTCATTTATAGTGTATATAAATTTATTAATATTTATATGGAGAGAGAATGTAGACAGAACAGTGGCCACAACACACTAGAGCATGATTTCCCTTGGCAGGTCTATTGAGAAAGGAGAATATGGGTTCGCTTCATCATCGCCCAATTCAAAAGGCCCATAAGACCACTGACATTCAGTTTAAAGCAAGTGGAAGCATCCCTCGACTAGACCCATCATCCTCAGACAATGTCAAACAACCCGCCACGTAATTGTATGCTTTTTGGGGGTGTGATGAGGCTCAACCTTGTGACACCAGAGCATGGCTACACTGGTAGTTAGATACGCCCCTAATGTGCAAGGACATAGTAATGTCAGTTTTCGGACATTAGCCTTGAGACTCCGAAGTACGATAATAGCAGCAAGTGCACCTCCACGTCCAACAAGCTGGATTAGAAAATATATCATTCCATATCTTAGAGCACTTTGTCCCCGCAAAAACCTCCAACTACCCCAGAGCTAGACGACATGGGAAGGTGAAGAGATGGCAAGAGCAAGGAGAACCCCTCGACTCACCCTTACAAGAGGGAATAGTTGGAACAGAATGAGGTAAGCCCTTCTGAAACATTCCACCTACAAAGAGGAGCACCCGTCTCCCTTCTCACTTTTCGACTACTTCCATTCCCCATAGTTTTTGACTTGAGCATCAGAGGATTTTTCCCAGGGTCAACTCCCAAGGCCCCTTGACTACTTCCTCTTGATTGCGATGTTTTCCTCCTCAAATTTAAAAGCTCATAAGGATCGAATGGTCTAGCTCACAATACCACTTTTTAGTCTCACACTTCTTGACATTGTTCGTGGGAAATGAGCAAGGAGCTATGGCGCTTTGCAAAGCTTACAAGAACATAGGCAGCTGCTAGGGAAGTGAAGTAGTCCTCCAAGCTTCGTTCTGTAATTGACAAGCGAGTGACCTATCGTTCTCATGAGTCCCATCAGCAATGTCAAGTAATGGTCACAATTGAGGAGCTTGCCACAATGCACATTTCAGGTGTGCTCTGGGAAATTTCTTGTATTCATCATTACCAACAAAGGTCCCAAGTAGATTAAGGCAGTGCTAGAGATGAAGCGACTCGACAAAGTATGCGATATGTAGTGTGTGACTAGAAGAGTAGCTGCATTAAGCCATTTTCTATCGAGGGTTGTAGATCACTATCTACGTTTCTTCAAGCTACTTTGACGAATCAATAAGTCGCTAGACAAGAGCGAATAGGTTGACTGAGATGAAGAGTGTGAGACCACCTTCATGGATCTCAAAAGATACCTCTCCTTACCACCCATCCTATCCAAACCCTACCTAGTAAGCAATTATTTCCATATCTATCTGTGACACTAAGTACTCTTAGTGTCGTGCTCACTTAGAAGGAGGACCGAGTGATGCACTGAGTCTACTATGCTAGAAAAATCCTTCAAGAGTTAATCTCTACTACTTAAGAGTTGAGAAGTTAATTTACCCTCTCCTTAATCATGGCAACAAGAAGACTTCATCCCTACTTCCTCGAGCCCACTCAATTATGGTTCCCACTGATCAGTCCATGCATCAGATCTTGCAAAGTGGGTCATCGAGTTGGGAGAGTTTGACATTTATTTCTAGATGAGGACCACCATCAAGGCCCAAACCTTGGCGACTTCATAGCATAGTGCACTCTTATGATAGAAGGAGATGGAGACCTATTGCCAACCCCACCTGGGAGCTCTACATGATGAGTCCTCATATGCCAATGGTAGTGGCACAAGGTTAGTTCACTCGTTGCCTAAAGGACTTCAACTTCCCTCTTCGAACAATATTGCAAAGTACGAGATCTTCATATCTGGCATCCAAATGGCGAAGCACCAAGTAGCCCTCAACTTGACAGCCTACAATGATTCCCTCTTAGTCACCACCAGAGCTAAATTCACTAGGCTTACAGGGCCCCTGCCATTTGATCTAGAGTGAGTGGAAGCATTCCCCAACTGTGCTCATCGTCGTCAAACAATCTGTCTATTGCCAAAGGGAGAGTCCTTAGATCCACATAAGTGGGGTGGGAGTCCATCTGGGCCCAACGAGGCTTGCCGCCAGATTTAGAAGTATGGCTACACTAATAGCCAGGCATGCCCCTACTGCACCATGACATGGCAACACTAACTACATGACACCTCCTTGCAGACTCCAAAATATGGTAACGGCAGCAAGGCACCAATAGGTCAAAAACTGTATCAACCCCCATCGAAGACCACTCCATCTCTACAACAGTCTCCAACTATCCCTAGCGTCATACAACTTGAGGAGGCGAGGAGATGGTAGGAGTAAGGGGAATATGCCCCTACCGCACCATGACATGGCAACACCATCTGCTTGACGCTCCCTTATATACTCCAAAATATGGTAACGGCAGTAAGGCACCCCTTACATCTAACAAGATAGGCCAGAAAATGTATCAACCCACATCTAAGACTGCTCTATCTCTACAACAGTCTCCAACTATCCCTAGAGCCATACGGCTTGAGGAGATGGTAGGAGTAAGGGGAATACTTGACTCATCCTTATAAGAGGGAATGACCGGGATATAAACCCTTTTGGGACATTCACACCCATACAAAGGAGCACCCAATTCCGTTCTCACTGCTCAACTGTCATGTTCTCCATAGTTTATGACTTGAACATCAAAGAGTTCTCTCTCGAGTCAACTCCAATGGCCCATGATTGCTTCCTCTTGATTGTGGATTCCAACAACTTTTCGCTTCTCAACAAATTCAAAAGCTCATAGGGATCGAATGGTCTAGTTCACTGGATTATTTTTCAACCTATATAATTTGTATATTTAATATTAATATTAAAATAACATATCATGGATATAACTATTTTTTAATGGAGAATGTAATGCAATTATTCGAATTTGCAACATAGTTTTGAAAGACCTAGGTTCAAATCTCCGGCGCATATCTCTCAAGGATTAAATATGAGCCAGATAAACCCCCTTTCTCTGAACTTGGGATATCCCTACCATAAAGCAAGCTCCTTATCCGTCAACCCACTCTGCCTCTTCAACTTATTAAACCAAATCAAATTAAAGTTGATTCAACCAAATCAAATTGAACCGATATCTTTCATTTTTCTATTTAAATAGAATTGTGAACCAACGGATGGTGAGGGGATGGATATCTGATGAGCATGACTTGCGAGAATGTCTGACCTAGGTGGTGTGTGAGGTTTTAATTTGTCATCAGAAGATTGAGCGATCAAGGTATCATCTTCAGTTGTCAGGTTCTTAAATATGCATTTGGTCGGCAAGTTTCAACCGGAGGCAATGAAAAGATTCAAGAGATTTTTTTATGAAATAATAAGTTTTTGTAATTATATTTAAAGAGTGGTTTAGTGGTTACCAACCCTCCAATATTACACATCTTAAGTCTTAGGTTCAAATCATATCACAACATTTACCTGTCAAATAAAAATGCCTCTATAATTTCCTTTAATTTCTTTATATATTATTAAAAAAAGAAAGTTTACAATATCAGTTAACTTTCTCACGTTAGTCCCTCTAATTAAAGGGAGCTTTAGAAAGACATCTCTTAGAAGATATAACTTCATTTCGAAAAGTACGTAGGACTGTAAACAAATTAATACACTCGATAAATAATTCGAATTCGGCTCGAATTTTATTCGAATTCGGCTCGTTTAATGAGGTAAACGAGTCAAGTTCAAATAAAAATTTAAGTTCGTTTCATAAATGAGTTGAGTATGAGCAAATACCAACTCAGCTCGTTTAAGTTCGTGAACAAGTTCGTTTATTTTTTTAATTATAAAAGTTATAAATATAATTGTTAAATATTTTAAATATTATGCTAAAATAATTAAATAAATAACTTATGAAGGATCTTAAAGTATGACTTTGAAATAAGATAGATTTTGGTTTTATAAATAGTTAAATTTTTACTTGTAAATTGAATTTGGCTTATATATATACCTATATAGATACATATATATTTATGTATATATAATTCGTAAATTTAATTGGACTCGTTAAGATATTCATTAAGGGTTTGAACTCGATAGTATTTAAACGAATCTAAGTTTAAACAATTATTTTCAATACTCGATAAAATTCGACTCGAACTCGATTAAAAATTAACGATTCAAAATTTGAACAACATAATACTCAACTCGAGTCGACTCGTTTATACTCATATCCAAAAGTTAAGATGACTTAAATACCTTTTAGAAAATAAAAATCTCTCTCTCATCTTATCAATATCATGTTCTGAAAAGAGCGCGAGAGGTCGGCACCTCCGTAGTCTCACCCAGATGGCGATCCCTCATGGGTGCGTTCCGGCGTGTTTTTCATGTGGATTTAAAAAAAAAAATTGGAAATGAAGTTGCGTTGCGGCACTTTTGTGGTACGTGTTTTAAGAGAGGCCCCGAATTTCGAAAACCGGAGTAACATTGTGAGGGCACCCAGTGGCACAGCCACTGGAGTTTCTATGTGAAGAGAAGGTAAAACAAACATATATATTTAAAATGTTACAGTCACTCAAATCCATGCATCACCTTTAGATTTTAAATTAGATGCCTACGTTACTAAGGTGGCGTTTGATAAAACTTAATACTTAAGTCTTAAATCTTATTTGTCATCTATACTCTAAATCTGAAATTTAAAAAAACTTAATATATATCAGACATAATATAAGAGGTGTTTGATAACTAATTTAGATAAGATCTGAATTGTAGTGTAGTGGTTAAGATACTACACTTCTTATATAGAGGTCTTGAGTTCAAAACCCATAATAGGTAGAAAAAAAAGTTTTTTTTTTAATTGAGATCGCTGGCGGCCGGCCGTCGGAACCGCCGCCGGCGATCGCCGGAATTCGCCGCGCGGTTGCCGGATTCCGGCGATCGCCGGAAACCGCCGCCGCCGGCCGGCGGCGGTCGCCGGAAACTGCCGCCGGCGGTCGCCGGAAACCACCGCCGGCGACGGTGGCCGGCGGCAGTCGCCGGAAACCGCCGCTGCCGCTGGCCGGATTCCGACGTTCGCCGGAAACCGCCACCGGCGATCGCCGGAATCCGCCGCGGTGGCCGGATTCCGACGATCGCCGGAAACCGCCGGCGGCGGTGATCGCCGGAAACCGGCCGCCGGCGATCGCCGGAGGCCGGACCGCCGGAATCCCACGTCGGAAAAAAGATCTGAAAAATAAAAAGTGATTGTTCTTAGCTTAAAAATTAAGTGGTATTTCAGATTTAAGTGACTAATTAAGATATTTTTAGACATTTTATCAAACAGTCTAAAGTCTTAAAATTTTAGCATTTCAGACAATAGACACCAATTAAGTGTAATCAAAACACCCTTAAGAGGAGTCCACACTCCTTCTTTCTTCGCTAGCATCATGCCAAACATTTGTTTGAGAACCATATATGACAAGACCTCAACATTGTTGTCCCTGATCATATATAGCAAGATCTTGATTTCGAATTGCAGTACTCACGACTCAATTTAATAAATTCTACTATGATAGCTTATGATATGGGCTGCACACTTCGTATATGCCATAGTCGTCCACCTGATCATAGAACTCATGCGAACAGTCTTAAGGTAGATGATTCATTTATTCTAATAAACATCAATAATTTTATCTATAATAATTTGACCAATTTGTTTTAGGGATAAGAAACCCCCGGTTATTTTAACCGGGGGTTGCTTAATCCACAATTTAAAAAAAAATAAACTTGGGGAGAAAAAATAGAGCTCAAGAGTTAAGGGGGTTAAGATAACTCACCAAGAAGGGTGGAGTACTTTAACCTCATCTTTGCCCCATTTTAACCTATAAATCTCCGGATTAAACAACCCCTAATCCGGGCCATACACCAATAAGATGTATTTTCACTAAAAAGATGAGTAGAGACTATTATTTTTAGTTTATCTCATATCTCACTATTTTATGTAAATTAATTGTATGAGATCGATGGGTGGGGAGGGGTATGCTCTGGGAGGGATTGATCTTTCTTTGGGTGCCTTGGATTTAAACGTTGTCTGTCTGTGATCTTTGACTACTGTGCAATCAAAAAAACATCTTAAATTTTACTAGGTTTAAACGTTGGTTGTTGGATAATAAACTTGCCGTGACTTATCACATATATGCCCCTTCAGATGGGATTTGAAGAGAACTAAAAATAATAATATCACCCCCCCCCCTTCCCTCCCAACTCTTTCCAACCTAAAGAAGTCAAGAAGGCGACCTGCCCATTGCCTTCCAAAGTAAGTAAGAAGATAAACTCCAAGATTAAAGAAGAGGAAACACCTTTCACAAAAGCTGCATCATTTGACAATCATATCCTTTATTCCCAGTACATATATTTTTATAAGAAAATTTTCTAATCCAAATTCCAAGTGGCCCACCCCTCTAACACCCCCCCCCCCCCCCCACCTCTTTTTCAAGACCACCCCAACAACGTCAGCTGCGGCCCATTTTGGGCCCTTCATCCGGGATCTTAATCGCCATCCCCCATCCGGCCAACAAATTTTGGGGGGTCAAAATGCCGGAACGCCAGTGGTGGGCCCAATCAGGCTCCTCCCATCAGACGGCCCACGCGTGGTCTGTGGGATCTCAGATGTGATCAGTCCATGACTGGTGAGCGCCACAAGGGTTAGAACCTTTGTTCAAAGTCCAGGGGTGGAAACTGGAAAGTGGAAAACACCGGACGACTTATGACCCCCACGCCAAAAAAATTTGGGACTCCGCAAGTTTATTTTAAAACAATAATACTATGATGATTTATTTACTATTCAAGAAAAAAAAACTCACCCGTTCTAAAAAAAAAGAATAATAAATAGATAAAGTTTTATTCAATGTAAAATAAGTTACATAAGAGTCGTGCAAGGAAATTTAATTCTCTAGAGGAAAATTGGTTGATGACTCGGGTTTGTATGGTATTATAAGATACAAAGTAGTGAAAAATATTCTAATAAATATGTAACAAAAATAAGATAAATAATTAAAATTTTCTAACTATAATAGAGAGGTCATTACTATAATAAGACTTAACCGTATATTGTAATTGAGGATAATATTTACTATAATAAATTATACTTTTATCAGAGACTAAAAAATAAGTCAAATATCTGATAGAGACTCTTAATTAATTTCTTATAAAAATATTATCAAATTTATAAATTCAGATAAATAATTAGTGTAAGAATGGTCTTGCAATAAAGGGGAATAAATAGTAAAAAAGTAATTTATTAATTGAGAATTTTTTATGAATAATGGACTTTGGTTACTTGGTCAGTCTATAAAATTATTTTTTACAATCCACCCTAATTTTGTTGTAACACTCTTCTTACATTAAACATTTCATAAAAATCTAAGAGATGTATCCAAGCTATTTTCTTCTTTAGGGAGGTCTCGAATTTAAATTCCACCAGAGGAAGAATTTAACTCATATGTATAACATACATATATAGATGAAGTAAACATATCCAATATATATCAAATCAATAATATCAATAATATATATTATATATCAAAAAAAGTATATATATATATATAAAGTAACTGTCCTTGAATGGAGAGTTTTATTCTTTTTGAAAATCTATACATAACTACTCTTTACGGATGAAACTACTTAGTGAGACCTCCTCACATCGAATAGCCGTCTGCATTCATCCACCAAATGGAGATTTTTTTTGTAATATTGAGTTATAATTTTAATAAATAAGGAGAATATTTAAAAGAGTAGTCAAATTTTAGATATTATTTGATAATAAATAAATAAGATGTATAGCTGTTGTTAAGGTAGGGATGTGTTGGTTGCAAATTTTATCCTCCAAGTCTTAATTGGGTTTATTATCATAAAAAAATAAATTAATTAGAAGTCTTTAACTGTAACATAGAGATTCTTACTATAACAAGACTTAATATATATTATAACAAGTGATAACACTTACTATAATGAGTTACAGCTCTGTTAGGAACTAACAAATAAGTCAAAAATTTGATAGAGACTCCTAATTAATTTGACCTAAAAAAAACTTCAAGTTCAAGGGATTCCATACTCCCTAGTTCTGTTTTATTAAAAAGAGAAATAAATAGAGAAACAGCTCCACACCACACGTCTAATAATACTTATATTACTTTTTAAAAAAAATTGAAAGCCTTGGAATTTTGGAATTTTGGAATTCCTCCCTTCATAAAGAGAAGATACCAGATGCCCCCCTCGGTCTCCCTCTTCCTCCCACGACGACCACCTCGCCTTCTCCCAGCAAGAAGCAGACCCTTCCCGCTTGGGCTGCCCCCCAGTCCCAGCGCTCTCTCACCAGGAGCAGCGCCGCCAGCAGGGCCATGCAGCCCTCCGGCGGCGACATGCCGGGGATGCCCCCTCTATGTTGAACGGCTCGGCTCCTCAGGTCGCCCTCCATGAGCTGCACAACGGGCAGCGCCAGCAGCGCCAGCTGGCCCCGGGTTCCGCTCTCCAAGATTATGACCACTCCGCCGCGGCGGCCCACGACGATTTCTTCGACCAGATGCTGTCCAGCTTGCCGTGGGTGGACCTCAACCCCGCCAACTCCAAATCGCCCTGGGACCTCGCGTCGTCCAACGGCGGGAAGCCCGCGATGGAGGAGCAGGCGGCAGGGGTGGAGGGCCTCCACTATGCGGCGGCCTCCTATGACGATTCAGTTCTTCTCGCGTCGAGGCTGCGGCAGCACCAGATCAGCGGGCCGGGTGGCGGTGGACCGCCGAGGCTGGGGAAGCCGGCAGTCCCCCACCAGCTCAACCACGCGTCCCAGCAGCAGCACATGTTGGTCGCCGGAATGGGCAGATCGGCCGTCGAGTCGGGGCTTCTCCCGCTGCCTCTCTCCCTTGGGAGCGGCGATTCTGCCGATTCCAGGCTCCTGCTGGATCGATCTCGGGGAGATGTTGATGCCTCTTTCAAAACCTTCGCTTCCGCAGTAGGCCTCCCCCTCTTTCAGAGTAACCAAATTCGAGTCTCTTCTCCTTTTCAATCCTATCTGATGAAATGTTTTGCGCACACGAAGGTGGTCGGAGACGGGCTCTTCAACAGGTTCGGGGGAGCACCGCAACGAGCGTCGCCGCCCGCCACCGGAAACCAGCAAAGCTTCCACCAGCCTCAGGTGACGGCGAACCTCCATTTCCACCTTTTTTTTCTCTTGGGAGTTCGTGAAATTCTTGTTTCTCGAAAACTGGGCACCTCTCTTTAGCAGAGCTCGCAGATGGGCACATCCCCTTCTCCGCCGGGAATCTCTAGGAAAACGCTAACTTTCTCAGTTTTCGGGGTTGCGTGGGGATCTCTGCTGCAGGTTGGGGCGGTGGCTTCGCAAAACCTGGGGACGACGGCGGGGCAGGGGCCCGCGGCGGGGTCCGCCGCCGGCGGGTCGGCGCCGCCGAGGCAGAGGGTGAGGGCGAGGAGGGGCCAGGCCACCGATCCGCACAGCATCGCCGAGAGGGTAAGTCGGATTACCCTAGAGCTAAGTTGCTAACCTTCTTCGTGTCGCCATTCCGTGCTCCTGCGATTATAAGTATGCACTGGAATTCGTGGGGAGGGATTAATATTTCAGAAGATTTCAGAACCCTAGGCAGTGGTGGCCGGGGACCAATAAATGCCATGGCCAGCTGTGTTGCTGCTGCTCGTCATGGCTGTTGGTGCTGGCCCGTAGAATTGTGTTATTGCAGTACCGTTCTGCTCTTCTCAGCTGGTTCTCTCATGTGTCCTGTCCCGCTCACACTCTGGAATTGTTGGTGCGGTTCTCTTGTGCGCAGCTTCGTAGGGAGAGGATAGCAGAAAGAATGAAGGCTCTGCAGGAGCTGGTGCCCAACGCCAACAAGGTCTTGTCCTTGTCTCATCTGTCCCCCTTCGCCACCAATGAGATCTTTCTCCATAAGTTTATTGGTTTTTTAAAACAAAAGTATATGCACATGTTCTCGATCGAGATGAGATAATACCAAGCTGATCTTGGCATTGTTTTGGTGAACCGGCATGGCAGACGGACAAGGCATCGATGCTGGATGAGATCATCGACTACGTGAAGTTCCTCCAGCTCCAAGTGAAGGCAAGTCCATCCATACTGCATGCGCTGCTCCCACTCCCTCCCGCCATGATCTTGTGTCAAGTTAATTTTAGGACAAAACATGAACTCTCATCTCAGACAGCAAAAGCTGTTCAGGATCAGCCAAAAAAAAAGATGAACTCTTGTCGAATGTTTGCGTCCGGAATGGTCATTAATTTTTTGGTGGGTATGTAACTTTTCCTGTAATGTAAATTGTTACACAGGTGTTGAGCATGAGCAGACTGGGAGGAGCAGCAGCAGTGGTGCCTCTGGTAGCCGATATGACATCTGAGGTAATGGTCTTTGTAGTTGTTACTCCAGGTGCCAGAGGCCTCTCGGCTTCATCTCCACCTTCTATCTACATCACCAACTCTTCTCTCTCTCTCTCTCTCTCGCTAGCTGTGATGGAATGTCTGAAACGGAAGGGAACGATATTATAATAAAAAAGTCCAACTATCTAATAATGAGAAGGGGAGTGGTCCGGGCCGCCACAGAGCTAGAGGACAAGAAGCTCCTCAGCCATGACCCGGCACGCGTGCCTCCCCTTTTCCCCTCGCAAAAATAATGACACCCGCCCCCTCCGAAAAAGACCACCTTTTTTCGCTTTCCTCCTCTCTGTAGCTCTCCACTCAGCTGTGGTGGTGTTGGGCACGTGCACAGGCAAGCGCGGGGAGGGGCAGCGCGGCGGGCCAGGCGGCGGCGGGAGGCGACGGGCTGACGGCGACGGAGCACCAGGTGGCGAAGCTGATGGAGGATGACATAGGGACGGCCATGCAGTACCTACAGGGAAAGGGCCTCTGCCTCATGCCCATCTCCCTCGCCTCCGCCATCTCCGCCACCGCCGGTCACCACCGCGCGGGGGCCCTCCCCAACGGCGCCGGCGGCAACAACAACCAGAACGGCAACCTGCTGGCGTCCCACGCCGACGCGCCCTCCTCCCCGAGCATGTCCGTGCTGACGGTGCAGTCCGCCATCGCCAACGGCGGGGACGCCTCCGCCAAGGACGCCGCCTCCGTCTCCAAACCTTGAGAGAAAAAGGCAAAGTAGAAAGGGAGACAACTAAGTAGAAGAGAACACCGACCAAGTCCACGTAATTAAACGAGAGACATGGACTTGTGTTTGGTAAATGCCACGCCCTAATTTCCGTAGACCTGGAAAGAAGAAGAAGAAGAAAGACGCAACAGCTTGTTCATGCCCTCCCCCGCGGGCCCACGTCCTCCTTTTTCTCTTTCTCCTCGTTTTATATCATCCCCTAACACCTTTCCCTTGTGTGTTTAATTACTTGGGTGCACATCTCCTAAGAATCAATTGTTTGTAATTATCTAGTTTTCACTAGGGTGGTCTTTTCTTCTTTTCAAAGGTGGGTGGTACTGTTGGTCGGTTCTTATATCTATATCATCACATAAATAAAGATAGGTGTGGTAGTAGTACGTACTGTTGGTGGGTTCTTATATCTACATCATCACATAAATAAAGACAGGTTGATGACATCTCTAGATGGACTGGATTGTCACTCGCACACAACAATACTCGGGATCGATCTTTGTCCATGCGCGTCCATGTTAAGAAGAGACTTCACGATGCGTTCTGACACCAAACATTACTCTTGACAGTGGTGTGAATGATCGATCGATCCATCGATGAGCATGCCCAGTTATACCATGAAGTGAAGGGAAAAGTTGTATAAACATGTTTATAGGGTTGGTATGATGAGACGATGTGTGGGGGGAGAGGTGGGGACTTGGGGGTTGAGAGATATCCCGTGTGACGAGTGGGAGGAATGCAAAAAAGGTTGGTGAGATGCCAAGGGGGAGACGACAAGAAGACCAGCGTGTGGTCGCTTTCGGGAAAGGAAAAGGGAGGAGAAGAGTTTGACAGGCAATGCCCTGCCGCCCCACCGCGTGTCGGCCGCCCGCCCGAGGAACCACCCAACGCCTACGCCTCCCCCCCGCTACCTACTGCCGGTAATATCCGGTGAAGCAGCAGACGATGTGGTAGTAGCAGCAGCAGCAAAGCAATAGTAGTAGTAGGAGTAATACCACCTTGGTTTTTACGAACTACAGCTCTACTGTTTACGACACGAAGGAATTGTATTGTAAAGAGGGGCACCACAGCGGGAGTCGCGGCGTAACTCCCGTGGACGATGTCGGATCGTGGGACGGGGGGTCAGCTGGAGCTTTCAAAGCTGGGAGGACATCGAGAAAAGAAAGGGAGAGAGATCATCATTTTCAGAAGAGAAAGATTTTCTGCACTTATGAAAGTGTAGAAATATCTGGTCATCTTATATTTCTCTCTTTCTATTGGTAGAAATGAAGTTGTCACATAAATCTCTCTCTTCTTTTTCACCAATAGAAAAGAAAAAATACATGATGACTAGATATTTCTATATTTTCACAAGTACAAAAAATCTTCTTTTTCATAAGACAAGTATAAGTAATGCTATCTTCTCAATTAGCCGAAACATAGTGGAGGGATGCAGTTTTATATATATTTAATATATTATTTTTTTATCTTAAAATAATACACACAAATAATATATTAATACACATTAATACATATAAATAGTATAAGAATATACATAAATATATTATTTATGTGTATTAATATGTTATTTGTGTGTACTAACATATTATTTGTATATATTGTTTTAAGATTAAAAAAAATAATTCATTAAATACATCTAGATCTGCGCCCCTCTACATGACGCGTTGTGAAGAAGCACGGCTCTTCCCAACTAATTAAGAGCATAACATTTCTCAACAAATATATGTACACGCACAAGAAATGATTAATATTCAGCTCGACTTGCCCCGAAATTGGCTGGTGTCACGATGGCTTGACAAATATGGGTCTCGCAGGCTCAGCCAATCTCGGTGAGTTTTCCATCCAGCAAGCTAGATAGTAATTAAGTTGTTTTCATTGGGATTTCATGATTCTGTTTGGTTCAAATTAGATTATTTTTTTATCAATTCGAGTCAAATCGAATTGAGATTTTTCGATGTTCAAATCGAGTTTTAATATTTAATTAATATAAATAAATTTATTAATATTTATATATTTAAAATAAAGATAAAATTAAAATATACATATATATATATATAACTACGTGATGAATTTTTATATTTATCATATGTATATTATGAAATATTACTATTATTATATAAATTTTTTTTTATGCAGTTTATTTTATTTGATTCGATTTTACAAGAAGTGAAATCGAACTAAATTAACTAAACACACACCAAATTGAACCGAATCAAATCTCAATTTGATTTTTTAAGTTGACTTGAATTATGAACATCCTTAATTCTCAATACACACAGCAGATGAAAACGCCAGGTGACTTGATTATTTTTTTGTTTTGCTGCATCCAACATTTCGACGTCAGGCTTACGTTGGAAGGACGCCCTTCCCCCATGCAACAGCGCCTTTAAAGATTCTTGGGAGTCTCAGGAGAAATGCTCCGTACTTTGCTTACGACCGGTATCGCTCAGCCATCGTAGCATCAGCCCCATTTTTATGACAAGGCGGACCAAGGATACTTATCTATGCAGTGGAACTCGGTGCCGATGAGAAATATTTAGTGCACAGCTCGGTGTGCATTAAGCATGGCACACTTATTAGAGGTGTGTCATTTGTCTTTGAGAAGATTATAATATCTCTTCATATCATTTTTTCAAATTTTAAGGACAAATGACACATCCTAATTATTTTGGTAATGAGTGGAGTTAAGATAATTTTAACTCATGAACAAAGTTACACATGACTAATCTATATTTTATTTTGGTAATAATAGAGTTAATTTTAAGACTATAGTGCGTTAACTTATTTTTCTCAAATACATTTTGGTAAGAAAAAGTGAGTTAACTAATTTTGGGAAAAGGAAAATGAACATTTAATATTTGTGATGTGAGAGGAAAAAGGTGGTTAACTCACTTGAGTTAACTCTAATCCACCTCTAGAGGTGGGTTAGAAAATGGTGGATTAACTCACTTTTAATCCACCTTTAGCCCAACCCACTTGAGTTAACTTTGTAATACTATCAAAATATTTTTGAGTTAAGAGTTAACCTACATCCAAAACGGCACTTAATAGGTGTGCTTAAGTTAGTGCACACCATAGATGTGCACTAAATATTTCTCCTCGCCGATAGATTTTAAGTTCACAAAAAATCTCCTAATTAGACCAAAAAAGTTTACATGTGGCATCAGGCGCCGAGGTTGGTCCAAGTCCAACCGGTGATTGCTCTTAAGAGGATCCACGATAGATCATGCACGGGGCAGCCAAGTTGCCGAAATAGCATGAAGACACAACAACGCCCTTTCGCCGGCGGTTCTCCCACACACTCCACAACACAAACTTTGTTCATCTTTCAAACGAGGAAAAGGGAAACCTCTTTCCATTGTAGTCAAAACCCACAGGTGTGGACACCGAGAGAAGGAAAGATCCTCTGTACCAACTTATTACACCACTTTCCTACATCATAACCCCTAAAAAATATTTTAAAAATATAAAACTTTTTTATTATTATAATGAAAGTGTAGACTTTATTATAACCTATTAAGAATGAGTAAATCCTAAGGGTACGAGTCATTCTCTTAAAATTGACTTGACTCGTTCTCTTAAGATTTTAATAAAATTATTCTTCTTATAATAATAATAATAATAAACAATTTTTTTAAATTTTTTAAGAGTTGTGGTATACAAAAATGGTGTAAGAAGTTAGTGCAGAGGACATCAATCCGATCATGCCATCATCAACCAACACGTTACAAACACCAATACCCAGCAAGAGCACAGAGAGCTACTTCAATAATGGGACTTAAAACTGCCACAAACGACCTCACACCTCAGTTTTCTGCGTATATTGAAGAAACACGCTTTGCAAAAGTGGGAACAGGAAGCAAAACTGAGGGGTGAGATTGTTTATGGCACTGAACCTTCTAGTTTGTTTCCCAAGGGTTTCAAAACACACTACCTGCCAGTTTACAACACCAATTTTGAGACCCACCATCGCACTCTTGCAGCAATAGCGAAACAGGACAAGGCACAAGAACGAAGAGACCCAGGAATCTGCTTGAGGCAACCCATCATGAAACAAGATAACTTTTGGTATCCAGCCAGTCATATACACCTTGATTCAATGTACAGTTCCACTAAAATATTGACATAAAACAGCGGATTAGACCACTACAACTACTATCACGGTTCAAAAGCTACTATTAGCTGCAAGAACGCCCTACTCTACTCCACTATAGATTACAACCCCGTGACCCAATGGTGCTCCACTTTCTCCAACCCCATACAACAAAATTCCCTTCCCATCAGGCTACACACCCGAACCAATGGCATCGGGAAGTGCGGACGCACAAAAATGTTAAAACATGTCAAGAAGAAACCAAAGAAACAAAGAAAGTCTATTTACCAAAAGACAAAATGGTTCTTTGATCGTCAGCAGCTTCTACAAATGATCAATCTTGAGACCTCTTTGAGCGCTTCTTTCCCCTTCTCCCTTCAATCTCCTGTGACTTTCTCGTGGCAGCATCTTCAGCATCTTGTCCTTTTGACGAGCCAGATTTATCTTTGACACCATCTGACTTGCTCCCACTTTCCAATTTGCCAGCACTCTTGAGTTTTTGTACTGTTCTTGGTGTTTTATCTTCTTGGATTTCCTACCAGGTTTATCGGTATCACTCAACTTATGTCTACTCCCAGCCTCGACATCCTTAACCTTGGAGCCAGAAGCATCAGCCTTTGACCTGCTCCCAGTTATTGGCGTGCCAGATTTGGGCTTCCTACCAGGCTTTGATTTAGAGGCAGATTCCGAGATTCCATCTGTTAATTTGTTCAGCTCATTCTTCGAGATACTACCAGGCTTTGGTGTATCAACGCTTGGCTTCCCATTAGTCTTATCCTTGGATTTGCTTCCACTAGGAGTACTACCGTCTGCAAATTTAGGTTTGCGACCTCTCCGGCCACCAGCAGATTTTATAGCATCGTCACCACGCATTCCTTCAGATTCACTGCACGAAGGGGAAAAGGAAAGGACAGATGAGCATTGCTGGAAAAACAAAATGACATAGAAAAGACTCCAACCCCTAGATAAAGAGGGTATAAATAAGCGCGGAGAGGACCTCCTCAAAGCTGAAGAAACCCCCGACTTTTTTGCCTTCTTCCTTGACCTGATTAAATGACAATCACTAATTAATGGGAAGAAAGAACAGAGCATAGCAAAATAAACAGCAAACGTTACTAGGTTCATGAGAAAAACCATTCCCTACAAGTCAGAGAAATATGGCAGTGTGATATACAACATGCACACACACAAGGTCATATGATATCCAACAGTCAAAAGAAACCACTGAAGAAAAGAATCCGTTCTTCTCTGTAGGCATTAATTAAACTCCAGGATTATAAATGCTCACAGAAACTTCTATAAGCTACTACACACTGAGGCTAGATTGTGCTGCAGACCAGATTTTATGGTACCGCAATCCAAAACACCTACAATCGATCTAAGAAGTCGTACTACAGAAAAGTTGGTACAAGGTTTGCATACACCTTACATGCCGGAATATTTGTAGTGAGGACAAATCACCCCAAAGAATGTCCGACAAGATAAAGCTGTCACTATTTGGCACGCTAAACTTGAAAGCAAGTGTGGCCACTCAATTGTGAACCCATAATTGCTTTTATCATAATAAATTCATAATCAGCGCTTTAAGCTTTATCCCATCAATCTAACATCAGTGAAACTCAATGAACTTTCCAGACGACTAGATCCAGAGCAATCACATCACCAATTGCATTGTGAATGACAAAAACTTTCATCTATACAGGCAGCAATCAAGAAAAATACAGCTACCCACAACATCATGCTCCACACACCCAACCCTCCGAGTAATGAGATCACTTCTCCTCTGGACCTTCCAGAAAATTTTAGGAGCATTGAGCTGAAATAAAAAGTAAAATCTGATCCATAATGAAGCACAAAAGTTTGAACCATTACATGGTACATGTCCCCAACATTAGCCTTCTAAATGCCTTAAGACAAAAGCAGAAGACTAGGATGAGTGAAATAACTGAGCACACAAACAGTTTATTTCTAGCACAAGGTACCTCACCTGCAGATGGGAAGAAAAAGGAAAGAATTCATAGTATTGAAGCCCTCCATTTCAAAGAGAAAAAAAGTAGTTAAGCCCAAAACTGGACACAAAATCCAATGCCGCCATATTGGCACCTCCACTGTGGACCACATGGAAAGAAAGAGAATAGGAGCAGTGGTAATTAAGCCCATATGTCCAAATGAAAAGCAGAACCAGGAAAGACTAAAAGAGGAAAGCAGCTTCAGATGGATACCGACTTGTTTGTCGGTTAGTACCCCATATACGGAATAAGTACTCAGAACATTAGAACATGAAGAGGCTGGGTGGTGTCTCTGTGTTTTTCTTTTGCCTTTTTTGGGCATGGGAGATGGGGTAATTCTGATAAGAGAGGAGAGTATTTTTTACTTTTTACTCAAACAATGGGGAAAACAGTCACAATTGGTTGCAAATGTGACTTGAGGAACTGAACACCCATTGATTGCAAACTTGGCTTTCGCAAGGAACAGAACAGGACACCCACCAACCGTTTCCAAGTTAACCAAAAAAGTGGTGTAAACTTGCACCAAAAAGGAGGAGATCCTTCACACCATCTTCAACTCCGAATATCTGTACTTATGTTAATGGTTAGAAAGGCCAGTTTTTGGTCACCTTGTTAACTTTGGTCAGGAAAGTTGATAGATTTGACAAATATTAAGAAACAAAAGGATATAAGATTGCAAGATGACAACATAAGCTTCTGCAAGAAGAAAAGCACATGAATGTTCATTACTTTTTTATTTTTATATTGGAGTATCATGGTGTACTTAATGATTGTAGAAGAACCCGGCCACCCAGGTGGCTGTGCCATAGAAACTTGTGACATGAATGTAAAGATGCCTTTGAAAATTATGAATTACAATGCACTCACTGCAGAAAGCAAATGAAAGAAAATCCACAAAATTGGACTGAAATGATTCGTCAGTCAAACTCCCCACACATTCTCCTCCCACCTATCCGACCATGGCATGCAGAAAGCATATGTTTCCCTCGAATTATGTAATTGGAAAATCTATTAGGTGCCAGCATTAGGGTGAGATTTAGAACAGGCCACCTCCCACACGATACTGGCTTAAAATCATCTGTGATCTCAATGCTAAGTGATGAACATATTCTAGGAAGCCAGCATGGGGTTCAAGGTGGAAAGCATCATTTAATAGAAATCAAGTTTTTAACAGACCTCTGATTATAACAAAACAAGAAAATAAGTCAAGGAAAAACCCAGGAACGTTAAGCTATAATAATGGCAATCAGATAAGTAATTCCAGACATACATCTCTGAAGCAGCCTCAGGAGATAAATTGCCCTTTTCTTCCTGCTGACACAAGTAAAAGAGCATGAGAAAGTGAAAGAACAGAAATAACACTGACAGCATAATATCAACATACCCTTTCACCATCTTCAATGAACTTAAAGCGCTCATTCTTCAGTAACAAAACCTCTTGATCACCATCAAAATATAACACCTGAAGAAGCAATGGAACATCATGCCTACTCTGACAAGGGTACATTGATTAGGAAGTAAAAAGTTCTCTCATTAAAAATAGATACGTCACACAACCTTATGCTTCTTTGTAGTGGGATTGTATGAATCAACAGTACCAGGATAAAACCTGCAGAAAAATACACACAATAACCATACACATGTTATAAGACATGATGATGAAAAGGAAAATAAGTATGGCAAACATAGAGTAAAACATGAACTGAACAAAAAAAATGTTGGACACAGAACATTGCTACAGGTGATATTAACTTAAGACTTACTTCCAATGCATCTTTTAGGAATTACTTTAACAAGCAATTTCATACTCATCCTTGCCAACAGCAAAGCAAGGCCAAGAAGGTAAGACTTCGATGCTTGTTCAAGTAATCTCCACTCCATCCTCATGTATCCACATGACAACTTCTCACATGGGAAACACTCGGCATGTCAAAAGTGGAACTGGACTAAGTAAATGGGTCCTAGAGTTTACCCTTACAACCCAGCTACAAGCTTGACCCAAGGTGAGCATGGAAGGCAGAATCGCCAGGATCGGCCCAGAATCGGATCCGACTCCGGGGGGAAGTCCCCCGAAATCCAAGTTTTGAAGGTGGATCCGCCGAACTCGAGTGGATCCGAGTTGGATCGAATGGATCGCCCAGGGATCGACCGATTCCGTCGATCCGGCGGGTTAAACTTCAAATTTTAAGTTTGCCCGCCGGATCGAGTCCTTATCGGGCAGAGCCGGTCGATCCCTGATCGATCAGGCCCGATTAGGGCCGATCCCTGGCGGATCCCCTTAAAAACACAGCCGATCCCAGAGATCGGCTGTGTTTTCTCTGGTTCACAGCCCCCCTCCTCCCTGTTTCGGCTTCCAGGAAGAACGCAAGGGGGAGAAGCCCTTCCCCCCCAAGTCCGCCGCCGCCGTCGGCCACCTCTGCCGCCGGTCCCCTCTTCTTCTTCTTCTTCTTATAGGACCCCTTTGTTCTCTTTGAAAGAGGTTAGACAGGAGCAGCCAAGGCCAAGGAAGATCCTCTTGAGTAGATCTCAAGAGATCTTATTCAAGCAAAGGAGAGGCTTTTGTTATCAAGGTATTTTTTTAAATTTCTTAATTTAGTTAAAATTTAAAAAAATGAAAAAGCATACATATATGTTTGATCTTGCTATATCTTTATATTCTTAAATTATAGAAAGAATATGGGAGCTTTAAAAACCTAGAGTTCGTAAATTAGACAAAACCCCAAATTTCACCCTAATTAAGGTATGAAATTTGGAGCTTTTGTTCTATTAGCACAATTGGAGATCAATTAAGTGTTCCAATCACTTAATTGATCACTTAATTGACCTAATTATGTCTTTGAATGATAATGTTGGTGGTTAATTCAGAAAATTAGATAAAACCCCCAAATTTCACCCTAATTAGGGTTTGAAATTTGGGGCTTTTGTTCTATTAGCACAATTGGAGATCAATTAAGTGCTTCAATCACTTAATTGACCTAATTGTGTCTTTGTATAATAATGTTAGTGGTTAATTTCGGGTAATTAGAGAAAACTCCCAAATTTCACCCTAATTAGGGTTTGAAATTTGGGACTTTTGTTCTATTAGTTATAAATTCGTTGTTATTGGATGTAATTATGGTTATAATTTTATACTTACACATGAATGCCTTTGTATTGTTATAGGATTAACAATTATGGCTGAGGAGGGCCACGAGGAAGGGGGCCAAGGGGAAGAGCAGTCACCAGGCCCACAATTGGACATTGGGTGGAGGCATGGTGTTCTTCTTGATGCTGCCTCTAAGAGAGTGCGATGTAACCACTGTGGGAAGGAAATGAATGGAGGCGTATACCGCCTAAAACAACATATTGCAGGTATTGGTGGGAATGTATCAAAATGTAAGCAATGTCCACGACAGTTAATGAATGAGATGAAAGAGTATATGGCTGGAAGACAACAACAAAAAGGCATACGTATTCAACAAGAAGAAGAATTGCATGAAGAGCTTTCTGGGAAGGGGAGAAGTAAGGGTGTAATGAAAGAAAGGTCAATTGTTGTTGATGAGTCAGAAGATGAAGATTATAAGGATCTCTCACCTAATAAGAGAGAATGGCGAGAAGGACTACGGCAGAGTCGACGTGCTGCTGCTGTAACTATTTTTAGAGAGGAAAGTGAGATGAGGTACCATAGTATAAGGGAAGGATCATCATCAGGAGCTAGTGTAACAAGGCCACCTCCCTTAGTCAAGAGAGGTGGTTCGATGAGGGGAACGGGAACTGGACCAACTGGTGTCATGGACACATTCATTCATAGAAAACCATCATCAAAACAGCCTAACATAAAACATGCATTGAAAGGGGTGAAAGCCACAACTGCTTCAGCCAAACATGCGGTAAAAAATATTGTAAAATGGTTTTTGCATGCAGGGGTTCTAGCCCATACAGCATCTAGTCCATACTTCCAGACAATGATAGATTCGATTGGTGAGGTAGGCCCAGGTTTGAAAGCTCCAACACCAAAAGACATTTATGGCAAACATCTTGAAGAGGAACTGGCTGAGACAAAGGAGTAGGTAGCATCCTTTAAAGCAATATGGATGGCAGGGGGTTGTACTCTTATGTGTGATGGATGGACAGGAACAACAAGAAGGTCTATGATTAACTTCCTTGTATATTGCAGTGAGGGTATAATGTTCATGAAATCTATAGATGTAAGTGGACAAATAAAGAATGCAGAGTACTTATTCAAGCTCATAGATGAGATGGTTGAAGAAATTGGAGAGGAAAACATAGTCTTAGTTGTCACTGATAATGAAGCTAAGTTACAAGGCAACTGGAAGAAAGTTGATGGGAAAACGACATCATCTCTATTGGGTCCCTTGTGCAACACACTCTTTAGACTTGATGATGGAGGACACTAGCAAAGATAAACATGTGCATAACTTGGTGTCCAAGGCGCAAATGATTACTAGTTTTATTATGGACACAATAGAATCTTGCATATGATAAGAGAGTGCACAAATGGACATGACATCATTCGTCCTGGCCCAACTAGATTTGCCTCCTAATTTATTGCATTGGAGAGTTTGCATAAGTTTAGACATGAGTTGGGCACTCTCATGCACAGTTCTGACTTCTGAGTACTTGGCACATGTGGCTACATAGAGAGGAATGCAGAGATGTCGCACATGAGATTTCTTGCATGATCAGCGACCATCGTTTTTGGGATAGAATCTCATATTACTTGAAGCTAAGAGCCTCTTGTACAAGTCTTGAGGATGGTTGATGGAGATGACAAGAATGACATGGGTTACCTATATGAGGCTATGGATAAAGCCAAAGAAAAGTGAGAGAGAAGCATCCCATGGCATTTCAAAAATGGTGGAGAATTATTGCCATGATTTACATGCAGCGGGTAAATGTATTAACTTTCAAATTATATCTTATTGTGCATATTGAATTTCTAACTTATTGAACATGTTTTGTACATATAGGGTATTTATTTAACCTCAGTCATCAATATAGTGATTCCCCTCACAACGATGGTGAGGTGCTCCAAGGGACAATCAATGTCATCTCAAGATTATCTAGGACCACTGAAGAAAGAATAGATGCTATGATGGAGGTACAACCAACTTAAAAACTTTACTCCATTTCATGTATTCAATATACTTTACAAATTACACATTACTAGTATAGTAGTATGATCATACCAATTGTTTTATACTTTAGATGGACAGATTTAAACTGAAGTTGGACATTTATAGAGATTATGATCTTAAAGAAGCAGTGAACAGAATGAGTACTGGTGAGAACTTTATTACCTTAAGGCTTATGCACATCTTTACTTGATGACAAAGTGACAATTCACAACCATTATGTGTTAATTCATTGTTTTTTTTTTTCCAAATGAGTGGTGGATTATGTTAGACTACAAGACTGGTCAAAGAACTCCACTTGCAAGGATTGCCATTAGAGTACTCAGTCAGACCACTTCTTCTAGCCAGTGTGAGAGGAATTAGAGCACTTTCTCACTTATTCACACAAAAGTGGGAAACAAGTTGAGTGCAACTAGGCTAGAGAAGCTGGTCTATTGCCACTACAATATGCGGTTGAAAGTCAAGTGCATTAGACAAAGACAAAAGAAGAGCGAGGCAAGGCTAATGGCTTTTGCAGGTAGTCATTGGGAGCAACGTTTTGCAGAAAGGGAAGCAGTATCACCTCCCATTGATGTTGATGAGTTGCTTGATGAGGAACACCCACTAAATGCATGGGTGGAAACACGACAAGAAAGGGATGTTCAGAATTTGACCCTCACGATTGCTCATGGGCAGAAGGAGAATTGGATGGAGTAGAGGCTCGAGATCCAGAACTTAGGGTAAGTGAGGACCCACCTCTCTTGTCTCAACCAGTTACTTCTACTGCTAGAGAGAGACCACGACACTCAGCTATTTTGCCAGAGACATCTAGAGTGCCTACCACTCAGCCTGCATTAAGAAGAGCCGCAACACAAAAAGAGAGGAGTTCAAAAGCCATAGAGCAAGAAAAAAGAACGTATACCAGGCAAAAGAAGAGGAAAGTGCAGCAACCAATTCGTAGTGATGACACCACACAGGATCCAAATGATGATGATGATGATGGGGCTGCCACAGGAGCTTGTCAGGGAGATGCAGGATATACTAGGCCAGGATTTTCACTGAGTCTAGGGCTTACTACAAGTTGCGTTCCAAAAACAGAACATCAGGGAGGAGGAGGAGGAGGACAAGGGCATGGACAAGGGGGATATGAAGGACAACAACGTCAGGAAGCCTATGAGTGGCCACCTTGTGAGCCAAGCTATAGTTCAGGGTCTACTCATATACCTGCATTTCAGCCTCCCATTTTACCGTACTCAGATATTAACAGTTCACCTCTTGGAGTACAAGGAGGATGGAGACCTTGGCCTTCACAAGAACAAGAGCATAGTGAAGCAACAAGCACATACAAACTGCTTGGCATACGGTGCCAGCTCCATCACAATCTGGAGAAAGCTCAAGTCAACAATTTACATCAAGAGGGATTCAAATGGGTATGCATGATTTGGCAAACTCCCTCTTTGGTTATGGCTATCAAAACCCAAATGATTTGACTCATCTAGGTCTGGAAGTGGATGGCAAGAATATCAGTCTTCCATTAAATGTAAGTTACATTTATATTTTTTGCTTTTCTTGTGTTATTATAGTAGTATTAATACACAATGTCTTAAAATTCATGTTTCATATACTATGAATGCATGTATAATTGATTTTTGATGCAAATGTTAGTTCTTTCAATTTATCAGATTTTTTTCTCATTTTCTCTATTTTTCCTGATTTTTTATGAATTTTTCTGAATTTTTTCAACAAAAAAAAACCATTTTGTACACTGGCCGATCCAAGATCGGCCAGACTTCCCTTGGATCCGTGGGATCCTGCGATCCGATCCCGAATCGGATCGGATCGGGCCTGGGCGATCCCGACCCAATTTCGATCCTGCCTTCCATGAAGGCAAGGGAAAACCGCAATACACTAGAATGTCCTGGTGATGCATCCACTGAGTTTCAAGAGCAGAGTTGAACCACTAACCTTAGCACGTTACAGAGTATAGGAAGAAATCGAGTAATGCAAAGATGGAAACTACACCAGTTTCCTGCCATTTGTCATCAGAAATTCACCTGGGATTACACAAAAAAATTCTTTGCATGCAAGTAGGACAATAAGTACATCCCAGAAGAGCAGCCAATAGTAAACTGTCTCCACTTTGATCCCACGATAGTTATCCAACATGGGAAATTCTCCTAAAGGGTTCAATTTTGCATTTTCACCTCTCGTAAATTTATGTTTTTTATTTTAGGGTAATTACTGAAAGAGGCAAAAGACTTTCATGTATCCAATAGCAGCACTCTCAGTATAAATATTTAAAAAGAGCACACCTCCTGAACTTCATAGCTATGCCCTTGCAAAATTAAACCAACATAAAATTTACATAATAAAATAATATGAATTTTATATCTTTTGCCACAATATCTAAAACTTGATACATATTGCTATCGCATTCCAGATTCTTTTTTCGTCAATCCATGTTGAATTCCCATGAGAGTAGTCCTTAGAATATGTCGGTATAATACACTACAAAACATTCGATGTATGAAAATAGTATATTTCATCCAGTCAACTTCCTTGGCCAATCCCTTCATGTATGGAAAAGTAAAAGGGCAAAAAGGGTGTGGGCACACAGATCAGCAGACATGGCCCAATCTCCGGCAGATTCAGCCAGTATTTGGTCGATCCACGTGGCTATCCCACCCATCCACCCCCCCACCCCAGGAATCAGATCACCCTAGGGCGATCCGGCCAGGAATTGGCCAATCCCAATCCAGAACGGCCAATTACGCACACTATGTTTTTGCTATATCCCCATTGCTAAAAAATGCATCATACAGTTTCAAATTATAAAAATCTTCTGTAAAACAATTAAGGGAAATTTCAATTGTATAAAAAGAAACATCTTTTGTCCTTTAGGGAGATGAAGGTCTGAAAGAGTTCACTTTTTAGACATTTCAAACTTATTGTTAAAAAAGGTATTATACAGTTCCGATTATAAAAATCTTTTGTAAAATAATTAAGGCCAAATCTTAGTGAATGCCAGTAAAAAGCTAGGAAAAGGCCTAAAATGAGATGGTGCGATGTCATTAGGAAGGACTTGGACTTCTTGAGTTACGAATATAGCACCTGATAGAAATCCATGGCGGAAAAGGATTCATGTAGCCAACCCCAAATAATGGGATAAGGCTCTGATGATGATGATGATTGTAAAACAATTAAGGGCAATTTTAACTGTGCAAAAAGTAATGTCCTTTATATACATGAAGGTCTGGAAGAGTGCCCATTTTAGACGTTTCAAACTTAGAGTGCCCATTCCAGATATATACTCTTTGACCTCTTTAACAATCCCCTCTATGTCAACTAAAGAAAAAAAAATACAAATAACAATAATGATGTGAAAGCAGAAAAGTGAAGCAGTCTAATAGTATAAGTGTGGAGTAATACCATAACTGCAACAACATGTGCTGTAAAGCAAGTAGTTATAGGTGGTCCAATTATATCAAGGTTCACAATAGCCAAGAGCTCTTTAGAAAGGATAAAAACATACTAACATCCCTAGAATCTGGACAAGCAGTGCGGAAGGAATAAATCTCCACAGCCCTCAGAGTGGAAGTACATGTTCATCGCATGAGCAGATGCTGATCACAAATAGAAGGCACTGACAAAGCCAAAACGCACAAAGATGCCAGATAAAGAAACATTCAAATTTATGGTTGATTGTTCCAATGATCTCATCTTCATGTGGATGTCAACTGGAATGTTAAACACATTCAAGCCACTGTCCAGTAAGACAGATAAACCATAATAAATCTCCACAGCCCTCAGAGCGGCAAGTACATGTTCACCGCATGAGCAGATGCTGATCACAAATAGAAGGCACTGACAAAGCCAAAACGCACAAAGATGCTGGGTAAAGAAATATTCAAATTTATGGTTGATTGTTCCAATGATCTCATCTTTATGTGGATGTCAACTGATGTCAACTGGAATGTTAAACACATACAAGCCACTGCCCAGCAAGACAGATAAACCATAATAAACATTAGACAGACTAGCTACACATGGAGCTTTGGAAACTTTTGAAAGATGGGAAGTACAACAGGAATATTAAAGGAGAACTATTTCAGAAGAACCTTAGAAGGGTTTCCTTTCACATGGAGTTTTCATCAGTGTCTCCTTTCCTGGAGAGTTTTAATTGTCAGCTGCCTAATTCTTGCAGAAGACTTTGTGTAGTTGTTTCTGATAACTGGGTGCTGTAAATTAGACGAATTCTATACTTGCCACAGTGGAAATGCATAAATATACTTCTGAGAAATGTTAAGTACCATTTTGTTCCACACTTTCCAACAAAGGGGAGATATCATTGGAATCCTTGCAACATTTTTGTTTTTTTTCCTTGCTTAGGTACTCATCATCATCATCATCATCAGAGCCTTATCCCATATTTGGGGTCAGCTACATGAATCCTCTTCTGCCAAAGATTTCTATCAAGTGCTATACTCATGTTTAAACTCAAGAAGTCCAAGTCCTCCTTCTCCTAGCTCTTTTACTGGCATCCACTAAGATTTGGTCACATATTTTAACCGGCGCCGAGTTAGGACGACGGTTCACGTGTTCAACCACCTAAAGTCTATTTTCTCTTATTTTTCTATCAATTGGAGCTATCCCCAAATCCTCACAGAAGCACTCATTCCTAATCTTATCTTTCTTAATCTTACCACACATCCATCTCAGCATCCTCATCTCCGCCACACACATTTTGTTAATGTATTCCTTTCGCACTGCCCAACACTCATTACCATATATTAAAGCATGTCTCACTGCCATTCTATAAAACTTTCATTAAGTTTCACTAGTATACGACGATCATAGAGGACTCCTGATGCACTTCTCCATTTTAGCCAGTCTGCACTACTTTTCATTATTTTTGTTTTTCATACCCAAATGTGTAACCTCCCTCCTCCCCAGAAAAAAAGGCATATTGTGGTTTAGTATGAGATAAGAAGGAACAATGACATGACAGGTGTATAGAATTGCAAAAAGAAAGACTAACAATCAAATAATTACACAATCTACAATTCTTAACTTACACTAACAAGCCACTGAGTAATGCAATAATTAGGATCCTAAGTAGCACAAAGGGGGAGTAAGAGCTGTATTTGGAATGAGATGGGAATTAAGATTCTAGTTTCCAATCAAATTTTCTTTCAGAGTGGAGGAATGCTTTGGGAGCAACAGCATAGTCCTGCTTCTAAGCTTTGAATCATGGTTTCACTATCAGCTCTTTCTTTTTCTGGAAGCTGATCTCACTATAGTTGCCCGCAAAATCACATTGATCCTTGAGGTAATATTTTACACTAGGCATGATCCTGAAACTATAGAGAATTCAGAACAATCCTGAACAAATGAACACACTTAAAAAAAACAAAAAAAAAAACAAGAAAAACAAATCATGAAGAAGACAGAATTCCAGATTGCAAACTTACTCCTCATCATCTGGCCACCAGACTTCTATCGTGGCACCAATAATACTCTCATCATACTTGAGTGCATGTCCAGAGGTTTTAGAAATCTGAAAGGATAGAATATTAAAACATCATGAAGGGAATAAGGGTAGACAACAAAGCAACACCAGAGATATGAATTCATAAACAGATCAAAGACACCTGGCACTCAAAAGAGGTCAGTGATTTATATGACAACATTGTGCATGAGCAGTGATGCTAAAGTCACTTTTCAATAATGCAACATATAATAAAATGAAGGTTATAAGGCATAAAAATGTGGAGCAGTTTTGGAGAGGTTCAGAAAAGAAATTAATGAGCATTAAGTTTCAACATCTTGTTGAAAAATTAATCTAGGTTTTGCCCAAAGTAGTAAGCAACTAGGGTCCAAAAGTTGAACCAATTCCACCAGCCTTGGCCGGTGTTTAAGCACAATGCCCTGTCCAGTAAGCACTGTTGAATATTAAAAGAAACAAAGTACATGGACATGCAAGTGCACTACTAAGAAGACAATTTGGGTAGAGTCCAAAAGATCTTCCATGGTCCCAATGGACTCCAAGATGTTTGAACTTTGAAGTGTTTTTGTTAAGCAATTGGGGGCTGAATATTTGGGTACCTTGACATGATTGAGAGATTCAAGGGTGTTGAGGTCATTTCGAGCTTTGAGATGGGTTTTGTAGAAGGGATAATCGGAAAATACCCTTCTTACAATAACAATTGCAGAATTGTCACTCATATGTGTATATATATGTATAAACATACATACATACACACACACACGCGCACGTATATATATAACCTCACTATGTAAAGATATGTGCAAAAATACCTTTCTTGTCGGGCACCATAAGCCTGCCGTCAAATAAATGAAATTACCTCAAGGCTCAAGTTCAAACCTAACAACAGTTAATGCTTCTGATGTTTTTACTTACTACCGCAAAGAAACCCTACTGCATAAAGATGAGTGCAGAAATATCCTTATGTTAGTGTGCAGTTGTGTTTTTTGACGGCAGTTAACCACAAGGGTATTTTTGCACTTATATTCTTGTCACACTGTTTCTTATTCTTGAAAGTACATGAGAGTCACAATTTTGCAATTAATCACTAACACAGTATTTTTCCAAATTTCCCTTTACAGAATTGGGAACGTTTTGAAACCCCAGGACTTTTAGAATTGTATTTTAAGAATTATGTAACGTAATGGATGTGTATGACCTGAAGAGTTTTCTAGTAACTTTGATCTGTTCTTAATTAGAAAAAAAAAAGGAAATTCTTCCACTGAGATTAACCATATATTGTGGGGATGGGAAAACAATGGCTAGTTTTCTGTGAAGTCTTCTACCAAATTACTTTGCAACGGAGAAGAGTGTGGTGGCATAAGTTGGTTGGTCTAACCAGTTACCACCTAGAATTAATTTCTTCCCTTGGAAGATTGAGATTGGTAGAATTCCCACCATAGATAGACACAAGTTTTTATCCAATTCTGGCAACAATAAATGTGTGTTTTGTGGGCTTATGGAGGAAAGCAATGACCGTCTCTTTTGCTCATGTGGCGTAATTAGATTGCTTTGGTAATTGTTTTGAGATGTTTCCACATTTCTGAATGCTTAACCAACAAAACATCAGAGCTTCTACATTGGTGGGTCCACAACAAAGCAGATCACTTTGTTAAAGGAGAATAGGTTATTCTTCTCACGAAGTAATATGGGGAATATAGAGACAGAGAAACCTCAGAAGGTTCAAGAATAAGTTTCTTTCTTCTTATGATATCATCAAAAGTATGGTACATTAGATGCTTCAGTGGGTTTGCATCAAGGGGGAAGCCCAGGTGCAAACTTCTTGTGGTCTTTATCCTTTGTGATAGCCATCTAACTTACTCAGTACTGTGGTTTCTTTTTTTCCTTGTCTCCCAATTGCTTTTTGTCGGGAGCTTTTATTTTCCTGTACCTACTACCTTCATTTTCAATAAATCCTAGCAATGTAGTCAGAGGCATGAGGACACCGAGGCGACCGAGGGGTGGCCTCAGCCTCAAGCCTAGGTAACCGAGGCGATATATTATTAAAATAATACATATATTTCAGAAATTTAACTATATATTTAAATGTCACACAGTACAATCTGAAAACAAATATACTTCACAAATTTGAGTTCCTATGGGCCAACTTATTCTATAACCAATTAATTCATTCATTTACAAACTACATTGTAGGTAAACAATTACAATACTTTCACACATATATGTAAATATGAAAGCAAAATAAAAACAAAATCATACATGTGAACAAGTGCAATACTAAAACAAATTCATATATACATGTAAATGAATTACATTAAAGTAAGAGGCGTAATATTAATTACTAAACTGATAGTAAACAATTAAAATCAATCCACACATACTTTTTAAATCCTAAAGGCACTAAATCAAATAAGAAGTCATCATAACAAGATTACAATACTAAAGTCTAGAACAAAGAAATAGAAGGTGTCATCATTCATAATTCCCTCTCAACTCTCAACCCTCAAGCCTTAGAGCCTTCTTTTCGCTTGGAGGTGTCATGTGTGGACGGTTGGAGCGAACCAGTTCGGTTTGGCATGGCCTAAGCGATTGAAGCGCAGGTAAGGCGACGGAGGCGAATGCCTCCGCGAACCTTGAAGACACGAGGCGCCGGAGGGGCGCCTCGCCTCGCCTCATTGCCGAGGCGATCGCCTCGGCCGCCTTTGATGCAAACATGTGACTATATGACTATATGCAAGCACATTCAATAAGCAATTATACATAAGCATAAGCATCATGTATTTATGTGTGTGTACCTCCTCCCGAGAACGTTTCTTCCACGATTTACTTTCCTCCAAAATAACTTGGTCCTTGTCGCCTTTGGCAGCCATCTTCGGGGAAGAAACCATTTCCTAGAAATGTTTTAAAAAAAACATATTAGCATCTCCAACTGATAAAAGCTGCCAAAATGTGGCATAAAAGGCGAATTATATTAAATGATAAAAGCTGCCGATGACTTTGGCTTTCTTTCACTTACATTATCAGAAGAATCTCTACTCTTCTGCAGTTTACTTTAGAGCCTTGGCGTCTTCCTGATGCAGGCCCTTCACTGACCTCCATATGTAGCTTTCTACGTTTTCTAAGAAGCATTCCCTCTTCATCATTCCCCACATCAACTTCCATCTTTCTGTGAGAAGAGGATTTCCCAGAATCTTCTACACTCCCTGCAGATTGCTTTTTCCAGAACGCCTGCCAGGTTTTCTATCCGAGTCCTTAGAGCCTTCTTTTCGCTTCTTAGAGCTGAGCAATACTTCAGTATCGGTATCTTCAATTGCCCTAGCTTATGTGAACTTGAAGATGAAACCAGAGCATCACCAGCTCCCCCTTTCTTCACTTTAATCCCGGGAGGTCTACCCCTCTTGGGACGGCTTGTATCAGGAAGTTCTCATTTGACGAAGGTGAAACAACAGAGGCCTTATCCTTTTTGAACTTTTCTGAAACTTGGGGTTCAACCCCCTTTTTATGTTCTTTTTGAGTAGTTGGTTCCATCTCTTTGCTTGGAGGACATTCAGATTGTGAAATATCAGGTCCTTTGTCATGCCCTTTCTTCCTGTTAGGCAAATCAACATCCCCCTTCTCATCAACAATTTGAGAATTGTCCCTCGTATTTGCCAATTGAAGCACAGAATTACTTTTGTGACCCTTTGATTTCTTATTGCTGTTTTCTGATAAAGTGCCTTTGACATCAATCAAGTCTGATTTATCTTCCTCTGTTCTAGAAGCAGATGCATTTTTAGGTAAGCCACTTTTCTTGTTTGTAGTAGTGGCTTCTGCCAAAGCCTCGTTCCCAGCCTGAACAATTCCATTGCTCATCACAGACTTTGGAGACCTACCAGATGCAGTGCCAACTTCGGGACAGGAAACCTCTGACTCTATCTTTCCAGAGCCCTGATAAACAAAAAATATTCAAATAAGCAAGATTGTCAAAGAAGTGAACAAATGCCAGAAAGCCATAGCATGCCTGTGCAAGCTCGTCAGAGACAGTCCTCTCAGAGAACTTGCTGTCATCTGCCTGAAATACAACAATGCAAACTACCGTAAAATGACATGCATCATTATGTCCATTTTCGTCACAAAATGACTTGAATGTACACAAACGGTGAACAGAGAATGGGGCACTGGAATTGAATGAAGGAAAAGCCTAGATGAAGAATAATGCAATGTTAAACAACATTCAGAATATGTTACGTAAAGGATTGTGAACAAATCATACCCAGAGAGTCAACAAATTATCAAGCGTGCAAGTCTCCTGTACACTAATTGACTACAAAGTGTAAGCAGGAGGAAAACAAAAGGCAGATATGCACAGATGTACAGTTGTGAATAACTCAGAGAGAGAGAGAGAGGAGAGAGAGAGAGAGAGAGAGAGAGAGAGAGAGAGATAACTCGGTGCAAGAGAGAGAGAGAGAAAAAGGTACATGATCTTTGACCTCCACCCCCAGATAGTCTCTGGCATCCATTTCCCAGCTCCCCCTTGTTTCCAGCATTCTTGTTTGGTTCATCCTCTAAGTTCCTCTAGTTTCCACTGGTAGTTTGGGCAACAGGCATGCCCTTAGTTTTAATGTTTCTTTCTTCATTTTCCCCCTTTTTTTAGCTGATGCTTTGAATATTCAAAAGTGATTCTCTCTGAACACATATAAACATATAAGATTATACTGAAGATTCATGATATTTTTTCAGATTTCCTGGTGAGATTTTTCACATAAGGCCTTAATTTCTTAGGCAAATTTGAACTTTTCCTTTTCTCCGGAATAAAGTAGTGAATTCTTCCACCAAATTTACTAAATAAATAGAGACAATACAACCAAATGACAATATAAGAATTTCCTTGTCCTCATAAGAAAAATATAAAATTTTGTCTCTTCTTTTAGATTATTAATAGTTATCTGAATGTTGTCCAATATCATTTACTTTTCAATAGAGAAATGGACTCAATACAGACATTGAATTATCCACACATCGAACAGGTTATAAATGACAAGATTGCTACCACGCATCTATAGCATAATGAACCGAACTCGTTGGCATCCCTGATTAGCGAACCAAGATCAATACCTTACTGTTCCTCACAATAAAGCATATGTAAAATGCAAGCTGTTAGACATACACTGAAAGTTTAAACCAAAAAGAATTGGCCGAATATAAGCCAAAAGTCTCGTAAAATCACAAGTTCCAGGCAATAATGAACTTCCACAGTCCCGTTTTTCCACCAATAACACCTAGTAAACTCAGAGTTCCTGGAAGGACTTCCAGCCAGCCAATTGCATGATGTGGAACTGCCAACCCCATCATTTTTCCCCCAAAACTCCAGGGACAACTAGGCAGAAAGGCAACCTTGCTAGTTTGGGTTCTGCAGATTGTATTCATTACATATCTTGAGTCACTTCAATATCATGGTGACACAGCACAATCTTCCCAAATATAGAAATTTCCGCTATTATCTCTTTGTTCATGTCATTTTCATTTACAGTCATCTTCTTCATCATAAGGGCTGCCCTCCTTTCCATTCCATTCACACCACCCAAGGATAATGTTTCATTTGATTTGGGACAAATAAAAGATGGAATTAAGTACAGAATGTTGAGCTGAATCCACAGTCATTAAACCAGAAGGACTGGTTTGGCGGCCATTTAAGGCCCTGCTAATAGGCCTTAACCAGCCGGATAGGCCTGTACATAGTTTGCCAAGATTTAGCCAGATAGGATAGTGTATCTGGCTTTAAAAGGCTGGATAGGCCTAACACGTCTGTTAGCCAAGTCCACCTTTTGAGGTGGATTTATTTATCTGGCCAGATTGGACTATCAAACTAGAAAAAAAAAAAAGTAACTATCCAAGTAGAGGATTGCTTAATCAACATTACCTTATCCAGCCATCGAACTGACCCGAAAGGTACTGAGCATCTCACACAATGCCTAAAGTTTTTTAAGAAAAAAATAAAGTGAATTTCACCACCAATGTTTTACCAAACAGAGGTGATACGATCAAGAGAAAAGGAGATAAACCTCTGTGAAAATCTGAAAGAACACAGCATTAAGCAACCACCTTACTCCACTCTTCTACAGAGAAGCTCCAAAGGAATAAAAGAGGTACAACTGTTAAATAAAGTAACAAACATGTTGAAAAGCCTACTACCCTGAAATAGTATGTCAGTGCACTCCCTCCAAATAGTGCACTCCCTCCAAATGCTCCGGCAAAATGAAGGCAAAATAATACAGATAACCTTCTTTCAGGATTTATTTAGAACCTAAGACCCATGGTTTGCAATATCTGGAAAATCTCTTGAGATTCTCTGTCTCTTCATCTTGCTGATATCCGAGATGTCTGAGACACCTGATGAAGAGATCTCTCAAGATTCTCTCTCTCATTCAAGCCTGAGGCTTTTGAAACCCATCCCTTCACTCCCCAACCATCACACAGATGTGGTTGCCATTATAGTGCCTAACATTAAGAGGGAGCCTCCACTCTCGGCCATGGTTATTTGTCCACTACAAGCCTTAGAGGCAATCTTGTTCAAGTCTTATCACAACGTTTTGTCATGTAGAACGGTTAAATGAATGACATCATAAATTGTCCCTAGAAAATATAACGCTTGATAGTCTTTGTTAATGACTTAATTCCTGGTCTCCTGAGATCTCCCTGATATCTCTTCTCTTCGACCCTCTTGAGATAAAGCCGAGATCCAATATGACATTCATTGCTAACACCTTATTCAATAAAGTTTATAAAGCACACAAGGCCATCCCTCGTGTGTCTACATACAGAACCTACTCTATGAACTATGAACAGTCTGGTTCAACATCATGTTCACCAGCAATCAGGATGGAAAAATAGGCCATGGGCATCCCAACACAATCTGTTAAGGTTGTGGGCAAAAAGCCAAATAATTATCAACCAAAAGCCACGGACATGTTTTCAAAAATGATGGGAACTGATCTCTTCAGGTCCATTAACATTCCAAAGCCTCACAGTCTTAGTGCCAGATTTTGTATTCCAAAATTCATCATTCTAAACAAATATAAGATGTATAAATATGGGAATGAAAAATAAGTACATTCCATCTCTACTATAGAACCAAGTTCAATAAACTAGAGAATCCAGAAACCAATCCATACACTTTGAGGAGCAAATAGTTGAATAATTGATTACAAGATAATTTCACATGCTTTAATATACAAAGCTTTACATAAGAAATGGAACAAAGACCTACCACGCATTCACCAGAAGCATTCAAGCCATTGTTCTTCAGAACATCAGAACTTTCTTCACACACAGTAGTTATAATTTTACTGTAATCACTCAATTGACCACCCGACGACTGAACTACTTCCATTAAGCATGGTTTCAGCTTAATTGCACAAGTACCAATCACCTTCTCAGCTAATCTCCGAGCAACTGGCAGAATATCCTGAAAATGCAGATATCAAGTCACCAAAACACTTTAAAATAAACATATATAAAAGCCAGTAGAAAAGATAAGGGCAGTGGTACCGTTGCATCCTTTTTCACATTCATTAAAAGGGTAGACACAAGCACTGGTGATATATCCTCACTCTCCTCTAGCACAAGAGTCATAATCACCTCCATTGAAGAAAAACATTAGAAGGATGATTATCCCTGCAAGTTAAGGAAGACTTTTTATTCAAAGCTTCACAAGAAGGTGAAAAATGCTCGCGCAATATTAAAATAACAGTCAGCAACCCACTGTCACAAAGCCCCAACAAAGCCTAAAGACTGTCAGGCTAAGACCTGTTCATTATTTATTGAAGAAACAGAGATAATGAATTGGAATAAAATCACATTTTGATGCATCAAACACCTATATGGCATAATTGGAATAAAGATTTCTCTTTAAAATCCATCATAGGAGACATGCATTAATCAAAAAGTTAAACACAAAAAGAATAGAAAATGAAAAATCACCAAAAGCTCGAAAGAACTTGTATTTCATGAATTGGATATTATAGAAGAAAACAATAGTCAAAATAATAATACATATCCTAAACCCTAAATAGGATAGCAATCGCAGAAAAGGCAAAGGCATGCAACCACTAAGAAAATCATTTCATCATCATCATCATCAGTCTATCCCATTACACTAAGAAATTCATTTGAAATAAAAAAACATTTTACTTGTTTTTCCATAAATGTTGTTGTGTATAGAATTAAATATTTTTCTTCTCTACTCAATCCATGCTAGAGGTAGATCATCTGGTACGGTGCGGCATGCTAGGGCCAAACGGTCCCCAGCACGGTCGGGTTGCCCAACCCGGGCAACCCGTTGCGATCCGGTCTGAATCTGCATCCGACCAGACCGGACCAATGCAGTGGAGGGGGGGCAGAAGGGGAAGGTAGTGACAGAGGGGAAGGGGGGTGCATAGAGGGAAGGGGGACAGCAGCACAAGGAGAGGGGGAGGGTTGCGACCAGAGGGGACGGGGGTGCATAGAGGATTAGAGGGGGAAGGGGGGACGACAGCACGAGGAGATGGGAAGAGAGGACAAGTGCGGGTGGGCCAACCCGGGCGACCCGGTGCAGTACGTGCCACCCACTACGTAAGGTGGGATCGGGGGGGATTGAGCAGAATCGGACGGAATCGGGCCGATCCAGTCCGACTCCATCCGATTCCACCTCGATTCCATCTGCTTTAGCCCGATCCCTCAACTTACCTTAGCCACGTCTGATCCCGTCCACTTACCTTATTTACCTGAAACATCATTTAAGTAAATATTATATTTGTAGTTTCATTTACTTAAGATATTACATGTAATAAGGAAGTACCCCCCATTTGAATCCATAAAAATCATATTTCTTACAAATAAAAAGTCAACTCTCCCATCTAAGAAGAAAATCGCGATTTCAGTGGTTCCATCAAAATAGCGACTTTCTAATCTTTCATAATTTGACATATCTAAAAATTTCATAATTCAAATAACCCAATAGAATACTAAAAATCTAAAATCCGATAAAAAAAGTGAAACGTGCATATTACTTCTCCAAAGGAGCCACTCTCCTACTGACAGCACTTAGTCTGCTTGAGGCATCTCAAGATTTGGTCAACTTAAGCTATCATCACCTAAACTCATGAGATTTTTCACTTTCTAATTGAAAAGAAAGTGGAAAGTGCCAATTATCATGAGTTTGAGTGATGAGTTTAGGTTTGACTAAATCCTGAGAGGTCTAGGAGACTAAGTACTGTCAGTAGGAGAGTGGCTCCCTAGGAGAAGTCATATGCACGTTTGACTTTTTTTACCGGACTTAGATTTTAGTATTCTATTGGATTATTTGAATTATGAAATTTTTATATATGTCAAATATGAAAGATTAGAAAGTCGCTATTTTGATGGAACCTTCGAAATCGCGATTTTCTTCTTGAATGGGAGAGTTGACTTTTTATTGTAAGAGATGTAATTTTTCTGATATTTTTATTAGATTCAAATGGGGGGTACTTCCTTATTTACATGTAATATCTTAAGTAAATGAAACTACAAAATAACATTACTTAAATGATGGTAAATAAGGTATCATAATATCATTGCTCTGTATTGTAATATGAACATATGTGCAATTAGACTATGGATATACCCAAAATGTTCTATTATCATATGTTTTTAAGAATTTTTCCTGATTTTCCCGTGATTTTTCTCATTTTTTATCATTTTTTAACCTGGTCGATCCTAGATCGGCCAGACTCCAATGGAGTCGGGCGGATCCCGATCCGACCCGACTCGGGTCGGGATCGGCTGGGTCCGACCCAGCACCCCGACCTGACTATGCCATCCATGTAACCAAGGGACCTCCCATAGTACAATGCATTGCATCCTCTTCTCTGTCTTGGCCAACTGCCAATAGGCAACTTTGACTCTTCATGAACTAGCATAAGCTTGCTTCTGCAAAATAAGCTCTGATCCCATCAGGATGCCATGCAGTAAACAATGTGCAAGATGCACCAGTTGTTTAGAAGCAATGTTGCTGGACCATATCCAGGCTCGAGACAAGATCTTCTTCGGCCCTTAGACTTTCTCAAGTCAATAGCCATCGACTTTGTAAAGCCCTTAGCCACCGCCCTCTTCCTTGTCCATGCAACAGTAGAACTAGATTATAGTCATTGACAACTCGTGCTGGAGACATACCACCTACATGGCCAACGTAGACATGCAAATGAATGACACCCATGAATTGTCAGCAACATGGAGATGGTATCCCACTAACTTCACTTGAAATGGTTACAACAGAAAACACAATGTATTCCAAAATAATTTGGAGATCAATCTTTTATCACTGACAGACACCAAGACATCGCACTCAATGGTAGTAGAAGCAGGCCCAACATTGGACACTCAAGAGCCCCATTCTTGGACTAGTTAAGACCATCAAGGGTAACATTTCATGAAACCCACATTTTCTTCTGCTCTTGAAGGTGCCAACTTCAATGTCTCAACATTGCACCTCATCAACTATATTGTCACCATTGATGCTGCTTCTTAGCCTCATTAGGAGAGGCATCCAGCTGAAACATCTCTACCTCGTCCTTTCACCAAGGTCCCAGGAGAGCTCTGTGCAACAGCACAATGGGAGAAGAAAGCTAAATCCCAAATGTAACTACTTCGAAATATTCCCTGCAAAACATCGACCATTAGCTGCTGCCACAAAAATTACAGGAGCATCCTTATGCACAACCTCAGCACAATTTAACCAACAAATATGCAGCTCCTATTTCCCATTCCACATATACAACCACCCTGAGAATATTGGTTCTTTGCATTCAGCGGTCAGCACCTACAACCACACATGTAGCAGGTTATATTTGGGTGGGTTATGATACCGTACACAATGCAGGAGACATTGAACTTCTTCACTGTGAGGAGGCTACACCAATGGGGGTAACTACCTATGGAAGAACATCCAAAACCATGCAAGACCTTGTTGGGTGTATCCTTATGTCAAATGTAAATATGATGAGATCTCCACACAATGAATGGCAGTCCAGATGCCAACTGAGAAATGAGACCCCAGTGAACCCAAAAGAAAGGCTCTTTTTCCCTTTCTTTCCTTTCCCAAGCCCCACGTAGCATGAAATACTTCGGTTCAAAGCAGCCCTGATATGACAAGACCCATTCTCATGGAATCTGTTCACCATTAATACAGAAAAGATGCACAAAGCAGTAGCTACCAAGTCAACAGTCTCCCACTGAATCGGGATGTACAACACACGCCTACCCTTGGGCAGACAATGACATACCTTTGTTAGACAGTGGGACTGGGATGGTGAACCTCCAATATTCATGAGTTTGAGATGGCTACTATAATTAGCTATTGGCCACATCATCATACTAAGATTCAAGCAAGGTCTTACTGTTGCGAACTTGATGTGTAATATCTAATCATGGTTCTTAAGGAGACCAGGGCGACTTAGGTGTGGCCAAGATCTTACTGCTTAGGCGTCAAGATGAAACACCTAGGCAAAGCCTAGTTTACGTAACAAAGTATCCAGTACTCTACATTTTATACCATGTACATTCTCTATTCAATAAATACAAAAGCTCTAGTCACAAATATTTAGCACGTGTGCAGAAGGTCTATAATAGAATTAACACATGTTAACCAAATAATAATAAAGCAATCAAGGGGAATCGGAACATATACAGTCAAGTGTCAACTACGTTGGAAAATTTATAAACTGAAAAACTGCTAATCAAATGATAAATCGATATATATAAGGACTACATAGTATGTATAGGTAAGGCATCCAACGATAGAAAACACAAGAAGGGCTGCTGTGGTTCATGAATCATGCTGCCGGTTCAATCTTATTGGGCTGTGGGCTGCTCACGGAGGAGCTCACTCGTTTAGGCGTTTGGCTATCGCCATGTCACCTAGGTGACGCCAATGCCTTAAAAAAATGTATCTGATTATTATCCATGAACCATAATCTAAAGTAAGCAGAACAATCACGTTCCAACAATTGCCAGGAAAACTACTGTCTTCAGTTTATCTATTCTTCAGCTGCAAATTGCTAGTTTGAGTCTGCACCAGAAATGGAACATAGTAAGATTGGTCACATCCAAGTCATGTTTGCAATATCTTGCTATAAGCATTATCAACTCTCTAGGATCACATTGAACGAGTGCACTGTGATGCTTCTGGTGCATGGTTGATGATGTGGGGCGTGTGGAAGCGGAGTGGTGCACGGGATGCATGCACAGGATAGCATATGCGCTTGGATGGCAATGTCCAGCATCCAAGGTAGGATGTGCATCAGCTGGATGCAAGGATGAGTTAGTGAGCATGCATGTGAGGGCAGTGAGCATGCTTGGATGCAGCTGTTCTGCACAGGCAGTGAAGGAGGACAGTAAGGGAAACATGGAAATCTTTATATAACAATGACTTTTGTACAATCTAGGGGTCAGTTTGATAAACAGATTGGTTATCCCAGATAAGAAACCCGGGATAGTATAATTCACTTTGTGTCTATTCTCGGTTTTGATTGTTAACCAAATCTGGCCAGGTAAACAAGTCCACCTTAAAAAGGCCGACTTGCTTAACCAATCTGGTAGGCACTTTATCCCATGTTAAAGTCAGGTACACAATGATATCAAGCAAGTTAAAACCAAATCCAGGACAGACCTACCCCGCCAGTTAAGGCCCTCTAACAGGTCTTAACCAGCTACCAGACCAGGCATGAGAATACATCTCCCAAGTTTCATCAACCTATTTGATAGCCTGTCAAGTAAACTGTAAAGGGGAAAAAGTAAAGGAGAAATAACTGAAGAACCACCACAATTTTTACTGCAAACAACTGTAAGACCCAGGTTATTACCTAAAGAACTACATTTATCCTACAAACTACTGTGAGACACAGGTTCACAGATTACTTAAGTTTTTAAAAGGATATGAGAACATGCCTCACAAAAATAATGTTACAAGCATAGGTAAACAATTCTGTTAGACATAGTCAACTAAATAACTTGAAAATACAAATCTACTCTTTTCTTGGAAAGGTGAATCTCACTTGGATAATTGAAATAAGAAAAGCAAACAAGGATGCAATCTAAATGACATTTCTTCACAATTCCATAAGGTACCGAGGTCACGAGCTGTGGAACTTTACCTTATTGTCCTAAGGAAGTGATGAAACATCTCAAGGATCAAAGTATCACACTCAGGTCCAACATCACAACACATGACCTGACCTTTGCAACAGTTTCAAGAATAGACTCCCTTTTTGAGTGTGAATGACTAGACATATCATCCAGCTTTTCAAAAGCATTGACAATCTTTTGAAATATGTCCTGAAAAGGTACAGATGAAGAATGTAGGATGATTGTGATTGTTACACCAAAGCTGCCATGGATGACATAAGATAGCAATGCAAGGAATTCAACAGGAATGTATGTATAGACCTTCATTAAGTCGTCATCATATGGTGCCTCTGGTGCTGTTATTCTAGTGATTTCACTAATGCACGACGCAACAGCAAGTTTAACATCTTCATCTAAATGTCCAAGAAGCTTCTTTGCAACCAGGCCCTTCATTGCAGGAAACAGTGCAGCAGACATTGACTCGGAAGGTGATTGTTCCACCCTTGACAACAGAGACTCAGCTTTCTGAGAATTAAACAGAAGAACATTGAGTTAATATGCATTTGATAGAAATCTTGGCGGAAGAGGAGTCATGTAGCCAACCCAAATAATGGGACAAGGCTCTGATGATGATGATGATGAACATTGAGTTAGTATGTTTATCAAAAACCTTAATAAGAAAAGAACATAAAAACATGATTAACATAAGGGATAATTTCAAAATACCCTTACTACCTTTTTAATTACACAGAAACCAGACTTACCTGGCTATTACCCTACAAACCACTATTATCTTATAATGGTTTCAAAATTGCCATTACTGTTACCTGCCATCACCTTAGGGTATAACCAAAGTAGAGTTAAATTTAACTAATGTTGAAAAAAACGGTCTACCCTCAAAATTAAACTTTCAAAAAATTATATCTAAAATCATTAACTATTTTTATAAAAAAAAAGTATCCCTCGGTCTCTCTGTGCTCACCCACCTCCCATGGCCACCACCGCTGCTGCAGGCAACACTGGACTGCCAGATACACACACACATCCTGCCCTACCCCCATGACTGCCCAACCGAACACCTCACCCCACCCCCACACTCCACCCCCCGTTCTCAACCCCCCCCCCCCCCCCCAACGGGTTGCCAGACACTCGCCCCTGCCACTGCCCCACCGACACCCCTTCCCCCTGCTCCACCCCCATTCTTCCCTCAGATGCTGCCTCCCCAGAGTTACCTGCCTACGCCAGTCCACCATGGCTGCTGCAGGCAGCCCTGAGCTCCCAGGCACCCCCCCCTGCGGCCCACCACTGCAGCTGCCCCACCAGATAACCCCTGTTCTCCAACCCCGCCCCAACACACCACTAGCAACAACAGCTGCCACCGCCTTGAGTGTTTCTTTGGGTGGATCATACGGGCAGTTAGAGAAGAGAAGGCTAAGTCAACTAAAGGTATTTGTCTCATTATCGTAAATTGGAAAAATTACATACATACCCCTAGAATATATCGTATTCATGATTTTACCTCTGAAATCTGCATATTATATTACATACCTCTGAAATCAAAAACAAGCATCGGTTATGTCTCTGTGGTTAGTTAGCCGTTAGAATTTGAGGAATATTCCGCTATTATGTAACGGAACTGTTTAAAGAGAAGTCAATTTACTAAAATATTCTTGTTAAAATTGAGGGCAAGACAATTAGCGAGAGAAAATATAACGAAGAGAGAGAGAGAACTTAGAGAAAGAAAGAGAGCAGCGTGGGAGGGGGTTGGGGATGCCGGAACTGTTTAAAGAGAAGTCAATTTACTAAAATTCCTTGTTAAAATTGAGGGCAAGACAATTAGAGAGAGAAAAGATATAACGAAGAGAGAGAGAGGGAGAGAGAACTTAGAAAAAGAAAGAGAGAGTGGCGTGGGAGGGGTGGTGTGGGAGGGTTGGGGATGCAGGAGGGGGTCTCCCCCTCCTCTGTGTGTGTGTGAGCGTAGAGAGAGTGGGGGGGCAAAAGGGATGGCGGGTACCTGAGAGAGAGAGCGTAGAGAGAGAGTGGGGGCAAAAGGGATGGCGGGTACCTGGGGCTGTCGGACTCCCCCTACGGCTCCGGTGTGTGTGAGAGAGTGGGTGAGTGTGAGAGAGAGAGAGAGAGAGAGAACATAGAGAGAGAGAAGGGATCTCCCCCTCCCTGCTCGGCAGTCCACTAGATAAATCTGAACGTACGTGGGTGCCAACCCGCCGACGCGAGCAACTCAGCAAGTCGGCAGTTTGCATGCATTCAGAGAGGGGAGGGGCAACCGCCCTTGCAGCAGGCCATGGAGATGTGGCAGTGAGGGGAACGTCTCACCACTGCACAATGCTGAGGTCTGTCTATCTGTTTCAACACATTGTGGGTAGCCCAGAAGGCGGCCAAGCCCCAGCAAGCGGTAACATACTCATGCTGGAAGGATCTGTGAAAAGAGATTAGGGTTGGGAGATCAGAGATAACGGGAGAGAGAGGGGGGCTGCAGAGAGAAAGAGAGGGGGGGAGAGAGAGATGAGAAGGTGATGAAGATGGAGTAGTGTGTCGCGGAGCTCCCGTAAGTCAAGAGATATGCTCTGTGTTTGGGGCCTCCATCATGGAGCTCCCGCAGCTCGTCCAAGGCCGCCTGGAGCTCTCCCCCCGCTCCGCCTAACCTGCCTCTTCCATCTACACCCCTACCTAGCCAATCGCACTGCCAGCATCTCAATGTCGAGGAGAGGCCCCCTTGTGGAGAACATGCTCATCAGGAACTCCAGCCCCATCCTACGTCCCCTGTCATAGATGACAACAAAACTGGCAATGTCAACTCGTGGAAGGAGCAGGCGCTGGCGCCACCCCCCAATATGTTGGGGGTGTCTGGCTTGGAGCTCCATCGGAAAGAGAGAACGCAGAGAGAGAGGCGAGAGAGAGAGATAGAGAGGGAACGTAGATAGAGGGAGTTGCATGGGAACGAGAGAGAGAGAGAGACGATGGGGAGGCTGGGGGCGAGAGAGAGAGAGAGAGATAAAGAGGGCAGTGGAGAGAGCCGGATGGGAGGGGTGCCGGAGGGGAGACTGAGGGCGAGCAGGGGAGAGAGAGAGAGAGAACACAGAGAGTTGGGAAAGAAAAAGAAGAGAGAGCCAGAGGGAAGGCTGGAGGAGAGAGAGAGAGAGAGAGCGCAGCACAGCAGTGGAGAGAGAACCAGTGGGAGGGGTGCCAGAGAGAGAGAGGGGCAGGTGACAGAAGTTATTAAAAAATATTTTTTAAGAAAGATAGAGGACAAGTTAGTCTTTTTGTCCTCTTAACTCAACTGTAGTTGGGTGAATGGATGGAATCAAACTGTAGGCATATATACGATAAAATACATAGAATATAAGGGTATGTAATCTAATATGCAGATTATGGGGATAAAATCATGAATACGATGTATTTCAGGGGTACATATATATTTTTCCCTAATAAATTCTAAAATCACCCAGTAAATTTAATGGTAATTAAGGAATATTCCTTTCAAATACCAACATCTGTATAAAGATGTTAAACAGTGGCAATTAAAAAATAACATTGTTTTGCAAGTAAGCTTGGTTTCTGTGTAATTAAGAAAATACTAAGAGTATATATGATATTTTCCCCATTTTTTGATAACTACCCCTCAAAATGGAAATTGCACAAAACTCTACTCTAGATTTGCATTTACATGTACAACCTTCATAGGTGAATTAATTTTTGCATGTGCCTTTTTAATCACTTCCTGCTAACAAACCATCAAATTTCTTAAACAGTGATATAGAAGAAAACGAAATATCCTGTGGATATTTTGACAGAAGATCACCACAAGGGCACTTATGGTAACAAATTCATGTGCAAGGGTTACACATGCAGAAACCCAAAAAGAATTAAATATCAAAAACAAAGTTCATGATTATTCAATCACAGCCAAAGAATCAGCCAGAAAAAAATTGAAACGATTTAATACAAAGAATTCAGTGGAACCATAATATCAGCAACCAGGAGTCATGTAAATGTAATTCTTGAGAATAAAAAAATAAATAAGAATAGAAACAACCACATACATGCATGTTGCAAACCCTACAAAAAATAAAAGATATCCACATGGAGATTCCTATGTATCTGTGCAAACCACAGGAATAGACTAGTAGGGGAAAGAACTATGACATATTTTTACAAGGATCACCATATTGGGTCCTGTGTTATCTTCAGAAGTCAAAGAGAAGAGATCAGAAAAAAAAATCTCAGGTGGTCAGGGATATAGTAGAGATATGATATGGTTATATTTTTTAGGGAAAATTTATGAGATCATTTATCTAGCCACTGATTTTTTTCAAAAAGGTTTTGGACTGTACCACCAATTTCAATAAGAAATAAATAAAGGCAAGGTTTGATGGATCGGCGATTCGGACCGATATCGGGTTCTCCCTAATTCGATTCGATTCGCATGGTCGCATAGGATTATTATATATATTATATTATGTATGTATATATATATATGTGTGTGTGTGTGTGTGTGTGTGTGTGTGTGTGTGTGTGTGGTGTGGTGTGTGTGTGTGTGTGTGTGTGTGTGTGTGTGTGTGTGTGTGTGTGTGTGCGCATATTACCCATAGGGGAACACGGTTTCTTCTTCATACTTATTTACCTGAAATCATTTAAGTAAATATTATAATTTGTTGTTTCATTTACTTAAGATATTACATGTAAATAAGGAAGTATCCCCCATTTGAATCTAATAAAAATATCAAAAAATCACCCATCGAAGAAGAAAATCACGATTTCAGTGATTTTAGCGAAATGCTAACTTTCTAATCTCTCATAATTTGACCTATCTAAAAATTTGATAATTCAAATAAACCATATGGCAACACTTTTTTCAGTAGGAGAGCGGCTCCCTTGGAGAAGTCACATGCACGTTTGACTTTTTTACCGGACTTTGGATTTTTAGTGTTCCATATGGTTTATTTGAATTATCAAATTTTTAGATAGGTCAAATATGAGAGATTAGAAAGTTAGCATTTCGCTAAAATCATCGAAAATGTTTTCTTCTTCGATTGGAGAGAGGACTTTTTTTTTATAAGAGATATGATTTTTTTGATATTTTTATTGGATTCAAATGGGGGGTACTTCCTCATTTACATGTAATATCTTAAGTAAATGAAACAATTATATTACACGTAAATAGGTATGAGTTCCATGTCATACCATGTAAATCTCTCAACCCATTCTCATATCTAACATACATATGTTACATATATGCATGCATATATGTATTACATATATATATATGTAATATATATTCATTATATACATATATTATATTATATTATATATATATATATATATACATGCAAATCGGACCGAATCAGGTGAATCGCGAATCGGATTTCCCCTGATCCGCTCCGATTCGCCCGAATCGGCCCGATCCAATTCGCCATGACAAACCATGAATAAAGGTAGTACAATCATAAAGTAGAAAGAAGATTCCTCACCAACTGCTCACTATGACAAGCAATTCAACAAGAAACTGCCACCTAATAGGTGAGCAATTCACAAAGATGAAGAAGAACCCCCTAAAAACAAATGTAGCCACCGAACCACTACTCCCTCTCTGAACAACAAATCCATTAACAGGTATGACACCTTCAAGACTTACGTTATCCAGCATCCAGTAACACCACCCTCACTGCAAGTATCCATCAGTAAATATTGGACTTCTCACTGTTCCTTACCCTGCTTTTTTTAAAAGCTGCCCTGCCTCTAACGCAAATAATAAATCAACACAATAATAAAAGCAATAATAACACGTAAAAGGTCACCTACAAGAGAGAACTGGTGACTGACAGCTAGTAGACTGGCTGACCATGGCCAAGAGCCTCCTTTGTTCCTCTTTTCTCCTCCTCCTCCTCCCCCTCTAGCTTGCCTATCAATGGTGAACGACAGGTTATAGCAGCAGGTCGTTGATGGTAGGTGGCTCAATGGTGACGACAAAACTATGGTGAATGAGGGTGGAGGAAGAGAGGGATTTCAATTCAGAGAGGCTTGAATGAGATGAAAGCAACGGGAAGGAGGCTTCCATATTCCTACAAGTAGGCTGGCCCATGCACACAACCACCATGTGGCTTGTTTGAACTGTGTGTATCATCTTTTGAGTGTTCTACATCTCAGCAAACCAAAGAGAAAGCAACTCAAGATGTCCTAAGAGATTCTCACAAGATCAGAAAACATGCTTCAGCTTGTAAAATTGATCCAATGTTAGGGGGAGGGAAATCAGCTATCCTTACCTTTCACATGGCAATCAGGGACAAATTGGTGTGACACAGATCATCTCAATTTAAGTGGGTAGATGTAATAAATCAAGCCTTATCTGTGTCATTCTCAAAATCAGGAAATGAGAGTTTCCCTAGGTTTTCCTATCAATGCCTGTGGCGGTTATTTCCTGCTCGATAGTGGACCAAATGGGCCTCCACTGAGAGTAAGAGAGAGAGGGAAGGAACTGTCGCCGATGCGGACTGAAGCCTGCAAAATCCAGAAGCGTCAGGGGGACCCGGTTGAAGAACCGGGAGAACCCTCCGATGCCTAAGTCAGGTCAGACTGCGAGAGAGGCAAAAAGGGAAGGTTCTTTGTGTGTAAATTCGCGCGTGGGCGAGTGTGTGGGAGAGATGTCACGTAGTCCCTTTGCATGAAGGTTACATGTTCCTTATATAGGTGAGAGACATGAAGAGTCTAGACACAACCTTCTTCAATGATGACTGAAGAGACGCGTCAGTTGAACTCCTGAGGCGGGGGTTGTCTATTTGAGACGGCCATTGGGATTCCACGCCGTTAATGTCCCCAGTCGTGGGGTGGCGTGCCAAGCCGTCAAATTAACTGTTGTTGGTAGGCGAAGGGCCACCCAGACCCGCTGGCCATGGGGGTGCCGCGTAGGGGCCAACGGGCCTACTCGGTGCCCGAAGAGGCTGCCTGGTGCTTGGCACGGCTGCGCGGTGCTCAGTGCTTGACGCTATAGCCGCAATGGGTTCGAACAGGGAATCCTGTGGTCTGCTCGATAGACCAGGTCCGGCACGAACGGGCTTTGAAGGTGTCTGGAGATCACCTTTGGGACCCTTAGGCGCTTGACGGCTGAAACGTGTTCGGAAGCCAATGGCTGAACCTGAGGACACGTGGCCGAATGGCCCAAGCCTGGCCGCCCTGCTGGGTTATAATGGGTCTATAGGCCTTGGGCCTAGGAGGCTAGAAATAGCCTCTACACTTGCTCCCAACCCTCTCAAGTCTGCTCGGATATGATCATGAGCACTTGAGAGGGGAGATGCCTGTTCGGCGTCACTCCTTGCATTAAATGCGACGCTGACCGTGGCGGTGCGTTCGATCCTTGACGACGCCATTGGAGATCACTTCGGAGTTGCCGTTTCATGATGGCGGAGGAGACGTGGCGTGACCAAGATCCAGACGACCTATTTGAACAAGCCGTTGGAGAGGGCAGACCGCCAATTTCCTCTTCGAATTTTGCGCCTCTTTCCTTATAAGGAAGAGGAGAGGGGAGATGGGCGCCCCACACTTTCCTTCTTTGAAAAGTGCTCTCCTGTTGTTGTTGTTCGCCTCCTTGCCCCCCTGCATCTTCTTCTCCAATCTTCCTCTTCGTCGATTCCGATGGCACATTGAGAGGGGAAGGTCGTCGCGACGGCGGGAACAAGTGGGAAAGCGCCGGCGACCACAAAGGGGCCGAAGTACCGGTGCTTCGAGGGCCTCCGCGATACCACATCAGGGAGGAGTACGACATCATTCTAGTTCGCGAGGACCAGACCTATATGTTGAACAAGCCGGAGTGCTTTGCACTCTCGCTGGATATCCTTGACGCAGGATTCCGACTGTCGCTGCCGGAAGTGGCGAGGGACCTCCTGAGCACGTGGAAGATAGCGCTGATCCAGCTGACGCCGAACTCGTGGAGGACGATCTGCGTCTTCTGCATCGTGTGCCAGGAGTGAGGAGTTCGGGCGTCGGCGGACATCTTCCGCAACCACTATAGCCTCGTCTCGTCGCCGTAGTCCGAGAATGGTATGATGTACACCAAGCATCAGACGAACATGATGCAAATCCATTTCTCCGGCCGCTTCTCGAACAATAGGGGCTGGATGAGCCGCGTCTTCTTCGTCGGCCGAAGGAAGGGGGTTGGAGCGCCAGAGTGGGGGTTTCCCACCCGAATTCGCGATCCTTGAAGAAGGACATCGCGCCCTTCCTGATTCAGGACGCAGCGAAGGCTTCAATGAACTTGTCTTCGGTGCTGGTGGACCACGCCAAGGACTACCTGACGAAGTATCAGCTCGTCAAGTACAAGCTTAGCCGAGCATGGGGTAAGTTTCCTCGTCCACGAACTTAGCTTTATTTTGCTGGAGATACAGCTTCTAAGCTCTATTTTTCTTCCACAGATGTTGTCGAGCTGGCTGCAGGTCGGGACCAGGAGGACATGGCCTTGTATGCCGAGCAGATCGCCGTCAGGGCATACCTGGCGTGTTTGGGCGAGGACGTGCCTGCGAAGGCGGCCGGCGGTGATCGGCCCGTCGACAGCGGACGACCAGCCGGGCAGAGACCTCTGCCAATCAGCCTTCGGAAGGACGCTGCTCCGCGGAGGGAGGCCACTACTCCAAGGAGGGAGGCGACGGCTTCGGAGCAGGAGTCCGAGGAGGAGCTTGAGGCCGCTCCCCAACTCCAGCTCCGTAAGAAGAGGAGGTTGACGAAGTCGGCCAAGCAGCAGAGGGAGGCCACGCCGAGGACGACTCCGGCCGAGGAGGAGACCCCTACAGTGGAAGGGGTCCTCTCCGCTCTCGGCCTTAGTGCGGAGGACGTGGTCGTCGTTGACGACCATTCTGACAGGGACTCCTTTGAGGAGTTCGTCGGGGCTTTGGAGCCCCTAGTCCCCGTTGGTGGCAACGGGGAGGAAGTGGCCGCAGAAGGGGCGATGAGGGCCGCAGAGGGAGCACCAAGCACAGAGGCGGCGACGGCGGGGTCTGCAGCCGAGCAGACACTGGACTCCACACCGACCTCAAAGTCGGCGGCCACAGGCTCCACAGCGGAGGGGGCCCTTGCGATCGTGGTCGTGCATCCAGCTGGTCACGACGAGGTGGCGACCCCGCAAGGGGTATCTTTGGGGGACGCCGTGGTCGCAGAGACCACAGTGGCGCGCGCGGGCGCTGGTCAAGTGGCCGCAGGGCCAGTTGTCGTCACCGAGCAGGCCGCCGAGATGACCACCGGGACGAAAGGATCGGACGAGGATCGCGCGACACTAGCTCGGTGTTCGCGGCGCCGCCCACAGCAGCACGTATGGAGGCCACATTGGAGCGTCTTCAAGAGGGTTTCTTCTCGAGGGGTTTGCCTCCTTGCCCCACCGCCGAGCAATTGGAAGTGATCTGCCAAGGGGCAAGCTCGGAGGAACCCCGGAAAGAGAAGAAGAGGGGGACCAGCTTGAGGGGAGTTGTTCGAAGGACGCCGAGGAGCTGGCCGGCAACATTACGCGGTCGGTGGAGGCGCTACTGAGGCTGGCGCCGCGGGCGGAATACCAACGGAACCTGTGGGATGTCGAACTCGCGTTCTCGGCGGAGCGCGAGGAAAAGCACCAGCCGCCGAAACCGGAAGCCGCAGCGCGGAGGGAGAATACCGACCTACGAGTCGCGTTGAAGGTCGCCGAGCGAGAACCGTCGTTGTAAAGGCAGAGAAGGCTACCTTGGTCGAGTCCTTCACGAAGCTGAGGCTCGGGGTGTGCCGAGTACAAGGCGGGCCAGAGTTTCAAGATCTGGAACAGTATGGCACGGCCTGCTACAAGGTTGGGCTCGAGGTCGGCGACGATCGAGGACGGCGGCTGGCCACATTGGAGTACGCTCGCAAAGCTGTTGAGGCCGCCCTTCGAGAAAGCCGCCAACAAACCCAAGATCCCCACCTGGACGAGGTCCGTTTTGCCAGCTTCCAGGCAGGACGGATGCCTTCTGGTGGTAAGGACGCCGGCCCCTCCGACCAAGCTCCCTGAGCCTCATGTATCATTTTTTTTTTTTGTAATCGGCCTTAGTAGGTTGTGTACATTTTCGTTGATGAAATGAAAAGCTATAATTTCTCTATCTTTTTCCTTGTCGTGTTTTGTTCAAATCGGAATTCGTCGGTGTCTAGAGGCTTGTAGGTACCGCGTAGACTTTTCGAGATGAAGAGCTCTTGGCCAGGGGTTGTAACGAACACCTCTGTCTTTGGACTTAGGTATCGCGCAAGCCTTCCGAGTTGAAGAGCTCTTGGCCAGAGTTGTACCGAACGCCCTTGGTTTTAGGACTTGGTATCCGCGCAAGCTTCTGAGCTGAAAACTCTTGGCCAAGGGTTGTACCAAACGCCCTTTCCACAAACCCTAGAACATGAAAAAGAGAAGTAGGATGCTGAATAGAAAGCCTTTATAAAATAATAAGCCTTTAAGTTTGATACATGTTAGGTCTCGTATTATGGTTTTACGTAAGGGTAGACAGCTTATAAGAACATTTTCTGAGAACATGGATGACCTTATAAGGTCCTTCCCATTTCGGGGCGAGTTTCCCTGTAGCTCTTGAGGGTCCGAAGTAGAGCAACGGCGCAGGACAAGGCCACCTTCGAAGAAGCGCCGCTCACGAACTCTGGAGTTGTAATACTGCGGGAGCCGCTGCTGATAGGAGACTAGCCTTATGCTGGCGTCGCTCTGGCGTTCGCCGAGCATGTCCAGGTTCTCCCTTAGCACGCGGTTGTTGACTGCTACGTCGAAGTGGCTTGTTCGAAGTGTTGGGAGAACAACTTCCAGAGGCACAACGACTTCTGTGTCGTAGGCAAAGTGGAAGGGATCTCTCCGGTGGCCACCCGAGCAGTTGTTCGGTTGGCCAGAGCATGTGGGGAGCTCCTCGATCCACGATCCGCCTGCAGCTTCCACTCTCGTGCGTATCCCGTGCAGCAGTGTTCGATTGGCGTTCTCGACCAAATCGTTAGCCTGGGGATGTGCAACCGAGATGAAGTGGTTGTAGATGCCGAGCTCCAAGCACTTCTGTTTGAAGAATGTGTTGTCGAACTGCTTCCCGTTATCGGTAGTGAACACCTTCGAGATACCAAATCGGCAGAGGATGCTCTTCCATACGAACTTCCATGCTGCCTGGTCGGTGATGGTGGCTACAGGTTCGGCCTCGATCCACTTGGTGAAGTGGTCGATGGCGACGATTAGGAACTTCTTCCGACCTTGGGCTGGGAATGGTCTCATGATATCGATTCCCCACCGAGCAAAAAGGCGTGGCTCTAAGAGAGAGTGTAGCTGTTCGGCAGGCTGGCGGATGAGCTGCCCGAACTTCTGGCACTCCGGCACTTCTTCGCGTAGGACATGCAATCCTTTTGCAGAGAAGGCCACCAGAACCTGCTCGGAGGATGTTGCGCGCCAAGTTCTTCCGCCCAGGTGGCTCCCGCACAGACCCTCGTTGTACCTCCTCAATAGCCGGTGGTTGACTCGAAGGGCTAAGGCAACGTAAGAGGGGTCTCGAGAGGAACGTCGGTACAGTTGGCCTTCGACAATGGTGAACTTTTGGCAACGTCAGTCTATCTTGCGAGATTCGGCTTGGTCGGGAGGGAGCTCTCCTCGAAGTAGATAGGCCAGAACAGGATCCTTCCAGCTCAGGGCCGGTTGGCCGATATGATGGCTGCTACATCTACCTCGGTGCTCAGCAAGGCGAGCTCTTTGACGAACACGGAGCGAGAAGGAGTGATGTCGCCTGAAGACGTTAGTCTGGCGAGTGCATCTGCCTGCGCGTTCTGCTCTCGTGGAACGTGTACGACTTCGAAGTAGAGGAGGCCTTCTGCTTGGCGCTTGACTTGTGAAGATATTGCGCCATGCGGGGCTCCCTTGCCTCGAACTGTCCGTTGACCTGGCTGGCGACCTGTTGGGAGTCGTTGAAGGCCCGTAGCTGAAGCGCTCTGAGGTGCCTTGCCATTCGGATGCCGGACAGAAGTGCTTCATATTCGGCTGCGTTGTTGGAGGCGGCGAAGCGAAACCTGAGGGCGTATTGGAATTCCAAACCCTCTAGGGAGGTAAGGACCAGCCCCGCACTGCTTCCAGTGACACAAGAGGATCCATCGACGTAGAGCTCCCATGGGGGCTCGTCTGCCAATGGGGCTTCTCGGTCGGAAGGGTGCATTCCGCCACGAAGTCTGCTAGCGCCTGTGCCTTGATAGCCATTCTTGGTCGATAGCTGATGTCGAACTCTCCGAGCTCAATGGCCCATTTAATGAGCCTTCAGAAGCCTCTGGCGCTGCAGGATAAGCTTCAGCAGCTGATCAGTTAGTACCGTGATCGGATGAGCCTGAAAATATGGCCTGAGTTTCCGCGCAGCCGTGATGAGCGCTAGAGCAAGCTTCTCTGCTCGGGGATATCTTCTTCCAGCCTCTTGGAGCACCCTACTTACATAATAGACAGGGTGTTGCGCTGTTGCTTCTTCTCGGATCAACACCGTGCTGATGGAGTGTTCGGTGACTGAGAGATACACGAACAGTTCTTCTCCGAGCACGAGAGAATTGGCGGAGCAGCGAGATATGCCTTCAGCTCGGGAAGGCCGCTTCACATTCCTCGGTCCACCGTACTTGCCCCCCTTGCGGTGAGGCGCCTTTGGGGACTCGCAGCAACTTAGAAGTTAAACTCCTCTCGGCTGCTCGGGACATGAAGCGATTGAGGGCCGCGAGGTGTCCAGTGAGGCCGTGGACGTCGCGTACGGTTTTCGGTCTGCTCATCTCTTGTATTGCTCAAATCTTCTCGGGGTTGCCTCTATTCCTCGGTTGGATACGAAGAAGCGAGGAATTTCCCCGAAGTACTCCGAACGCGCACTTGGCGAATTGAGCTTCATGTTGAACCTTCGCAAGGTGGCGAAGGTTTTCTCCAGGTCGGTAATGTGGTCGGCGCTTGGGCGTGTCTTGACCAGCATGTCATCGACGTAGACCTCCATATTGCACTTGATCTGCTGCTCAAACATCTTGTTGACCAATCGCTGGTAGGTCGCGCCTGCTTTTTCAAACCGAAGGGCATTCTGATGAAGCAGTAGAGGCCTTAGTCAGTTACAAACGTCGTGGGTCCTGATTCGGGAGATGTATGCTGATCTGGTGATAACCAGAGTAAGCATCCAAGAAGCTGGAGGAGCTCGTGCTCGGAGGTGGCATCCACCAGCTAGTCTATGAGCGACAGAGGGAAGTTGTCCTTAGGCGTCGCCTTGTTGAGGTCCTTGTAGTCCACACATACGCGCCATTTGCCATTGGCCTTGCGGACGAGGACCACATTGAATCCACTTGGGGTATTGGGCTTCTCGGAGAAGCCCGACTGCTCGGCTTTTGACGACGTGATCGTAGATCACGATCTGCCGCTCTCTGTTGACAGGTCGCCACCTCTGCTGGACAGGTGGCACCCTTGGATCCAGGTTAAGGTGATGAGTCATCACCTCCGGAGGGATGCCAGGCAGCTCGTCGTCCGACCACGCAAGCAGGTCCAGATTGGCTAGCAAAAAAGCCTTGTAGCGTTGTTGTTCGGTTTCTGGTAGCAGTGCGCCAATGTAGAGGACGTGGTCGGGGTCGTCGTCCACCCGTACAGGCAGCAAGTCTTCGGAGGGCGTTCCTCGACTAGTGGAGGGCTCGTGGTCGGCGCAGGCAGGGCCACTGGTCCGCAGCAACCGGTTCGGTTCGGTTTGAACCGAAAATAAAAAATAAAAAAAAACCTAAACTACACGCGCGGGGCGGTCATGGGTTCGAACCCAGGACCGCCCCAAAGGAAGAAGCGCGCCTAGCCACTGGGCTAGGCGCGATTTTATGTTATTCTATTATTCAAATATATTATTATATATTTTTCGGTTCATTCGGTTTCACTGTGCAAATCGAATGAACCGTGGCACTTCTCAAACCGAACCGAACCGAATTAGCCGGTTCGGTTCGATTTTTCGGGGTTGAACCATATTTGAACAGCCCTAGAGGAGGCCATAACCTTCTCGAACAATGACCTTGTAGGAATTACAACTCCACACAACCGATGCGTTAGTCGCTCGGCCACCATCAACCATTGTACTATGCGTCGCATACTAGTGGATAATGGAAGTGCCCTCGATGTATTGGCCTATGACTGTTTCTTGTTGATGGGCTTAAAATCCAACCAACTCTCCCCAGTAGAATCGCCTCTGTTCGGCTTCTTTGGGGCTTTGGTGCATCCCATGGGACGGATATGCCTCCCTATCACCCTAGGAACAACACCGAAGAGTGTAACCAAAATGGTGGACTTCCTGGTAGTCCGAAGCATGCCAGGGTATAATGCCATTCTCGATAGAGGCCTGATCGGCCGCATCAAAGCTATACCCTCATCCCTACACCAGAAGATGAAGTTCTCGGCAGCCAACGCGAGTCTCGGCGGTGTTATGTTCTCTCCCTGCGAGACAAACAACCTGTTCGGTTCGGTCGGTTCGATTTGAATAAAATTTCGGTTCGGTTCGGTTTCCTTCAAAAAGAGGTCTAAAAGGACCGAACGAACCGTGAACAGCCCTAGCCTCCTCGGATCGTGCGCATGCTGAACTGGGGGGATATGGGCTTGGCCGAGGCGCCGGGGCCTCTCCACTAGGTGTACGCTCTGAGCGTAGTTGCGTCGACTTTGTCTGCTTTCTCGCCCGCGCCAAAAACTCCCGTGATCACGTTGATTTCCTACCCATCGGTTCGTTATTGATGGGCTGCTCGGGGGTTCGTTCTCAGCGTCTCGAGCGGTCCTCAGTGCGGCGCACATACCGTCCGAGGTAGCCGCGCTTGATCAAGGACTCGATCTCATCCTTGAGCTGACGGCATTCGGAGGTGTCGTGGCTGTGGTCGCGATGGAAGCGACAGTATTGTCTTGATTGCGCCTGCGGGGATCAGAGCGCATCTGGGTGGCCACTGAACATATTGTTCGTCCCGGATTTCGGTCAGGATCTGTTCGGGGCCACCACAAGGGGTGTGTATTCGGCGAAGGGGCGTGGTCGGTGCGGCAAGTCCCCGTGCGCGCGCTCTCTCTTTCTTCCGGTCTCGGTCGAACTGTTGTCGAAAGACTGCTTCTTCTCCGTCGGCGGCCTGTTCGGCCTGACTGGCGGCTAACTCTCTTCGCACACAGCATGGCGCTAGGCGGTGGAGAGAAGCTTGGCTAGGGTGGTCGGTTATTGCACCCCGAGCGTCCTTGGAGGAACCTGTCGCGAGTGCCCTGGATGAGGGCACTGGTGGCTAGCGGGACGTCCAGGCGTGAGATGCGCAGCGCCTTGGTCTGGAACCGTTTGACGTAGTCCCAGAGAGCCTTGCATCTCTTCTGCCGGACCGAAAGAAGGGAAGCCGCTATGCAAGGTTGTGACCTTCCTCCCAAGAAGTTGTCCCGAAAGGACTTCTTCAAGGTGGAAGGAAGAGATGGAGCCCGCGGAAGAGGGTTCGAACCATGCACGCGCGGTCTCCTTCAACGTGGTCGGGAAGGCTGGCACTTGGCCGCGTCCGATGCTCCGTGGAACACCACATGCGACTCGAACCCGTGGACGTGGTCTGCCGGTCGGTGGTGGTGTCGTAGGGCGCGATGGAAGGCAGGGGAGCTTCGGCGAGACCCGGGTCATGGATCTCCACCGTGAACGGGAGCAGAAGTCCAGGCCGTCGTCCGCCGGAGCTCTGCCCTCGGCCCTCTGGACCATCGCGTCCATCTGGCGGGCACGATTCTCCATACGACGCTCCAGGTCGACGACACGGCGAAGTCGTCTGCCCAATTCCTGGTGGGAATGTGCAGAGACTTCTCGTCGGGAGCCGTGAGAGTTTGCGTCGACGACGGAGCACAGAGGAAGGGGAGTCGCAGCCGACCTGCAGGGCGACTCCTCCCGCCGTTCAGGAGTACGGCGGGCCGACGCGACGTGACGCGACGGTCGGGGGGACTCCTCGCAGGGCTCCTGGCACGCCAATGGAGCTGGCGGTAGTCGCCAGGATGACTCCGCCTGATGCTCCGGTGGTGGAGGGACAGTTGGGGCCGTTTGCCTCGCCAACTGGGTCTGAAGTCCTTGACAGACTCCCATCAATTGTTGTAGTTGTCCCCAGAGCTCGGCCACTTCCGGCCAAAACTGCAGTTTCGGCGCGCAGGCACGTTGGTAGTCAATCCGGCGGGGACAGTGTTGTCGTCGGCGAGAGGGGCTTGGTCACGCGAGTCTTCGTGCGACTGGCGTGATCGCGTCGCCGGCTCTCGTGGTTCTGGGAGAGGATCGTCGCGAGCTATGGCAGTCGCCGTTCCCACAGACGGCGCCAAAAATGTGGTGGTTATTTCCTGCTCGGTAGTGGACCGAACAAGCTTCCACTGAGTAAGAGAGAGAGGAAGGAACTATCGCCGGTGCGGACTGAAGCCTGCAAAATCCAGAAGTCAGAGGGACCCGATTGAAGAACCGGAAGAACCTCCGATGCCTAAGTCAGGTCAGATTGCGAGAGAGGCAAAAAGGGAAGGTTCTTTTGAGTGTAGGTTCGCGCGTGGGCGAGTGTGGTGGGAGAGAGGTCCCGTCGTCCCTTTGCATGAAGGTTACATGTTCTTATATAGGTGGGGACACGAAGGGTCCGAACACAGCCTTCTTCAATGATGACTGAAGAGACGCGTCGGTTGAACTTCCGAGGCGGGGGTTGTCTGTTTGAGACGTCCGTTGAGATTCCACGCCGTTAATGTCCCCAGTCGTGAGGTGGCGTGCCAAGCTGTCAAATTAACTGTTGTTGGTAGGCGAAGGACCGCCCAGAGCCGCTGACCATGGGGGTGCCACGTAGGGGCCAACGGGCCTGCTCGGTGCCCGGCGAGGCTGCCTGGTGCTTGGCACGGCTGCGCGGTCCTCGGTGCTTGACGTTGTAGCCGCAGAGGGTTCGAACAGGGAATCCCGTGGTCTGCTCGGTAGACCAGATCCTGCTCGAACGGGCTTTGAAGGTGCCCGAAGATCACCTTTGGGACCCTTAGACGCTTGACGGCTGAAACGTGTTCGGAAGCCAATGGCTGAACCCGAAGACACGTGGCCGAACGGCCCAAGCCTGGCCGCCCAACTGGGTTATGATGGGCCTATGGGCCTAAGAGGCTAGAAATAGCCTCTACAATGCCCATTCTCCCTGTCTATTGTTTTTGTGTAGCTACCAAGAAGGGATCCACCAGAGTTTCCCTGGATTAGTGGATTATGTGAACCAAGAGTCAACAAAATTGGATAAATATCAATATTTCAGATATATTAACATGTCAGAAGTGGGTGATGCTTTAAGAAAAATGAAATTGGACAAGACCTTAGGACCGGATGGCATATCTGTTGAAGTGTGGAAAAACCTAAAAGACATTGGTATTAAGTGGTTAACTAAATTTTTCAATAAATTTTAAAAGGAACGACGAATGCCAAGAGAATGGAGAAAAAATGTTGTGTTTCATTTCTATTGCAAGCAAAGGATAGAGCTAAATGATATAATTATACACGCAGAGATGATCAAATATTGAGTAAGAATAATCCAAACGTTGAAGAAAATCAAGAAACCTCCCAGGCATTGAAAGCGAAAAAAAGCAAATTAAAAAAAAAAACCGTCAGGCGTGTACACTGTAGTATCAAGCCATCCCAATTACGTCAAGATATAAAATGGTACGCTTGTTACGCCGATTAATTTAGAGAAGTGATATGTATTATGCAAGCTGTGTATGCTACCCTATAAAATCCTCTAACTTTCAAGTTGCTCCAACCCTTAAAATTATGAAAACACAATACCAAATGCCAATTCCAATGAAGGGGTGCCAATAAACTGAAAACTTCGTGCCTCCATTTCAACAACTGAATTCGGAACCAAAACGAGCGGAACATAACTACCCCATTATCCCGAAGAAAAAACTGTACAAGGATCCAAAACTTGCGGAGGGGAACCGCGCCTACATATAAAACAACCAACACAAAATTCCACCACAGGCGGGGCAGAAAGCTTCCGTGCTTACGTCGAGCAGAGAGAGGAGCTCGTCCACATCGGAGGGCGGGGCGAGGAGGCTGTTGCCGACTTCCGCGATCCTCTCCTCCAACTCCTTCTCCGCGCTCGACATCTCCGCGACCCCGGGATCCCGGCAGTGCCCGCACCTCCGCCAAAACGATTCAGTCCATGCAACCCCGCAAAACCCTAGATGCGCAAGGGGCTTCAACGGGCGACAACGTGACGAACAGACCCCCCACAGAAGAGCGCTCGCGAGGAAAATTACAGATGGAGGAGAGAAGAGAGAGGGAGGGAAGAGACGAGACTAGGGTTACAGGTGTTTGCCCTCCGCGTCCGGGCACGCGTATGCCTCTTCCGGAAGCGTAAAAATGTGATCTTTCTGGCTTTTCTCCCCTTCCCTTCCGCACGGTGAAAGGGCTCCCACGAGAACGAGCGGGTTAGAGTGAGAGAGAACAGAATAAGGGGAGGAGAGAGAAAGTAAGGAATGGGAGCTTTTAGGGGGGGGGCATCCGTCGCGGATTCCGTCCAGGTTATGCAATTCGGCTCGGGAACGCTCTTGAAGTCCGCTCCGCACCGCGGCTCGTTCGTAATTGCTGGCGTCACCTTTCTTAGAGATTAGCCAATAGGAATCGGGAGTCCCGTAGAACTCTTCGGAAGTCGGCTGATGCGGGACCCTTGCTCGGCTTGACGGAGTAACGGTCGGGAGTCCCGTGACTCTCGCGAGATCTTTAAGCGGGTTCACTGATCCGACCGCCGATCATTTGACGCGTAGCACTGTGAGATAAAATCCGGCAATCATAAGCATAACCCTTTCCCATGTCAGTTCGAAGTAATTTGATTGTGACAAAATACCTCACTTCTTGTGACAAATTTGGAAAGAATCATTCGATAAGATTCATATTTATTAAGATTCCGACATATGATATAATCTTCTTCTAATGCACTACAAGCACTTCAATTTTCTTGTTTTGTAAGTTTTTTCTGAAAATAATGTGAATTTTAAGGGGAAAAGTAGAAGACTATAAATTTGATAGAGAGAAAATAATTCTCTCCCGATAGCGTAGAGGCAAAAATATTTAGAAGGGAGGTAATTAATAAAATTAATTATTCATAAATATTCAAAAAAAGTAATTAATAAAATTTAAAAAATCTTCACATGTCCATCAATTTAATTCACTCAAAAATTTAAGAGAAAAATTTATACCCCCTAGCTCCGTCACTGAGCGTAAACCTTCGCAGTCACAACACTTGGAGCACTCGCATTTTTTAGAGTTGCAGGTTTCTCGAGTTTTTTATCTGTAGATGATGAAATCATGTGACTACTTTGTGATCAGAGCATAAGACTAGCACCTCCCTTTTTAGAGAAATAAATCTTTGCCATTAGTTTTTGTAACACAATGTACCTTCAAGTAAAAAATTACTCTTATTTTAGAGCATGCACTTTCAATTCGAGCAATGTAAGCTATACTCACAAAAGAAATCCTCATAAATATGTATAATTTTTTCTCATCTGTTATTAAAATATTTTCTTATGGAAAAATATATATATGATGTGATCAAAAAAAGATTAATTTGAACTTTCAGGGCATTGGCCCCCTAAAAGAAAGAGCAATTCCAATTGCAGATGATTTACAAGTGGCTCAGCCCAAAGTTGGTCCGTCCTTGCAAATCGTAGTGACATGGTCGAGCCAAAATAAGGCACGGTCGATATGATATAGTTAATTTTAAATTTGTTATTTTATATTTTTGATATTTTTATTAATATTTTAATATTATTTAAAAAAAATAAATCTATATTTTTATATTATACTATGAGAAACACGACGTGTTCCATTTGGCATAAGAAAATATGGATATGTCATACACATTGTTTTTGGATTCTATCATTCCTCAACTGAAGCAGGATATCTTAAGCTAGCTAGGGACACTTTCATATGACAAGAATATTAGGCAAAGGTAGAAAACGTACTTATGTGATTAATCTAATAAGGGTGACAAGAAATAAGATAACATATTATAGTATCTCACTTAGTTTTTAATAAAAATTTATTCCATTTAATATTTTATCAGTTTTTGGAAATTAATCATGAGACACTATGCTTGCCACTTCGATACTGGTTGCACACTTGGATGTGTAACATGTGCTATTCTATTAAATATAACTAAAAAATAGTAGCCAATGATGATACTAATGAGAATTGAGGAAGCAAAAAAAAAACCTACAAAACATAATATTCATAGTCATTTTAATTATAAAAAAATATTTATATACTCCTAAAATCTTTCATATTAATAATATATTCTCAAAATCTAATTATTAAATTATATATCCTTCAAATTGAAAGAAAATATCAATTATATCACTATAGTTACTTGATTGACAGAATCTGAATAATATTCCGTCTTCAACTAGACGAAACTGTCAAAAGAGGTACATGTACGAGAGAAGCAAGAGAGGTTTAAGTGGGGGGAGAGAGTAGGGGGCATCTAAGTTATTTTCTCCTCTTAACTCAACTACAGTTGAGTTAAATGGACGGAATCAAATAACAAAGATATATATATATATATATTGTTTTCTTTAGTTTTGGAAGATATATAATTTAATAGTTAAATTTTGGAGGTATATACTTGAATATGAAAGATTTTAGGGATATATAAATAATTTTTTCTTTAATAATTAGATAGATTATTTATGAATAAGTTATCCACAAAAAACTTATGTCTGTTTACAAATATAAAACTATCCGTGCTAATAATTATACAAAATAGTTATCAGTTTTCAGACTCGACAATTAAATGACATCTCCTTAATAGAGTACCAATGTAGTATCATGGTTTAGAAATTAGGATCCTTCCATAATTGTAGCAACTTTAATTAGATTTCGTCAATGCAATGGGATCTATAAGAACTACGAATTGGTTTTAACCACTCCCAATTTGCAAGAAAGAAAAACCTAAAATTTTCCAAATTTTTTTGGGGAATAAAAGTCACAGAAATCTTTCACAAGGAAATGAGGATTCAAAGAAAATATTTTTCTCAGGGAGAAGTGGCGAAACCATTTGCAGAAGTAATTTTCTAGAAAATATAGAATATTCTCAACGTATGAGTAGATCAAATATTAACTAACATTTACGTGTAAAACACATGGTTCGCCGTACCGCCGACGTATCATTAGATCGACTTAATATCAACATGTAAGGGATCTAAATGGTATCTAATTGAGATGAAATTTCAAACATAAGTTAATTAATTGATGATACAAATTATAATAATTTTAGTTTAATTTTTTGTCAAGTAAATATTATCTCAAAAATTATTAAGTCGATTTAATCTCAACATCTATGCATCAATAACTCATGATATTTATATTTTTAGAATCAATATATTTTTCTATAATTATTATAACTTCAGATTTGACTTCATTTTCGGAATTAAATATCGTCCCGTTAAAATATATAGAGGGTTCACTGTATCACGACAAACTCTGTGTACACTTAAGGGGTCTAAAGAATGTCTAATTGAGATGAAATTTATACATAAGCTAATTAAGAGATAATATAAATTATAGTAATTTTAGTTTAATTTTTTAAATTATTTTTTATTAATTAAAAATTATCTTAAAAATCATTAGGTCGACTTAATCTCAACATCTATGCATCAATAATTCTTGATATTTTATATTTTTAGAATCAGTATATTTTTCTAGTAATTATGATGACTTCGGATTTGACTTTATTTTTAGAATCAAATGTCATCCGGTTGAAGTGCACAGAGGGTTCGTCATACTGCGATAAATCTTGTGTGCACTTAAGGGGTCTAAATGGTGTCTAATTGAGATAAAATTTTAGAGATATACTAATTAAGAGATGATACAAATTATAATAATTATAATTTAATTTTTTTAAAATATTTTTGTCAAGTAAATATTGTCCTAAAAATTATTAGATCGACTTAATGTCTACATTTAAGGATCTAAATAATATCTAATTAACATAAAATTTCAAACATAAGCTAAATAAAAGATGATACAAATTATAATAATTTTAGTTTAATTTTTTAATTTTTTTGTTAAGTAAAAATTGTCCCAAAAAATATTAGGTCCACTTAATCTCAACATCTATGTATCAATAACTCATAATATTTATATTTTTAGAATCAGTATATTTGTCTAGTAATTATGATGACTTCAGATTTAACTTTATTTTTAGAATCAAATGTCGTCTCGTTGAAGTGCACAGAGGGTTCGCCGTACCGCGGCAAACCCTGTGTGCACTTAAGGGGTCTAAATGGTGTTTAATTGAGATGAAATTTTAAACATAAATTAATTAAGAGATGATACAAATTATAATAATTATAGTTTAATTTGTTTAATTAATTTTTATTAAGTAAAAATTATCCCAAAAATTAATAGGTCGACTTAATCTCAACATCTATGCATCAATAATTCTTGATATTTTATATTTTAAAATTAGTATATTTTTTATGAAAATTATATCCCCTATTAAGAGAGTTTTATAGACATATATACTCAGCATGACGAGAAAGATTAGGTAAGAACTTGTTAAATATTCTTAGTTACATGTTAAGGAAGATGATATTAATTTGTAATTTTTCATGCATATGGCCAAAGGAATAGTTAGAAAAGAAGGTTGAACCTTTCATAGAAAAATGATGAATGTGAGAACGACGATATAAGTATTGTATTTGGCTTGTAAGAGTTAATGATTATATCCTTAATATTAAATGAATACTAAATGATTGTGTTATGATTTTGGTATGATTGTATGTATGTTAGATGAATATTAAATGGTTGTGGTGGGTTGACTTAAATGACTAAATAAAATTATTTATATTTTTCAATCTCTTTATGTGATGTTCTTATGTTTTACTCATTTTCTTTTGAAGTTTGCTCATTTTAAATATTAACTAAGTCACAAAACTAAAAGAAATAAATCAAACAAACTATTTTTCCACTATACCTCAGCGGTACGGTACGTACCTTCCCACAGAGAATGCGGCACGGTCGATTCGGACGGTACGATGAACCTTAGTAAAACACCGTTAAACCCTAATTAATATTCTCCGTGTTTGTAAGAACTTATGAAAGTTGATTAGACATATATATTTTATAGATCATAATTTATTAGTACACAATCTTCATTGAAATAGAGTCATATATATTATTCCCTTCTCCTCTTCATATGCAAATAGAATAAGTCCTGTTAGGGAACGTAGATCTTTTGTTTTATACTTTTGATACTTTTACATAAGATAACTTGATACATCTAAATCCATAAATATAATGAATAAGCTACCAAGAGTTTGTTTCAAATAAGATATTTATCTTATACTTGGTACTATTTAATTTGCGAGTGATATGAAGCTCTTGAACGAGATGACCCAAAAACCCTTCTATACAGGTACAACTTAACCGGGGTAATTTGCAAGTAGAGTCAAATTTAACCCCAGTTAAGAGAAATGGTCTATTGCGAGGGTTATTTTAAATATTGAGATTCTAGAGGGTAATATAACCATATCGAGAGATTGTAGGGGCTTATTGTAAACCCAGAAAATATGAAAGAACCCAAAAAAAATTTAAAAAAAAACTGTTTGGTTTATTTTTCATATGACTTTAGAAGAAGAGTCTTATGTGATAATTAGCTTCATGCTACAAGTAGAAAACAATATCTATCATATTAGAAGATTGAAAAATCTAATTATCATATTTATCTAGAACTTCTCTCACTGCGTCATTTTCTGTTGATGAACCTCGAGAGGTCAAGAAACTCCTTGAGATTTTCAGGAAAACTTCCCAGAAAGAGGTTAACAATAATTAATAGAATCATGGAGTTTAATGGATGCTTAGATCCTCAAAATTTAAAATAGTTCTTCATATTTATATACTATGCAACGAAAATTTTGAGTTCGAATCCGATTGACTGCCTCAGATATCGTTTGGAATGTTTTTGGAAAAACAAAAATTAGCAAAACCGATTTAGATGCCGCAGCTATAAGTTTTACGGCCACGCCTTTTGCAATGCGGCTTCGTCGCCTGTGCACGCTCACGAAAAATAGATAAAATAAAAAATATAAAAACAATTATTGTGGCCCGTTACCATGCCATCGTCGTCCAAAGCCAATATCGGCAAAAGCGGGTCGAGGAGAGCTCTCTATCTCCCTCCTCCTCGTAAATCAATCAACACGGAAGTCGGAGCTGCCCGGGTACCTTTGGAAACGTTTGCAGGTGTTGTCAAAGTTTTAGACCCAAAATCCTGTTGACTCTTTTATCTCATTGGAATATATATTTTTGGTGAAAAAACATCTAATTATATATATTTAATAATAATAATATTTTAATAAATATCTTCATAATAATTGTATTCATCTGTTCAAACGTATTATCATTCTCATTATATGCGTTGATAATTGCATATGTGTCGACACATTGTCGACACATAATATCCATGTGTTGATTTATGAAACACAGGTGTCAACCTGTGAACATATGTCGACACATGTTTATCTCTCATACTTGATTAACTTTGTTCTTCTTATAAATCTTGGTGATATGTTGTTTAAGTGATTAACAACATTATATCTATTTTTCATTAAGTCAGTCAACAGAAAAATAAAAGTAATAAGATGGTAATAATGGCTCCCAATGATCATTAGTGTATTCTAAAAAGCTCAAGTTTTATCTACATTATTCATTTCAAAAAAAAATTTAATCCTATTGATTAGTAACTAAACTTCCTATCGATTAGTGAACATGATTGTTTCTATTATTGTTTAAGTGACCAATCGATTTCTGAAGAAATATTCTATCGATTAGTGACTAAGATTTCTACCAATTAGTGAACAGTGATTGTTTCGATTATTATTTAAGTGACCAATTGATTCTTGAAGAAAAGATTGTATTGATTGGTGACTAAATTTCATATCGATTAGTAAAGAACATTCTGATTACTAAAGTGATTTATTCCGATTAGTATGTTCTATCGATTATTGTTATAAATTGTTTCGATTAGCGAACAACACATCGACTATTGCTATGAGTTGTACCGATTAGTGAACAACACATCAACTATTGTTAAGAGTTGTTCCGATTAGTGAACAACATATCGATTAGTGTTGTTTATTCCGATTACTGACTACTATTGACTTACTCTATCGATTAGTCAACAACATATCGATTAGTGTTGTTGTTCCTTACTAACTACTTACTGACTTACTCTATCGATTAGTAACTACCATATCGATTAGTGACCAATCTCATTTCGATTATTGAACATTTACTCTATTCTGTTTTGATTAGTGTTATTCTCTTATCGATTATTAATACGAGTCAAATATTCATTATTGTGTTCACTAGACCTATTAGCTATCAATTAGTGAATACTTGTGCTATAATGTTCCAATTAATGTATTTTTTGTCTTATACCTTTCAATTATTGATGTCTCACTCTGATTAGTGGATTGTGGTGACAGGTTCCTGTAACCTAAGCCCATCATGACCCATCACAACCTGTCAAGGCCCATTAAAGCTCTCCCATAAGACGTGGCTTCTCCGTGGTTGTGCCACGACCCCGTGAGGATAGCACAAAGGGTCCAAGAGGCAATCGCCCTGGCCAGAGCACTACCGAGCTCTCAGGCTGCTCTACCTAGTACTCCTCGACAGCGTAGTCCGAGCCCCTGCCATCATCCGGCAGGAAGTACCGAACACCGTAAATGTTACTGAACAGTAGCCTCAACCCCCCTCGTGGGGTACCTGCTCGGTGACCTCCGCTGGAATCCTCCGAATGGCTCTTCACATCCCCACGGCGGTTGTAACTTGCCGTAGGCCATGAGCCCCACTATCAAAAGGTGCATTAACTGCTTGGCATCCCAACGGGCACCTGAGCGTATAACCCCCCACTGCGTGCGCCAATCAAGGCACCCTTCCGAGCACGATCCAGAGACGTTACGCCTGTTCGCTTCAGCATCCGTACCTATATAATACCAGGACAGGACCATGCGAGTACTTTGACCCTCGCGCAAACTCACACACTCACACACAGAACTCCCATCTCCTCCAGTCACTAGTGATTGACTTGGCATCGGAGGTTCTCCCCGTTTCTTCAACCGGGCCCCCCGATCGTTTGTCTTTTCTGGTTTTGCAGGCTTCCGTCCGCCGCCGGCGTTCTTCCTCCCTTCTTCGAGTGTAGGCCCTAGGCCCATCAGGCTCCGACCCAATCAAGGAAAGGCCTCCACACTTTTGGCGCCGTCTGTGGGAACGACATTGCCATGGCTCGCAGACAATCCTCTTACCAGAACATTGGGAGTAGGGCGACGAGATCTCGCCAGTCACAAGCGGAATATCTCGTCGTCGGTCCCCCTATTGATTTCAACATCGCCCCCGCAGGCGCCAACAACGACGTCCCTGCGCCAGCGGCCGTCGTGCCGGCAACTGCCCTGGAGATGGCCGAACTCCGGACAGATGCAGCATTGATGGGCATCTGCCTGACCCTACAAGCCCAGTTGGCTGAGCCACCAACCCCGGCGGTTTCCCTGCTACGAGAACGGCAGGCAGAGTCGTCACACCGACGATCCCGCGTCCTTCCTGTCCCTCAGGACCAGCAGGCGGACTCGCCGCGTCGATCGCACCGAGCCCTGTCCGAGGAGCGAGCACCGGAGCGCCGAGGTCGTTCTCCCTACCGTTCCGTCGTGGTCCCTCGTCCGCCGCGCTCGGTCATGGGAGCCAACTCCCACGGGTCCGGCCGAGAAGCTTCTGCTCATTCTGAACAGGAGCTCGCCAGACGCCTCCGCCGTGTGGTTGACCTGGAGCGCCGTATGGACACAATGGTCCAGCGTGCAAAGGGAAAAGCCCCAGCGGAAGATGATCTGGACTTCCGCTCCCCTTTCAGCGGGGAGATCATGGAAGCCCGGTCCCTCCCAAGCTTCCTCTGCCTACAATTGCGCCCTACGATGGCACTACCGATCCGGCCGACCACATTCACGGCTTCGAGTCGCACATGGTGTTCCACGAGCATCAGATGCGGCCAAGTGCCGAGCCTTCCCCGCAACTCTCAAGAGACCGCCAGAGCCTGGTTCGAGGCTCTGCCAGTGGGCTCCATCTCCATCTTATGCCAGTTGAAGAAGTCCTTTCGGACAACTTCCTTGGTGCGATGGGAGCTCGGATGACTTCCCCTTCAATACTGCGGAGAGAGGCCTCCCGTCCTCCTCAGAACTAACGGCACCCTCAGCAACGACTGGTTGCTCGGACGAAGTTTCTGCTCCCCTAGCAGTCTCAGTAGCGGCAACATCAATTTCCTTTTGACCTTCTGTCACCAAGGCTACCTCCTCGACCCCTTGTGTAGCTTCTCCCAACTTCACTGAGACCAAAGCGGCTGACGGTCCTTCCACTACCGCAGCCATTTTTGTGGGGGGCAGGGGGGCCGCGGCATCCGCAGCGATTTCCCTCTAAGGGCCTGCTACCTCCTCTGCTGGAATGACCTCCGCAACTGAAGCAACCGCCCCCTCGGAGACAACCCTTTTTGGCACCCCGCGGTGCGGAGAAATCCCTTCTCTAGCAGTAGAGGTCCCTTCATGACCTTCGCCCCTTCGCCCCTCCGAGCGGAGGTCTCCGCAGCGTCATCTCCGGCGCCTCTAGTGCTCGACGCCGCTGTTCGAGAAACTTCTTCTCACGACCCTCACTGGGCCTCGCAAAGCGGACACTTCTCTCTACTCTTCAGTAGAGCTTTCTGACCCGTCGCTCACCACGACGAGCCCCAGCTCAGTCGCCATCCTCTGCGCGACCTCCGAACGGACCACGGGGGGCATCCGGGGTGCTTCCTGCTCGGCCGACTCAGCAGCCTTACGCTTTTTTTGCAGCAGCAACTGCGCCTCTACAACCTCCTCTTCGGTCCCCTCCTCGCTGTGTTGAGGGGCAGCATGGACCAACCTCTTCTTTTTTCGAGCGCGGAGCTGGTCTGCGTCCTCCGTGCCCCCATCAAGCAGCATTGGCCTCTTCTTTATAGAGGCGGAAGGTCGAGTCGTCCCATCGCCCTCCTCAAGCGAAGTCCGAACTCCTGCTGAAACCACCTTCATGGTGGCCTTCTTCTTCAAGCGAATCCTTTCGGGCCCCTTCTCAGGGACCCGTGTACTTTCGGGACGCTCCTGGGGGGTGAGGGCGCCACCAGTGCCGTTGTAACCGTGGCACTACCCCTCGTAGCAGAGGGAACCCGAACAACGGCCGCAACGTCATCGTCCTCTTACATCATATGAGCTAGAACAGGGATCTATTCGGCGAAATCCTCGTTCGCCTCCAGATCCCTCCTAGCCTCCAACTCCGCAGCGGCTGCACGCAAAAAAGAGAGAAGAGGAAAGTTAGAGCAGGGTCACCAAACCGGTAGGTAAACAGCCAAAGTTCGCGCACTTACTCCACGGTTTGCTCAGGCCATGCTTAACAAGCGAGAATTCGGTCACATAGCCTTCCCCATTTCTAACACCTGCTCGGAGAAGACTATCTGAGGCCCTCGCCTCATCTTGGATCAGCTTGGGAAGTTGGCCTTCCGTGCCGAACGGACGACAGTGGGGAATCCCCACTCTGCACCATCCCGGTGGCGCACGAAGAACAACCTGTCCATCCAACCTTTGTTGTTGGAATATTGTTGGATAGTTGTATGTGCATCCTATCTTCGTGTGCTTGGCGTAATAGATATCGGCTCCTAACGGCTGAGAAGCAAAAAGCTTGAAGTGAGCTCGGAATACATATCGCCGAGCCCCGGATCTGCTTAATCCTATAGATAACGCCGAAGATACATATGTACCTCCATATATTGGGCATCAGTTGTATCGGCGAACGCCCCAGCAGTTCAGTGTAGACGGCTCGTTTCCGCACCGTCCCCGGCCGATCTCTGGACCTCCTGGGTGCTCGCGGACGAGCCGCCGGACTCTCGTTGGCGATGAGGGGTCGCCAGTTGACTTCGTTGACCCTTCGGTTGACTAAGTTGACTAGAGGGAGAACCAAGAAAACAAGCAAAATGGAAGGGAGTATGTGATCGCCAGGGCCTTACGTGTGCCCAAGGAGTAGTATGGTCGCCCCGGTATGGTCACCTCACGCAGCGGAGGGAGACGGGCCTTCAACTTCTCCTCCTTCGGTCGGCCAAAGGAGAAGAGTTCCGCGGTCTTCTACAGATCGTTCCTGCTACAGAAAAAGACCTATTAGACTCTAAGAAGTGCGGTAAATGCTCAAAACGAAATGTGAAAAGCCCAAAGGATAGTCCCGTACCGGTTGCGAACTTGAGAAGAGGGGTGGCCAATGTTATGACCACCCTTCTTCCCTCCGTTTTTGGTTGGGAACCCCCTTTTTAAGTGTGTAGGAAGGTGACCTACGTGCCTAGAGTGAGTGGGAAAGTGTAGGTAGTATGCAAAAGTGCTAAAGAGTAAAAGAGAAAGAGAGGGGAAGGAGGAGAAGATCCTCGTTCGCAGGCGATGTAGCTCCTTGTAGGCTCCTCCAGCTCGGAAAGAAGCCTCCTGGACGTCCCAACTTGTGAGAGGAAGAAGAGGATGACTTGATGTAGCTTGGGTGCAACTTTCTCTCTCCTTCTTCAAAGGGACAGCATGTGGACGTCCAACCTCTCTCCCCTTGCTTAGAGGGCTCTAGGGGGTGTTAAATAGACAGTGAGCTCGAGCTCAGCTGCCTTGGATGCTCAAGTGTGAAGAAACACACTTGTACACATGGCAATCCAGTCTAAGGCTCCAAGCAATGGGGAGAGGCCACATAGGATTTTTACTGGGTCAAGGGAGTGCCAAGGTGGCCCATATGCCCGTTGGGAACGGTCCCATGCGGTGCATGGACGAGAGAAAGGCGCTAGTGGGCTATATTCTCGGGGCTGTTGCGCAGACCAAGTAAACCAGTTAACGTCAAGCGCTATTGCCGCCAATACCATGTAGACGTCCATGGATGTGGACGTCAGGATGGGTCAACGTCAAGGGAGCTTGCCGCCAACCAGTAGTCGGCGGCCATCGATGCTGCCGTCTACATGGCATCCGAGGCAAGTCAACAAATGGTCAAACGAGACTTATGGGCCAAAAGAGCATTGCGGGAGATGGCCAAATCTCGCGTCTACAAATGCCCCTCCGAGACATCCGGTCTTGCAAGGGAGCAGAGCGGACTGAAAGGTTGGTGTCTCAGTAAACAAAGGATGCGGAGATTAATGGAAAGGCCATCTCCGAGGATAGGAATTCTAGTGAACCAATCGAAAGAGTCGGGCTAGAAATAGATGACGTATCGTCTGAGAGACAAAATATGAGTAAGAAAAAGGGTGATCTCCCGTGTAACTACAACTGCGACCCATGGCAGGGTCCCTGGCATGGTCGTGTCGGACTTTGACTAGTTTCTGGCGTGTCTGAGTCAAAGGAGTTATAATATGACGATTGAATCAAAATGGTCTCATACCGGAGCTCGTGGGCTCGCCGGCCTAATCAGACGTCGGTCCCGAATTTAGGAGGTCATGGAGACAAAGAGTTGGTGATCTCTCAAAGGATTATCAAAAGATTCTAACTGGAATCACATGCTTGGAAAGCCTGAAATCCAGAATTAAGCTCACAGCTGGCGAATGCTCAAATGAACTCATAAGGCTGCTTGACTACTTGTGATATGCACGGTGGGACAAGTGGAGAATGGTGGCAACACAGACCCAATATCAACTTGGATATCATGAAGGGTAGACCCGGTAGGCCACCTGAGGTGGGGAGCCATGGAGCCATCATATGATCGAGGAAAACACCATTTTTTTTTAGTGTTAGTAAGAGAATGTTAGCAGTGAAGATGCATGCTGGTGTGGGTTGCCTATCTAAAATGCAAGTTAGCACCAGAGGAAATTCTAAAGGCCATACGAATAACTGAGAGATCGCAAACCCATCATGGTTTTTGATAAAGGGAACTCAAGGTTCACGGTTGCCAAGTTATTCGCCTCTGGTGGGGTCCTATGTTAGACATATCTGTAACGCTCAAGGTCGCATGAGCGTTCCGAATTTTTGAAGCGCAGCTTATGTTTAAGATATCTGCAAAACAACTTGAAGCACAAGATAAAGGATGACGACCATTATGAAAAATAAGATTTTTAATATCCGAGAGGTAAACGTCCACATTGATGGTCGCTAGTAACTATGTTAACGTCCACCGATGTGGCCGCCAACCTAACACTGACTCCACCGATCTGGACGCCTACCTGACAGTAGATCAGGCCGAAAAAATAGGTGATGGAGTCCATAAGGACTCTCTCATCCCCTACCTCCGTCTCTCCCTTCTCTACTGCGAACCAGAGAGCTGAAAGGACGAAAAAACACAGCAAGATGGCCTCCTCATCGACCAGACGATCCACAGGCGCAAACCCCGAAGTTCTGAGTGAAGTTTCGGGACACCTGAGCACGCGTCTGGCCAACGAGGAGTAAGCAATGATCGTTTCGGTTTCTTCCTGGGCTGAAAACGCCCCAAACCTTGCTCTTACAACAACCCCCCCCTCATGCAGGAAATCCCTGCCTTCCCGAGCCAGGCCAGGTATGGGCCTTTTTCCTGGCTTGTGAACCTGGTAAACGCCCTCACTTTGAACATGTGAAGCTTCATCGGGATTTGGAATCTGAACTTTATGGTGGTGGTGGCAAAAATATGAAGGACATGTGGTGGGGATTTGACGCCCTAGGGGCGTTGGTGAGAGATGGCACCCGCCACACATACTTTTGTGTTCCAGGGCTTTGAAGCAAGCGTGCTGCTGGAGGAGGTGGAACTGTTTCTGGGATGGGGGCGATGCTTGAATATGATGCAGCGACTCCTCTCCTCCCGTGGGAAGAGATCCTCGCAGACATTGTACGAGACAAGAAGGAAGTGTTGCGGATGACGAACAAGCATGGGATCTTCTTGGACCGATTGGCCTGGTGGCTGATCCAGCATGCCGGGAGATTGGCGGAGAGAGGCGACGCGAGGACTGACGTTGTGCCTGGCCGGGGTATTCTTGTTCCCCCCGAGTGGCGATTTCATCCTCTACGAGCACGTTGGAGCTCTTTATCTGCTGTGGCGCGGGCAGTCACTTGCCCCTGCAGTGCTGGCTCATCTGTATAGTTCGCTCACCACAATGAGCCTAGGCGGACGCACCTGCGGAGTTTGTTTCTGCTCCAGGTATGGATGGAAGCTCATTTAAAATTTGATTTTGCTGACAGTCAACCTACCCCCTCCAGAATCTTCCTTCGGAGTTTGGTATACTATAGCAGGCTTAGTATGAGCCGGAAGATGAGATCAAGTGTGTGACAGCACACTTGAAGAGCAGAGATGCATGGAGGGATCATTTGGCATACTTGGTAGTGGATGACTTCATTCTAAGGCCACTCTTCATGAGAACCATTGCGTTCAGAGCTCGGACCAGGGAAGACAGAGACTTGTGGCTGATTGGAGCAGGTCAGATGGTGGTGTATCAACCACATCGGTGCCATTGTCAGCTTGGGATTCCACGGGGAATTTCAACTTCATCCAGTTGCACTGATATGATAGTCACCGGACGAAATGAGAATTGGTGAAGAAGGCTATGAAGACTTGGAAGAAGTACACGGTGAGTAAGAAGGTGGACTGGCAGTGCAGGAAACTCCGGAAGACATATGGCAGTATGAAAATTTTACTGACACCATTTGCTCCATTTCTTGTGATTTCTTTATGGCCCGCAGGGTAAAATGATGTACTTTCCTGATTTGAATAAGTGTAACACAATTATGAATAAAGTGGTTGCATTTGTGTTGAATTGGCTTGAATTGTTTGACTTGTGAATGTGTGGAATGTTGTACATGAAATGGCCTCAAAAGGTTCAAAGGTGTGTGCTGTGAGGACTGAGTGCGGGGGAATTGGCGTCCACATCGATGGACGCTACATTGGTAAACGTCCACAAGGCGGGTCGTCTAATTCAAACTTGATGTCCAGACATGGCCGTTGACCAAACTTCAAGGTCTGACATTGAAGAGACATTGACGTCCACACAATGGCCGTTGACGGTACGTCAGCGGCCAGGGCTTGACGCCAGGAAAAGGTAAACGGCCTGACCTTGACGTTAAACCAGAAAACTGCCTTTTTTTGAACCGACGCCTTCCCCCCGGCGCCACTTCACCTTCTCCAAGCGCCGGAACCCCTCCCCCTTTGATCTTCTTTCTTTCTTTCTACTTTTTCATTCACTCTTCTTCCAACTTCTTCTCATGGATTCGGATGATGACGAGGGTGAAACGCCAAATGCTTAGAGGGCACCGCCAACCGGAGGAGGAGGAGGCGGACTCGGAGGCGAGTGGAGAGGGTAGCATGGCGGAGGAAGAAGAAGAGGAGCGGTGGGCGACGCACCGGAGGAGGAGACTGCCGGAGACGACGGAGGAGGGGACGAGACGGAGGCGGATGTACCCCGTCGGCCAAGGTAGGCTCCTAGATTCTCAGAACTCTGTGGAATGTATGTTTGTAGAATGTGAAAAAGGAGGGAAAACAGGGGAGATGTCGTTGGTTGAGACAGGAACTTGACGTCCACATCGGTGGACGTCGAACTCCTTTCAACGTCCACCCCTTTGTCGTTAAGTGAACTTGACGGCAAAGGGTGGACGCCGACATAGGAACTTGACGGCCTAAACCATGACGCTGATTGTAGTAAACGGCCACTCTCTTGTCGTCAATTTATACTTAACGGCAATCGATGCTGACGTCAACTTTTCTGTGCTTTCTGCAGGGCAAGGGCCGAATGAGGAGCAGGGTCACTTGGGACCTGTGTTGGGCGGGGTTCCGGGCATTGCCAGAGGCCCAGCAACGAGGATTGCCCAGATGGGGTTCGGGCATTTGCTGACGGTACGCCCATTTCATTTAGTGTCCCTTACTTAGAGGCGTTGAGGGAGAGATGGAGGAGGACTGCAAGGCATCATCATGCCTTGGGGTCACATGATACCCACATTGGAGGATGTGGCGTATCTGACGGGGTTACCGGTTCAGGGAGAACTCGTGGTAGGGTTGAGAGGAGGGACTACTACGATGACATCGTAGAGTTTCTAGGGCCAGAGTTCGTCGCTGGGAGGAGGAGCCGATCCGGAGCATCCTGCTCGGATCACTTTCTGAGCAGTGAGGTTGAGAGGGGGAGGAGAGGACCCCTAGAGACACTGGAGGAGTCCTACAACAGAGTGCGGGGGCACTGGACCTGGGACCGGAGCGATGAGCGCTGCATCCGGATCTTCATCACCTACCTCTTCGAGCGACTTCTCTTCGCAACACAGTCCTCGTAGATGAACTGCAAGTTCATCTTGCTGCTGCGGGACTTGGAGCAGGCAGGGCAGTACGCATGGGGCGCCGCAATGCTGAGACACCTCTTCTCACTCCTTCCCAGCAGTTCGCGGCGTTCTCAGAGCACGGGGGCTTCACCCCCTTTCTTCAGGTATGCACTTTACTCTTAATGCTCATCATTGAATTTCAATTGATTAAATTGCTTGACTGACATTCTTTTGGTCGCCTTGCAGATTTGGGGGTACACCCGCTTCCCCATGGGGTGCAGTGTACAGAAGGAGGAGAGTCTGGTCCCCCTCATGGCAAGGTGGGAGGTGGCTCCTGACCCATGGGTGGCAGACCGTGGGTGCGGAGGACGTGCGCCTTGCACTAGACCACTACCCTCACGAGCAGGTATGAATTTTCCACTAACTCTTGCTTTCTACTCTTCCAATTGCTTCTTTTGAATGGTGCGACTGACCAGTGTTCTTTTCTTTTCTCAGGTGGTTTGGACCACCTATGTGGGGGAGGCGGACGCCTCGCACCCGGCGGTGGCGGTGGGCCGACCCCTCTTCGACCGCCACCTCCTCTTGCTGTGCCTCGGGACGTGTGAGGTGCTATATGTGGAGCTGGTGGTGCGGACCTTGGGATGACACCAGCCGGCCATCGAGGTGCCTTCCCTCGGGAGAGAGGGACATTCGCGCCGGCGGTTCTTTGCTGAGGACCGCGACTGGGGAGCGGATCACGGCAGCACCGTTGCCTACTGGCGCGAGGGCGGTGAGCAGGTGGTGCAGCAGACGGCCCTTCTCGATAGCTCGACATACATGGAGGACTACCGGGCAAGGTATGCCGGGCGACTCCGGCTCGACCGACGAGTGGTAAGCGAATTTCTGAATCTAGCCTTGGTTGGTGGATTGCCTTATTTGATTCTAACCTTGAAGTGTGAATGGCAGATGCCGGAGTCACAGCCGTACGCCTTTTGGAGGGGCGATTGGCCGAGCAGGAGGTGGAGCTGACGAGGCTCCGCACCGAGGTCAGGACACTGGTAAGTACATCTCGACCTTCTTGTAATTGATTTGACATTGATTTGATTTGATGGCTGACAAGATATGTGAATGCAGAAGGGAGAGCTAGTGAGGGTGCGGGCGAGCCGCGATGCGGGGGCGAGCTCGTCCGCACAGCCGGCCGGAGGGGACCTGGCGGTCCGCCTACAGGGGGCCTTGGACCGAGCGGAGGTGAGGGTCCAGAGTTGGAGGCTGAGGTAAGAGACTGCTACACCCCCTTTCTGCACAATTTGATTTGATTTGACTTGACCTTGACGTGACTTGCTCTTTATGTGCAGCGAGAGGGGAGCAGAGTGGCGACTCTCCAGGCGCAGATTGAGACTCTGCGGTTGGAGATGGAGACGGAGGTAAGGCACCAAATTTCCTCCTTCCTGGCATGCGTACATAACTAACACCCTTTGCATTTGATGTACAGCGATGGACCCTGGCGGCTGCCATGGAGGAGCTGAGGGATGACCGGGCTACCATGAGGGACGCCTGCTCGAGGCCAGGGAGAGAGAGAGAGAGGCTGAGGCAGCTCGGGCGCGGATCGCTGCAGATTACGAGATACTGAAGGACCGGTGCTAAAGAAGCGCCGAGAGCAGCAGCGACAGGCCCAGCAGGCGACGCCCGCGAGGATCGGATCAGCGTTCGCCTCCCTCGACGACATCGTGTCCCTGGGGGATCCCTCCGTGTACGAGGAGGTTGCAGCGGCCCGAGGCGTCGACGGCGTCGAGGCCTCCTCTCCCAGACCGGTGTCGGGAGAGGGAGGAGGAGGAGGTGAGCAGCTCACGTAGACAGAGGCCTAGTGAGGGGAGCGGAGAGGGAGTGAGGAGCGGGGCTCCGGTTGTACTTCCAGGGTATGCTCCTGTCATGATATGTTCATGGACTTGATCATCATAGTGGAATATTGTGGACTTTTGTGAGCTTTTGTGCACTTGAGCGTTTTGCTTCTGTTCTTGGATTCTTGCATTCCACAACACTTAAAGAAACATGTTAGTGTAGATCTGTTTTTAGCCCCTTGCCTAGGATACCCTTTCTTGAGATCTGGTCAAGGGACTAATTTCTAATCAAAGATAAAAACATAATAAAAATAACTGAAAGGGAAATATGCACATGCATTTTTTTTTAACATATAAACAAATAACAAAGTGTATGTACATTGTACTACTAAATTTTTGGTTTTTTTTAAAAATTTTTGGCTTTTTGAAAATAAGGAGAAAATACGGGAAAAATATGTACGACGTGAAATATATACATCAAAGACTATCTTTTGTTGTTTTTGGATTTTTGTATATATATATATTGTATTTTTGGACTCTAAGACACATATTCATCACATGTTGTGGTATAGGGTCTACACGATCTACTTAACCACAGAGGCCAAGAGTAAGGAGGGACGTTCATGAAATCTTTGATGTTGGAAATTGCCCCTAGCCTTCTTGGAGTTCTCCACTACAGGGGGCCTTATACGGTCAAATTTGCCCCTAGAGGGAGAAATAGGAGGAAGTCATGTAAGGATTTAGTTCAGACTACTTTCCGTTTCCCAACCGACATCTCATACTAAAAAGGACTTAGTCAACATTGTTTTCAAGGGATTTTTCATTTTATTTCAATTTCAGGGGTGGAGGCACGTACTTTTTGCTACCTACCTCCTTTAGTTGGTCAGCCTTTTTCTGGGTACGTACTTTTTGCTACCATTTTTTGACCTTTTGGCTCTTCTTTTCCCCCATTGAGGCTTGGTTTATCATTTTCCCCCTTTTTTTCTTCTTATTACCCCTGTTTTTATGATGACTTTTGCCCCTTTAGATGGGGGCGGATGGTCCCCTACTTGTAGTTTACTCTGCCTCCGAACGTGACCGAGTGGGAAAGAATAGGGGAACACATTGACCGAATCAGATTGTCCGAGTGTACTTGTGATTTTCCAGCAAAGGGCAATATCTTAACATCATGTGGTGTGTGAATAAGCCTTACCTCACTAGTGGCCAAGTGGAAAAAGTAGAGACTTAAACCCCAAACCGTTGACCAGTGATGAATGACTGACCGACTGACTGACTAAGGATAATTTCTTGAGGTAGACTGCGTTCCACGGGTGTGTTAACTCGACTCCTCGACGTCTACCAACCTATAAGCGTTCCCTGAATAAACTTCTTTGACAACGAACGGACCTTCCCAATTTTCTTGCAATTTGCTCCTGGGACCTGGTGCTTTTAAGATTTTACGCTTAAGGACCATCTCACCCACTTCAAACTTTCTCTCAGAACTCGTTTGGCATAAAAACATGCAATTCTCTGATGATAGACTTGAGCATGGTCACCGCTATCATTCGCCTTTCATCTAAGAGTTCAGTTGTGCCAACAAGGCTTCCCGACGTTGATCAGGATCAAGTTCGGAATCCAATTGAACTCTAAGCGAAGGGACAAAGATCTCATATGGGAGTATCGCATCTGATCCGTATGTCAAAGCATAGGGGGTTTGCCCCGTAGGAGTGCGGACGGAGGTGCGGTAAGCCCAAAGAGCATCAACTAAGCAATCTGGCCAGTCAGCATTGTTATGAGATCTGCATGTTTTCTTTATGATTTTAATGAGAGTTTTATTAGTAGCTTCTGCTTGTCCATTACCTTGTGGATAATATGGGATGAATGATGCAAATAATGCCATATTTCCACACATATCGCAAAGCTCCTGTGAAGTGAATTGCGGTCCGTTGTCGGTGACGATGTCCCGAGGCACGCCAAATCTTGCAAGGATGTTGCGCTTGATGAACTTGACGACCGTTGAAGCTTTGACCTCTATGAACGCTTCTGCTTCAGCCCACTTCGTGAAATATTCCGTGGCGGTCAGAATGAAGGACTTCTTACGGATTTCTCCGTTCTGTCCGCAAGTGGACCGACCACGTCGAATGCCCACATGGCGAAAGGCCATGGTGCGATGAGAGGGTGAAGAGAAGAGGAAGGAGCATGAATTTTGTCACCGTGCAATTGACATTTAGCACAGTGACGGACAAAATGGCGACAGTCTTCTTCCATGGTGGGCCAATAATAGTGTCTTAGCAACTTTTGGGCAATTGTTCTACCATTAACATAACCACCACATTCACTAGAGTGAGCGGTCTTCAACATTTTGAGACTCGAATTCATCAAGGCAACAGAGATAGACCCCGCTGAGAGATTTTTGTACATAATGTCACCTATGATCTTGTAACGCTCCGAGACGCGACGAATTGCCCGTCTATCGGCAGAGGTGGCATAATCAGGGAAGGATCCATCTTTGAGAAAATTTTCGATGTCAAAATACCAGGGATGGCCATCTTCAAGGTCAATTTATGGCTCTTTAGAAAGCGCATGGACCCGAAGGGATGGAGAAGGACGCACGAGCTGAGAGAACCAGGATCGACATGGGAAGGGACTCTTAACCTTTGGACAGAGACGGTTTCCGAAGACTTTCCCAAAGGGATGGGAATGGAAGACGCGAGGGAGGCGAGTGAATCGCTAGGATATTTTGGGCCCTAGGAGTGTGAGCTTCCTAAACTACCGGACTACTCTGCCTACCAACTCTTGGTATGGTTTCAGCTTAGGGTCCCGGGTCTGGTAATTACTAAGAGATTGTCGGAGTATCAACTGCGAATCCCCAATAATCCTTAACTCCTTGACTCCGAGCAATAATGTCATTTTCAGCCCGACTAGGAGAGCCTCGTACTCAGCCACATTGTTCGTGGCTCAGAAGGTTAACTGATAGGCGTGCGGAATGACTACCCCTTTCGGTGAGGAGGACTGCCCCTATCCCACACCCTTTGGAATTAAGAGCCCCGTCGAAGTAAAGCACCCACGAAGGTTCACCATCGATAATGGCTCCTAACTCTTCATCGGGAAAGCTTTCATCAACGGGAGAGTACGAAGGTAAGGGTGGTGGGCCAAATGCAGCAAATAGCGTGCCCCTTGATCGACTTTTGGTTAACGTAGGTGATATCAAACTGATTGAGGAAACTTTGCCACCTCATCAACCGGTCAGTCAGGACATGCTTCTCAAGCAGGTACCGAATAGGGTCCATGCGCGCTAGAAGTTTCAGTTCATGAGCCAAGAAATAGTGCTTCAACTTTTGGGCAACCCAGACGACGGCCGCGCACGTTCTTTCCATGGCGGTGTACTTCTTTTCAGCTTCATTGAACAACTTGGATAAATAGTACACCGCTCTCTCCTTCTTCTCGTCATCGTATTGGGCCAAAACTGCTCCAGTTGAGTCCTCAGTGGTTGACACGTAGAGCAGTAAAGGCCGGCCTGGGACGGAGGAGCGAGAACAGGGGGATTAAAAAGATATCTCTTCAATTCATCAAAGGCCTTCTGACATTTATCGTCCCAATCAAACTTCGCCTCTCCTCTAAGTATCTCGTAGAAGGGCTTACAACGGATTGAATGTTGGGAGATAAATCTCCGAATAAACTGGAGTCTGCCAATTAGCCCTCTGACTTCTCTGATATTCCTAGGAGGAGGCATGTCGATATTGCTTTGGCCTTGTTAGGATCAATTTCAATTCCCCGCTTACTAACGATGAACCCAAGCAACTTCCCCGAAGAGACACCAAAGACGCACTTCTTGGGGTCATCTTAAGATTGTGCTCTCTAGACCTTTGGAGAACTGCCCGGAGGACCTCAGCATGGCCATGTCGAGTCTTTGACTTAACCAAGACATCGTCTACATAGACCTCCATGTGCACATGCATCATGTCATGAAAAGTTGCCATCATTGCCCTTTGATAGGTTGCTCCCGCATTCTTCAATCCGAAGGGCATGACGACATAACAGTAAGTCCCCCAGGGCGTTGTGAAAGAAGTTTTCTCCTGGTCCTCCTCTGCCAAACGAATCTGGTTGTACCCAGAGAAACCATCCATAAATGACAACATTTCAAAGCCGGTAGTATTGTCCACTAGGACATCTATGTGTGGGAGAGGGAAATCGTCGTTTGGGCAAGCACGATTAAGGTCACGGAAATCTATACAGATCCTAACCTTACCGTCCTTCTTCATTACAGGGACGATATTAGCTACCCACTGTGGATATAGCACAACCCTAATAAATTAGCCTTGTGCAACTTGTCAACCTCCTCTTTGATCTTGAGTGCAAGCTTAGGATGTAGCCTTCTCAACTTTTGCTTGATGGCCTTTGCGTCAACTTTTAGGACCAACCGGTGCTCAACCAAAGAGGTGTCGAGTCCCGGCATGTCCTTGTAAGACCGAGCAAATCGTCGGATAATTCTTTAAGAATGGATACCAAGGCTTCTTCTTCTTCAACACTCAAGTTGGCACTAATCAAAACTGTCTTCGGGGATTCTTCAGTGCCAAGGTGACTTCTTTAGTGGGCTCGTCTGCAGCCATGGTTGGCTCGTTGAACCTCTTTGTGCCATCCACATAAGAGCTCACTGGGTCCTCTTCTCCCGACCCAGGATCTCCCGACTCACCCTCCTCATCAAAATCTAGCAGATAGACTCCTAAACCGTCATCTACAGAGTCACCTTCCTCAAAGTCAGACTCAACGAGAGCAGGATCCTCAAGAAACTCTGGGACTTGACTTAACTTAGCACATCTCTCAGCCAAGGCCATGACAAAACGTGTTAGACCACGAATTTTTATTCTCTTATATATATATGTATGTATATGAATGGTGTGTGGGAATTCGCTTGTTGTGTGCATAGCATGCGTAGTTCATTGTGCCTACTATAAGTTTTATACTTCTCTTGAGCATGAGCATATATATATATATATATATATATATATATATATATATGTATACGTGTATTCGCGTAGAAGGGAGTAATTAGCTAAATTAAGAAGTGATATGAATGTTCTCTGTTCTTTTCCAAGAATCTTAGATTTAGAATGATTGAGTAATATTATGTATGTATTTTCTAAGTAATGAAGAATATCCTATACTACCTATTTCATGGAATTTTGTATGAGAGTATATGAAGTACATATGTGTATGTACGTATGTATGCTATCCTATGCGTGTGACAATGGTATACCTAACTCTACATGCATAACACCTTGGTGTACTTATGTATGCATGAGTATGTTTAGTTGTAAACATGGTTCATTGCATGGTTTAGTTAATGCGTACATTGTGCTTCGTACATTGCATGTGCATAAAGAGTTCAACATGGTAGGTGTATTTAGTAGTTTATATTGAGATTCTATACTCCTCATGAATGACATGCATGTATTTTTATGATAATTAGGTGAGAATAGTCAATTGGCTAAATCATGCATATAGTGCATATTAAGGAATCCTATGCATAGGTAGATATCTACGTACATCTTATTTTAGTGTATTCATGTATGCTTGTGTATGCCTAGGTATAAATGTTATTGATTGCCCGGTGTAGTAATATACATATTGTACCTTATACCTTGTATGCGTATGAAGATATTCATGTGCGTGTTGTTATCTTGATGTACCTATGTATGTATGTGTAGGATTAGTAGTAAATATTGGATGTTTACATGGTGTAGTGGTGTATACACTATACTACATAGGTTTCATGTGCATACATGTGTGGATTAGCATGGTTCTGCATGATTTTAAGTTCTGGCAGAAGAGTGTCTTGGCGTCAACATGGATGGACGCCCATGTTATGTCAGCGTCCATATCGACTGACGCCAACCCCTTTGTAGCCGTCCATGGATGTGGACGTCAATATCTCTAATTTTCTGTGCGCAGCAGAGCGCAGAGAGCACTCATTGGGCCAAGCTTCTGATTGGGGAGATGTCTTCCCAACGTCTCTTACTTGTCCCTTCAGTCCTGTACGAGCCCCTCTTGCCCCCTTATTCTATAAAACATCTCTCTTTGCAACCTAGAGAGCTCCCTTGGCTCATTTGCTAAAAAGGAAACCCTAGCTGAGAGGAGAGATGAGGGACTGCCCTTGGAAGGCTTAGATCCGGCAACTGGAGGCATTTTCGGGTGAGTTTCTACAACAAGGAGGAAGGCCATACATAGGAGAAGGTTTCCCCGGCGTTGGACTGCGGCTTACAACCCCCTGGAACCCGGAGCAAAGGATTTCTAGAGGCTTCTTGGCAAGTGCCAAGGAGAGCTCCATCGGCTATTTTGATCTGTTTATATGTTTTTCTTCAGGCAAGTGAACCTAGATCGTAACCCTAAACATGTCCCCTTGAATCTTATTATTTTTATGGATTTTCCTCGAGTCCTGAAACCCCACATTCACCAAATCCCTGGAGCTCGGTCTGTGTATTGCACAGACAGGAACTTGGCGTCAATGCCTTGACGCCAAGATCTCTAGTGGGTGTCCAGCGGTCTTGCCGTCAAGATCTGTGAACGGCCAGACACTGCCGCCAAGTTCTTCAGTGCAGAACAGTAAACTGTTCTGCCTTAAGTAGTTAATTTTCGGACTTTTGACGCATGAGGATATAAGGTAATTTTTATATGTTATGTAAAATAGCTAATGTGATGTGTGTGGTAAATGTTTGAGCATTCTGTGGATGGTGCGGATTTTTTTTAGTTTATTGAAATATATGTTAGCAATCAGTTTGGATATGTTAGTCTACTGTTTACATGAATCATAAGGAGTTTGGATGCCATAATTTTTCTAAACCATGTATGTATGCATCAGTCCATGCCCTGCAAATTTGAGCATTTTTTGTGTTCATGTGATTTACTGCATTTTCTGCAATAAGAATAGAAGTCATGTGTAGGTTATGCAAAAAAATTACAGTAAATTGTGTGTCGTACAATAAATCCGGGAAAAATTTCCTGTGACCATGTATATGATGGGTTCAGGACTTTGAACCATCAAATTTGACATTCATGTTATGTTCCATATTAAATTGAATTATTAGTGGCATGAAGATAAATGTTTTTAGTTCCGTAAATTCTATGTAATTCAGAAAAATATGAAAATTTGCATGAGTAGTTTGAAACCTGCAAACAGTGTGTGGTTAAATTTTAAGGTGATTTGGGTAATATTAGCTTAAACTGTGGAATTTCCATGTGAAAATTGAGTTATTAATGCATGTTACCATGACTATGGATGATTGAGTGTTTTTCCCAATGTGATTAGTGTAAATTTCTGAATGTGTGAACCCTGTTAATAGTAGCATCATGTTAGGTCAGGGCTGAGGCATGTTAAATCAATTGTTATGCTAGATTTCCATGCTAATAGGGATTTCAAATAGCATGTGAAATGGATGTTTAAATTCTGTAAATTCATTTTAGTTCAGAAAAAAATCTGAAAATTTGCAGGTAGAATCCTAAACCTGAAACCAGTACGTGGTCAAAGTTTCAGGTCATTTGGACAATTATACAGTGCAATATGAAATTTCCATGCAAAATGCGTGACTAATGCAAGCTATTATGAAATGATTGGTTTCTGACAATCTAACCTGATTAACGAAACTTCCGGAATGTTAATTATGGTCATCTGTAGTAGCATGATTAGGAGAAAAATAGAGTACATTGTGCATGAGAAAATGAAGGAGATGTGAGTGTTATGTGAAAAATACGTGTTAAAACTCGGCATGAGTAAAGTGTAAAAGTTGTGCCTATGTGACACTGCTACCCTAGAGGCATCGGGAGCCGTATATAGAAAAGTCCCTATGGAAGGCTCCATGTGATATAAGTTTGTCCCAAGGCATTGGAAAAACCCGGAGGTGGACAAGTACCACTGGATAGGGTGGAGAGGGCTTCTCCCGGTCTGCGCAGTTACCAAGATTCACCGTTGTATTGCCTAGGTGGTGAGTATGTGTATGAGTTGTGTCATGCGTTGTGATATGAGTTGTGTTATGAGTTGTGTTGAGAGCTGTGCTAAGGAATGAGCACGAGCTATGAGATATTTGTTAGTGTCCTCTACTGGTGGTTAGGACTATGTGTCATGGCAAATTGTTTAAGCAATGAAAAATGAATAAAGTGTGAAATATGTGAACATGGCACGTGGTAAGTGCCCATAATGCACGTGGTAAGTGCAATCGAGTGATACATGATAAGTGAAAGTGATATAGTAAATGATGTGGAAACGTGTAAATTGTGTAAGTGTGAACATATGTACATGTCAAATGCGTAAAAGTGAACAATGTAAATGAGTAAGTGTGCAATCATGTGGGATAAATGTGTTAGATTGTGACTTATGATATATGTCATGAAAGTGTTAAGTGCATATCCAAACAGCAACCTAAATATATGCAAAACGATGTTTCACATGTGTAGGAATGAGTAGAATCCGTATTAGGAACTTCCCTTTCAAACATATGAGAATCTCACGTTAATTACTATCATGTTGTGATTGAATTGTATATATATATAGCTCTCACGTGAATGAAATGGTAGTCAGTATGTAATAGGATTTTCACGTTTGCAAAAAGTTGATTATGAATATGGCATATGCATGAAAAATATTTGGATTTCATGCTAGTTGAAAGGCTCAATTAGTATAAAAGTTCATACTTAAGTGCTCGTGGATTGCTAAATGGTTTCACTATGTTTTAACCTTCAAGTCATGCTACAAATGTGAAACTATGTGCATGTGATTTTATTATGTTAAAACAGCAAGTAAATTGTATAAATAAATACAAAAGGTCATGTGAAAAGAAAGTAGTCATCGTGCTAGCTTGTTCTTTTCTTTACGCTCAATTGTATGCTCTAGTAGTAGAAATATCTATGGGTTAAAAGAATGTGTGGACGAATCATGCTACATGTTAAGTGTATTAAATAAGTGCATGTGTATGATGTAATGCTCATGATTTAGAATAGAATTATGGTAGACTAAAGCATGCTCCTGTGAAGATAATATGTATTGCTAGTTGAGAGTAAGGACCATGAGTACCTTCGTGATTTGATGATAGTGTGCATCTCTTTAATGTTAATGCCATAATGTGAGTGTGACATGTTTAAGTTTAAGACTTTAGTTTGCTTGCTGAGTCTTTGGACTCACTCTTGCTTCGGCGTACAGGTTGACATGTATCTTTTTCTAGAAGGAAGCTTGGTGAGGATCGTCATTAGAAGACTATTTTGTGGAGCTGTTACTAGTTGTACTTTCTTTTTTTTTAGCACGAAAAGGATTATTGTATGGACAATATTTGGACAATGTAGTTCTTTTATCTTGTATTAATGTGGACATTGTCTCTTTATTTCGCTATTTGGATTGTGGAATGTGTGTTGGTGATGGGTAAGAGTTGAGTTATTTATTTTATTCCGCTGTACTCTATTGCTATCCAGGTACATATCAACCTATCGACTAGTGTTGGGTACATGTCCCACTGTGACGACGCCCTTTATACCGATGGGGATTGGTATAATCGTACCGGTATGAAGAGGGTCGTTACAGACATTGGTATCAGAGACCAAGGTTGAGACTGTACATGGATAGACCATCACCGTCACAACATTGCAAAGTCTTCATAGGGAATTGTCCATATATATAGAATTCACTAATAGTTGATGGAAGATAGTAAGGAGAATAGTTAGAATATAGTAACCTAGGTTCTAATTGAGTTACGTATTTTGCATACTATGGCTGGACGGGGTAGACGTAGTGCTCAGTCTAGGAGGTACGAGCAAAACCGCAAGTTGAAGAATTTCGTGAAAGGGCTTAAACCCTCAGTGAGAGCTAAGCTTCTGGAACTTGATTCTCGTACCTTGGAAGAAATTCTAGGTATTGCAACCAAACAAGAAAGTAGAGTGGGACCTCGCCAAGAGGGGGAGGCAATTTCAAAGGAGGATGTGATCAAGCCATTCCAAGGGCAAGATAAGAAGAAGGAGAAACTCGTGGAAAGTCCGAAATCAACTGTGACCTCAATCAACGAGAAACCCGAGTGCATCCAGTGCGAGAAGCGTCATGGCGGGAGCGCATGTTGGAGAAAGGAAGGAAGGTGTCTTAAATGCGGTAGCAAGGAGCATCGGCTTAAGGAGTGTCCGAACCTGAAGACAAAGTTTACTCCACGAGGTGCTTCATCGATTGCAATAAAGGAGCAAGGAGTAGCTGGTGATGACCTCGGCGACGTCACCACAGGTACTCGATGCGATCTTCGAGGACGAAGATCTTTTCTAGAGGGGGAGAGTGTTAGACCCCGAATTTTTATTCTCTTTTATATATGTATGTATATGAATGGTGTGTTGGGAGTTCGCTTGTTGTGTGCATAGCATGCGTAGTTCATTGTGCCTACTATAAGTTTTATACTTCTCTTGAGCAGGAAGTACCGAACAATCGTAAATGTTACCGAACAGCAGCCTTAACCCCCTCGTGGGGTACCTGCTCGGTGACCTCCGCTGGAATCCTCCGAGTGGCTCTTCACATCCCCACGGCGGTTGTAACTGCCATAGGCCATGAGCCCCACTATCAAGAGGTGCATTAACTACTGGCAACCCAACGGGCACCTGAGCGTATAACCCCCCACTGCATGCGCCAATCAAGGCGCCCTTCCGGGCACGATCCAGAGACGTTACGCCCGTTCGCTTCAGCATCCGTACCTATATAAGACACAGGTACAAGACCATGCAGAGGTACGTTGACCCTCGCGCAAACACTCACACACGAGAACTCCCATCTCCTCCAGTCACTAGTGATTGACTTTGACATCGGAGGGTTCTCCCGGTTCTTCAACCGGGCCCCCTGATGACGTTTCTGGTTTTGCAGGCTTCCGTCCGCCTCCGGCGTTCTTCCTCCCTTCTTCGAGTGTAGGCCTAGGCCCATCAGGCTCCGGCCCAATCAAGGAAAGGCCTCCACAGTGATCAAACTACTTATTCATATCGATTACTCTCATCTACCTTCACGATTATTTGCAAAATGTTTTGGTGTGCAAATCATTTAATATTTATGAAAGATTCTAACATTAAATGCAACAAGTGACACTTTTCAAGTCTAGCCCACGTCTTACCTTATGCATGTTTTTGAAGGGCCCCTCTTTTTTGAGAGACAGAAAAGCAACTACTCAGAATAGTTGGATGTTAGCCAGATTTGTGGCCTTCTACAGAGAATGTATAGGTGTTTGACTGATGTGTGTCTCTTACCTAACACCACTTCTTCGTACATTGGATGTGAGCATGCATCGGATAATCTCTTGAGAGATAATTAGACACAACAACCTTGAAATCATACACATACTGACGTTGAACAAGACTCTAACGGATCCTTCAACTCCATGGATATCTGCATAATGCCCAGATACATACTCAAATGACATATCAACATAAACATCTTCAAGAGTCCATACAAAGAGGAGTGGACGCTATGACAAGGAGCTCGGCCGTGTGAGAAAGATTTGAAAATCTGGGAGAACACATCAACGCATACATCCCTCCTCAACCAGCAAAGAAAGCAGAGCATCGAAGTCATCTCTCTCTCTCTCTCTCTCTCTCTCTCTCTTACTATAATCATCTTTCAAGAGAGTTTTTTGTCCCAGATCAAGTCCACCCGTTGCTTATTTTGGACTTGGTCTAGGGATCTTTAAAATCTCTTTGAAAGTGTTAGTTATTCCTCTTCCTATGAGGAGAGAAGACCAGCTTGCGAGCGGAATGTTGTTTCCCCTTATTTAAGGGAAGATTAGCCTGAGAATTGGGTGGAATTATCTCTTCTGAGTTGAAGGGAAGACCTGTGTATGCTATTAGTTGTGTTTCTTCAGGTTGAAGAGAAGACCAACTGTGGCTGGATATATTTATCCATAAGAGGGATGATACTCTTGGATAGTGAAATATCAAATTATTGCTTAAAAACTGAACGTAGGCTTCAGAAGTGTCTCAGAGCCGAACCGAGATAAACTCATTTGTGTCTTTGTGTGATTACTTCTAATTATTTTCGCTGCACACTAACACTAACTATTTATTTTAGTGTTCTAAATTTTAATATTTCAAAAAAGTCTGTAAGAATCCATTCACCCCCTTTGAGTTTGCTACCTGGGCCAACAAATCTCACCCACAAGTATTTCCAAACGATACCTAAATCACAAAAATATAATTTTAATATTAAGTGTAATTAACTATCTTAGCCACATAAATATTCTTTTATAATTGGGTCTTTTCCCCTTTTAAACGAAGAAAGAAATATTTTTCAAAAGACATCCTTTCCTATCCCTACCTATAAAGAGTTGTGTGTGAAAGGTAATTAAATTTAAGGAGTTCTTGATGAAGAAAAGCGAAAAGATTAATATTAAAAATTAAGATACATTACAGGGATTTACTTATAGACATCTCATTTTTGTGTGAATACATCTGTCCGAGATCACACTTTGGACAGGAATGGATGCAATTTATCCAACCTATGCACTAATCCATAGATGATCGAACCGATGAACTGGAACAGACCAACTAATCTATAGTACAATACAAATTAGAGCGTATAGACTAGTGCGCTCCAACTCGCATTAAAATTATAAAAAATAAAAAAGAACAAAAACACCTATCCAAACCGAGGTCCTAAGCACCGAAAGAACTCAGACGGGAACGCCCACCATGCACTAATCTTGCATTGTTCTTTTCTGCTTTTTTTTTCATTTTAACGAGCTCTACATGAACCCCTCAATCGAAGCGTTTCTTACAAATAAATTCCAAGAAAGATGGAAACCTCTTCCAACAAGTTTACACGTGTAGATGTTCACAGGTGGATCCCCCTCAACTAGTAGTTACATGACATGACGTGAACCTCTCCCAACTAGTTACAAATTTCACACTGATGTAAATCTCTTCAAACTAGGTATTACTATTACATGGGCGACAATTGGCACCATTCGCTTCCACAGGCCCATGCAACTAACGACAACATCTCCGTAACTAAAGTCCTCACCAAGGACAACTCTGTTATCACAACAGCCTACTGATAAAGGAAAGAGAGCAGTCCGATTCCTACTTGCTGCATTAACCAGGGGGTACTGTACTTCAGTTCTGCCACCAAATCTAGCCACCTGCTAAAACTTATTATCAGGTAGGAGGACGTCCAACTAGAAGAAGAAGAAAAAAAAAACCCAACATTTCCAGCCTTTATTATGCGAAGGGGATGTGAGCAGTCTATCACGGCCCGGGTTTAACCCATGGTATAGGATGGAGAGGGCAGGTTGATCACAGTGCTCTTGATCTTCGTCATCATATTTATGCTGTTTGTTATTCCTTGTGACCCGATGCCGCTGTCTTTCAAGCCTGCACCCATTTCATGTCTTCTGTTATCAGGATTCGTCTTTCATCAGCCTTTTTCTAAGCCAAATATAAGTGTGTAACCGCTAATTACGTGCAGATGCAGGGGATCCCCACCCGAGATGCTGGTGTTTCTACGAAAATGAAAGAAAAGACCAAATCATCGATGCATCAGGACTGGCAAATTACCTGGAATGGGAAGTGATCAGGCCTCGAGCTGGAGCGGAGTTGATCTGAACTGTTCCCGTCTCCATTGCGTCACTGATCATGATCGCTTTGACAATATCCCTTGTGAAGACACAGCCCTGTGTAACAGATGTATCTTATCAGCCAACGGAGCAATTGAACGGTGTTTCCTCAGACACTACTTTGGTATATAACCAGAGACTCATTTTTGTTACCAATGGCTTGGGGCTAATCATTCCTTGAAACCCACAACTAACTTTCCATTGAAGCAGATGCTAGTTTAAGTATTAGTCGCATGTAATCCCCCTAATAGACAGAACCATATCTAACATAAAGCAATTGTGACCATCCCATCCTTGTTCATCGTGAACCAATGGTGATTAACCTATCTTCAACAACCCAGCAATAATTCAACTTAATGAAAACATTACACAAATGAAGGGATTCTTCCTAGAGCCTGCCATTTCTTTTTGCATTTTTTCACTGGAATTAACAAAATAATCTACATATAAGTTCACATGGTCCGTGTCGAGACAAAGGGGCAAAGAAACCCACACCTGGAGTCCAAAATTACTAGCATTGCAATGGTGGATGCCTTCTTCTATGGCGTTGATTCTAATCACCGGCAGTACTGGACCAAAGGGCTCCTCCCATGCAATTCTCATATCAGGTCGGACGTGATCCAACAACAGTGGCCATATGAGATTTCCTTCTCTCTTGTACTCCTGACAGAAGGTGGCGCCTCTCTCTTTTGCATCCATAACCAGTCCTTCAATGAAATTAGCTGACGACTCTGTGACAACCGGAGTTATATCAGAGTCATCTTCTGGTGGCCCAACAGTTAGTTTTGCGATCTTGGCATTAACTTTCTCTACAAGAGCATCAGCTATTGATTCCATCACCAACACAACCTTCACTGCTGTGCATCTTTGTCCACTACAAACATAAAGGTTATATAGGAGGTAAGTTACCAATATAAAAGTCTTGGACATAAAAGAAGTGTTAACACACAGCAAAAACGACATATCCATTTCATTGCAACTGCCACCTGGTAAAAAGCAGCAGGTCAACTAAACCCGTCTGTAGCCTACAGAGGGCTGCTGGGCATAAATAATGCATTCTGCATTTAGGGTATAGGAAACATTTGTCGTAGTTCAATTGAAACGTGTTTGTACTAGAAAAAAGTTCTCTTCACATCACACAAGCTATGAAACTGTCAACTTTACCTGTAAGAGAATCCTCCTTTCACAATGTTTGCTGCCACCAAATCCAGGTCGGCATCTTCCAACACAATGCAAGCATCTTTTCCTCCTAGTTCCATCTGAAGGGGGATCATGCCTGCCTTCTTAGAGATCGCAACCCCGGTGTCACCGCCAGTGAAACTACAACAGACAAACACAATATCTAGTTGAGTAAAAAAATCCATATCCTACAAAATAAGAATAGAGATCATGATTCAATCATGTGGGGGAGGGGAAACAAGAAACAGAATAGTGATCACGGTTCAAAGACGAACACAATATCTAGTTGAGTAAAAATTCTGTATACTAGAAAAATAAGAATAGAGATCATGATTCCATCATGTGGGGGAGGGGAAAAAAAAAGAAACAGAATAGTGATCACGAATAAAAAAAAATAACTTGGACAGCAAAAAGAAGCATGTCATTCAAAAGATATGTCAATTACCTTATGCAGTTGACTCCAGGGTGCATTGTCAGAAAATCCCCAATTTCAGATCCTTTTCCAGTAACACAACTAATAAGTCCCTTTGGGAAACCAGCAAGATGGAAACAATGCACCATATGAAGAGCCGCCACCGCTCCCTACAATGTGCATACTTATCAACATTTCTTAATCGAAGACAGCGAAAAATCAAAGCCTCCTAATTAACTCTGAGGTGTGTTTACTATGAAGCCTCCCAATTAACTCTCAGGTGTATTTACTAGGGGTGTAAACGGAACCCGATAATCCGATATTCCGACCCGATACCGATAAAAATTATCGGTTTCGGAATCGGAAAATGATACCGATAGCTTATCGGAATCGGTATCGGATATTCCGATAAGTTATCGGAATCGGAATCGGAATCGAAAAAATAATCGGAATCGGTATCGGTATCGGTTATTCCGATAAATTATCATAAACTCAAGGTAAAATTATGGTAAACATCTTACTTTATCGGAATTTCGGTTTCGGTAATGTTATCGGAATCGGAACGGAATCGGAATTAACTATTCTTATCGAAATCAGAATCGGAACCATATTTCGGTTATCGGAATCGGTATCGAATCTGTGTTTCCGGTTCCGAAACCGACCCGTTTACAGCCCTAGTATTTACTATCTGATGTGGTATCTTTTGTCTTGAGAAAATCCATTTGCACAAATCAGGCATATTTACGTGTTTAATGGGATAAGGCAATGATGATGATGAAGAGGCATATTACGTGTTCATACCTGGGTTGGAGGCTTGAGCACAAGGGAGTTGCCAGCAATTAGTGCAGGACCAATTTTGGAGACGGCAAGATTTACTGGATAGTTGAAGGAGGAATTGCCAAAACAACTCCTAAGGAATCTGTAACATCATCATTCTTCAGGTTAAAAACACTGAACTATAGATAAACAAACATCCTCACTCTGCTGATTACAATTAGTTGCAGAGGTATAAAAGTTTGAAACAAAATCACATGTCGATGTTTTCATAAGTGGCTACAAACAGTTTTAAATTGACCACTGATAGTTAAGCTCCAGAAGTTTCAGAAATAATGCAAACAATTTCTTGGACAAGAAAAGAGTTTAACTAGAATGTTGTAAGATATTACCGTTGCAATTAATTTAACTACGCAAAGATACATCCACAAATATATTAGATGTAGTAAGATGATCTTATGAGTTCTTCATGCAATTTATTAGCACATGTGAAACATTAACCAACCAGGGTGGCAGATCAACCTTACTGGAAATCACCTACCGGCTACTGGAGCCTTTGCTACATTTAAGGCAATGCGACTGAAATCTGATCTCTCAAAACAGGGGCTTATATATGTAATCCTATGTCCCTCACTTGACTGATCGCTCTTTCGAACTCCAAAAGTGATCATCACATCTGCACTTCTGCTTACCACTGGAAAGGTGTCAAGCACAAAACCTTGGCGCCCCGAATGAGTGTATTCAATAGCTGTAGATTCTGTAACATGTTGACGTGAAGACCTTTGAACTGAGGGTTGTTTACATGAGAAACCATGAATCTTCAAGAATACGAGAAAGGGTCTTTTGCATATTACAAATATTTGTATATATAAGATATACCATATCCCCCTTAAAGTGAAGATTATACAAACAATTATTCTACATTTGCATTTGGATATATATCCTTTTTATGTGAACTAATTGTCAAAAACGTCCTCACGGTAAATTTCTGTCAAAATATCCACAGAACATTCCAGTTTTCTTCTATAACACTACTTAAGAAATTTTGATCGTTTGTCAATGGAAAGTAATGAGACAATGGTGACAATTAATTTACATATGAAGGGTATACACAATGTGAACACTAGGATTCACAAAGTCTTTGTTTTGAGAGGGGATATCTACACAGAAAACCCGAACAGAAAAAAGGATAGAATAGAAATGCAGTTACATAATAGATTAACTTCATAAAAGTAATCATTGCCTCAAGTTTTTTCTTTAAATCTACTGCATAACCTAAAAAGCAAGAACCACACTTGATTCACGTGAGACCTTCCCCCGCAGGAGCAGGATTACCATAATCCCACTACATGTGGTTCCGAAAAGGAAAGTGATCCCCATGTCCCAACGCACTAAAACTGCCCATCTTCAGATACCTAGCAAAACCTATTAATGAGTTATTAACCACCTCCACAAGGTAAACAAGTCTGTTATTTATCCACATGAATCAAATAGTATGATTAAATGCAGTTGTGCGCACATATATTGCCCTTATCTGACATCCTCAGAGCCATTTCCCCTTCTGTTAACAAAACTAAGGAGCAATCATCTAAGACTCTTTTTTGCTAAGGTGGAAATGGTATTCCCAAAAGCAAACAGTCCATCGTAGATGCATCAAGTACTTGAATTACATTTAGCTCAGCACTCTTCCCTGCAGAACGATAACTAATAGATAGAATACATACGAAAGTCATTAACATCGACTGCCCAGGTAAGCCTGCGAGTGAATTTAACTAAAGGAAGAAGGTTATCCACCACATATTCAACATGATAAAAGACTACTGATGATCCAAAACATTTACACATAAGCAGTACTAGGGGTACACTGACTACTGACCATATCCATAGCAGACCACCATAATTTGAGGTTCAACAAAACCGCACAAGAATAAACAATTGTTGCCCGATGCCGTGAGGATATGTGAAAAATTACCTTGGAAGTGAGGCAATACTTTGTGCGTTCGTTGCCGGGGAAGCTGTCGGAAACCAGGAATTTACCCTCCCCCAGTATGCGGACTCCTTCCTCTGCCGTGTAAGATATCAGATCCCCCGATCGAACCACCTTCACATCACAGATTCCCGTTAGAAGAATAAAATGGGAACAAGCTCCCTTGACCATTTTGCGAACAGTGAGGTGCATTACAATAGGCGATAGTTGCATACCTCGATGACCGCGTCCTTGGCGGGCTTGGCGATCTCCTTGACGAGGCACTCGGCGATGGGCGCCCGGTGCTCCTTGAGAAGAGCGGCGGCCTTGTGGAGGAGCTCTGCCCGCTTCCACAGCGGGGTCCTCGCCCACGCCTTCTGCGCCACCTTAGCCGACTCCATTATCTTGTTCACCTCCTCCTGCGAGCATGCTGGACAGAGAATGAAGAGGTAGAAAGAGCAACAACAATCTGGGTCAGTTAACAACCAAACATCCGCCCCCGTTTCCTCTCCCAAGAACTCACTTCTTTTCTTCCTTCTTCTACATAAACAACAAGATCAAGGTGCGAAGACCAGTAGTCAGTACAAATCTCTCCTCTGGAAGACGACGTCGACAGCATCCACGCTCGCGTCCGCTCGCGGCGCACTCATACCCATTTTTTTTATTTTACATTCGTCATCCACCACGGTCAGCTTTCTTTTAAAAGTTCGGAATTCGGGAACCTTCATGAACACCGACAAGAATCTACCCATCCGAGGAATATACCAAGCGGGAGAAACCCAAAAAACAGAGAAGTCCTCTCCGGAAGAGCCGATGGAAACAGATCCCAAAAGAACCCCCCCCCCCCCCACCCCCCACACGCGGGAACCCAGTAAAATAGTATCCAGATCGTGGCAAGGCATCGGAGCCAATTCCAAGGCAGAGCAGACGCAAGGGAGGAGGAGGGACGAGAACCGGGAGCAGGGGTTTGGAGGCTCACCTTGGACCTTAAAGTGAGGCTTGCGGGTGGTGGGGTTGATGATGGCGACGGTCTTGCCGGAGGAGGAGTTCTTCCACTCCCCCTCCGAGTAGTACTTGTACACGTCGCCGTCGATGATCTCCTCGAACACGCCCGTCCCCGCCATGATCGGCCCCCCCTCCCCCTTCACAGAGCTCCCAACTCCACCGGCTCAGCAACTCCTTCGCCGGTGCTCCGGAAGCTGCTCGTCCCGATGGAGCTCGAAGAAGGCTTCGGAGTGGAGAGTGGTGGGCGGGGTGGGGGGTGGGGGGAGGAGGTATATATAGGGTGGAGGGGTGCCACGCAACTCCGATGGGGGCGGGAGCATGTGGTGGAGAGGGGAGAGCACCTGGAAAACGGGACGCTCGTTGTAGGATATTACGAAATACCACTCCTGAGCTGTTGCCACTTGCCAAGTGGGGTGTGTGACCTCGTTCATGACACATTTGTTTAGTGACCGCAAGGCGCAAGGGGAGAGGAAGTTTAGGGGGAAAAAGTGACACGGTTTGTTGGCCCGGTCATGTTCGGTTTATGTTGATACTTGATATCATACGGTACGGAGATATATCGCACTGTATTATATTGGTACATTAAAATAAAATTTCTCAAACAAAATTTTAAAGGGAGAATTAATTTCAGGTCCTTGGCAGGGATCTGACATTAATTTCAGGTCCCTGTCAGTTTTTCTCAAGCCATGCGGTCCTTGCTTTATGCGGGACTTATTTTTAGGTCTCTGCTTTATGTCTCCGTTATCCTCCTCCGTTATCTCAAAGTGTGTAACCATTATCCCAAAAGTGTGTAACTTGTTACCCAATTACACATGTAACTGTGTTACCCAGTTACCCAGTTATACATGTAACTGTGTTACCCAGTTACCTAGTTACCCAATTACCCAGTTATATACTTACACAGTTGCACGTAAAATTATGTAACTACATAGAACTTTTATAACTTTGTAACTCTATAATTAGGACTTACCTAATTACATAGTTTCATAGTTTTAGAAGGATTTACCTAATTATTTTATAACCGTTATTCCAAAAGTGTGTAAGTACGTACTTACACAGTTATATATAAATCTTGTAATTGTGTAACTTGTTACCCAGTTACACATGTAACTGTGTTACCCTGTTACCCAGTTACATACTTACACAGTTACACATGAAACTATGTAATTACATAGAAATTTTATAAGTTTGTAACTCTATAATTAGGGCTTACCTAATTACATAGTTACATAGTTTTAGAAGGATTTATCCTCCATCCATCCGTCCATCTCTTTAATCACCACGGAAGTAACCATCTTGCGAACAGAAGCGATCAAGTTACTGTCTTCTGATCTGTCTTGGCAACGGCGGCAGGCGCATCCCACGCTGACGGAGCACGAGAGGAAGCGGCTGTGCCGGGTGATGGAGTACCAGAAGCTGTCCATCGACGCCTGCATGCACGCGGCCCAGAACGAGCGGCTGCCACTGCGGGTGGTCGTCCAGGTGCTCTTCTCCGAGCAGGTCAAGATCAGCAACGCCATCGCCAGCTCCTCCCTCAAAGACGCGGCCGTCGCGGGGGTGGAGCCGCCGCACCAGCTCTTCCACCCCCTGGTGCCCTCCCCCCGGAAGCAGCTGCTGGAGGGGACGCCGCAGTCGTTCCAGAAGGGGTACGTGGGCGGCGGCCAAGAAAGACATCAACACCCTCAAGTTCGAGCTGGAGAGCATGAAGGCCAAGTACCTGGAGCTGCAGAACGACATGGATGTCCTGCAGCGCCAGCTCGAGAAGATGTCCCTGAAGCCCACCTCCGCCAAGCACTCCTCGGCATGTAGCAGCGGGTGGAAGAAGCTGAGCAAGCTGACGAAGATCGGCGTGGACGGCCAAGAGATCGGAGCCCACGGGCTCCCTCGAGGCCGGTCACGCTGGCAGCATAATAGGGGAGCAGCATGGTTTTTTAGAATTTCTGGGATTTGGTCTTGTCAACAACATGGTTGTCGACAAGTGTTGTGCCCAAAAATCTCACAAATTTTCAACCGTAATTGGATAATAATTTGGTTGGTCTAATTGTCTATATTTTTATATATTCAAACGATGTTCGTTTATGTTAAGATTTTAACCATAGACTAATGTGATAGATTTACAAATTATGGTAATTTTAGTTTAATTTTTAGATTTTATTTTACACAGGGTGTTAAATTGTCCGAAAAATAGTTGCGTCGACTTAATCTCGAAATTCGTACGTCAACAAATCTGGATATTTATATTTTTTATATCTCCACATTTTTCTAAAAATTATGGTGTCCTCGGATTTTTATTTCGTTATACTTTTTCGGTGTCGCCCTGTCGGAGCGCACATCTCTGTGTACGACACTAAGGTAACGTATATTATCACTAATTAAGCACAAATTCTAATTATTTTAATTTAATGTCAATCATAATGTATAATGGTTATTTCCATGGGGATTAAAGAGATGGACGGATGGATGGAGGATAAATCCTTCTAAAACTATGTAACTATGTAATTAGGTAAGCCCTAATTATAGAGTTACAAACTTATAAAATTTCTATATGATTACATAGTTTCATGTGTAACTGTGTAAGTATGTAACTGGGTAACTGGGTAACAGGGTAACACAGTTACATGTGTAACTGCGTAACAAGTTACACAATTACATGATTTATATATACTGTGTAAGTACGTACTTACACACTTTTGGAATAACGGTTATAAAATAATTAGGTAAATCCTTCTAAAACTATGTAACTATGTAATTAGGTAAGTCCTAATTATAGAGTTACAAACTTATAAAAGTTCTATGTAGTTACATAGTTTCACATGTAACTGTGTAAGTATATAACTGGGTAATTGGGTAACTAGGTAACTGGGTAACACAGTTACATGTATAACTGGGTAACTGGGTAACACAGTTACATGTGTAACTGGGTAACAAGTTACACACTTTTGGGATAACGGTTACACACCTTGAGATAACGGAGGAGGATAACGGGGACATAAAGCAGGGACCTAAAAATAAGTCCTGCATAAAGTAAGGACCGCATGACTTGGGAAAAGCTGACAAGGACCTGAAATTAATATCAGATCCCTGCCAGGGACCTGAAATTAATTCTCCTAATTTTAAAAGATAAAATAATAATAATACAATATATATATATATCATGTCGAATAGTATTGGGGATTGGTACGGCTCTAGCACGGATCAATATATATGACACAACCAACCATGATTTTGGGTGATAATTGTTTGGAAAATATATAATGGATGTGGTTTTACATGATTAATGGCACTAATTCATCAGTTTTGTTCGTGCACTATCATGTTAGGGTATTTTTTGGCAGCGGTCGACACAATAATATAATAAAATTATTCGATTGATTTTTTCTTATTGATCAATTGATTTTTTAGTGAACGTACTTCCAAACATCTAACAAATTAAAGTTTAAAATTGATCGACCGATTTTTTTTTATCGATCAATCGATTTTTATTAAGATAACATTCAAATCACATGATTTATTTGATCTTTAAAGAAAAATAAAAATTGATCAATTGACTTGAGATTTTCGATCTATTTATCGATACGGTACAGATCGATACCATACTATGACAATCGATCTACATGACAAGACGAACCTTGGTTTTGATAAAATGATAAGAAAGTAGAAAAAAAAATTATCTATCTCACTCTTTGACTGTCTTTATGCGCCAGAGACTCTTCTACCTTACCATCCAATTATTTTGATTGTTTATTAATCTTCTCTTTTAAGTACCAAATCCTTTTATCAAAGTGAGAAACTTGTATATAACGAGGTGATTGATCAGTGGTTAATGTTCTCCAAAATATATCTTATGACGTGAGTTTAAATCTTTATCTCGATACTTATAAAATAACAGTAGTGTTGGTTTATTTGAGATATTGTATTTGAAAATACAAAGTCTATTTGTTAAAATTGTACCTAATTTAGAAATAATAACATTTCTTCTTCCTTTTTTTTTTTAATCTTGACCGCCATGGCAGCAATTAGTCACAGCCGATGCACATTTTGAAAGAATCCTTTTATCAAACAAGACTGGGCCTTTTGAATTAATTCTAAGATATTCTCTCTCTCTTTGTGTGTATATATATATATATATATAAAGAGAAATGTTAACTTCCTGTCTTAGACAACTAAAAAAGTTAATTATTTAGGATGAGATTAGTTTTTTTTTGGGTGACATATAAGTCCCATCATAAAGTAATTTTAAATATTGTTCATCACTCATAAAGTAAATTTATTTCGTTCAATAAATTATTTATTTTATTTAATTTGTTAAGTAGAATAAATTGGAACAAATAATTTGATAAGTAGAATAAATAATTTATTAAGTGGAACAAATTTACTTTATGAGAGAATAAAAAGTATTTAATACTGTTTTATGATGTGACTACTATACCATCCAAAATGATCCATTTCATCTTAAACAGCAAATTTTCTTAACCGGAAAATTAACGTTACCATATATAAATGCACATTTAGAGATCATAACCATTCCGTTTCACCATGTTCTCCAAACCTTAACTTCCCTTTATTATTCTTCCCTTAAGCTCCATATATATATATATATAAACCACCTCATAATTAACACCTTAATTACAATATTGACGTTAAAACCTACTCCTCATGACCGTAGAGTACTACATTCATGGCCGCTATCACTACAACTCTTTCACCTCCCTTGCAGTTACCGCCAAGCAATTAAGTTCCCATGTAGTTCATAATCGAAGCATCTTCTTTAATTAAGTTGTTGATCAGCTGTTACTTTTCGACTGTTTTAAATTAAGGCTTTTAAAATATATATGGCTCTACAAACTTATATGTATATGTATTATGTAGGGCCCCATATATCACCTATTCGATCGTGAATTGTAAAAAATATTCTTAATATATCCAAATATTTAAAATTATACCCATGATTTATTGAAACCATGGTTATACCCTCAAGTTGGTTAGGGTTCATAAGGATGTGATTATCTATGTCTTTTGCGGCATACTTTCATAGTGTAAAGATAGCAAGTGCATAAACACCACTATTATTCATGAAAAAAGATGCAGGGTATATATATATATATATGACAGTTTGATAGTATATATAAAGATCTTAATTTAAATGATATACTCAGTTATCGTGGTTCACATATGGTAACGATCTATGCTTTTAGTTTAGCGTGCCACTTACACTAGTTCATCTGTACCTTTGTATAGTCGTTAAAAGTTGATACTTGAAACCTTTTGCCATTACTGTGGTGATTATAGCGTTACTAGATAGTTATATGAGCGATACTAATTAGAATGCACATGGAAGGGCAGCTTAATTCTGACGAGTTTTAGTTGAAAGCGTTTACGAGTCAACGACTAGTCAGATGATAAATCTCAAGAAAAAATTTCATTATTTAGATGAAATATTAGATAACAAGTATCATAACTCATATATTGGGATGAGTTTTATTATTTATATGGCAGCGAGATCTACGTACATGTGAGTGCCGATAATTATCCATAAACATAAAAAATGTCGGACAAATCTCAAATGTCACACACACACATATATCATTTATTATCATTTTTTATTGAACTTCACATGAACTTGGTCATTGTCAACATTCACAAGAATCGGGACTTCCCAAAAGAACATGTCAAGACTCCTTAAATTTGTACTTAAAGAGTGTCTTAGTGATAATTCTCCATGTACACTAAAAAGAGGTTAATAATTTAACTTCTATCGACAGTATTTAGATTTAAAAAGAAATTTTAAATTTTTTTGTAAAGATGATAATCAAGAGTTCCACTCCTCGTGATGATGTAATAGACTAATAGTCTAATTTTTTTTTTTAAACTCCTTAAACCTGTGTTGCCTTGGGTGGCCTTTTCAGGCTCCAAATTTGGGTCAGATCCACATTTAATTGGTTTCCCTTCCGTAGATTCACCTGCACTTTGGCCAGCCCATCCGAAATGTGGAGTGGGATCTGGTAGTGGTTTCCTGTTGTACTAATGACAATTCAAGACACCATTGGCAATTAATGCCCCCAGTGCACATTAATTAAGTAGAGCAACACTTATTGCTTCATTTGTTCAGAGACAAATTTTTTTAATAATGGAAGGGGTTTCATTCTGAATATCCTCAACAATGATCCTATCAAGGAGAGAGAGAGAGAGAGAGAGAGAGAGAGAGAGAGGAGAGAGAGAGAGAGGAGAGAGAGAGAGAGAGAGAGAGAGAGAGAGAGAGAGAGAGAGACTCTAAAGAAAAAGCTTATATATAGAGTAATACTATATTATGGTGATGCGGCTCTGCTGTAGTATAGTACAACATGTTGGATTAAGATTTGACAATGTAAAACACAAAAAAATCCGCACACGTAATTACATGTGCCGAATACACATGCGCATGGAGAGTGTTCGACGATCCCTGCTATAGTGTAGTGGGGGCGTACAAAAGTATATGGCCCCCCATGTTTGAACCTCAAAATCTACAATCTTCTCTAATTGGAAAACAATTTAATAGTTTTATTTTGGGCACGACTTTGGGCCCGACATTGAGCCGAGCTGAATTACTTAACCCAAATATAAGGGGAGGCCCACCTAACACGTGTGGAGAGGCCAGGTAATAATAATTGCCCTTTATTTTTTTATTACACTTCTAACACATCAATAGAGATGCACTATTACAACTTTTATTTATTTATTGGAGAGAGAGAATCTCCATAAGTCTTTTAATTCTATTGGACCGATTAGGCAATAGCTTGGTTATCAATCGTGGTTTCCTGGCAAATAAGATCCATGTGAAGAAAATTTAGTTACTAAACTGGAGTCTATGAAATGCCAATGAACATCTGATCTTTCGGCCTAATGGGGAGAGTCCCTTTCTCTCGATGTCGACGCTAGAAAGAAACACTACAAGAAAAAGCGTCAATAGCGACTGACTCAATCGGTCGCTACTCGGTCGCTATAGAGTTTAGCGACTGAATTACCATAGATTAGCGACCGACATTTGGTCGTTATATTCTGGCCGCTATTAAGCGACCGATGTCAATTGGTCGCTATATCGGTCGCCAATAGCGACCGATGACGTCGGTCGCACAATCGATCGCTAATAGCGATCGACATATAACGGTCGCTGATTCAGGGACCGATTAGCAACAAATATAATTTCGATCGCTACCTATGTAGCGACCAAAAATAGAGACGGAATTGCGACTGATTAGTTCGGTCGCTAATCGGTCGCTATTATTATAATATTATTTTCAATAATTAAACGTAAATGACAATAAATCACCTAATAAACGACAATAAAATAAACCATAATACATCTACTACACAAATCACAATATCTCATCACATAAACCACAACAAACATGTACACAACTAATCATACATTCATCATAAAATTACAACATCCACAAAACTAACATGAAATCTCAACCACAATATACCCATCAGAAAATCACAAATCCTCTGCGTATGTGTCATCCTGGTCCTCGTCTCCCTCAACGCCTCGAAATAGATGCTCCTGTAAATCATTTATAAAAATTAAAATGAAATACTTAATACATAAGTTATTTTTTTCTTTAAAATTGACAGCAAGATGTTTTTTATTTAACTTAATTTGAAGAATAACAATTTTAAGCAGTTTGCTCAAATCGAGAATCTAATTTAGACTCCGTCAGTTTCTATAAGTCACTCTAACCTTTCGGTCGTGTTGGAATCATTGACAAATTAATCAGACCTATATTTTTAATTTTGACACTCTTAAACCCGTATTTATTGACTTTAAACTAAGTTCTTTTAGAAGATGTAAATTTGAGCATGAGCTCAAAATTGGAGTCCAATTTAGACTCCGTCAGTTTCTACGAGTTACTTTTACCCCCCAAGTCGTGTTGGAACAATCGATAGGCTGATTGGATTTGTATTTTAAATTTTGGACCCTCAAACCCAAGTTCATAGATTTTAAACAAAACTAGTTAAGAAAATGAAAAATTGATTGCCCAGTCTAGATCAGGAGTCTAATTTGGACTCCGTCAGTTTCTAAAAGTCACCCTCACCTTCCCGGTCGTGTTGGAATCATTGACAAATTAATGGACCTATATTTTTAATTTTGACCCTCTTAAACCCGTGTTTATTGACTTTAAACTAAGTTCTTTTACAAGATGTAAATTTGAGCATCGAGCTCAAACCTAGAGTCCAATTTAGACTCTGTCAGTTTTTACGGTTACTTTCACCCCCCGTCATGTTGGAACAATCATAGGCTGATTGAACTTATTTTTAAATTTGGACCATCAAACCCAAGTTCATAGATTTAAAACAAAATTAGTTAAGAAAATAAAAAATTGATTGCCCAGTCTATATCGGGAGTCCAATTTGGATTTCGTCAGTTTCTACAAGTCACTCTCACCTTCCCGATCGTGTTGGAATTATTGACAATTAATCGAACCTATATTTTTAATTTTGACACTCTTAAATCTGTGTTATTGTCTTTAAACTAAGTTCTTTTAGAAGATGTAAATTTGAGCATCAAGCTCAAACCTGGAGTCCAATTTAGACTCCATCAGTTTCTACGGGTTACTTTCACCCCCCAAGTCGTGTTGGAACAATCAATAGGCTAATTGGACCTATATTTTAAAATTTAGACCCTCAAACCCAAGTTCATAGATTTTAAACAAAACTAGTTAAGAAAATAAAAAATTGATTGTCCAGTCTACATCGGAGTCCAATTTAGACTTCGTCAGTTTCTACAAGTCACTCTCACCTTCCCGGTCATGTTGGAATCATTGACAAATTAATTGAACATATATTTTGAATTTTTACCCTCTTAAACCTGTGTTTATTGACTTTAAACTAAGTTCTTTTAGAAAGTGTTTATAATTGACCCTCACCAACCCAAGTTCTTGCATTTTATAAGATGATATTTAGAATTGAGAATAAAAAATCAATCAAATAAAATACTTACCCGAGATTGCTGTGCAGGAGGTGCTCTATCACTAAGAAACCCCAACTGTGCGAGCGTCTGGGAGACAGTCTGAGAGACGATAGTTGAGATATTCTTAGAGACGGTCTCGTTGACGATCTCCCTAAACTGAGCCGGAGTCATGGTCGGGGCGGCACTGGAAGAACCACATGGGGCTACAGGTGTGGTTGGCTAGTGGTGGATTAAGAGTAGCATGTCACCCATTTTTTTCGCCATTTTCATCTCTTCATTTGATTGGTTGTTGTTTTGCATTCATTGTTTATGCAGGTCAGATCTGCATATTTAAAGAAAGATTTTGAGTGGGAGAACTTGAAAAAGCTAGCTTTCAAGGTCCATTCTTTAGTAGCATCCTCCTATGCTTTTTTACTCATCTTGGTGATCCTAAGAACAGGCATATCACAGCTTTGTGGTTCTCATGTTGCAGATGGTTGATGAATCTAATACTAGACTCATGAGAGACTACATCTTGGAGACTAGTCATATTGAAGATGAAACTTGAGATAGCAATCTCTACCTCCCTTGCTACTCCTAGAGGACGATGGGCTGTCGGCAATGTCGACAAGAGGTCGGGCGGGAGAGATGGTCGGATGCAGTGGCGGTGACGACTGGAGGCACGACGTCGACGGGAATAGGCGGCGACAGCGAGCAGGCGGGGGCAGCGAAAGCGACGATGAGCAGGTGGGGGCGGCGACGGTGAGCAAGCCAGGGTGGCGATGGCAGCAACGTCCTCAGTAGAGCTTCGGCGAGAGAGCAAGTGTAGTACCCCGAAAAATCTATTATTAAAAATATAGATAAATTGAAATTTTATCTATTAATAAATTCAATTAGTTAAAAAGAGGTACGCATCATTATTGCATGCGTATAAACCCCTATAAAAATTTCATAAAAATAATAGTTATACTTTAAATAATGTTCTCTAATGACCCATCATGAAATTTGGGCATAGAAAAATTATTTAGACTAAGTTTAAGAATTTATGCGACTTATTATCGTAATTAAGGAATAAGTCGGAGAACCCATTATTTTATGAGTCAATGTGGATTATAAATGAAAATAAATATGTGGGTAGACTTTAAATAATATGGGTCGATAGCCCATTATGATATTTGGACTAATGGACAATCTTGGCCCATGAATAAATCCTTAAATAAAAGGATAATTAAAAACCCATTAAGTAAAGTGAACATGGGTTGTACAATTAGACTCACATGAGATGTTGGGCCAAGAGTAAGAGCCCAAATGATGAAGATTAGAAACATTGGCATAAATAATATTAATTTGAATTAAAATAAGAAGTTAATTGAATAAGTGTGATAAATAGATTTAAATTAGAATAAAGGGTGAATAATTAGAGATAAATCAATACCCATTAAGCTAAATTAAGAATGAGTTTTACTAATGGTCCTAACATGAATTGCTGGGCCCAAATATGAAGAGTCCATCATGAGATGAGAAGTAATTAAGCTAAAATCGCACTTAAAAATACTAATAAATAGAAAAGAGTAAGATAAAGACTAAATGAGATGTATTATCCTAAATAAGAGTCCTCATCCCATCCTAACCTATTACTCACGAAATTAGACCTCTCATCTATCCTATTAGGTGGGATAATGCAAGAAATAGGGGATAAATATAGAAATTAAGAGTTGGAAGGAGAAGGAAGAGTTTTAAATAATTAGGACTCTTAAACAACCCTATACACCTCTAATTCGTCCCAACCAAGTCTCATTTCATTGTTGAGACTTTGGAAGATGAAGAGAGGAGCTGAGGACGAGAGGAGCAAGAAGGAAGGAGCTTGGAGCAAGGAGATTTCATCTTCTACCTCATCTTCAACCCTGGGATTTTCTTAAACGCGTGAAAAGGTAGGCAGTCTCTCAAGCCAAATTCGTGTAAAAATTACCCTAGGAAGACTTCACGATCTCTTGCAAAAGCCCTCTAGTTTTGCTCTATTTCGATTTCCCATGAGGGAGAATTAATTCTGTGAAATTCTGTCAGATTCATGTACCCGACCCTTCATGTTTGCTTTCAAACCTCGTGTATACTTGATTCCATACCATGAGAAAATTCTCATAAATACTATGTCATGTTATATTTCAAACGCCCCTAGTTTGCCTAATTTTCATCATGTATCCATCGCTAATTAATTTGTTGAACTTTGACTGTGCATGTTTAGGTTACCAAAATGTAACCTAATCAAAGCATGTCTATACCCTGTCTATTTTCAAATTAATCGTACCTGTTGATAGATCTATGTGTGTACTTTTATTTAAAACTAGTTTCATGATTTTTGGATCATCGTGCGATTTTATATTGAGTTTAGAAGTACCCTGTATCAAGAAGGATCAACTCTGAAAAAAATAAAAAGGGCCAGACCCCTTTCTGATATCGTGGCGGCCCGACCCGCCGCGATACCAGGAGGGTCGCGACCGGCTCACAGGTCGCGTTAGAACGTAGTGGCCTGTGCCGCCGCAACTTCCAATGTGAACCGGACCGGGCCGGCCGGTTCGGCTGTCGTGCCTGGGGCGGCCACCGCGACATGAATCACGTCTATAACCCCCGCCGCGATTTAAAGATTTCGGCCAGTACCCTGTTTTGCTTACATACCCCTGCTTAAATTGCTATTTAGCCATTGTGTAATTATAATTGAACACTGTTATCAACCTTTTGACCCAATTAACCTTTAATGGGTAATATTTATATAATTTTCATTAATTAAAAGCCTAATGCATGATTTATCTTACTCTCATGACCTCTTACACGTGCACGCACTAAACATTGTTTATTGCCATTTAACCCTTGTACAAGTTAACCATGTACTGTTAAGCTTAATAATCAACCTGAATATTTTTATTTGATAATATTTAAATAATTCTTATTAATTAAAAGTTGTGAGCACGACTTATCATATTATCATGATCTCTCTACACTTGCACACACATATCATTAATGATTGCCAATTGACCCTATTAAATTTCTCAATAATGTATCTGGTATTAAGTGAAATTAATTACCAAATTTCCCTATTATTTAAATGACACTTGTCATCGTTTTATCTGCGTGATTTGTACACCGTTATCGCGCCCCTCTGCCTTAGAGCACTCGAGGCAAGACAGACAACGTTTCGTTACACATTTTCTCTTGACTTGGACCACCTCTCCATCGGGAATACTCTCGACTGGGCCAGTGACTCCTTGTCAAGGTCTCCGTAAGTCTTCTTGGCTTTGGCGCACGTCCTTAGCCGACGAGCTGGTTGTACCTTTAATCCCGTTACACTTTTAGGGATCAGTACGATCCAAACGGCCTTAGTAAGTTCTCTCTTATCTTGTGATCACGCCGGACCATCTAGCCAGTGTTCATAGCACGGCTAATGGGCGGATGTGACTTCTACCAGACTGCCGGTACCCAACCTGGTGCTGTGCAACTGTTACTATCGTGGTTTATCGTTGTTTTACGATTATACCCCTATCTCATCTACTATCCTTGTACTCTCATCTATTCACGTTCACTCTACTATCTCGTCTATTCATAGTATTCTCTTGAGACTCTTGAGCTGTTGTGGCTCCTATTGCTTGTACTATACTTGACTGTCTAGCACCATAATATGGGTCCGGTGATCCTACTGACTCGAATGCATACTGTGCAGGGCACAGAGAGTGTCTGAGGGGCTCCAATATAGTCCTGGGGGCAGAGAGCCACCCGAAAATACATGCAGGGGCTATTGACGATGTTCTGCATTGCACCGGTTCTGACTATACTATTTTGGCTAGACATCTAACTATTATACTATAGTCTGAGGAGTTCATACGTACTGTACCATTTCTGTGCTATTACTGTGTTAGCACTGACTGTTATAATATTAGTTTGAGGAGTTCAGACATTCTGTGCTATCGTGAACGACTACTGTCCAAAAGTTACTACTGCCGTACTCTTCTAGTGTACTGTTGTGCAACCATACACGTTATCTCATTATACGCTATCTCGTTACACGCTATCTCATTACACACTATCTCATTATATGGACATTTCTCTATCATTCTAGTTTTGCAATATTCTTGTGAAGTGTTATCGTTCACTTGTTATCGCATGCTATCATTCTCTTGATATAGTGTGCCATTAATCTCTCGTTATCTTGTACTACTACTCTCTTGACTATACTTGATGGTTCTCCCTAGTTACCTGCGTTACAAGACATTAATCACTTAAAGCATGCTTGTTACACGAGATATTAAGTCCTATTGAGCGTTATCGCTCACCCTTCGTTACTTGTTATTGTGTTTTCAGGTAAGTTGGATGATGACCTTACACACGTCAACGGGAATGGTCTGGAGTGATGAGCGACCTGGAGTCGTAGCGATGGATTATCCCCAGTACCCTAGATTAGTTTAGTTAGTTGCTTAGTTATCATTTCCAAATGTAATGATGCTATTGAGCCCTGTGTTTTGGCTCTGAATTAGTGGTTGTAATAGTTTAGATGAATTATCAATAAAATGATGAGTTTTATTGTAATTATTGTTCATTAGTTACTCTGATTTTGCGATTGTATGCACAATTTATGTTACCATACACGTTGTTCATGCCTCCCCGATTTATTCCGCTGCTAAATTGGCAGGGCATGACAGCAGGCAAGGCGTCACTGTTTCGTGGGAGTGTCTGGTGCAAGAGAAATAGGGAGATGTTAGGGCATCAGCGACCGATTAGTGACTGATAAATATCAGTCTCTAATCAGTCGCTGATTGCGACTGAATAAATTTGATCGCTGCGCATTAGCGACCGAACTTAATTCGGTCGCTAATTAGACGCACGTATGCGATCGATAATCTTAGTCGCTATTTGGTCGCTTTTGCGACTGATTAGTGACCGATAAAATCGGTCGCAAAGTCAGTCTCTATAGCCGCCTTTTCTTGTAGTGAAAGCACAGGTGATAGAGGACTCTTCTTGATCGTTAACCCGAAACACATAATGGCAAGACACTAGCTCGAGCTTGGCCTACATATCTCACACCTGTCTCAATAGGAATTACACGATGTATAATCTGACAGTCTAACTAAGAGAATTTCTCGTCAGACCAACTCCTAAGTTGGCAGAATCTTAGCTTGCTAGGAAAGCAATAGAGATTGATCATGACCTAATTTGATGGTATGTATGCCAGCAGAAGTGAGAACTCCAGAGCTCACAATATCTACCTACATTGAGCACCTCTCCACGAATATGCCAAAAGAGCCTGACCCGTGTCACCCTTATGCCCCTTAGAGTCAATAGCAAGGTATCACACATGTATAGGTAGATGATCACTTAAGGGTGCTCCCAATCATGGCCAACGAGATGGTTCACGTATGGCCGACGACGACTCATTGAACCCTACATATGGAAAGTTTCATCATGAACTGGTTAGAGATCCATAACTCTGATTATATTGTAGCCCCTTCGCATGAAGATCGACATAGAGGTTCAAGTCACATAAAATCCACGAGAAACCCCTTAATGCGATGTAAGAAATTCGAAGCACAAAAAAGAGCTTCAAAACTCACCAACACTGTGGAGAGCGATCTATGATAGTTCACCCTCTTCATTTGCTCTTATCGAGATCTGACTTAAGTATCGAAATTTTTTTCGTGAAATGTCATTGCTATCTTAGGATCTCCTGATCTTTTACTTCTCTTGGTAGATCTTTCTCTTACAACTGCAGAATATAACCTAATTTCTGATCATTTGTTCAGGCCATCTAAGGATTTGCTGCAAATTCGAGATTGAGCTCTCCATTTATGAAGTGTTTACTTTCATTCTTCCTATCAAATGATGGTATGCCACTTGTTTATTGACCGGATGAATTCTCTGGTGTCGAGAAAAGGAGCTATCCAGTTTTAATTCTTTAGGACTCGAGTTAGGACATGTCAATTAATTTGTCAAGTTAGACTCAATCTTTGTTTTCTTGAACGACGAGGAACTTTAATGCAGCGGTACTCGTAAAATATGAGAAACCCAGCAGACGTGGAATTCACGACGACATCTGTTTTTCTTTTCTTTTTTATCTGTTTTTTTTTTTTCCTTCAAACAAGCAAATCATGCATGTCTCCTCGGAATGGAATTAAATGCGAGGTGAAAATGTAACATTTGCTATAAATATTTGTTAATTTAAAACGAATTAAACTTTAGTCTTTAATTAATATATGCAAGGATCATTAACTAGACCTCTTCTTTCTAAGAAACCGATCAAACATTAATTGGAGGTTGTACGTACGAGAGGCATATAAGCACCATATAATTAATATGGGTGCGTGCATGCTTCTTGTGGTCTAGCTTGTTTGGTACTGTAGTGTGGCTGGACGCGAGCAATACCCATGCATGCATGCATACAGATACAGATACTGAGATACAGATGTACAGATACAGATACAGTGGTGGGCACCGTGAAGGAGGGAGGGTGGGGGAGGCGACTGGTGAGTACCCGCGGTTGGCCCATGCCGTATGGCCCGTATCATGTTATGGATTTATGGGTATCCGACATGATTCGTCACAAATATATATATATATATATAGTATTTATTTATTTATTTATTATTTTTAATAATAAAAAATATTTTTTTCATTGAACCGGACTAATATAGTACGGTAAGAATACCATTCAATAGTACTATATTGTCTCATGCAAATTTAATTTGTTATTGTGCGCCAATTCGGCCAATAATTTCCATTTTAGTCGTCACTAATATCAAACTCGGACAGCCCTGAACCCAACCTCACCCAGGACAGGAGTGCGAGTTCGTTGCCGCGTAATAATGGCGGAGTTGTCCGTGCACATTAAATTGCTAGTGGTGGGGTTTCTGCTAGGCAGTTGGCCAGACCTCAAACCGTACATGTTACGTTGCCGCTTGCGTTAGGTTTTATCGTCACATGCAACCGTCTGATTAGTGCAGCCTTAAAAATCTAGTCCGACCTCCAGCAGAAACGGAGATGCATCTCGGCACTCTTAATTATATTGATGGCCAATCACCTTTGGGAGCGTCCTGGCCGAATTGGAAGTTAATTAATTGGTGAGTTGTGATCTCCCATTGATATTATTTTCAAATCCTTGTCAAATTTTTCTGCATCTATTTTATGTAGAACTTATTTTTAAGTCTATGTTGTTAACCTCCGTTATCTCAAAAATGTGTAATCGTTATCCCAAAATGTGTAACTGTGTAAGTACGTACTTACACAGTTACATGTGTAACTGAGTAAGTATGTAATTACATATTTATGCAGTTACATATGTAACTTTGTAAATACTTAATAATTTATAGAAATAAAATTTATTTACTTACTGGAAGAATTACCAATCAATCCCTAATTTTAGGGGATTTATTTTTAAGTCTTTGAGTTACATAATTATAGAAGAAGAGACTTACATAGTTTCAGAAGAGCTTACCTAATTACCAAAGACTTACCTAGTTACAGAGTCGCATGTGTAATTATACATTAAGCCCTTCTGTACTGTAATTACCTAGTTACCAGAGACTTACCTAATTACAGAGTCCCTGAATTATATACTATGTAACTCTGTAATTACATGTATAGTTACAGAATATGTAGTTACAAAATTACATTTATAGTTACATAGTATGAACATGTGTAATTGCACACTTACATGCAGTTACAGAGTTACACATGTAACTCTGTAACTACATACTTACGCAGTTACAGAATTACATACTTACGCAGTTACATGAATTACACATGTAACTCTGCAAGTAGGTAAGTCCTTGGTAACATTTGGTAACTAGATAATCCCTGATAACTCGGTAAGTCATTCTCAAACTATGTAAGTATGTAACTAAATAAGTCCTAATTACATAGTTACAAACTTATAAAATCTCTATATACTTACAGAGTTACATGTGTAACTGCATAAGTATGTAATTATATACTTACGTAGTTATAGGAATTACACACTTACACAATTTATACATGTAACTCTGTAAATATATACTTACATAGTTACATATTTAACTGTGTAACTACTTCATACCTTGTTACATAGTTACAGGAAGAATAATTACAAACTTAAGGTGTAAAAAATTATGTACTTACATACTTACAGAGTTACATGTGTATGTGTAGTTACATAATAAGTGCTTGTGTAATTACACACTTACATGTAGTTACAGAGTTACACATGTAACTCTGTAGCTAGCTACATACTTACGCAGTTACAAGAATTACATATGTAACTCTGTAACTAGGTAAGCCCTGATAACTATAGGTAAATTCTTCTGAAACTATGTAAGTATGTAACTAAGTAAGCCTTAATTACAGAGTTACAAATATAAAATTTCTATGTAGTTACAGAGTTACATGTGTAACTGCATAAGTATGTAATTACATACTTACATAGTTACAAGATTTACATACTTACGTAATTATACATGTAACTCTGTAAATATATACTTACGCAGTTACATATTTAACTGTGTAACTACTTCATACCTTGTTACATAGTTACATGAAGAAATAATTACAAACTTAAGACGTAAAAAACTATGTACTTACATACTTACAGAGTTACATGTGTATGTGTAGTTACATAGTATGTACATGTGTAATTACACACTTGCTTGTAGTTACAGAGTTAACTACATACTTACGCAGTTACAGAAATTACATATGTAACTCTGTAACTAGGTAAGCCCTAGGTAACCTTTGGTAACTAGGTAAGTCCTAATAACTAGGTAAATTCTTCTGAAACTATGTAAGTATGTAACTAGGTAAGCCCTAATTACAGAGTTACAAACTTATAAAATTTCTATGTAGTTACAGAGTTATATGTGTAACTGCATAAGTATGTAATTACATACTTACACAGTTACAAGATTTACATACTTACGTAATTACACATGTAACTGTGTAAGTACGTACTTACGTAGTTACACACTTTTAGGATAACAGTTACACATTTATGGAATAACGGGGGAGGATAACGGGGGTTAACAACATGGACTTAAAAAAAGTTCTGCATAAAGCAGGGACCGTAAGGCACGGGAAAACCTGACAGGGACCTGAAAATAATGTCAGGTCCCTGCCAGGGACCAATAATTAATTCTCCCAAAAATATGTCTACTTTTACATTTTTGTCAATTTCATGATATATAGATCAATTACATGGAGATTAAATAAGCTGCATTAATTTTCAGCAAATATTTACTTCTCGGAGGGAGAGATTTTCTAATTGTTCATGATGCCCAATTGTTCTCGGTGGCCTATTGGGCCTGACAAGTCCAAAGCCTACTCCACGTGGCACCTAGACCTTGTACATTTAGCAGGAGAAAAACCCATCGCTTGACCTCAAGTTGTAGCTCAGCCAGTACTCTCTTCGCTCGGCCTCGAGCCCTTAGCTCATCCAACACTCTTTTGGCCTCGAGCCTTTAGCTCAGTCTACGCTTCCTTTGCTCACCCTCAAGCACCTCATTGGACTAATGCTCCCTTCACTTTGTGACATAGGCCTCTTGGGCTAGCTCAAATAACTTTAATAGATTGGCTTAGTTTTGCTCTCTTGGGACAAGAGATGAAGAGGAGGGATTTCAAAGAGAGTTAATCTCATATAGGAACTCACACTCCTCTTCCCCTCATAACAGCCTTAAAAAAAAAAAAGATCGACTGTCATAGATAAAGGCAAGTAAGACATGTGTCAATCAAGCATAGTTTAGCTTGCAACTCTCTCCCTCCACTCAATCTCTATCTTCCTTCTCGGACGAGTACCTTCTGTCTACTAATTTGACTGTCGAAAGGTCGACACTCTTTCTCAGAATTGACTGTCTATGTCTTGTAAGTTGTAGCAGCATTGGGAGGTCGCATAGGCCTCCTTAAGGTAGATTGGAGATCCAAACTGAGGTTCGATTGATCGTGAAGTATGTCGAACTTACTTCCTATCTTAACACATTTCAAAGATATTACTTGGGGGATATCCACTTGTCTCACATATTTTCTCGGGGGTATTTGTCAAATTAGGGGGTCCTTCCACATGAGTGATAATATGGGTCAGATTCAGTTGCACTTCTTAGGCCGTGTCTATCGTCTGAACTCTCGTTAGTTAGTCACAAAATAATTATCGGACTCTCATTCATTGAGTCAGGTTCGACAATTGAGCTTTATAGAGAGACGAAGTTTTCCCTCTCCAATGTATCTTCTCTAATATTGAGAGTTCAAATCTAAAGTTTTCCCAACAATTTCTTAATATATGAAACTTTTATAAGTCAACTACATATAAACATATATCAACTTTGCCAGGGATGGGATAACTGTACGCTCTATTGGTGGATCGATATTAACCTTATGCATCATAAATAAAATATCATTACCTGACACTATCCAGTTTACATCTCACTTTAGCTAACATTTAAAACGTCGATTCATTAACAATAAACTAGGTTTTTACATAGAAACTATTTTCACATGAAAATAGCAAATATGCCATTCTTATTAAAATATTGTTACATATACCACTCATAAATGAAAAGTTGTTATTTTCTTATATGAGTTACTTAACTCATATTAAATCATTTTAACTAAATATGGATAAAGAATAACCACATTTTTATCATATTTTTCATTGATGGTTGACATAATTAATACTATTTTAACAAAGATGACGCAGTTGCTTTGTATAAGATAGTTTTATGCAGAAAAAATCTAACAAAATTTAGAACCCCACCAAGTTTTTTTTTTTTGTAACAAGGAATCTCGCCCCGTGTGATTTTGTGGGTCAGAGATGGTGTTCATGAACTCCAAGGTCAAGACTTGGCAGCTCCTATTTTCCGTGTACCCGTATTGTCCTTACCCCACTTGACCGAAAAAATTCTGAATCTACACACCTCGAGAATTGCATGTAAAGCAGGTAAACCTTCCTCAAGAATCAAACTCGGGACCTCCTACTTAATTTTAAGCAAGAATTCTAACGATCGACTCAACCGGAGTCCTCAACCCACCAAAATTGTCGTGCTGCTATACTCAGTTGCACCGTTGTATTATACTATGTTAAGAGATTTGACTAAGTTTTAGTACGATCAATCGATCTGATTTATTTTATTTTTATATATATTTTATTATTATCTTTTATAATATGATCGCCCAAATCGACACACATCAATACTGTTGGGTAAAATGTGGCTAAAGGAGGGGCAATTCTAAGAATGGGAGAAAAGAACACAAAATTTGATAAAGTAAAAGGTACCTCAAAAGTTGTGTTATGTTGTCCTTATATGGAGGTCTTTAGTCCCACATGGGATACCCTAAGGAGTTAAGGTTCATAACCCCTAATGTCCATGGACTATGTCTTATAGACAAGGGTGGAGTTTACTAGACCATATCACACACACGCGCCGCCGGGCCGGCCGGGCTGGGCTGGGCGGGTGCGCGCGTGTGATGACGCGGTCCAGCCGGCTTGCCTTGGTACCTTTTTGCTCTTATTTTTTGCGTTTTCCCCCTTTCTTGAGAGATTGGGCCTGTTTGGACTGGTTCCCTGAACCGCCCATTGTATTAGCTCCTGCGGGCGTGGGTGTCTCATATAGCGATTAGGGTCTCCCTAATCGCGGTTACTGCTGTTGACACGCCGTTTGACTCCCGAGGAGGAACCGCTCGCTGCGCTACTGCTCTCTCTCTCGTCCTCCTCTCCTCGCGCCGGACTGTTGCTCTGCGAGGTCGTCGCCGGCCGCTCTTCCGTTCGGGTGCACTGTCGCTCACCGGCGTTCGGGACGCCGTGGTCGTCTTCGTTCTACGCTCTCTCCGGTGTTCGGTGCATGCTTCCCGCCCTAACTTTTTTCCTTTTGTGAGGATTCGGTTTTCCATGTAGCATTCGCCTTTCGGAATCGATCTTGTGCGAGAGCGATTCCGTGTCTCGTGGTTGTACCCTGGGAGAAGGTCGCCGGACCCCAATCGCACCGTATAGTGGGGCGATACTTTCTCTAAGGCGAGTTCCATTATGGAATGCCTCCGCAGTCTATTTTTGTTCTTAATTATTCTGTAATCGCTATGCTTATTATCTGTAATCTCATGTTATATTCTGTTTGTGGGATGCGCCTATGTACATGTTACTTTTTATTGTGTTTCCCATGTGGTTTGCACTGTTTTAATGTTGATGAATCGCCATGCATTATGCCATTATCCCACTGTTTTAACAACAGTCTTAGAGAAAGTATCAACCATGGCTTCATCCTCATCGTTTAGCCCGAAGTGGACATGTCTGGTATGCCTGCGAAATTTGCAGGGCAACACTTCAAACGTTGGCAACAACGGATGAAGATTTGGTTCACATGATCGGGTTGATCTCGGTTATAGAGTTCTGATCCCCCTAAGTGATTGAGGGCGATTCTGCAAGTGCAACAAAGGCTGAGGAATGGAAGAGAAAGATAGACTTGGACATGGGTGCATACTGACTGCACTGTCAGATGTCCTGTTTGATGTCTATAGTTCTTCTACATTTCTAACCTCGAAGGCACTGTGGGATGAACTTGACCGGAAATACAATACCGAGGACCAAGGTCTAGAAAAGTATTCCGTCGGCAAGTTCCTCAAGTTTCACATGTTGGAGGATAGATCTGTAGCCGAACAGGCACATGAGTTTCTCCTTATGATCCACGGCTTGGCAGAGGGTGATATGAAACTCCCTGAAAAATTCAAGTCATGTGCATAATTGAGAAATTTCCAAAGACCTGGCAGGACTTTGGAATGGCTCTCAAACATAGAAAGGGATCTATTTCTCTTGATGAATTGATGAGAGCCATTGCCATTGAAGAGGAACATAGAAAGGAGAAACCAGGGATGCCTGTGGAGGCTAGTGCAAATCTTATGGTAAAATATAAGAACAAAGATGTCAAGGCAAATCCAAGACAGGTTCAACTACACAAATGAAACCCAAAGGAAAAATTCAGAAGAAGAAGAAGTCTGGATAATGCTGGGTGTGTGGTCAAAAGGGTCACTTCCGTGGGGATTGCCCTAAACGGAAAGAAAAGTTGACCCATAACTGCTGAAAATCCAGCTCAGGTCAATGTAGACCGGTGGGGACTCTTCTGGTGACACGTATGTTTCTCTAAACCCTCAGCTATTTACTATTTATGAACCTAATGAGTGGTTAGTAGACACTGGAGCCAATGTGCATTTATGTGCTGACAGGGTAACTTTGTGTCTTATCAGGCCACCAGTGATTGCTCCGTGACGATGGGTAATGGCAGCACTGCTACAGTGATGGGATTGGACGCGTGGATCTGAAGTTTACTTCAGGACGTGTGCTGTCTCTTCACAGTGTGCACCATGTTCCTAGTGTTAGGAGGAACATCTTATCAGGTTCTAGGTTGGTTAGAGAGGGTTATGAGTTGAACTTTAATGTAATAAAGTTGTTATTTTGTTCTGATGGTTGTTAAAAGGTATGTAAACCATGTGATGAATAAAAATTTAGATGTTGATGCTGTTTCTACATCTGTTTCTGTGCATATAATCGTTGATTCATCTAATTATGGCATGGACGTTTAGGACATATTAATTTCAATTCTTTGAAACGAATGATGAACCTGAAATTGATTCCTAATTATGCTATTGATAATTCTAAGAAGTGTGATATCTGTGTACAGGCTAAACAGCCCAAAAAGCCATTTAGTCTGTAGTGAGAGATTCAGAAATTCTGGATCTCGTGCATTCTGATATCTGTGAATTTAATGGCATATTGACTAGGGATCATAGAAATATTTCATTACCTTTATAGATGACTGTAGTAGATACTGCTATGTGTTTTGCTAAGTCTAAGGATGAGGCTTTACAGAAGTTTATCATCTTTAAGAAAGAAGCAGAAACACAAACAGGTCGGGTGCTTAAGAGGTTGAGGTCTGATAGGGGTGGAGAATACCTCCAACCAGTTTAGTGAATATTGCCAAGACAATGGCATTGTTCATGAGACAACTGCCCCCTATTCCCCATAGTCTAATGGGATAGCTGAACGAAAGATCGTGTATTCATAGACATGGTCAACTCTCTCCTGCAGAGTTCAGGACTACCTAACTATATGTGGGGGGAGCATTGAATACGGCTTGCCGTATTCTGAATTATGTTCCCCTGAACATAAAGATAGTAGTCCATATGAACTTTGGAGAAATAAAAAGTCTAGCTTGAAATACCTTAAAGTGTGGGGGTGCCTAGCTAAGGCACTTGTCCCTGAACACAAAGGAAAAAGCTGGGACCTAAAACAGTTGACACGGTCTTTCTAGGCTATGCTGAAAACAGCTATGCGTACAGGTTTCTAGTGATTAAATCTGAGATTCCTGGCATAGATGTCAACACCATAGTTGAGTTTCGTGATGCTACATTCTTTGAGAATGTGTTTCCTATGAAGACTGGTTTACCTCAATCTGTGTCTTCTGAGACTGGGCCATCCACATCTTCATCCATTCCAGATCATGTGGAAAGGATGACAAATGTGGGGGTAAGTGCATCCAACTCTCATCCTGATTCTGATAGTCAGGAAGAGGAAGAAGAACCTAGAAGGAGTAAAAGACAAAAGATTGCCAAGGATTTTGGAAGTGATTTTATTGCTTTCCAAATCGAGGGTGATCCTCCTACCTTCAAGGATGCCATGGCCTCTCCTGAGGCACGACATTGGAAGGAAGCCATAAAGAGCGAAATGGATTCCATAATCGCTAATGGCACTTGGGAGTTGGTCGATCCTCCTCCTGGTTCTAAGACCATTGGATGCAAATGGGTCTTTAAGAAGAAGTTAAATCCTGATGGGACCATTGACAAGTTTAAAGCTAGGTTAGTTGCTAAGGGGTTCAAACAGATGGAGGGGATAGACTATTTTGATACCTATTCCCCTGTAACCAGGATTACCACAATTCAGGTACTGATTGCTTTGGCTTCCATATATGATCTAACCATCCATCAAATGGATGTGAAGACTATCTTCCTTAATGGTGATCTTGATGAAGAGATCTATATGGATCAGCCTGAAGGGTTTACAGCACCTGGTAGTGGGAACAAAGTTTGTAGACTTGTTAAATCCTTATATGGATTGAAACAAGCCCCTAAGCAATGGCATGAAAAATTTGACATGACTATCATGTCATTTGGCTTTAAAGTCAATGAGTCTGATAAGTGTGTTTACTACAAGGTAGATGGTGATGATTGTGTTGTCTTATGTCTGTATGTAGATGATATTTTGTTGTTCGGCAACAATTTGAGAATGATAATTGAGACTAAATCATTCTTGAGTAGAAACTTTGAATGAAGGATATGGGTGAAGCTAGTGTAATTCTGGGACTAAAGCTGACCAGATCAGCTGAAGGGATAGCTATTTCTCTCTCTTATATTGAGAAAGTGTTAGAGAAATTTGACTATTAGAATTGCAAAGCTGTCTCTACACCCTATGATCCTTCTAGAGTTTTCTGCAAGAATAAGAATGGGATTCCTGTGTCTCAATTGCGGTATTCCCAAGTAATAGGAAGTTTAATGTATCTTGCAAACTGTACTAGACCTAACATTTCATATGCAGTGTCTAAACTCAGTAGATACACTAGCTGTCCTGACCATACTCACTGGGAAGGCTTGGATAGAGTGCTAAGATACCTGAAAGGTACTATGACTCTAGGCTTGCATTTTGGGAAATTCCCTGCTGTCCTTGAAGGATATAGTGATGCAAGCTGGATAGCTGAAACTCAGGGAGCAATGGTGTCACAGGGTATGTCTTTACCCTGGGAGGTGGTGCTGTCGCCTGGAGGTCGACTAAGCAAACCATCTTGTCTCGGTCTACTTTTGAGGCTGAGCTGTGTGCTTTGGACACTACTGGTATGGAGGCTGAATGGATCAGGGGTCTTCTTTCTGAACTTCCCTTGATGAGTAAGCCTATACCTGCGATCTCTGTGCATTGTGATACTATGACTACAATTGCAAGATCAAAAGTTCAAAGTATAATCAGAAAGAAAGGAGACACATCCAACTCAGATTGAAATCTGTAAGGGAGTTAGTGTCTCAGGAGTGATGGCTGTGGATTTTGTTGGTACCAAGGAAACACAGCTGATCCTCTAACTAAGGGACTGAATAAAATTCAAGTCCAGAAATTTAGGATGGGGATAGGACTGAAACCCATCAGAAGTTCTCCTTCAGTAGCAACCCAACCTATCTGAGTAGAGATCCTACAAAGAAGGTTCAATGTGGTAATAACAAGCTGATTGAGAGAACTGCTAGGCACTCAAACTATTAGATATCTCATATCTGAGTTCCTCCCCTGAATCCTAAAACTAGTGCCTATGACTGCAAGATTAGGTTGAGTTGTATACTCTTAATGGGTTCAAGTCTGTAAGGCAGGATGTAAGCAGTGCATCCTTGGAGAAGCCCACCTAAATGAGTACTACTGTGAGGCCGCAGTTAAGGAATTGGGTTATTCTTGAATGTACTTATGATACAGGAAGGGCGCATGGCCGGAAGGCGCCACCTTTTCGATTGCTATCTTAACCTATATCATGTTGTTTCCTTTGACAACTCTTACTCAAAGAATCAAGTTCAAGACTTAGTTCACTTCGTTCTGTGAGAGTCAGATTTGGAATACTTAGGTAAAGTTCAAACTCGAAAGGTACCTTTACTGAAAGCATGGTATGTTTATCTCTTGCTTATTCCTCATTATCAACCTTGTGTTTGTGGGGGAATGTTGGGTAAAATGTGGCTAAAGGAGGGGCAATTCTAAGAATGGGAGAAAAGAAACACAAAAGTTTGATAAAGTAAAAGGTACCTCAAAAGTTGTGTTATGTTGTCCTTATATGAGGGGTCTTTAGTCCCACATGGGATACCCTAAGGAGTTAAGGGCTTCATAACCCCTAATGTCCATGGGACTATGTCTTGTAAATATGTGAACATGGGAGGAAAGGCGATATCGTTCTTCAACATTCATGTCTCACGCACTTCTCTCTCTCCTCATCAAGGTTCCACAAAGGGAGCGGGCGGGGCGACATCACGTGGTGGGCGGGGCGGCAATTTCTCTTGCGGACGTGGGTGTCTCATATAGCGATTAGGGTCTCCCTAATCACGGTTACTGCTGTTGACACGCCGTTTGCCATGCATTATATCATTATCCACTATTTTAACAACAAATACGAATACTATCATCTATACCATTTTAGGACAAACGGAGTGATCCGAAAAAAGTAAAACTTGACCCACCGACCTACCCTCGTTTGGTGTGCACCGTCATATACCCACGTATCCGGACCACCGTGGCATTCTTGTTATTATTTTTCTAACTAGTGGCTTTCACGTAGAGGCCTAACGTTTCGGATCTCCGGTCCGTACTCCGTGAAGCTTAGCACAACGCCAATCTTAACTGTCAAAAGCCAATCCACGTCTTACATCTGGTGGACCAACGGATCGTGGGATTTGTGTTGCTTTGAGATTTGGACGGTCGTGATTCATGATGGTCAGTCGTGGGTTGGAGCGTGGTGAACCAGTGGCTCCTGTGCGCAGAGCGTGCGCGAAAGAAGGCCACAGGAGCAGAAGCCACAAGAAAGAAACGAGGGGGAAAAATCTCCGACCTGGGTGGTGGTGGGCCCAATTCGATTCGCCAGCCCATCAGCCAATGCATGTCTGCTGTGGACCCATATTCTATGCATGTGTGTGCGAGAGAAGGAGAGAGAGAGAAAGAGAGCTGTTGTAAGGCTTTTTTGTTAGGTAGAAGAAGGGTGGTTGCAAGTTTAAGGGAAAATTGAAGGTTTGGTAGAAGTCTAGAAGGAGAGTGTGCTTTATGTGTTTATGAGTTTTGTCCCATATTAGAAAACACAAGTAAGGGAGTGACCTTTATAAGTCCTTGTGGTTCTAAAAACTTGTTTCTATGGAACTAGAGAGAGGTATGCCCAAGACCACACACGCGTGCCCGCCCGCCGGTCGGGCCGGGCTGGGCGGGCGGCGCGCGTGTGAGATGACCGCAGGCCTTATTGGGCCGTCACTCTTCTTCCTTTCTGTTTTTTTTTTTTGCTTGGTGGGCTTGTGGGATGCGCCCATCTCTGAAGAAGTGAACCGACCTTCTTTACATATTGATAGTTTTCGATTTACGAGATCAATAGTGTGCGACTGTCATCTCGTTGGATGTGGTTGTACCTTCGGAGAAGATCGTTGTTTCCTGTTCGCACCTATAGTGGGGGCGATATCTTCTCCAAGGCAAGTTCCTATTAGAACGCTTCTGATAACTACATAAATTTTTACGTTAAATTTCACACATTTAGTTGATTTTAGACATATTTTGTCTATAAATAATGTGCCATCTGATTTTAATTTGCATTTCATACATAATAAATTTTAAACATATTAGGTTAGAGTACATGTTAAATTTCATTCAAATAAGTCAATTTTTTTAGATTGACTAATTAGATTCATTTTAGAAATAACATCAATTGTAAATAAATTCTTCTTATCGCAATAATATTTTTTGTAAATATTTTGTAAACACATAAACTTGTAAATACCCCACCCAATTTTAATATTTTTAATAATAATAATTTTCTTATATACCTGGACACCACTAACTCTTTTATTTCTTCTTGTTAAATCATCTCCGGAACTCCGAAGCCTGGGGTTTGAAGCTTGCTGTGAGGAGCTCCGAGCGCCATGTGCAGAGCGCCAGCAGTGTAGATGGCACAGGCGGCTGGAGCTCTGGGGTCTGCTGGCCATGGCGATGCAGGCTGGCCAGGCTCGTGCAGGGCTTAATGGAGGCGCTTGTGCGGTTGAGCCCAGGCGGAGCTCAGATGGCTGAAGCAGATCTGGCGGGGTTGTGCTGAGGTGGCAGCCTGATCTGGGCAGTGCAGGGCCTGGACGGCCAGCGCCCAGGCGGGTGTGTGCCGTTCGTGCGCAGCGGGCGTGGGAAGCGGCTGGGTGGCGCAATGGGCGCGGCGACCTGCAGATGGGCGATGCAGGAGGCGGAGGCCAGCTGGCTGGGCAGGCTGAGGCGGGTGCGATGGCGTGCGGCTGATGCTAATTTGGGGTGCAATGCAGATCTGTGCGCTGATGGAGGCGCGTGTGCTGGCCAGATCCCAGTGTGAAGGCGCCCTGCTGAGCTGGAGCTGGCCGTGCTGGAGGCGAGAAGAAGACGATGGAAGCGAATTGGAGGAAGCAGAGGCGCCCCAAGACCCGGAAGCCTATATAAAGGGACCCCAAAGGTCCTCACAGGGGCTAGTTCGTTTTCTCCAGAGTTTTAGTTTCCTTTTCTTTTCTGTATTTTCTGTTTATGCAGAGCAGAGGGTTGGAGTTCGATTTTGGTTTTGGGTTTTCTTCTTTGCTCTGTAAGGGGATTGAGCTCTTTCTTGTTGCTTCTGCTAATTCAGAGGGTTGTGAGGTTTTTAATTCAGTATTGTTGGGGGTTTCTTCTTGGTCTCTGGTTCGACAGAGAGAGTTGGCAAAATTTATTTTTAGAATTTTTAGTTAATTTCTTTTATGTTCTTCTACCATTCAGATGTTAGCCAGTTCAAGTTTCTAGTTCTGTAGAGCAGAGGCTTATGGAGTTCAGCATCTTGTTTTTAGTTTTTTTTTAGTTTCTAATTCTTCTTGTATTCAGCAGAGCAGGGAGGGAGTTGTCTGGTTCGATGGTTCGGAGATTTCAGAGAGGTGGGTCTCCTGTGTTCTTTGCTGTTGGGAGGTGGATCCGATCCAGAGTGGCTGTTGGGGTTGCCAGGATCGATTGTTCGTTCCTCACAGTTCTTTAACTTGTTATGTGCAAATTTCTGAGTTCGACAATTTTCTCCTGTTCAGGTTTTTAGCTAGTCAGATTTCTGCCATTGTTCTTTCTTCTGTCTTTTCCTTTAGCATCCGTGAGAGAGTTCGACTGCTGTGAGATCTTCTGTAAACATGCAGAGTTGTGAGAGCTTCCGAGTTCAGATTGTAGTTTGGGAATTGCTGCTGTTGATGAGAGGAGATCGAGTTCTACTGCTTATATTTATTTTTTTCCTTTCTTCTGTGCTAATTTTATCGATTCTGTACTGCTGTGAGAACTGAGAGAACTTGAGAGCTTCCAGAGAGTCAGATTCAGAGTTGAGTTTGTTAAGTCTATGTTCCTTAGGGGTGTAAACGGAACCCGATATTCTGATATTTCGACCCGATACCGATAAAAATTATCGGTTTCGGAATCGGAAAATGATACCGATAACTTATCGGAATCGGTATCGGATATTCCGATAAGTTATCAGAATCGGAATCGAAAAAATATCGGAATCGGTATCGGTATCGGTTATTCCGATAAATTATCATAAACTCAAGGTAAAATTATGGTAAACATCTTACCTTATCGGAATTTCGGTTCCGGTAATGTTATCGGAATCGGAACGGAATCGGAACTAACCATTCTTATCGGAATCGGAATCGGAACCATATTCGGTTATCGGAATCGGTATCGGAATCTGTGTTTCCGGTTCCGAACCCGACCCGTTTACAGCCCTAATGTTCCTGTGATAGCAGAGGATTGAACTGATTTCGTGTAGATTTCTGAGTCTCTTTAGATTTGTTCTCCAGTCTTTAATTTGTTCGTCTGTTCTTCATAGAATGAGAATTCAGATTTGGTATCAATTAATTTCTGTTTCTTATTTCAAGTTTAATCTTTGAGTTGTGAGAATAGTGGTTCAGTGTTTCTTTCTTTTAGATTTCTATTGCGTTGGTGTTCTTATTTTGTTATTCTAGACAGTTCAAGAATTTGATGTTATAGTTTTATATTTCATTTGTTATTTTTGTGTACCTGTTGATCCCTCGAGCTGAGAGGGTACATTGATATCATATCTCTTTTCATTTCAATTCCACTTGTTCTTTCATTAAGTTTGATTTGTCAAGATTGTGAGGATTTGATCAGTGTTGTTTACACGTTCATTTTTAATGCATTATCGATAGAGATTTCAAGTCGAAGTAGTTTTAATTCAAGCTTTATTTAGCCTCTCCGTGGATATGACCTGTTCTCACCACTGTATGAGTTCATATTTGCTATTTTAATTTTGTGAGACAGTTTAGAGGAAGTGCGCATATTGACTTGTGCGAGGAACTCTGGACAACGAAAATACACAGTCAACTATGTCGCGCGTTCAGCCTCCACTGCATATATATTTAATATTCCTGTTCATATTTTCGTCATGTATACTTTGCTCATCTATTGTTGTTATCTTGGAATGATGCCTGTGTTGATTTACGCAAACTTATATTATGTTGCCATGTTTGCACTGTATGGATTATGAATGTTCTATCGCCATGCAAAACCTATTGTACCCACTGTTTTATCAACAGTCTTAGAGAAGATATCGTTTGACATGGCGTCGTCATCTTTACTCTCAACTTGAAAGTAGACATGTCCATGATGCCAGCGAAATTCGCAAGGCAACACTTTAAGCGTTGGCAACAACGCATGCAGATTTGGTTTACTATGATTGGGTTGATCTCTGTGATTAAATCTGACTCACCAAAGTGATTGAGAATGATCCTGAAAGTGTTAAGAAGGCTACAGAATGAAGGAAAAAGATCGCATAGGACATGGATGCATTCTGACTGCTTTATCGGATGTCCTATTCGATGTATACAGTACCTCGACATTTCTGACCTCCAAGGCACTATGGGATGAAATTGACAGAAAGTATAACACTGAGGACCAAGGTCTATAAAAATATTATGTCGGCAAATTTCTCAAGTTTCACATGGTTGAGGGCAGACCTATCACTGAACAGGCACATGAGTTTCTTCTTATGATCCATGGCTTGGCTGAGGGTGAAATGAAACTCCCAGAAAAGTTTCAGGTTATGTGCATCATTGAAAATTTTCTAAGTCCTGGGAAGACTTTGGAATGGCCCTAAAACATAGGAAGGGTGCTATTTCTCTAGATGACCTGATGAGAGCCATTGCCATAGAGGAGGAACATAGGAAGGAGAAACCTGTGATGCCTGTAGAGGCTAGTGCAAACATAGTTATGAAAAACAAGTTTAAAAATTTCAAAGGCAAATCCAAGGTTAATTCTAATGCACATTTTAAACCCAAGGGTAAAATCAAGAAGAAGAAGAAGCAAGGTGAATGTTGGTCTGTGGTCAGAAAGGTCATTTCCGTGGTGATTATCCTAAAAGGAAAGAAAAGACAGGCCAATAGACTGGTGTTGCTCCACCTCAGGTCAATGTAGTGACCGCTTGTGTTTCTTCTGGAGACACATATATTACTCTTAACCCTCAATTATTTTCTATTTATGAACCTTATGAATGGTTGGTAGACACAAGAGCCAATGTACACTTGTGTGCTGACATGGCTAATTTTGTATCTTACCAGGCCGTCCATGACTGCTCTGTGACTATGGGGAATGGCAGCACTGCGAGGGTGATGGGATTGGACGCGTGGACCTGAAGTTTACTTCGGGGCATGTGCTGTCTCTTCTTCGTGTGCACTATGTTCCTAGTATTAGGAGAATATTTTATCAGGTTCTAGTTTAGTTAGAGAGGTTATGAACTCAGCTTTAAATGTAATAAAGTTGTGATACTTCGTCTCAAATCTTTTATTGGTAAAGGCTATTTATCTGATGGGTTGTTTAAAGTGCATGTGAGTCATGTGATGAATGAATGCTTAGATGTTGATACATCTGTTCCAGTTGCTTTTAATGTTACAGATTCATCTGATTTATGGTATGGACGTTTAGGTCATTTAAATTTCAATTCTTTGAAACGTATGATGAACCTGAATTTAATTTCTGAGTATGCTATTGATAAAACCAAAAAATGTGATATCTGTGTACATGCCAAACAGCCTAGGAAACCCTTTCATTCTGTGGTTAGAGATTCAGAGATTCTGGATCTAGTGCACTCAGATATCTGTGAGTTTAATGGTGTGCTAACTAGGGATCATAAAAAGTATTTCATTACCTTTATAGATGACTGTAGTAGATATTGTTATGTGTATTTGCTCAAGTCTAAGGATGAGGCTTTACAGAAGTTCATCATCTTTAGGAAAGAAGCAGAAACACAAACTGGTCAGGTTCTTAAGAGGTTGAGGTCTGACAGAGGAGGAGAATACACCTCTAGTTTGTTTGTTGAATTTTGCCAAGAACATGACATTATTCATGAAACAACTGCCCCTTATTTTTCTCAGTCTAATGGGATAGCAGAAAGGAAGAACCGTGTATTTATTAACATGGTCAACTCTCTCCTGCAGAGTTCAGGACTACCTAAGTATATGTGGGGGGAAGCTTTGAACACAGCTTGTCTTGTTCTGAATCATGTTCCCCTAAAACATAAAGATAGTAGTCCAATTGAACTTTGGAGAAATATGAAACCTAGTTTGAAATTTCTTAAAGTGTGGGGGTGCCTTGCTAAGGTACTTGTCCCTGAACACAAGAGAAAGAAACTAGGACCTAAGACAGTTGACGCAGTCTTTTTAGGCTATGTTGAAAATAGCTATGCATATAGGTTTCTGGTTATCAAATCAGAAATCCCTGGCATAGATGTTAACACCATAGTCGAGTTCCGTGATGCTACATTCTTCGAACATGTCTTTCCCATGAAGACTGGTTTGCCTCAACAACTAAATTCTGAGACTGTGGCTTCCACATCTGATTCTATTCCACCACATGTAGAAAGAATGACTAATGTGGGGGCTGATGCATCCAAACCTCTTACTGATACTAGTGATCACGAAGAAGTAGAACCAAAGAGGAGTAGAAGACAAAAGATCTCCAAGGAGTTTGGTAGTGACTTTGACACATACCAGATTGAAGAAGACCCCCACTTTCCGAGATGCTATGGCTTCACCTGAAGCAAAGTATTGGAAGGAAGCCATTAAGAGTGAGGTTGACTCTATTCTTGCAAATGGCACTTGGGAGTTAGTTGATCCTCCTCCTGGATCTAAGACTATTGGATGCAAATGAGTCTTTAAGAAAAAGTTAAAACCTGATGGAACTATTGAAAAATTAAAGCCAGGTTGGTTGCTAAGGGTTTAAACAAATGGAGGGAATAGATTATTTTGATACCTATTCTCCTGTTACCAGAATGACTACCATTAAGGTGCTAATAGCCTTGGCTTCCCTATATGATTTGACTATCCACCAGATGGATGTTAAGACCTCCTTTCTTAATGGTGATCTTGATGAAGAGATCTATATGGACCAGCCTGAAGGGTTTGTAGCCCCTGATAATGAAGGTAAAGTATGTAGATTTGTTAAAATCTTGTATGGATTGAAACAAGCCCCTAAGCAATTTGACATGACTATCATGTCATTTGCTTTCAAGTAAATGAGTTTGATAAATGTGTCTACTACAAAGTGAAAGGTGATGATTGTGTAATTCTATGCCTGTATTAGATTATATATTGATTTTTGGCAACAATAGGGATTAATAAATGAACAAAATCATTCTTAAGTAGTAGATTTGAAATGAAGGATATGGTGAGGCAAATATAATTCTTGGTCTGAAGTTGACTAAGTAAACTGAAGGGATAACAATTTCTCAGTCTCACTATGTTGAGAAAGTACTAGAGAAATATGACTATCAGGATTGCAGAATTGTCTGTACACCTTATGATCCTTCTAGAGTTTTCTACAAGAATAAGAGTGGTGTACCTATGTCTCAATTACGATACTCCCAAGTTATAGGAAGCTTAATGTATCTAGAAAACTGTACTAGACCTGATATTTCATATGCATGACTAGACTCAGTAGATACACTAGCTGTCCTGACCGTACTCACTGGAAGGCTTGGATAGGATATTGAGTATACCTTAAGAGTATTGTTTCCTTGAGCTTGCATTTTGGAAAATTCCCTAGAGTCCTTGAAGGATACAGTGATGCAAGCTGGATTGCTGAAAACTCAGGGAGTAATGGTGTAACAGGGTATGTTTTTACTCTGGGAGGTGGTGCAATGGCTTGGAGGTCTACTAAACAAACCATCTTTTCTCGGTCTACTTTTGAGGCTGAGTTGTGTGCTTTGGATACTATTGGTATAGAGGCTGAATGGATTAAGGACTTCTTACAGAACTACCCCTAATGAGTAAGCCTATACCTGCGGTCTCTATCCTTTGTGACAATATGACCACGATTGCTAAGGTCAAAAGTTCAAAGTATAATAAAAAAGATAGGAGACATATTCAAATAAGACTAAAGTCTGTAAGAGAATTGGTGTCTCAGGGAGTGATAGATGTGGATTTTGTTGGTACCAAGGACAACACAGCAGATCCTCTAACTAAAGACTTAATAAAAACCAAGTCCTGAAATTTAGGATGGAGATGGGATTGAAACCCATTAATTGTTCTTCTGCAGTAGCAACCCAACCTATCTGAGTAGAGATCCTACAAGAAGGTTCAATGTGGTAACAACAGCTGTTGAGAGAACTGGAAGACACTAAAAATTCGAGATACTTTGTATATGAATTCCACCCCTGTAATCCTAATACTAGTGTCTATAGCTGCAAGTTAAGGTTGAGTTACTTACTCTTAATGGGTTCAAGCCTGGTAGGCATGATGAGCAGTGCATCCTTGGAGAAGCCCACCTAAGTGAGTGCTACTGTGGGGCCACAGTTAAAGGGATTGGGTTATCCCTAATGCACTTATGATACAGGAAGGGGCGCATGGCCGTAAAGTGCCACCCCTGCAGATTGCTATCTATGTTTATATCATGTTGTTTCCATTGATAATCTTCACCCACCCAAGAGTCAAGTTCAAGACTTAATTCACTTCGACTCTGTGAAGAAAGGATTTAGAATACTCAGGTAGAAGTTCAAACCCGAAAGGTACTTCTATTGAAAGCATGATATGTGTCTCTCTTGATGTGTGTTCCTCCTGGCAAACCACGAGTTTGTGGGGGAATGTTGGGTAGAAGAAGGGTGGATGCAAGCGTAAGGAAAACTCAAGGTTTGGTAGGAGGAGAGTGTGCCTTATGTGTTTATGGGTTTTGTCCCATATTAAAAAACACAAGTAAGGGAGTGGCCTTTATAAGTCCTTGTGGTTCTAAGGACTTGTTCCTATGGAACTAGAGGGAGGTATGCCCAAGACCACACATGCGCCCACCCGCCGGTCGGGCCGGCTGGGCTGGGCAGGCGGCGCGTGTGTGAGGTGACCGCGGGCCTTATTGGGCCGTCACTCTTCTTCCTTTCTGTTTTTTTTCCTTTTTGCTTGGTGGGCTTGTGGGATGTGCCCATCCCTGAAGAAGTGAACCGTTGTTTATGGGGCGTGGGCAGTTGTGATAAGGAGAGAGAGAGAGAACCGAGTTGACCTAGTCTTCTTCTCGAAGAAACTCTCCTGCGGTCTCTCTTGCGCTCTCTGTCTGCAACGCCGTGCACACCATCGGGGAATTGCTCTCTGCTACTGGTCGCTTCTTACCCTCGCCTTCGATGCGGACGTTGCCGTCCCTGCTTGCCGTCGGCGTGCCGTGCCTTCCTCTCCGCCACCGGCTGCCCCGTTCTCTGCGTCGTCGGTGTTCGTGCATGCTTCTTTTGCCCTACATTCAATAGAGATCCTTCTTTACATATTAGATAGTTTTTGATTTACGAGATCAACAGTGTGCGACTGTCATATCATTGGATGTGGTTGTACCCTGGGAGAAGATCGTCGTTTCCTGTTCGCACCTATAGTGGGGGCGATATCTTCTCTAAGGTAAGTTCCTATTGGAACGCCTCCACTGCATATATATTTATATTCCTATTCATATTTTCGTCATGTATATTTTGCTCATCTATTGTTTATCTTGGAATGATGCCTGTGTGATTTACGCAAACTTGTATTATTTGTCATGTTTGCACTGTATGGATTATGGATGTTCTATCGCCATGCAAAACTTATTGTACCCACTGTTTTATCAACACTTTTAACCATGCCCAGGCTCTGTAACTTGTTCTTTTTTTTTTTCCCTTAACCAGTCCCTAGGCTGTAGTAGAAGCACCGATAATAGGCTTTTGATAACTTGATAGTTTATTGCGGATACATTATTCATAGATAAGATGAGATTTTTAATTTGACTGATAAATTATCAGAGTTGACAATTTTATCATATTGAGAGAGTGAGATAAAATTATCAAGACTTATCAACATTTATTGATCATAAAATTCTGATAACCTATACGTGTTACCAATCACTCGTTGAGTTATCAATTTGATAACTGATAATTATCAAGATTTTATCAAGTTGTCAAGTTGGTTATTTAAGTTTGACTTGATTGAGTATTATGTAGCAGTGAAATAGTTAGTATTCGAAAAGTTGAAATACATTAACTCATATTACATCTATGTAATATAATGCAGCACTATCATTGTCTACCACCCACTGTCGATCATCATTGTTGATATTTTGTCATTACATTGGTGTTCTATTATCATTGCTACTAAGGCGACAATTGTCAATGTTGATGTCTAGTTGCCGCTACCCTTAAGCCGCAAATTGCCTCCCCTAGTATCTCATCATCGTAACTGTTATCATTGGCCTCATGTCACTATCGCTATAAACATCTCATCATCTTTTGTTATTACTCATGTCACGTCATATCCACATGAATTTGTCGTGACCTAATCGTATACATTTTGATCAACTTATGCAAACCTTAATAAATGATTATTCGGTGGCATTAATAACTTCTACTTCCTTAGTTGTAAAAAAAGTATTGAGGCTGTAGATACATGTTCATGTGACTAACTTATATGGCGATGACAAAAGAGAGAGAAGTGGGAATACGCTGGTCTGTCTTGTTTTAGGTCTTGTCATCTACATGCAATCTAAACACATGAGAATGATCAGTCACATTAGCATTCTAATGTCATAGTTAGAACGTTGATTCCTCCACCATCTATAAAAAAAATTCAATAGAAGAGGAAATCTGAACTGGTCCATCTTAAACCCCTCTCGATGTGATACATAAGTAGAAGAACGAAATTCAAAATTTATTAAATAGATTAAAGTGGATGATTGAAACTTAAATCTCATTTGCCATTTCACCTCCTTACTCAATTTTACACAAATCTGATCTCTGTTTATCATAGGAATTGATCTCCATTTTTTTTTTTCAAATGGTATTTTATACTTAGCGAAGTTGGTCCATGGGAACATGCAGGACTGGGGATTTGTGAATGGGCTTGAGGTTGCTTACTGATCATAGTTATATGTAGTGATCTAAAACTTTGGAGGCATTTGAGCAGATAATTAAAAATTCAACTCTAGCCTGATCTGACCCAACTCTATGTGGGCCTCAAGCTTTGGACCCAAACGCTTATATGGGCTTGGTCTTCTATTTTGATCCATGATCTTGGGATATATTCTCTGGGAAATACTTATAAGTGCCCTCCAAGGAGGGCAATATAAAATGATATGGATTGCCTCTACTATTGGTTGAAAGAGAGAGAGAGAGAAAAGGTCTTGTCATTGTTTCAACAAATAGGATTGCTTCAAGAGTAATCCACATCATTTTTATTACCTTAGAGGATACTAAATATTTATCATATTTCTTTAGTGCAAATTAAATGCATCCAATGATTCTCTAGAGTTTTTTTTTTAAAAACAAAACACACTCCGTATACGTTTACTTCTAAAATTATCTACCATATTCTTATATCAAATTTAATAAATTTTAATTATTTTGAAAAATATTTTTTTGGAGTATGACTATTTTGCCTACATCCTTAGAATCAGATTTTTGAACAAAATTTGTAAACATCCCAAGGATAGATAGGGGTATAGAACCTCTAGGCTCAGCCATTCAAGTCATAGAACCTCTTACTCCAAAACTAGATAGGGTAAAGATTAGGGTTTATGATGGTATATAATTTAATTCGAGGATGAAGATCCATTGCCAAGTAGTGGCACACATTCCTAATTTAAACTCATATGATGATATCTGATGTCAATTTTGAATTCGCATTGTGAAATCTTTCATACCATCAATAAAACTAGTTATGTAAACAAATTGTGTGGGATGCTTAGAAAATCTCGTACCTCAGTTGCATAGAAAACAGACATCTCAATCGACTTGATGCTTTTTTCATTAATTGTACATTTAAGTCTTTGCTAGCATAGAAGATTGTCCATATTTTAACATCAGATCATATAATTTTTAGATTAAGTGACACCACAGTTTTGAATGCTACTGAGGGCAACAAGTCCTTCCTATTTTAGCTTTTTAACTATGCTCATGTAGCAAGGAGAAGAATAATGCATACATTACATGGCATAAATAGTTCATATTATGGAGAATGTAATGCCACTGTAGATTTGGGCTATTTTCCTGCCCATTTGGGACCATGCTTTGGTTCTATCTTCTAAAAAAGAACATCTATCTTTGCTATTCCATTTTTTTTTTGGAAAAAAAGAAGAAGAGTGGGTCCACAACTAGACAGTGGTTCATCAGTGACCAGTCTTCTCCCTTTGGCTAAGGGCATGACCAATTTGATATGGTTGTTCAAACTAGGTTAGTAGCAAAGTCCGGGCTGGCCCAAGCTGCACCAAATTGAAAGTTGGACCATGTCTCATGGGTCAGGCCAGGTTCAAGATAGGTTAGGCTAGTTGGGCCACCAGGCCAACTTGGTGAAGTTGACACCCCACCACTTGGTGCTCTCTTTGATGACATATGTATTTTACTGATGTTGATGAATGACATCTTTTTAGAATCCATAATTTGCAATAGATAATTATGAGTAAAACTTACCCTACAATTGGGTTTGCTGCACTTGTAGGATGTGCAGTGAATTATCCTTAAAAAAAAAAAAAGAAACTTCAGAAACTGTTGACCTGGAGACTGACCAAGATATGGATTTGTATGGTCTACACCACAATTGGAATTGGGTGTCTAAAAAATATTCAAAAAGAGAAAATATCAGATGCTCTTAATGGACCTATATAGTGGGCCTGTATGAGTTAGAGAAGTATCTTTGCAGCAGGGGGAGTACTATAATGCCATGAACTAAGTTGTAGATGTTAGAGAAACATCTTCCATATCACGGAGCATAGTATAATGAAACTTGAGTCTCCGCAGAGTTTTGAGAGATCTGAGCTCAAATCTCATGTCCCACTCACTCCTCACAACATCTTTTTTTCCAAGGCTATATTGAGTTTTAGGTTAGATCTTGAGCTTGTAACATGATATCAAAGTTGCTCATTAGGCTATCTCATCTATTCAATCATGTCACTTATATCATAACCATTCGACTTCGACGTCGAGATTCTATAACCAAAACCTACCAGACCAAGGAATCATATAAAGGCAATATAGCTCATCTCAGTACTGTGACTCTGCCCAAAGAACAAAAATAACTGTAGGTATTCCTGCACAAAATGGTTTCCAATGGGGAGTCCTTAGGCTGTTACTAGGGCTATAAACAGATCTATATATAAAATTCGGATTCGCTTCGAATTCGTATTCGGTTAGGAAAATTTTATCCGTTTAATAAATATCCGACGGAACGGATGTTAGATATGGATAATATCCACATATAAATGGAGCGGACGCGAAGATAGTTGCTCCATTCCATTTAAGATCCACTGATCAGCTATAGTGATCACTCTTGGCCATTAGATGCTAGATCTAATAGTCCATATGTGACATACAAATCATAAATCCTAAACCTTAAACTCTTGACCATTAGATCTTAGATCTTTTATGTAAAGATTGTTTGTGACATTATACTTTTTAAAAGAATTTTATAGATTTTTTTCTTCTGATTTTTAGATCATCTAATGCCGCTTAATAATACTCATGTTTCCGAAGCGGATGACATCCTTATCCACTCCTAAGTCCTAAAACATATCCAACTAAATTATCTACTTCATATCCGAATTCTATTCAGAACAGATACGAAAAACATACGTATATGTATTCTATATTCGCTCCGTTTATAATAGCCTTAGCAGACGACTTCTTGCTTTGAGTAGAATTTTATGCTTAAGAGCCCGTGACCCAGTAACATGTTAACCTACTTGTTGTGGAAAAGGCTGTAAGAGACCCCTTTGGAGAAAGTCTTTTCCTCCTGTGATTATCATCCCATAGACTAGCTAGCACTCACTATTCAAGAACTTATTTACCCACCAGAGGCCACTTGTCTGGAGCTGCTTCTGCCCCCTTATCAACATGAAATGGGTACCAAACCTTCTCCAGGCAGCTGGGGGTACTTGAAAAGTGAAAACAGCCTGTGATCTCCCCATCTGACACAGACTGCTAAGTTTCTGTGGAAATCGGAGAATGGCCAGCATCGGTTCACATCATACAGACTGGATGCTGTAGGCCGGCATTAATCTCCAAACTTAGGACCATAGCAACATGTATTTCCCACCCGTGCATTGATACATGAGGCCAGGAGCTTGTGGAGGAGGCGTACAGAGGGAGATGGAGCCTCTTGCATGATGCTGGTAGCTAGCTAGCTAGGTTTAGCTGCAACCTGCAGCTTTTAATTCAAGGGTGAGGAGGCCTCTCCACACTCCAGCTGCTTGTACTCCGCGCTCTTCACCATTCTTGAAGAAAAATCTGTGAATTATGTGACACTTTTATGCCATTGAATGATTGGGCTAGAGTACATAGCTAGACCGCAGGACGTTTAGCTGTCCTTCAGTGCAAGTACTGTAGGAGGCTTTCCATCCAAGCTGCATGGCAGCATCAGCCCTGGTGGTGGAGCTCACAAACAGTATAATCTCACACTAATTGAAAGTTCAGGAAGAAGTATAATAAATGAAGCGGAATCCATTCTGGTCACTGTTGCAAGATAGGATTGAGCTGAATTGAATAGCTCAATAGTAGTTTCACACAGTACGAGGAATTAATCTTTGATTAAACTTTTAAACTACGCGTTCTATGTCCGTCACTGGTATGAGCAACACTAGAGATTCGATCTACATGAACAAAGAAGCATGCGCAAATGTTCTCATATTAGTTTAGAGAAGGGAAAAAAATATTTAGAACTAAGAACTTGAAGATGTTGATACTGTTCATTTTCTAACCCCACTACCCAATAACACTTGGGACTCCGTAGAAATGTATCCTTCTTTAAGGTCCGTAAAAACTCATATCAGAAAAGATTTTCGTGAAAAATTTTATACAATAATTGTTTGATACTATTGAAAAATTAATCTATGAATTTTTTTACTTAAAATTATAGATTTTGACATCCAAGATAAGACTCCGTAATTATTTTCTTGAATTTATCTTTTATATAGAATTTCATGAATGTGACTACAATCTCGACTGTAATTTTTAGTATCTGATACTTAAAACTCGACAGCTGACGGCTGGCAACCGGCCCTGGTGTCAGGCAGCTGGTGGCAGGTGCCCAGTGTCTAGCGGCGTCCGGCGCCGTCCGGCTGTCGGTGTCGTCTAGCGCCCGGCTCCAGGCTGCCGACGTCAGGTCCCGTCCGGCGGCCGGCATATGCGGTGTTCGGCGTCATTAGACTGTAGGTGTCGTTTGGCGGCTGGCGTCTAACGTCGTCCGGCTACCGACGGTCGGTGTCTGGGGCTTGGCGCCATCCTGCTATCGGTGCCGTCCAGCGGCCGATGCTCGACGGCCAATAGCGCATGGCGGCCGACGCCTGACATCTGACATCTAGTGTCTCACGCGAGCGTCCCGCGGTCGGCACTCGACGTCTGATGCCTGGTTGTTGGCGCTTGTCGTCCGGCGTCAGGCATCCGGCGCCTGTGCATCCGGTACTCGACGTCCGATGTTCGGGGTGGGACCTGGCGCCCGGCGTCGGGCGATATATTGTGTTTTTGATATTTCTGTAAAAGTTAATACTTGAAAAACTTTTTTCCTATAAATTTATTTTACAAGTAAACAAACGGACCCTTAACTGCACCAAATCTGCTCAGAGACAAGTATTTTCTGTTGGAAGTCAGTTTCTGGCATCTGAAATGCTGCACAGAGCCCTTAAAATTAAAAGCAAAGACTCTACTTTTCTGGACCATCCTGCCTGTTTTCTTAAAGAAAATGGAATGGGGTAACAGTACATAGATCCCCACACCATATGAGGCCTCCAACACAAATGGGGGGCCATCCCAATTATCAAAAGTAATGCTGGGTGGTCGGCCATGCACCTCCAGAGCTTCATGCTAGACAAGAGTCTCTCCAATTCTCTGGCCATGTCAAGGGGTTTCCCTTGTCCTCTCTCTGTTGCCCTTTGAAGAATAATCAACCAAGGAACCATTCACTTGCTTCTTTTTTCCCTCTCCTCAGGTGTTAAAAAAGTCTGATAACATCAGATAAACAGGATCCATCATTGGTATGATCCCCAAGGCCTTTCAGAATCTTCTGCCTTTGAAACCCACTCCCCTTTTTCTTCTTTCAAAGAGTATTATAAGGCTCCACTTGCACCACACTTATTAGACTGGGTCTGTACTGTTCCGTAGGTTAAAACCTTCCAGCCCCACACCCTTCTGCGTCAACTTAAACATGTGACAGTAGTGTGAATCAAATGGATGGTTTCAAGAAGACATGTCCCCGCAGGTACGACTTTTAGATCAGTAAACATGAAAAAAACTTCGCATCCAGAGCACCAAGTGAAAATTTATAGGCTTGAATACTTGAAGTTAATGATTCCCAGAGAAGTGTACCCAATAGTTTAAAGCACACTTTGAAATCTTGGATGTGGAGTATGGGCTCGCTCATTTGTTTATCAAGACAAAGAAAACAATGAACAATTCTCAAGAAGGCCAGAACTCTCAAGGCCCTGGCAAATCATAGTGTCATTTTATGGGCACCCATCATTTTTTTGATCATTTCTCATCCTTCCAACCTCTGGTTTATCACTATATAATTGGCAATCCTCATCTCCCCCCATGTTCTATTTAATCAGATTACTCTGGGTCTTCTGTCATCTCTCTTCAACTGCAAGAAGAGAAAAATTTATTACACTTGCATATACACTTTGACTAGACAACAAGTTCATGTGATATTTGGATTGCCACATTCTCACTCCTCGTTGAGGGATGCCACGTGAACTATTACCTAATCATATAGAGAAATGCTTTTCACACGTCCGCCGGTTGCCCGGGCGACGTGGAATCGCCGTGGGCCGACCTGATTGGTCGGCCGACCGCGGCGCCCCACACTCCGAGCTCCGCATGGGGCTCCCGCGGCCGACCAATCAAATTGGCCCGCGACGATTTCACGTCTGCCCGGACAATCGAGCAGACGTGCAAATAGCATTTCTCAATCATATATGTAAGTGCATAAACCTTTCTCCCGCAAGAAATGTAGTACCACTTTCCTTCGTTGAAAGCTTATATGCCATTATGAGAGTCTAATCACACGTACGGCAGTAGAGGGAGCCACCCCCCTTTTTGTCATCATCTCACCCCCCTCTCTTTGTCGGCATCGTCTTCCCTTTCCCCCTTCGCTTGGGTTTCCATCTCTATCCACCCCGGGCCCCTTCCCTCATCCATCACCTTATGTCTTTACCTTTTCCTCCTTCGAGCTCTGCTGCCCCATTATCGCCGCCAATCCGAACCCCACTCCATCCTCCCTCCGCAACCCTGTTTCCCATCCTTGTCACCAGCATCCTACTCTTGTAGCATCCCAGGTATCTGAATTGTCACTTACTGGGTTAAGTAGGTGTTTTTTAGCCTTTAAAATGGCTTAAAATCAAGGAGTTTTGGTTGGACATCGTGGGATCATGAACGCCAAGGCCTATCATATGCAGTATATTGAATGTGTCCGTCTTGCATGTCCCATTTACGTATGCTCTTTGTGCTGAATTGGCATCTTCTAAGCTTCGTGGCCGGAGTGCTTGGACACATGGTAGATTTTTTTTTATAGAGAACCGTCTTCTGCACATTGGCACACACCACTTTTTATTGACCGCTCATCATATCAATGTGATAGGTAATTAATTCTCTTTCAATGTGCATTGCGACTTTCACTTTTCTATAAGTCGAGAAGAGTTACGTGTCAACTTCGTGAGTCAAGCTTTGTTAGGTTGTATTCTGAACAAGATAATTGCCTATGATGCATTCTCAATGTCGAGTTTATATAGGGGTTCCTTTAAATCACAAATGAGAGAATTACTCTTTATTTTCTTCTCTCTCACCAGACTCATCTTTCTCTCCTTCTTCCTCTAGCTTTCTATCATAAGGGAAATACTTAATGCCGGTCGTCCGGGCAAATCGCGCACCCGGGCGGCCGGGCGCATAGCATCTCGCTATCCTAACACTACAAGAAAAATCGCTCTTAGAGACCGATAATTTCGGTCTCTATTCGGTCACTAAATATTCCAGAGACCGAAAGTGACCGAATAGTGACCGAAATTGTCGGTGAAGAATTTTTGGTCACAAATATGTGACCGAAAATTATCGATCACTAATCGGTCACTATTCGGTCACGGACAATAGACCGATTATTTGCAGTCGCTAATAGTTGTCATCAGCGATTGAAAACTTCAGTCACTATTTCGGTCACGACAATAGCGACCGATTCGTGACTGAAAATATTCTGTCACTATGTTAGTCACTGTTTTAGTGACCAAAATAGTGAACGAATATTTTTCGGTCACTAATCGGGCTCTATTTTTTAAATTATATATATATATATAATATTAAAGAAAAAAACCTATGTAAACAAAAATTTATAAAATGTCCACAACAATAACACAATAATAAACATCCACAACAATAATAAATGCCCACAATAATAATAAAAATGTTCACAACAATAATAAAATATCCATAACAATAATAAAAACATCCACAATAATACATAACAATGAAATGAAAATCATGAATCCTCGTCCTCGTCCACATGCTCGTCCTCGTTCCTCCCATGCCACCCGATGAAGGAACCTACAATAAATATAAACAATAATAAGTTAAATTTAAATACTACTATAAGTAATAAATTATTTAAATTTTTAGATTTATTCACTCACTTTTAAACTAAACTAACTTGCTTAATGTGAATTTGAGCGTCAAGCTCAAATCGGGAGTCCGAATTGAACTCCGTCAGTTTTCACGAGTCACACTCATCGCTCTGACCGTGCTGGAACAAACATGAGGCCAATCGGATAGTATTTCTAATTTGGACCCCCAAACCTAACTTCTTTATTTTTAAACTAAACTAACTTGCTTAATGTGAATTTGAGCGTCGAGCTCAAACCGGGAGTCCGAATTGAACTCCGTCAGTTTTCACAGTCACACTCATAGCTCTGACCGTGCTGAACAAACCGGAGGCCAATGGATTAATATTTCTAATTTTTGACCCCAAAACCTAACTTCTTTATTTTTAAACTAAACTAACTTGCTTAATGTGAATTTGAGCGTCAAGCTCAAACGGGATTCCGAATTGAACTTCGTCAATTTTCACAAGTCACACTCTCGCCCCGACTGTGCTGAAACAAATCGGAGACCAATCCGCATTAGTATTTCTAATTTTGGACCCCAACCTAACTTCTTCATTTTAAAACTAAACTAATTTGCTTAATGTGAATTTGAGCGTCGAGTTCAAATCAGGAGTCCGATTGAACTCCGTCAGTTTCACAAGTCACACTCATCACCCTGACCGTGCTGGAACAAACCGGCGGCCAATCGGATTAGTATTTCTAATTTTAGACCCCCAACCTAGCTAAGTTCTTCCTTTTTAACAAAAAACAACAAAACCAACTTGCTTAAAATGAATTTGAGCGTCGAACTCGAACCGAGAGTCCGAACTAAACTCCGTCAGTTTCCACAAGTCACAACCATCGCCCTGGCCGGGCTGAAAAAAATCGGAGGCCAATCGAATTAGTATTTCGAATTTTGGACCCGCAAACCTAAGTTCGTCATTTTTAAACTAAACTAACTTGCTTAATGTGAATTTAAGCGTCGAGCTCAAATCGAAGTCTAAATTGAACTCCGTCAGTTTTCACAAGTCACACTCATCGCCCCGACCGTGCTGGAACAAACCAGAGGCCGACGAATTAGTATTTCTAATTTGGACTCCCGAAACTAACTTCTTCATTTTTAACCAAAACTAACTTGCTTAATGTGAATTTGAGCGTCAAGCTCAAATCGGGAGTCCGAATTGAACTCCTTCAGTTTTCATAAGTCACACCTATCGCCCCGACCGTGCTGAACAAACCAGAGGCCGATCAAATTAGTATTTTTAATTTTGGACCCCCCAACTTAACTTCTTCAATTTAAACTAACTAACTTGCTTAATGTGAATTTGAGCGTCGAGCTCAAATCGAGAGTCCGAATTGAACTCTGTCAGTTTTCACAAGTCACACTCATCGCCCCGACCGTGCTGGAACAACCGGAGGCCAATCAGATTAGTATTTATAATTTTGACCCCCAAATCTAGCTAAGTTCTTCTTTTTAAAACAAAACAAAACAAAACTACTTGCTGATAAATGATTTGAGCGGAGCTCCAAACAGGGAGTCCGAAAAACTAACTCCGAAGTTTCCCAAGTCACAACCATCGCTCTAGCCATGCTGGAAAAAATCGAAGGGCAATCGTATTAGTATTTCTAATTTTGGACCCCCAAACCTAACTTCTTTATTTTAAAACTAAACTAACTTGCTTAATGTGAATTTGAGCATCGAGCTCAAACCGGAGTCCGAATTGAACTCCGTCAGTTTTCACAAGTCCCACTCATCGCCCCCCGTGCTGGAACAAATTTGGAGGCCAATCGGATTAGTAGTTTTTCTAATTTTGGACCCCCAAACTTAACTTCTTCATTTTAAACTAAACTAACTTGTTTAATGTGAATTTGAGCGTCGAGCTCAAACTGGGAGTCCAAATTGAACTCCGTAAGTTTTCACAAGTCACACTCATCGCCCCGACCGTGCTAGAACAAATCGGAGGCCAATCGGATTAGTATTTCTAATTTTAGACCTCCAAACTTAGCTAAGTTCTTCCTTTTAAACAAAACTAAACTAAACGAACTTGCTTAAAAATGATTTGAGCGTCGAGCTCAAACCGGGAGTCCGACTGAATTCCGTCAGTTTCCACAAGTCACAACCACGCCCTGGCCGTGTTGGAGAAAATCAGAGGTCAATCGGTTGTAACGTCGCGCGTTTTTTTTTTCGGATCCTCGTGGATCCAGGTTTAGCGGGTTTTGGTAGCCAGTGTGTGGCCCATTAGTGCGTGTTTCAGGTGTTTGCGCGCGTTGTGAGGCTTTGTGGGCCGGTCGTTGGGCCCAAAGTGCTCACGGGTCTTATGCCTGTGAACGCGACAGGGTCATGCGTCGCGTTTGAACGCGACAGCCCTGGGGGTCGCGTTCACGTTGCCGCTGGTTGGCGGTCTTCGTCTGCATGGCTGCCGCGTGTCGCTCGCGCGGGCGGTCATCTGACGTCGGCCTGGGGAAAGCACGGTCACCACGGTCGCGATCATGTCGTGACGGGGGTGCACGTCGCGATCCCAACCGCTGTACTGTTTTTAAGAACCCCAGCCGAACAGAACAGGGGAAGCTCTGCTCGGCCAGGGGGAGGCTGCTGCGGGATTTTTCGGGCGGTTCGAGTTTCTGGAAATGCGTTTGTAGCACCCCGGAAATTTTAACTATATAATTCGAATAAATAGAAATAATAATTCCATAAAATCAAGGTGTTTAAAACATACGTATCATTATCGTATGTGCTAAATCACATAGGAAAAATTCATGAAAATGGGAAATCAACCCCACACATTATCCTTAAGGGTTCCACGAAGGAATTCGTACGACGAAAAAATCCGATAACCAAGTGAGCATCACATGGTGACCAATTATCCGAATTAGGAACAAGTCGGAAAACCGTTAACACGGAAATACGACGCAACCAAAATTAAATAAAAGTGTTGGAGAGACTTCCAACATTATATAGTAATGACCCAATATCATAATTGGGCCAATGGATCACATATGACCCAAAAATCAAATAAAGCTAGAAATGCATGGAAATTCGTACCATAAATAAGATGAAATTAAAAAGGGGGTAATTAGGGTTTAATTAGGATGCAATCATGCACTTTTAGCAACCCAAATTCGTGCCTACCCATCCATGGAAGTTGCTTGATGGCCAAGACTCTCTAATGGAGGAATAAATCATCAAAAATAGGAACCAACATGCCAATCCCGCAACCCTTCTTTCCTAGTCATAATAGGACTCCTAAACACCATGGTTACTTAAATACTCTCCACCCAAACCCTAGCGAATTTAGAACTTGCTGGGGTCGTGTGGAGGAGTTTTGGTGGCTGGAGAGTAGGAGATCAAGCATACCAAGCTCATCTTCTTCCCCGTTCATCTGCTACGACCTGCACAAACCACCTTTTTGAAGCCGATCAAAGGTAGGCCAAACCTAAATCCCATTGTGCAAGGCTTATACACCTGGAAAGAGGGTCGAGTCTACTTCCTAACCCAGGTGGAATGCCCAAATTCCATGCAGTATACACGGAGTATTAAGCGTTCTTCAAACAGTGTTTTGAACACGGGTTTTCTGAAGAACGAGACTTCATTAACCCAAAAGGTAGGTTTTCTCGGCCAAATCTTAGCATCTCCTATACCAAATGTGTAGAGCATCAAGTTAGCTTTCATTGTCCTCTGGTTTCATCGAATTTCATTGAGTAGATTTTGAACTATAAGCGTTTTGCCAAAGTCGTGCACTGTTAGGGATTTTCCCATTCTTTATATGTTGCATGTGATTCAAGACTGAATTAGAGTAAACTCATGACATGAAAGTTATTCTACTATTGTCCTCGTCAGGTTTCATGTTGAACATTTTGTCTAAATCTCATTAGTTAGAGAGTTATAAGCATGGTAATAGGATTGCTGCACGAAACTACGGTTTCATGTTACACTTGGTCTGATGTTGTGTTCGACTTGATCAAAGCCTATCGAAACCATCCTTATTTTCTAATTCTGATTTATTGGAAGTACCCTCGTATGTCTAGGTTGTTTTAAAACTGGTTTCATTATTTTTCATACACTACAATTTTTTATCTATTTCGGAAGCACCCTGTGTCAATGTATGAAAGTTCTGAACCACAATCCAGAAACATGTCCTTGCTCTGTTAGAGTCTGGTGCAGAGTCTGTGAACGCGACGGCCCAATAGGCCGCGTTCAGAGGTCTCGTAGAGACAGTTGCACCGTCGCTATCTGATCGCGACGAGTCGCTCCGTCACGATCGTGCTGCCTTATCTGACCGCCCAGTCGTGATCATCACAAGACCCTGTCGCTTTCTAGTCGCGACCTGTGGCGACCCTTGCTGTGGCCTGTCGCGACCTGACCCGGGCCTGACAACACCCTGTTGCCTTCCTTATATGAACCTGTCGCGACCTGACCCGGTCTGGCAAAACCCTGTCGCCTTCCTCATATGCACCTGTCGCGACCTGATACAGCCCGGCGCTATCCTTATATGCCATGTCGCGATCTCAGGATTTTTACCGGAAACCACATGTTTTCTTGCAAATTTTACCGCATATACCCGAGGTCTGTATAAACGTGATTTTACTGTGTAAGTTGCATGTCTTGGGTCTGATCATTACATGATTAATTATTTAATGGCTTAAAAGTGATAACCCATTTAAAAGCTTTTAATTACATGAATCTATTCTAGGTGCTCCTTAATGTTATGATCCATTCGTGCTACTATGATTAATCTCCTACTGTTCTACCATGTTTAAATGATAAGGTTTATCATAAAATCTGCAAACCATGATAGTTTAAAGTGCATAGTTTATTTCCATGTTATATTGTCAGGGATTCCTGCGAGTTTGAGACCGATGGTTTGTGATTGAGACACGCGTACCACACTACCCACTAGCACTGTTAGGTACCCCTTTCTGGGAAATGGAAACTCTCACCGGTCATCCGAATCGTAGACTAGCGACCTTTTCACCAAGGCCTCCGTAATCTCTGTTGCCCTGTTGACAAGCCCAGAGGGGGGGGGGGTGAATGGGTTTTTTATAAATTCAATCTAGGAGATACCTGTAACCAAAAACAATCCCACAAACGATCTTCGAACTACGTTAGTTACTTGTTAGTTTAAATAACAATTACGCAATGAAGACAATCACACAACACAAGGATTATCCTGGTTCGGACTTCCTTTTCTTAGGAGTCCTACGTCCAGTCCCTGAGCAACAACTCAGGATTGCACTAACTAGGGTACAGTCCCCCTAAGGACGCTACAACACCCAGCTCAGCTGGTCTTCCTTCACACACGAAGGGAACAACACCCTGGATGCCACCAGGTCTTCCTTTACAACCAAGGGGAGCAACACCCTGGATACCACCAGGTCTTCCTTCACACCCGAAGGGAACAACACAGAGAAGAATGAAAAAGACTTTCACGCCCCTAGATCCAGCTTTTGATAAGAGAGGATCTGAAGCAACTAGAACTGAGAGCGAAGAGATTAAGAACTATTCACACTCTCAGAACTGAACAGGCTCTCTCAAGATTTTCACAAGAACTAGCGGAGAGCAAGAGAGAAAAAGAGCAAAAACGGAGTGAAGGATCTTGGCTCTTGATTTTCTTCAGAAGATTTGAAAAATAGTCTCTCGATGTGTTTTCTTCTTTCTTCTGTCTTGTATATATATCTTCAATTTGAAATCTAGTCGTTGAAGAGATCGTTGTCTCTCTCTTGAGTAGCCGTTAGACTGAATGACATTTGGAGTCTTGGAAGCTTCCTGTCACAGTCTTTTGATCACTTGAGCACGCAAAGAGATGAGATCTTCACAGAGATCCGTTGGCTTTATTTGTCTAACATTGTACAATGAAGCTACATCAAAGGTCTGCACAGATGTCAAGCTCAAACAGCAGACAGATAGGCTGTCTCTGATATCAGTCAACGTCAGTAGCAATAGTCAAGAAAATAGTAATACCAACTGGCTTAAGTCTAAAGGACGTTATCAGAATAAGCACGATAAAGGAAGATATAGTCTGCATGCATGCAGAGATACGTTCAGATCTCATAAATGCAAAAGCGTCAGAGAGATGTCTACGTGGATTTTGACTGGTCAATGCTTTAAGATGAATAAGATATCAAAATATGAAGTTGAAGACTATATGACTTATGAAATCGTTATGAGTTATAGCAAATCGTTCTATAACAGAGGATATAAGAAATCGTTATGAATTATGGCAAGTCATTTTGATTCTAAAGAAGTCGATGTGAAACACTTAACAAATCGTTACACAAAGCAAGTCGTTATGAATCCTAAAGAAATCGTTGTGAGTCATGAACACTTATCAAGTCGTTATGAACTCTAAAGAAATCGTTGCGGCTAGCAAGTTGTTACGAGTATCAAAGAAATCGTTACGAGAACTAAAGAAGTCGTTGCGGCTAGCAAGTCGTTACGAGTATTAAAGAAATCGTTACGAAAACTAAAGAAGTCGTTGCGGCTAGCAAGTCGTTACGAGTATCAAAGAAATCGTTACGAAAACTAAAGAAGTCGTTGCGGCTATCAAGTCATTACGAGTATCAAAGAAATCGTTACGAGAACTAAAGAAGTCGTTGCGGCTATCAAGTCGTTACGACTTCAAAGAAATCGTTGTGATAACTTATGAAGTCGTTACAACAAGCAAGTCGTTGCGAGTTCTAAAGAAATCGTTATGATCACTTATGAAGTCGTTACAACAAATAAGTCGTTGCGAGTTCTAAAGAAATCGTTATGATAACTTATGAAGTCGTTACAACAAATAAGTCGTTGCGAGTTCTAAAGAAATCGTTATGATAACTTATGAAGTCGTTACAACAAATAAGTCGTTGTGACATCGACTTGATTGAAACGACATGACTTTTCAGTCTTATAAGAGAATCGTTATGAACTTTAACAGAATCGATATGGACTTAGAGAAATCTCATGTTGAAAAGATTAAACTTCAGAGTAGTAATGCATACCTTTATTGGCTTGTTTGACTTCGGTAATTTTTCCTGTACTTAAGACTTATGAGATATTCAGCAGATATAATTGATAAATTCTTGTTTGGTTTTGTTAATCATCAAAATATGTATATATATACAATTAATTAACATTGCATGGGGACAGACTGATCATCAATCTCCCCCTTTTTGGTGATGACAAACTGAACAATAAGCATAAAAAAAAATATGAATTTTTGTACTTTTCTCCCCCTTTTTGTCATTAAGCAAAAAGAAACACTTTGACAAAGAAAAAGAGAGAGAGAGAGAAGAGAATACACATAGAGTCATGGCATTCATTGCGGAGGTACAGGCAAATAGAAGGCAGGAGACAACAAAGAGGCAAAATGGGAGATGGTTTCCCATGCCTGAACTTCCTGCTCTTCAAAAAGAGTCTTAAAAAACGCCAAAAGACACAGAGTAAGATGGTCCCATGGTGGAAGCCATCCGTTTGATATGAAGATCTAAATGCCTATAGAGAAGATCAGCATAGGCATCTTTGTCCATGTTGAACTTGAGAAACCGAGAAGTGCCAAAGCTGGCACAGGAGAGGAACTGATCCATGGTGACCGGTAGTGATTGTGGTTAGCTCTGAGAGCTTGGTGCAAGGCCACATACACTTTGTATCTTTCTTCCCAGACCCTGAAGGGGTCATCAACAAGATTGATGGAGTTCATATCTAAAAACGTGGCTGGAGAAATAGCTGGTTTGCCTTCCCTGGCCTGAGCTTCATTGAGTGCAGACAACTGCTGAGCTGACAGAGGGTAGAATGTGGACCAATCAGAAGATGTGAGCCTTTCACATTCAGACAAGATAGGGGAGAGAACTTCAGCCTTGACATGGCCCTGGTGATATTCCCTGAAGAGGAATCTAGAAAAGGAAACCATGCATCCTTTCTGTACTTTAATTCTGCCCAAAACCCTGGCATAACGCTCAAAGATGATGGATCCTACAGAGGATTCCATAACTAGAAAGTGAATTTGAGGCAGGGCTATCTCCTCAGGTATTTGAAGAGTAGCAAAGTCTACCTTAATATCTGAAGAGTGAGCTGGAACTGGAGACAAGGCTGAAATGGCCTTCTTGAACTGACAGAGCTGAACTTTGGAAGTTTATTAATGTATCTGAAGTTGTTGAAGAGCATGAAATGCCTGATCATCTTGATTTCTGATTGAATGAAGGGTGCCCAGAGTTCTTTGTGATACATCCTGAACCATTCAGAGAGAGTCAAGGAGTGGTCCCTTGGAGGAAATCTGGCAGATCTGGCAAGAGTGAACTTCTTGAGAAGATCCTTGTGACCTTTGCCCCACTGCTCTTCAGATTTGGAGTGAGCAAGAGAGAAATTTTGGATTTTTCGGTTTTTGAAAGAGAAGTATAAGAAAATAGTGTGCAGATAATCTGTAAGATTTTGAAAAGGAAGGTTGATGATGGTGGCATAAGCAACTTTAGAAAGGTATTCCCTATACAGTGAGTTATGGTGGTTGGCCACTGTGAGAGAAAACCACAAAGGAGGGTATTTGGGTTCAGAGGAAGAGGAAGAGGTAGAAGTAAGTTTCCTCTTCTTGGAGGCAGGAACAGAAGATCTGTCCTGTGAATATGGTCTCCCACTTTCAACACAGACCTGAGGATCCCTTCCTCAATTCATCCTTTATCTTTTCAATAAAGGGAGAACTGAGTTGAGCATGTACAGGTATGATAGTGATGAAAGATGGTGGAGGAGTAGGATGAAGGAAAGAATGTGAAGTAGTGTGAGGAGCATCAGTGGGTCCAAGGGAGGGACCGGAGGAGGAGGATGATGCTCCAGCTGAGGATCCAGGAGGGGCCTCAAATGAAGGAGAAGGAATGGTGGACGGAAATGGAGTAGGAGATGAAATTGGTCTAGATTGAGGCTTCTTGAATGTTTGGGGAGCAGGAGGTGCTGTAGGAGCTGATGGTGGAGTGGGAGGAATGGTGTGTGAGAGGGGGAAGAGGGAGCTGGGGGCTTGGGTGCCAAGATCTCTTCTGCCTCTAACTGCACATGCTCACACTCCAATGGTCTGGAATCTTGCACAGATGGCCCTGATGCCCTGCATCCTGAACATCTGGCCCTGTTGGCCCTGCATCTGAACATCTGGCCCTGTTGGCCTTGCATCTGGAACATCTGGCCCTGTTGGCCCTGCATTTTCTGATGCTGCTGCTGTTCCTGGTGAAACTGCTTCTTCTTGAGGAGGAGGAGCATGAGCTCCAACTACCTTGATAATATCTGAGAGCATCCCTTTCATGCTGCTCATTTCCTGGTTGAACCAAGTCATAGCATTTCTGATTTGGGCCAACTCTTTGTTAGCCGAAGCTTGACTCAGAAAAATAGAGTTGACATCTGACTGGAGAGAGCATAGTAGTTCACCTTGAACATTTAACCTTTCAATTACTGGCTTCAAATGTATGACAATTTTCTTCTTAGCCTTCCTCTGAAATGGAGAATCAGCCAGGAGAGGAACTCCAGAGGCAACCGCTTTTCCTTTCTTCTTACTTTTATTTTCTGGGGGAGGGACATCATCATCTGAGCTCGAAGAGCTTGCAGTCAGTCCTTCTCTGTCATCCAGATTGGAAAAATCTCTTTGCTCTTCAACCTTCTCAACATCTGGAGATGCACCTTCATGACCTTCTTTTGATAGCTCCCCCTCAATAGGAGCATTTTCTGCATCTGATACTTGCTCCCCCTGACTGGGAGCAGGTTCCACCTGTGAGTCACCTTGGGCAGCTTGGTGCTCGACTTCGACTGGAACATCTTCCATCTGCTCATCAATGTGGCCTGGTGCCACAGTCTCTTTAGCAACACAGTACTTGCTTCTGGAGCACTGGAAATAAAAGGAATAGAATCGATGATGTCTTCCAGAATCGATGCAACTACAATTGAGGGATGTGGGTCCTCAACATGAGTAATGTCCTCTGGGGGAGATCCTCAATGCGCCTTTCAGCAAAGGTTTGAACTGGTTCTTCTGGAAATTCTGAAGCTTCTGCAGACGCCCTTTCTTCTTCTACTGCACTTTCATACTGAACTTCTGCAATGGAGGGTCTTGAAGATTCTGCTGCTTCAACTGCTGGAGCTAAAATTGACTCCACTGGCAGTTCTGGATCCATATTTGCTGATTCCATCTCCGGATGAACAACTGCAGTGTCGATAATGATGGCCTCGCCTTCGGCCACTGAAGCCTTGAACCAAATACCATTCTCCACAGAGAAACCACTCTTCTTCAAATTCCTGGACCTGATTGCTTGGCCCATTTTCTCTACAACTGCCCCAGAGAAATCAACACCGAAGTGTTTGAAAATTTTGGTGAGTAGATGGGCATAAGGCAGGGACACATTTAACTTACTCTTGGTGTCCCAAATCTTATCTCTTGCAAACTTCATTCTTTCCATTATCACTGCGGCCATATTTATTTCCTTATTCTGAATGGCCCAGTACATCATGTCCGAATCAGCCTTTGTGCAAGATGAAAACGTTGCACTTCTAGGAACTAGGATTTGACAGACAATAAAATGGAGAAGACGATTGAAGGTTGATAGTTGATTTATGTCGATCTTGCCGTCTCTCAGCTTGAATCCTGGCCCTATAATTCCCAGACCTTTCACTTGAGCATCCTCAGAGTGAATCCCACTAAATCCGGAAGTCTTTACATTGAACAACACTTTCAGCAACTCAGGGTCTATTCTAATCAAAGTTCCCTTTACTGACGAAACCAGAGACCCATCTTCCTCTGTTCGCATACACACAAAAAAGGCTTTTACCAAGTCCGGATAACTGACCTCTGAAAAGGTGGAAATTTCTGTCCACTGCATCTGATTGATCAACTCTACTAAGCTGCTCATTCCACTTTTCCGCAGATTAGCTACATCTACTACTTTGTTGCCACAGAGCTTCGTCTTCACAAATGTGAACCTCTCCTGCTCCTCAGGAGTGAGGAACTTGGCGCTGTAGCCACCCAAACTGCCGGCGATGATAGGAGCGGCCATAGATTCAGGTGGGAAAGATCATGGAGGGTGGAGACGGAAGGTGAGGAGAAAGAGTCCTTAAGAAATTTTGCGGGAAGTAAGAGGAAGATTCGAATTTGCAGAGGATTGAGATGAAGTTGTTAGGGCATCGGCTCGAGCGGCAGGCTAAAAGAGGGGAAAGAGGTAGACGATGAGGCACGAATCGTTCTGACATCGATTTTATGAATAAATTAATGCTACGGAGAAAGTGAGGCGCCAAGCGGCGGAGAAAACGACAAAAGATTTTGACCGTTCAACTGGACTTCAATGAGAGAGAGTTTATTGCAATATAATTTGAATTTTTTCTTTCTTATCGCCAAGGAGGGAAAAATTGCTTTAATTCTAAACTTTAATATGCCACTTGTAAGCAAACTTTTATCACAAATTACACATGCCTAATTTCCTTCTAAGAGATGTAAATCTCTCTCAGGTAAGGCTTTTGTGAAAATGTCTGCTAATTGGCCATTTGTATCAATAAAAGATATTTCAATATTTCCATTTTAACATGATCATGAATAAAATGATATCTAACCTCAATATGTTTGGTCCTTGAGTGCTGGACTGGATTCTTGTGAGATTAATGGCACTGGTGTTGTCACATAGCAACAGGATCGATTTGATATTTAATCCAAAGTCCTCAAGCTGTTGCTTTATCCATAAGAGTTATGTGCAGCAGCTTCCAGCAGCCACGTACTCAGCTTCAGCTGTAGAGAGTGCTACTGAATTTTGTTTCTTTGAGGACCAAGATATCAAACACCCTGCAAGGAACTGGCAACAACCACTGGTGCTCTTTCTATCTAATTTACATCCAGCATAGTCAGCATCAGAGTAACCTACTATGCTAATTTCACATTGTTTTTGGATACCATAGACCTAAGTCATGAGATCTTGCTAGATATCTAAATATTCTTTTCACAGAAATTAAATGTGATTCTTTAGGATCTGCCTGATATCGAGCACACATGCATACACTAAATAAAATATCAGGTCTACTAGCTGTTAAATAAAGGAGTGAACATATCATACCTCTGTAGATCTTTTGATCTACTTTCTTACCATCTTTGTCACTGTCCATTCTTGTTGATGTACTCATTGGTGTTGACAGTGGCTTGGTATTTTCGAATCCGAATTTCTTCAATAGTTCTTTTGTGTACTTAGCTTGACTGATTGAGTTCCTTCCTTTCCTTGTTTGATTTGTAGTTTAAGGAATAGTTGAGTTCTCCCATCATACTCATTTCAAATTCTCCCTGCATTAACTTTTCAAAGTACTTGCAAAGAGACTCATCAGTAGAACCAAAAATATATCATCTACATAGATTTGAACCAGTAGGATTTGTTTGACTTTTGACTTTATAAAAAGTGTACTATCTACCTGACCTCTGCTGAAACCATTGTTTAGAAGGAAGGAGCTAAGTCTTTCATACCAGGCTCTAGGAGCTTGCTTTAAACCATATAATGCCTTGTGAAGTTTGAAAACATGATTAGGAAATTCTGTGTCATCAAAGCCCGGAGGTTGTTCCACATAAACTTCCTCTTTTATGAAACCATTTAAGAAAGCGGATTTAACGTCCATTTGAAATAGTGTCAAGTTCAAAGCAGATGCATATGCAAGTAATATTCTAATGGCCTCAAGTCTAGCTACAGGTGCATAGGTTTCATCGAAATCTATGCCTTCCTCTTGAGAATAGCCTTGAGCTACCAACCTGGCCTTGTTTCTTAAGATTGCACCAGTTTCATCCAGTTTATTTCTGAACACCCATTTGGTGCCAATGACTGGATGGTCTGATGGTCTAGGAACAAGAGACCATACTTGGTTTCTCTTGAATTGATTTAATTCATCTTGCATGGCTACTATCCAAGATTCATCAGAGAGAGCTTCATTGACTGTCCTAGGCTCTATCTGAGAAACAAAAGCTAAATAATCACAAGGAATAACATTACCTCTTGTTCTTACCCCAATGGATGGATCACCAATGATATTTTCAAGTGGGTGATCTTTCTTGTATCTCCACTCCTTTGGAAGGTTTTCATGAGTAACTTCTTCTTGTTGTAATTATTCCAGAGGTGGATCATCCTTGTCCTCAATTGATGCATCCTTTAGTTTCTTGGATAGTTCTTCTGCATCATCATCGTCACTATCTACTTCCTTTCTCAAGGAAGGGTTAGTTTCATCAAAAATAATGTGCACAGATTGTTCAATCAACAAGGTACGTTTATTAAACACTCTATAGCCTTTAGGTTTAGATGTATACCCCATGAAGATGCCTTCATCTGATTTGGCATCCAACTTACCGATATCTCTTTTTCCATTGTTGTGAATGAAGCAAGGGCATCCAAAGGTTCTGAAGTGACTGATCTGAGGCTTTTTCCCTTTGAATAGTTCATATGCAGTCTTCTTCAGGATTGGCTTGATCATTACACGGTTGATAATATAGCTTGCTGTATTGACTGCTTCAGCCTAAAAGTATCTAGGCAGATCATATTCTGAGAGCATAGTTCTTGCCATGTCCAATAGGGTTCTGTTCTTCCTATCAGCGATGCCATTCTGTTAAGGTGTCCTTGGTGCTGAGAAATTGTGCTCAATTCCCTGATCATCACAAAATCTAGAAAATTTCTCATTTGAAATTCACCACCATGATCTGATCTGATAGACACAATGCTGAACTTCTGATCTTTCTGAACTTTCTTACAGAAGCTTACAAAACTCTCAAAGTATCATCTTTATGCTCTAGGAATGATACCCATGTAAATCTTGAGTAGTCATCAACTATGACAAATCCAAATTCTTTCCTCCAAGACTGGTAGTCCTCATTAGCCCAAATAGATCCATATGAAGGAGCTCCAAGGTTTTTGAGGTGGTCACCACCGTCTTTGACTTGAGGAGACCTTGGTGTGCTTACCCTTAGCACAAGGTTTACATACACTTTCCAACTTTGTACTGACCTTAGGTAGACCTTGCACAAGATTCTTCTTTAGTAATTTTCTCATGCCATCTATGCTACAGTGTCCAAGTCGTCTGTGCCATAATTCTGTGGATTTATTTTTATTTGCTGCCAGGCAAACATTTTGAACCTTGAGTTTCTTCATGATAGTGTTGGCCTTTTTGGTACGGCAGCAAGCTAACCTAGAGGGGGGTGAATAGGTTTTTCTGAAATCTGAAATAGAAACTTAAACACAAATTAACACTTGAAGGTTTGGTTAGCTTAGTGTGATAAAGAGTAGCAGTGCGGAAGCAAATAAACAATCACAAATAACACAAGAGATTTATCCTGGTTCGGCCCTTCCCACATGGAAGTCCTACGTCCAGTCCCCAAGCAACCTCTTGGGATTTCACTAACCAAGGGTACTGTCCCCCTTAAGGACACTACAACACCCAGCACCCCAGCTGGTCTTCTTCTCTTTCTCGGGCAAGAAGGCAGCCCACTTCTCTTACAGGTAAAGAAGCCAACCTCCTGGTACAAACCCCAGTGCGGTTCTGCTAGACACTAACCCCTAGCTAGGTTAATAACTGTATACAGTCCTACAGCCGGACAAGGATCTTTCTTAGAAAAGAAAGAACAAAGCTGAGAGTTGGAACAAATAAAAACCCAACTAAAGAACTCTCAGCAAAAGACTCTCTCCCCCAGATTACAAGATGCACACAGAGAGAGAGAGAAGAGAGAAGAAGGAGCTTGAATGCTTCAGTGCTTCAGATGCTTGAACACTTCTTCTTGGGCTCAAGCTCTTTCTCTCTTTTTCTTTGAGTGTATTTGGAGTTCAGGTTCCTCACTGGTTGTACACTCATTCAAAAGATCTTCAGGAAAGCTCTCATGCTTCTTCTTCAGCCTTGCTTCATCTTTTATATGAGCAATTTGAATAAATCCGTTGGAGTTCTAGCCGTTGCTCATCTTCTCTTTCTTCTGATAATTGTGGTCTACGAGGTCTGCAAGCATAGAAAACGTGTTTAGATAAAAGAGTGTTTCTGACAAAAAGGCTCATACCTTTATGTTTCCTGATGCCACCCAGAAGTGGTAAGTAATCCCCTTTTTGTTGGCAGGAAAGAAAAGATTTAGAGAGATAAGCAAAAAGATCTCCTGTCAGAAAGATAGAGGATTACGCAAATCAAGAATATTTGACTTTTTCACTAGATGCCAAAAATATTTTGAAATATAAAATAAATCTATGTTTAAGTGAAATCATATTTTACAAATGAATCGATGTGAGAGCAAATCCTTATGAGAGTTACAAAGGAATCCATGTGAGAGTTACAAAGGAATCCTTATGAGAGTTACAAAGGAATCCATGTGAGAGTTACAAGGAATCCTTATGAGAGTTACAAAGGAATCCTTATGAGAGTTACAAGGAATCCATGTGAGAGTTACAAAGGAATCCTTATGAGAGTTACAAAGGAATCCATGTGAGAGTTACAAAGGAATTCTTATGAGATTTACAAGAATCTATGTGAGAGTTACAAAGGAATCCTTATGAGAAATCTGTGTGAGTTACAAAGGAATCCTTATGAGAAATCTGTGTGAGTTACAAGGAATCCTTATGAGAATTACAAAGGAATCGTTATGAGAGTGAATCCTTATGAGAGTTACAAAGGAATCGTTATGAGAGCGAATCTTTATGAGAGTTTACAAAGGAATCGTTATGAGAGCGAATCCTTATGAGAGTTTACAAAGGAATTGTTATGAAGCGAATCCTTATGAGAGTTTACAAAGGAATCGTTATGAGAGTGAATCCTTATGAGAGTTGCAAAGGAATCGTTATGAGAGCGAATCCTTATGAGAGTTTACAAAGGAATCGTTATGAGAGCGAATCCTTATGAGAGTTTACAAAGGAATCGTTATGAGAGCGAATCCTTATGAGAGTTTACAAAGGAATCGTTATGAGAGCGAATCCTTATGAGAGTTTACAAAGGAATCGTTATGAGTTACAAAGGAGTCAGTGTGAGTACAAAGGAATCCTTATGAGTTACAAAGGAGTCTGTGTGAGTTACAAAGGAATCCTATGAGAGCAAATCGATGTGGCACTTTGAACTGAAATCGATATATATTGAATAGACATCGATTTATGTGTTTAGTGCAAATCATTACGATAATAATGTCATAAATTTATATTTATTATAAAATCATGATATTTAATTTATAATTAGAAAAATCATGGTATTAAATATATTTAATATTCAATTAATCACATAATTTATATTTATTAGAAAATCATGATATTTAATTTATAATTAAAAATCATGGTATAAATATATTTAATATTCAATTAATCACATAAATTTATATTTATTAAGAAAAACATGATATTAAATATTTTATAATAATTAATTAAACATAAATTTTGTTATCACCAAAATAAAGGGTAAAATATAGGAGTGGTTCAACAATCTCCCCCTTTTTGGTGATGACAAAATTTTTGAGAATTTTTTAACAAAATACGTAAAGCATAGAAAATACAGAAAATTCACAGATAATGCATACCATGCATACTCTCCCCCTTTTTGTCACAAACCAAAAGGAAGGTTCTTACCATGTATTCTTTCCCCTTTGTGAGAGAAATTCTTACCATTGAGGGGTTCAATAATGATTGACATAAATTAATAACTCCCCCTTAGTCTGTGCTCCCCCTGAGTGAGAGATTCCACCTGAATGAGACTTGAGAATAATTGTTAGTAATATTAAAATTTACAAATAATTATTGACTACTCCCTCTTCAGATATGAGGATGAAGAGCTGGCAGTCACCAGTGCCTTGAGCATCCTTTGTTCTTGATGCTCCAAGGCCATCCTGCAAATAAACTATTCAGAAGTAGGTACCCAAATCTTTTGGGTCCTTGATGGTTAGATGCATAAAAATAACCTTTAGGAATCCAAACTAAGTGCCTTGTTGTGCAGGTGTTTACTGTGTGTCCTAACTTATTACAATGAGAGCAACAATGATATAATTTGATTTATAGTTCTTATTTTCTTTGTGATGTCTATCTGGAACACAATATTTGGAGACCTTTTCTTTTATAGGGCCTTTTTCTGAGGCAACTTGGTTTCTTTTACAAATTTTGGTAATGGATATTTTTCAGGAATTATGACTTGTTTTCCTTTTTCCGGAGGTATGTAACCAAGCCCTTGTTTGTTATTTCCAGATTTTGATCCGTTTAAGCATAGGGCTAAAGATGTTTTTCCTTTAGTTAATTTCTAACTGATTCTTTTAATAAGATTTTCTTCAGTTAGAGTTTTCAAATTTTCTTCTAACTCTATCTTCTCATTATTCTTACTTTTTAAATATTCATTAAAAGATAATTATTATCTTTACATTCTTTTAATTGATCTTCTAATTGTTCCATTTCTGATTTAAGATCAGAATTAGTGTTTTCCAAACAAGTAAGGTTGTTCTTGATATTTTTCAATTCTTTACAACAACCTTGTGTTTATCATAAAGTTCATTAAAACATGATCTAAATCTTCAGATTCTGATCCTGAATCTGTGCAATAATCAAAAGATGAGTTAGAATGTACCTCATCTAGTCCTACCATGAGGGCTAGATTTACCTGCTCTTTCTCTGATTCTGAGCTTGATGATTCTGAGCATGTGGTCTCTTCATTTTCCCAGCAGCCGCCATGACTTTTCTTTTGAATTTCTTGTGCTTCTTTTTGGACTTTTCTGGTTGACCAATCTTCTTTAGTTTAGGACAATCTGGTCTTAGATGTCCAGGTTTTCTGCATTCATAGCAGACTGATTCTTTTTCTTTTCTCTCTTTCTTTTGAATCCTTCTTGATCCATTTTTCTTCTTCTTGAAAATTTTCTGAAGCTTGGACAGAACTTCATCTACGTCACTATCTTCAGAATCTGCATTTTTGGAGCTAGAAGAAGAAGTGGAAGAGCAGCTACAACCTTAAGAGCATTAGTACATTTCTTCTTAGATGAGCTTTCAGACAATCGCTCCATATTTATTTCATGTGCCATGAGAGAACCTATTAAATTATCATTGACAATTTGGTTAAATCATGGGCCTCTTCAATAGCAGTTACTTTAGGTGTCCATGAAATAGTTAAGGACCTAAGTATTTTCTAACATTTCCTCATCAGAAAGATTTTACCAAGAGAGCTTAGACCAACTACTATACTTGAAAATCTATTATACATTTGAGTGATATTTTCATTTGGAAACATTTTAAATTGCTCATATTGTGAGACAAGAATATCTATTCTTGTTTTTTTACTTTATCTGTTCCTTCATAAGTTATCTGCAGTTTATCCCATATTCTTTAGCAGATTTACATGCAGATACTCTACTAAATTCTTGTTTAGATAAAGCACAACATAAATAGTTCTTAGCTTTAAAGTTTAAAGATAGTTTATTTTTATCAGCTATTGTAATAGCAGTAGTACCTGGAACAGGAACAACAACAAAATCACCTACCTCTATTACCTGCCACAGATCGAAGTCTGTGCCCCGAATGAAGCATTCCATTCGCATCTTCCAATATTGGTAGTCTTCTCCATCAAGAATGGAGGTCTGGTGACTGATTGACCTTCAGCATATCCTTGAGCTGCCATGGATCTTGCTCTAAGATCGTTAGATCTTCTTGAAAGTTCAGAGACCGGCTCTGATACCACTTGTTGGCCCTTTTGGTACGGCAGCAAGCTAACCTAGAGGGGGGTGAATAGGTTTTTCTGAAATCTGAAATAGAAACTTAAACACAAAAATTAACACTTGAAGGTTTGGTTAGCTTAGTGTGATAAAGAGTAGCAGTGCGGAAGCAAATAAACAATCACACAAATAACACAGAGATTTATCCTGGTTCGGCCCTTCCCACATGGAAGTCCTACGTCCAGTCCCCAAGCAACCTCTTGGGATTTCACTAACCAAGGGTACAGTCCCCCTTAAGGACACTACAACACCCAGCACCCCAGCTGGTCTTCTTCTCTTTCCCGGCAAGAAGGCAGCCCACTTCTCTTACAGGTAAAGAAGCCAACCTCCTGGTACAAACCCCAGTGCGGTTCTGCTAGACACTAACCCCTAGCTAGGTTAACAACTGTATACAGTCCTACACCGGACAAGGATCTTTCTTAGAAAAGAAGAACAAAGCTGAGAGTTGGAACAAATAAAAACCAACTAAAGAACTCTCAGCAAAAGACTCTCTCCCCCAGATTACAAGATGCACAGAGAGAGAGAGAGAAGGGAGAAAGGAGCTTGAATGCTTCAGTGCTTCAGATGCTTGAACACTTCTTCTTGGGCTCAGGCTCTTTCTCTCTTTTTCTTTGAGTGTATTTGGAGTTCAGGTTCCTCACTGGTTGTACACTCATTCAAAAGATCTTCAGGAAAGCTCTCATGCTTCTTCTTCAGCCTGCTTCATCTTTTATGAGCAATTTGAATAAATCCGTTGGAGTTCTAGCCGTTGCTCATCTTCTCTTTCTTCTGATAATTTGTGGTCTACGAGGTCTGCAAGCATAGAAAACGTGTTTAGATAAAAGAGTGTTTCTGAAAAAAAGGCTCATACCTTTATGTTTCCTGATGCCACCCAGAAGTGTAAGTAATCCCCTTTTTGTTGGCAGGAAAGAAAAGATTTAGTGAGATAAGTAAAAAGATCTCCTGTCAGAAAGATAGAGGATTACGCAAATCAAGAATATTTGACTTTTTCACTAGATGCCAAAAATATTTTGAAATATATAAATAAATCTATGTTTAAGTGAAATCCATATTTTACAAATGAATCGATGTGAGAGCAAATCCTTATGAGAGTTACAAAGGAATCCATGTGAGAGTTACAAAGGAATCCTTATGAGAGTTTACAAAGGAATCCATGTGAGAGTTACAAAGGAATCCTTATGAGAGTTACAAAGGAATCCATGTGAGAGTTACAAAGGAATCCTTATGAGAGTTACAAAGGAATCCTTATGAGAGTTACAAAGGAATCCATGTGAGAGTTACAAAGGAATCCTTATGAGAGTTACAAAGGAATCCATGTGAGAGTTACAAAGGAATCTTATGAGAGTTACAAAGGAATCCATGTGAGAGTTACAAAGGAATCCTTATGAGAAGTCTGTGTGAGTTACAAAGAATCCTTATGAGAAATCTGTGTGAGTTACAAAGGAATCCTTATGAGAATTACAAAGGAATCGTTATGAGAGTGAATCCTTATGAGAGTTACAAAGAATCGTTATGAGAGCGAATCCTTATGAGAGTTTACAAAGGAATCGTTATGAGAGAGAATCCTTATGAGAGTTTACAAGGAATCGTTATGAGAGCGAATCCTTATGAGAGTTTACAAAGGATCGTTATGAGAGTGAATCCTTATGAGAGTTGCAAAGGAATCGTTATGAGAGCGAATCCTTATGAGAGTTTACAAAGGAATCGTTATGAGAGCAAATCCTTATGAGAGTTTACAAAGGAATCGTTATGAGAGCGAATCCTTATGAGAGTTTACAAAGGAATCGTTATGAGAGCGAATCCTTATGAGAGTTTACAAAGGAATCCTTATGAGTTACAAAGGAGTCAGTGTGAGTACAAAGGAATCCTTATGAGTTACAAAGGAGTCTGTGTGAGTTACAAAGGAATCCTTATGAGAGCAAATCGATGTGGCACTTTGAACTGAAATCGATATATATTGAATGGACATCGATTTATGTGTTTAGTGCAAATCATTACGATAATAATGTCATAAATTTATATTTATTAGAAAATCATGATATTTAATTTATAATTAGAAAAATCATGGTATTAAATATATTTAATATTCAATTAATCACATAAATTTATATTTATTAGAAAATCATGATATTTAATTTATAATTAGAAAAATCATGGTATTAAATATATTTAATATTCAATTAATCACATAAATTTATATTTATTAAGAAAAACATGATATTAAATATTTTTAATAATAATTAATTAAACATAAATTTTGTTATCACCAAAATAAAAGGGTAAAATATAGGAGTGGTTCAACAGATAGAGCACATACAAATTCTTTTCTCTATTAGCTTCGAAGATGACTGTTCCATCCTTTAGTATACTGCACTTTGACTCTTGAAATTTGATCTGATGGCCTCTGTCGCACAGCTGGCTAATGCTAATGAGATTGTGCTTCAATCCCTTGATTAGTAGCACATCTTCTATGACTGTTTTTTCCTTTGTTTTCCACAGAGCCACTGCCTATTACAATTCCTTTCCCATTATCTCCATAGGTAACTGTTCCATCTTCAGCTTGGAGATGAGAGAACAACTTCTGGTTTCCTGACATGTGTCTTGAGCACCCACTATCCAAATACCATTTGGATGCTCGAGGGTTGTCCTGAAATAAAAACATCAAGCTTTAGGTACCCAAATTCTTTTGGGTCCTGATTGGTTAGTATCATTAACTTTATCTTTTAATATCCATTTTTTGTGTCTTGTTGGACATGTAGTTTTAATATGTCCTAACTTATTGCAGTGACTACAGCAGGATAACTTAGTCACTTTTTCTATGTATTTAAAATCAGCTTTGTATGCTATATCTTGTTCGGGTACAAATTTTGGTGTTGGATATGTTTTAGGATAGACCTTGGTTTCTTCATTATCTGGGGGTGTATATCCTAATCCATTTTTCTTCTTACCTGATCTTCTCTCACCTTTTAATATTAGAGAGTTTTTACCATTAGTAAATTTTTCTAGTGTGCTTGATAATTTATCATTTTCTTCATTTATGTTTTCAATTTCTTTCCATAATTCATCAGTACTTTCATGTTTTTCTAGTTTAGTTATTTGTTCATTTTTAACTTTTAGGTCTTCACATAACAGTTCATTTCTTCGTTTAAGTTCAATTATTTGACTTTCTAGTTATTCATTTTCTGATTTTAGATCTGAGTTTGTATTTTCTATACAGACTATGTTTTTCTTACTTACTTTTAATAGTTTAGTTACTTCTTATACTTTTCATAAAGTTCATTGAAAGCCTCTTCTAAACTATCGGAGTCTGAACCATTGCATGAATCAAAAGATGAGTCAGAAGTTACCTTTTCTTCAGTGTTTGCCATGAAAGCCAAGTGGGCTTTTTCTTCATCACTGCAGGAGCTCGACTCACTATCTGAGTCGCTTCTGTTTTCCCATGCTGCTGCCATTGCTTTCTTTTTGAACTTTCTAAACTTCTTGGAACTGTCATTCTTCCTGAATTCTGATTTCTTTAACTTAGGACACTCAGTCTTAATGTGTCCTGGCTTCTTACATTCGTAGCAAATTGGTTCTCCTTTCTTCACTTCTTTTCCATCTGGTTTCTTGAAGTCCTTATTCCTTTTGAAATACTTTCTACCAGATTGAGACTTTTTCTTTTTAGCCAAGATTCGCTGTAACCTTCTGGATAACATAGCTTCTTCATTTTCACTGTCTGTATTACTTTCACTTTCAGCTGAGCTTGCTTCTGGTGAATCTTCTTCAGCTTTAAGGCGTTGGAGTGCTTCTTTCTCCTAGAGGACTCTCCTAGCCTTTCCATATTGATTTCATGGGCCATAAGGGACCCAATGAGTTTTTCTACAGACATTCTCTTCAGATCATTAGCTTCTTCTATTGCTGTGACTTTTGGAGTCCATGAGGACGGTAAGGATCTAAGTATCTTTCTTACCATATCTCCCATTTCATATTCTTTCCCCAGGCTAGCCAGTCCATTTGTGATGTCAGTGAACCGGCTGAACATTTGGGTTATGGACTCACTTGATTGCATCTGAAATCTTTCATATTGAGTGACAAGAATATCAATTCTTGTTTCCTTCACTTTGTCTGTGCCTTCATAAGTAATCCTGAGCTTTTCCCACATTTCCATTGATGATTTGCAGGCTGAAACTCTGTTGAATTCCTTCTTACTTAGGGCACAGCATAGGATACTTTTTGCTTTGCAATTCAGGGAAATCTTCTTTCTGTCATCATCTGTCCATTGTGCTTTCTCATTTGTGACTAACAGATCACCTTCTTCTACTATGGACCAAATTTGATAGTCGTGTCCTTGTAAGAAGTATTCCATTCTGGTCTTCCAGTAAGGGTAATCTTCACCATCGAAGAGAGGGGGTCGGTTGACTGACTGACCTTCAAAATTACCTTGGGCTGCCATGGATCTTTACTCTTCAGATCGTTGGATCCTTTCTTTGTCGAAGAGACTTGCTCTGATACCACTTGTTGCCCTGTTGACAAGCCCAGAGGGGGTGAATGGGTTTTTATAAATTCAATCTAGGAGATACCTGTAACCAAAAACAATCCCACAAACGATCTTCGAACTACGTTAGTTACTTGTTAGTTTTAAATAACAATTACGCAATGAAGACAATCACACAACACAAGGATTATCCTGGTTCGGACTTCCTTTTCTTAGGAGTCCTACGTCCAGTCCCTGAGCAACAACTCAGGATTGCACTAACTAGGGTACAGTCCTCCTAAGGACACTACAACACCCAGCTCAGCTGGTCTTCCTTCACACACGAAGGGAACAACACCCTGGATGCCACCAGGTCATCCTTTACAACCAAAGGGAGCAACACCCTGGATACCACCAGATCTTCCTTCACACCCGAAGGGAACAACACAGAGAAGAATGAAAAAGACTTTCACGCCTCTAGATCAGCTTTTGATAAGAGAGGATCTGAAGCAACTAGAACTGAGAGCGAAGAGATTAAGAACTATTCACACTCTCAGAACTGAACAGGCTCTCTCAAGATTTTCACAAGAACTAGCGAGAGCAAGAGAGCAAAAGAGCAAAACGGAGTGAAGGATCTTAGCTCTTGATTTTCTTCAGAAGAATTTGAAAAATAGTCTCTCGATGTGTTTTCTTCTATTTTTCTGTCTTGTATATATATCTTCAGTTTGAAATCTAGTCATTGAAGAGATCGTTGTCTCTCTCTTGAGTAGCCGTTAGACTGAATGACATCTGGAGTCTCGGAAGCTTCCTGTCACAGTCTTTTGATCACTTGAGCACGCAAAGAGATGAGATCTTCACAGAGATCCGTTGGCTTCTATTTGTCTAACGTTGTACAATAAAGCTACATCAAAGGTCTGCACAGATGTCAAGCTCAAACAACAGACAGATAGGCTGTCTCTGATATCAGTCAACGTTAGTAGCAATAGTCAAGAAAATAGTAATACCAACTGGCTTAAGTCTAAAGGACGTTATCAGAATAAGCACGATAAAGGAAGATATAGTCTGCATGCATGCAGAGATACGTTCAGATCTCATAAATGCAAAAGCGTCAGAGAGATGTCTACGTGGATTTTGACTGGTCAATGCTTTAAGATGAATAAGATATCAAAATATGAAGTTGAAGACTATATGACTTATGAAATCGTTATGAGTTATAGCAAATCGTTCTATAACAGAGAATATAAGAAATCGTTATGAATTATGGCAAGTCATTTTGATTCTAAAGAAGTCGATATGAAACACTTAACAAATCGTTACACAAAGCAAGTCGTTATGAATCCTAAAGAAATCGTTGTGAGTCATGAACACTTATCAAGTCGTTATGAACTCTAAAGAAATCGTTGCGGCTAGCAAGTTGTTACGAGTATCAAAGAAATCGTTAAGAGAACTAAAGAAGTCGTTGCGGCTATCAAGTCGTTACGAATATCAAAGAAATCGTTACAAAACTAAAGAAGTCGTTGCGGCTATCAAGTCGTTATGAATATCAAAGAAATCGTTACGAAAACTAAAGAAGTCGTTGCGGCTATCAAGTCGTTACGAGTATCAAAGAAATCGTTACGAGAACTAAAGAAGTCGTTGCGGCTATCAAGTCGTTACGAACTTCAAAGAAATCGTTGTGATATCTTATGAAGTCGTTACAACAAGCAAGTCGTTGCGAGTTCTAAAGAAATCGTTATGATCACTTATGAAGTCGTTACAACAAATAAGTCGTTGCGAGTTCTAAAGAAATCGTTATGATAACTTATGAAGTCGTTACAACAAATAAGTCGTTGCGAGTTCTAAAGAAATCGTTATGATAACTTATGAAGTCGTTACAACAATAAGTCGTTGCGAGTTCTAAAGAAATCGTTATGATAACTTATGAAGTCGTTACAACAAATAAGTCGTTGTGACATCAACTTGATTGAAACGACATGACTTTTCAGTCTTATAAGAGAATCGTTATGAACTTTAACAGAAATCGATATGGACTTAGAGAAATCTCATGTTGAAAAGATTAAAGCTTCAGAGTAGTAATGCATACCTTTATTGGCTTGTTTGATTTCGGTAATATTTCCTGTACTTAAGACTTATGAGATATTCAGCAGATATAATTGATAAATTCTTGTTTGGTTTTGTTAATCATCAAAATATGTATATATATACAATTAATTAACATTACATGGGGACAGACTGATCATCAATCTCCTCTGACCATAGATTCCCACATGGCCGACGAGTTGGTTGTACCATTGAAGTTCCCTGGAGATAGTGTGCACTTCCTTTCTCATCTTGTTCTCGTGAGTGTGATTGACAATCTAGACTAAAGCCATTAATGTAAAGATTTAACCAAATACAAATCGTGTCGTTATGCTGCCGAATTTATCTCTAGACCATTGTCATCATGAAACCATGTTCAATTTAATTATTACTTGTTCCCATCATCATCATGAACATGACATTACACATGCTTACTTATTGAAACTCTCATTGGCCATTATTAATGACTGTGGGTATCTACATTTAAAAATTTACATGAGATGCTGACAGGGCACGGCGTGTGTCCAAGGGCTCCAATCTAGCCCTAATGACGGCGAGTCATAGATATACTGTTAACCATGGGGTATAATGATTACTGGCGTTGCATCTGCGCTGGGAGTCTTGCTTGCTTGTTGAATGATAGATACAATAACCACATACACGTGTCCTAGTGTACATTCTTGATGGATCTTTTCTCGGTGTACATTAGTGTCTACGTGCCTGATTAATGTTACTTGATCGTGCTCGTACATTCTTTCTTGCTTGCTTGCGTGATATGGCCATCCTGCATTTAATGCAATTAGTGATATCTTGCGTTCTTGACATCAAATGAAATCTTGCGTGCTTGTACAAAGTGATCTATTGCTAGTTCTATCTTGTCATCTTGTACACAAATCTTGTTCTATCATAATCACTCTCTCTAGCTTGTTTTATATATCATGTTTTTACGAGTTTTATTCGTACTTGCATACCATCCATCGTACTTGCCTAGTTCTAAAATGTTAATCACTTATATCATTGCCCGCACATTGAGATATAAATCCTACTGGGCTAGTTTGCTCATCCCCTACTTTTACCCAATCTAGGTGACTATGAAGTTCAAGAGGAAGAGCAAGTCGAGGATGCGAATGCGTCCGAGTGAAGAGCGTTCCAAGCATGAGTCTATTATAGTAGTTTGCTTTGAGTGTTAGATTCATGTTGAACCACTCCTATATTGTACCCTTATATTTTGGTGATAACAAAATTTATGATTAATTAAATATTATTAATATATTTAATATCATGTTTCCTAACAAATATAAATTTATGAAATTATCATTGTGTGTTGTGCACTAAAATGCTAAATCGATGTTTATTCAATATACATCGATTTCTATTCAAAGTGCCACATCGATTTCACTAACAACGATTTGATAAGTTACATAATGATTTGATCGTGTAACGATTTGTTAAGTGAAACAATGACTTGGTTCTCATAACGATTTCATAAGTGAGAAACAACGATTTGATTCTCACATTGATTCGATAAGTGCCATAACGATTTGATTCTCACATCGATTCGATAAGTGCCATAACGATTTGATCGTCACATCGATTTCTCTCTTACATCGATTTCATAAGTGAGAACATCGATTTGGCCAAAACATCGATTTGATCAGAACATCGATTTGGCCAAAACATCGATTTGATCAGAACATCGATTTCGTTAAATTAAACAACGATTTGATCGCTGCATCGATTTCATAAGTGAAACATCAATTTCACTCTCACATTGATTTCACAAGTGAGAACATCGATTTGGTCTCACATCGATTCGATAAGTAAAACATCGATTTGCCCATATTTATAATAACGATTTGCTTTCACTTAAGCATCGATTTTGTCCAAACATCGACTTTATATAAACATCGATTTCTTTTATAGTCCGATGCTTCAAATATGTTTGGCGCCTAATGAAAAGTCAAAAATGCCTCTGAAAGAAGTTTTTCTTTTATCTCTCTAGATCTCTTCTCTCCTATCAGACAGAAAGGTGGTCACTTACTACTTCTGGGAGAAACATGAAGCATAGAGGTATGTGAGCTTTTTGACAGAAACACTGTTTTAGGTAAACTCTTTCTTCTATGCTTGCAGACCTCGAAGACCACAAAGCGACTGACAGTCTGAAGAAGAAAAAGAATAGAAAGATCAGCAACGACTAGAAGAGCTCCAACAGATCTCTTCAACGGATCTTTTCAAAAGCCTCTCATATAAAAGATGAAGCATGGCTGAAGAACAAGAATAAGAGCTTTCCTGAAGTTCTTTGAAGGAGTGTGCATCCTGTGAGGAACCTCAACTCCACATACACTTATAGAAAGAGAGAAGAGCTCGAGCCAAATCAAGAGAAGCCTTTCATTAAAGAAGTCTTCATCGCTTTCAAGCCTTCCTCTCTTCACTCTCTCTCTGTGATCATTGTAATTCTTGGGGAGAGTCTTTTGTTGAGAGTTTATGGGTCAAAGTCCATTCTTGTAGAACTCTCAGCATTGTTCTTTCTTTTCTAAAGAAAGATTTCTGTCCAGCTGAGGAACTGTACTCAGTGTAGAACCTAGCTAGGGGTTTAAGTCTAGCAGAACCGCACTGGGGTTTGTACCAGGAGGTTGACTTCTTTACCTGCAAGAGAAGTGGGCTACCTTCTTGCCCGGGAAAGAGAAGAAGACCAGCTGGGGTGCTAGGTGTTGTATTGTCCTTGAGGGGGACTGTACCCTTGGTTAGTAAAATCTCAAGAGGTTGCTTGGGGACTGGACGTAGGACTTCCATGTGGGAAGGGCCGAACCAGGATAAATTCCTTGTGTCCTTTGTGTGATTGTTTATTTGCTTCCGCACCGCTACTCTTTATCACACTCAACTAACCAAACTTTCAAGTGATAATTTTCTGTGTTCAAGTTTCTATTTCAGATTTCAAAAAACCTATTCACCCTCCCCCCTCTAGGTTAGCTTGCTGCCATACCAAAAGGGCCAACAAGTGGTATCAGAGACGGTCTCTGAACATTCAAAGAAGATCCAACGATCTTAGAGCAAAGATCCATGGCAGCTCAAGGATTTGTTGAAGGTCAATCAGTCACCAGACCTCCATTCTTCATTGGAGAGGATTACCAATGTTGGAAGATGAGGATGCAATACTTCATTCGAGGCACAGACTTTGATCTGTGGCAGGTAATAGAGGTAGGTGATTATGTTATTATTCCTGCTGCTGGTACTACTGCCATTACAGCAGCTGATAAGAATAAATTATCTCTAAACTTTAAAGCTAAGAACTATTTATGTTGTGCTTTATCCAAAAAGGAATTTAGTAGAGTTTCTGCATGTAAATCTGCAAAAGAAATATGGGATAAACTGCAGATAACATATGAAGGAACATATAAAGTGAAACAAACTAGTATAGAGTTGATAGGGTTTATCGTCTCAGGCAAGTTGAAGAAGATGAGAGCTGGAGGTGAATCGTTGTGACACAGATTTTGGGTTTTAAGAGAGAAAGATAAAGTGACTTTTGAAAGGATGGTGCCATAAATGCAGAAAATGACAAAATAGAGATAGGTCAAGATAGATAAATACTTTTTAAATCAAGGAACCATCATAGAAATTTAAGATGCAAGCAATATTTAAGGAATTTGCTTAATTTCATAGGAGAGAATAATCTTTATTTTGAAATAATTATTATTTCAGTTATTTACAGATAAGTCTATCACAAATTACACATACCTAATTCCCTTCTAAGAGAAGTAAATCTCTCTCAAGTAAGGCTTTTGTGAAGATATCTGCTAACTGATTTTGAGTATCAATAAAGAAAATATCTATATTACCATTGGCTACATGATTATGAATAAAATGATATCTAACCTCTATATGCTTTGTCCTTGAGTGCTGTACTAGATTTTTGGTGAGATTAATGGCACTGGTGTTGTTGCAGAGCAAGGGAATTGTCTTGATGTGCAATCCATAATCCTCAAGTTGCTGCTTAATCCATAGGAGTTGTGTACAACAGCTTCCAGTAGCCACGTACTCAACTTCAACTGTTGACAGGGCTACTGAATTTTGCTTCTTGGAGGACCATGAAATCAGACAACCTGCAAGAAATTGACAACATCCACTGGTGCTTTTTCTATCTATTTTGCATCCAGCGTAGTCAGCATCAGAATATCCTATTAAGTTAATTTCACATGTTTTTGGATACCATAGACCTAAATCATGGGTTCTAGCTAAATATCTAAAAATTCTTTTGACACTGATTAAATGAGACTCTTTAGGATCTGCCTGATACCTAGCACACATGCATACACTAAAGAGTATATCAGGTCTACTGGCAGTTAAGTAGAGTAAAGATCCTATCATACCTCTGTAGACCTTTTGGTCTACTTTCTTACTATCCTTATCACTGTCTAACCTTGTTGATGTGCTCATTGGTGTTGATAGTGGCTTGACATTTTAAAATCCAAATTTCTTCAACAGTTCTTTGGTGTACTTCGCTTAACATATGTGAGTGCCTTCTTTTCCTTACTTGATTTGCAATCCGATGAAGTAGTTAAGCTCCCCCATCATGCTCATTTCAAATTCTCTCTGCATAAGCTTTTCGAAGTACTTGCAAAGGGATTCATCAGTAGAACAAAAAATTATATCATCCACATAGATTTGTACAAGTATCACATTTTTGGCTTTAGACTTGATGAATACGGTGCTATCTACTGTTCCTCTAGTAAAACTATGGTTTAACAAAAATGCACCTAATCTTTCATACCATGCTCTAGATGCTTGTTTTAAACCATATAATGCCTTATGCAATTTGAAACATGATTCGGAAAATCAATATCATCAAAACCAGAAGGTTGTTCTACATAAACTTCCTCCTTTATATATCCATTTAAAAAGACGGATTTTACATCCATTTGAAAAAGTTTTAAATCTAATGCTGATGCATAAGCAAGTAAAATTCAGATAGCCTCAAGTATAGCCACTGGTGCATAGGTTTCATCGAAATCTATGCCTTCCTCTTGGGAATAACATTGAGCTACCAATCTGGCCTTGTTTCTAGTGATCACACCAGCTTCATCCAATTTGTTCTTGAACACCCATTTGGTGCCAATCACAGGATGATCTGATGGTCTCGGAACAAGGGACCATACTTGGTTTCTCTTGAACTGGTTAAGTTCATCTTGCATGGCTAATATCCAAGATTCATCAGAAAGTGCTTCATGATTGTCTTGGGCTCTATTTGAGATTCAAAGGCTAAATAATCACAAGGAATTACATTACCTCTAGTTCTTACCCCAACCGATGGATTCCCAATGATGTTGTCCAATGGTGATCCTTTTTGTATCTCCATTCCATTGGAAGATTGTCATGTGATATGTCTTTTTGTTGTAGATCTTCCAAGGGTGGATCTTCCTTGTCTTCGATGGATGAGTTCTTTAATTTCTTGGATAGTTCGTCTGCATCATCAACATCACTATCTACTTCCTTTCTCAAGGAAGTGTTAGTCTCATAAAAATAACATACACTGTTTGTTCAATTAATAAACTATGCTTATTAAATACTCTATAACCTTTGGGTTTGGAGGCATACCCCATAAATATACCTTCATCAGACTTTGAGTCCAGCTTACCAATATCCCTTTTTCCATTGTTGTGGATGAAGCATGGACTTCCAAACGTCCTGAAGTGACTAATCTTTGGCTTCTTCTGCTTGTATAGCTCGTATACAGTCTTCTTTAGGATTGGCCTGATCATTACTCTGTTGATTATATAGCACGCTGTGTTGATAGCTTCAGCCCAAAAATATCTTGGTAAATTGTATTCTGACAACATGGTCCTTGTCATATCCAATAAGGTTCTGTTCTTTCTCTTAGCAACTCCATTTTGCTGTGGTGTCCTTGGTGCTGAGAAATTGTGCTCAATTCCTTGATCATCACAGAACTTAACAAAATTTTCATTCTGAAACTCTCCTCCATGGTCTGATCGAATACCAATTATGCTGTATTTCTTATCCTTCTGAACTTTCTTACTGAAACTAACAAACTATCAAATGTGTCATCCTTGTGCTCCAAGAAAGATACCCATGTAAATATGGAATAATCATCTACTATAACGAATCCAAAGTTCTTTCCACCAAGACTTGTGGTCCTCATTGGCCCAAATAGATCCATATGTAGAAGTTCTAAGGGTTTAGAGGTTGTTACCACTGTCTTTGACTTAAAAGATGATTTAGTGTGCTTTCCTTTTGCACATGGCTCACAGACACCTTCCATTCTTGTGCTTACTTTGGGCAGACCTTCCACTAAATTTCTCTTTATTAGCTTTCTTATACCATCCAAAATACAATGGCCCAATCTTCTGTGCCAAAGTTCCACTGAGTGATCCTTGCTTACGGCAAGGTATACATCCTGATCTTTTAATTCTTCCAAGTGAAGTACATATTGTCACGTCCCGAGAATTTCATAGCGGATATTATTAATTAATTCGAGTCGATAATTCGAGATGTGGACAGTCGGCAAATAAGCCTCTAGCTAGCACGCACTAAATGTGTATCAACACAACATCATAATAGGGCCCATATGTTGAACTCAATATAAATTGTATTCAAATCTCAACTTATTGTATTCAAAGTGGAAACTATTACAGGACTAAGACTCAATAAAACAAAAGTACATGATACTTCTCACTTCCTACTACATGTTCTAACTCTCAAAGCGAATTACTATAACTAGACTCATAGTTGGAACGCTCATCACTCGGACGCATTCCCATCCTCGACTTGTTCTTCCTCTTGAACTTCATAGTCACCTAGATGGGGTAAAAGTAGGGAATGGGCAAACACTACAAGAAATTTAGGATATGTAGACGGCTTAAAACCGTCTAGAAAAGATAGAAAGCCATCTACAAAATATTTCGTAGACGGCTTGGTAGCCGTCCACCAAGCCGTCAACGAAAAGTCCGTCTACGAAGCATACATAGACGGCTATCTGAAACCGTCTACGAAAGAAATTTACGTAGACGGCGGAGGGCCGTCTACAAAAGTCTTTGTAGACGGCTATTGGAGCCGTCTATGTAAACTTTACGGAGACAGATTTCTGAGCCGTCTACTAAAATTTATGTAGACGGCCTGTACACCCGTCTACATAAAGTTTAGTAGACGGTTGCAGCCGTCTACACATGTTATATATATTTTTTAAAAAAATCTAATTTGTCATTTTCTCCTGTGGTAAATGCACGTACAAATTATCACATCATAAACATCCAAAAGAAACACAATATCGCACAAACTATAACAATGTAATAATCATCATCATAACATCCAAAAGAAATACAAAATATCTCACAAACTATACAATCTAATCATCATAATCATCATAAACATCCAAAAGAAATACAAAATATCTCATAAACTATAACAATGTAATAATCATCATCATAAATGTCATATATCCCCAAGAAAAATATGCAATGATCAGGCATATTATGTCTTCTCTTAAACAAGTCAAGTACAGAAACATGGAGCTTTGTCCAACATGTAAAAACACAATTTGAATTAAAAGATAGATCTCAAAGGAGATCAGCATAACTGATATAATAAACAAAGCAATGACAATATATTCAGTAAAGAAACAATTTAAATTTGCTCAACTTGCTTACCTATCTTTGTTCCAAAGCTTTCTTGTATCCTGTATCAGTAAATTTTGTTGTATAAGTAGAGTTCCCAAAACTTAAAGAATTAAACAGAGCCAGCTAAAAAATTATACCTTTCTTAGTGGGGCGTATTGTTAGTGTTCTCCCACTTCTCATTTTGCAAATGCAGAATTTCCATGTTTCCGTTATCATAAATGACCTTCATTATAGGAATATGTGATAATTATAAGAAAATTATGATCGCTAAGAAACATGCTAGTGGAAAGTGAACAAGGACAACTGCACATTCGTGTTCATCAGAAATGCATAATGGAAAATGTTGAGAAAATTTGGATGAAGAAGTTAACTAGGAAGAAAAAGGAATATGTAAGAACATAAGATCAGTTATAGTTGTCACAAGAGAAAGCCAGGCTACTTATTTACATATGCTAATTGTCAGGATATTTGCCACAGATGCTATTCTTATTAATCACTCTGTTTGGGATAAAAATAACTTAATTAATTTGACTAATTACAAGGAAGAGAGTACTTATACCTGAGCACACAATAAGCTATCATCTAGGCACAAGATAAATGAAGCACAGTACAACTAACCACAGTGTCAAATAAGCCCCTACTAACTATAAAATATAATATAAGTCCTAACACACTCGAACACCACCACTGCAGTTGTATATAATGAGTAGGAATGGGGCAGCATGTGCATACCAGACAAAGTAAGAATTAAAAGGAGTTATATTCAGAAATAGAACAAAGTGAATGCACAATGCTAATGGAGTATGAAGCATTGCGTAGCTATGGATGAGAGACTGATCAATTGACAAAGAGGAATGCAGAGCTACAGATGAGAGATTGATCAATTGACATAATGAATTCAACATGTTTGATTCTAGATGGTTAGATCAATTATAAAAATAATACAGGTGAAATTGAAGAAAAGAGAGAGCATTGGGGTAAAAAAGATCATAAAAATAGCAAATGCCATGGCATAGGATTTTGTAAAGTAGAAAGCAACACAAAGTGAAAGCTAGAATTATGTTACAAAAGACAAGGCAAACAAGAAACAAATTCATATTTCTACATCATTTGAAGTAATATGAATTTTTGCTATAAGTGAACTACTCTTAGGGGTTTATGAATGGTATTGATATTAAACTTTCTTCAAAGGTTAGTTGAAATAAAGACACTTTAAAGGAAGGGAAAGGTCAAAGAACTCCATCTTTATGAAAATAACCTTCTAAAGTTCTCTCTTCTACAATTTCTTCATTCACCATCCCCTTTTCTTCTTGACATTGCTGCAAACGAAGAGCTTAATATCAGAGATTGAAACTGGAGCAGTCTTCTCTTCTTCCAGGAATAGTTGGTCTTGCAAGTTGCAGATTATAAGGACATGATGACTTTTTACCCCTTTTTTTTTTACCTTTTCTGCAGTGAGGTGGGTTTTTCTTGGGTGGGCGAGTGGTGTAGGAGGCAGTTTGACAAGAAATATGAGACGATGATGGAGAATGGTGGAGGATAACCTAGTCAAAAGGTGTGTAGGGAGACATTTAAATTGGATTGGATGGATGCATAGCTGCTTTCAATCCTGATCTGCATGCAGCTTGACTAGGATTATCCTGGATCATTTGAGATCAGAAAATTTTCAAATGAAGAATATTTCACTTGTGATGCAAGTTAATCTTCGCTGATACAACTGATCGTCCTCAGAACAGGATTGCCTCAATCAGAATTGGGGGATAATCCCCTTTTTTGTGGAGAAAAAGAAAGGGAAAACCACTTTTAGGAGAAAAAATCTAATCAAGGACAACAGTAGGCCTCAATTGGGGATGGATGATGCTAGACATTGCATCATCACGAGCACCATGCCTTGAACAGTTGGAAGTTACAACAGCTTGATACTGAAAGAACACAAGGTGACATGAACCCTACATTTAAATACAATTTTCTATGCTCATTAAATGAACAGATAGTTCTCTCATTTGAAATAAAAGTTCCTGAGAACTCCATTGAACAAGATAGTCCCCAAGTGAGGCCTGGAAATTTGATTCATTTAAGTACCGGCTAAATTTGATGGTAAAACTAGATGAATATCGGCCAACTATGAATGATGTCCAAACCAGCTGACATAATTCTCTGCTGGGCACCGGCAGCAGTTACAAGAGCCATGCCACAGTGAGAAAAAAAATAGGATAATAATAAACTACAAGTGCCATTTCAAGAAAGAAAACAGGATAATAATAAACTCACACAGACACCTAAAAAGATGTGATGTTTATGGAAAGAAATTCCAAGTGAGAAAAAGAATAGACTCATACGCAAAAAGTTGAAATTGACCAGTTCACCTTATGAGTTCTATTTTTAGAGTCATACTCATTTATGGTACCAGCATAAAAGCTGCAAAAGACAAAGAGGGTCAACATCAAAACAAACAGTATCTGAGTCAGGAAATAAGAATGGAACTGAACAATAATGAGACTGAATATAATTCATAAACAACTCGAACAAAAAAACTCAGTTCATAAGCGGTCGGGATGATAATATCACCAAGGCAAGTAACTAAATATACTTCATAAACATATTTGCTGCAAGCTTTGATACGTAAAAATGCCATCTATCCTTAGTATCTTGCTCTGTCACATTTCATCTTAAAGTCTAAATTTTATCATAATTGTTACGATGTATATAGTTTCTACTTTTTCCAGTAATGCAGAAGCTTCTACACAGTTGATTCCCAAAAGATGAATGACTTCATTCTTTCTACTTCCTAATATCAAATATCATGTTCCCATGTATAGCAAAATAGGAGTCACCAAGAGTCCTGGAAACCATTTTAATGCAGGATATCTCTTGGTTTAATGCTTGTATTTTAAAACTTTCGGAAAATGCATACCCCAAGTCATCAATAAAATCATGCTTTAAGTATGGGCCGCTTTCAACATGAATCAGAATCTGGCTGAGTGGGGGAGAGATAATTAAAGAAAGAAACTTGCATGAAAGAACAATTAGGCATCATACTTGAGTGGGGGAGAGATAACTCCGGTAGAACTGGTCCCTCGTCTCGCTCGGGTTCTGCTGCAGGCTGTTGCACACCTTGCTGTCCTGGAGGCAACTCTTGATATTGGCCCAGTTCTTGTTGTTGTTAACCCTCTTCTGCAGCCAGTTGGAGTAGTCTTCGAGCCTATACTCCTAACGTCGAACCAGCAGATCGAGAGGGGAGAGAGAGGCTGGGCGGGGGTGTTTTGCGGAGGAGGGGAGAGAGAGGGTGGGTAGGGTTTCACGGGCTGCGGGGGGGGGGGGGGGGGGGGGGTTCACGGAGGGGAGAGAGAGGCGGGGGCCGGGCGGGGGGGTTTCACGGAGGGGAGAGGGAGGCGGGGCGGTTTCATGGAGGAGGGGAGGAGAGAGAGGCGAGGGCCGGGGCGGGGGGGGGGGGGGGGTTTCACGGAGGGGAGAGGGAGGCGGGGCGGGGGGGTTTCACGGAGGGGAGAGGGAGGCGGGGCGGGGGGGGGGGGGGTTTCACGGAGGAGGGGAGGAGAGAGAGGCGGGGGGGGCGGGAGGGTTTCACTGAGGGGAGAGGGAGGCGGGGCGGTTTCACGGAGGAGGGGAGGAGAGAGCCTGGGCAGGAGGTTTCACGGAGGGGAGAGAGAGGCGGGCGGGGGATTTCGCGGGCGGGGTCGGGAAAAAAAAGATTAAGATTCGTAGATGGTTCCTGCAGACAGTCTACGTATCACACATTCCTAGACGGCTAAGTTACACCGTCTACAATATCCGTCTACGAATGTGTGATACATAGACCGCCTATAGAAGCCGTCTATGAATCTTGCATTCATAGACGGCTACAAAAAGCCGTCTAGAAATGCATTTTATGTAGACGGCTACCATTTGCAGCCGTCTACATATCCCACATTTCTTGTAGTGAAACTATCCCAGTAGGATTTATATCTCAATGTGCGGGCAATGATATAAGTGATTAGCAATTTAGGACTAGGCAAGTACGATGAATGATATGCAAGTACGAATAAAACTCGTTAAAACATGATATATAAAACAAGCTAGAGAGAGTGATTATGATAGAACAAGATTGTGAACAAGATGACAAGATAGAACTAGCAATAGATCACTTTGTACGAGCACGCGAGATTTCACTTGATGTCAAGAACGCAAGATATCACTAATTGCATTAAATGCAGGATGACCATATCACGCAAGCAAGCAAGCAAGATTTCACAAGCACGATCAAGTAACACTAATCAGGCACGTAGACACCAATGTACACCAAGAAAAGATCCATCAAGAATGTACACCAGGACACGTGTATGTGGTTATGTATCTCACATTCAACAAGCAAGAAAGTAATCCCAGCGCAGATGCAACTCCAGTAATCATTATACCCCATGGTTAACAATATATCTATGACTCGCCGTCATTGGGGCTAGATTGGAGCCCTTGGACACACGCTGTGCCCTGTCAGCATCTCATGTAAATTTTTAAATATAGATACCCACAGTCATTAATCATGGCCAATGAGAGTTTCAAAACGTAGCATGTGTAATGTCATGTTCATGATGATGATGAGAAGAAGTAATAATTAAATTGAACATGATTTCATGAGAACAATGGTCAAGAGATAAATTTGGCAGCATAACGGTACAATTTATACTTTCGTTCAATCTTTACATTAATGGCTTTAGTCTAGTTTGTAAGTCACACTCACGAGATCAAGAAGAGAAAGGAAGTGCACGCTATCTCCAGGGAACTTCAATGGTACAACCAACTCGTCGGCCATGTGGGAATCCATGGTCAGAGGAGATTTACGGAGGCCTTGGTGAAAAGGTCGCTAGTCTACCGATTCGGAATGACCGGTAGAGAGTTTCCAATTTCCCAAGAAAAGGCTACCTAACAGTGCTAGTGTGTAGTGCGGTACGCGTGTCTCAATTCTCAAACCATCGGTCTCAAACTCGCAGGAAGCACTTGACAATATAACATGGAATAAAATTATGCACTTTAACAAGTCATGGTTTGCAAGATTTTATGATAACCATTATCATTTAAACGTGGAAGAACAGTAGGAAGATTAAATCACAAGAAACATGAATGGATCATAACATTTAAGGAGCACTTAGAATAGCATTCATGTAATTAAAGCTTTTAAATGGGTTAATCAATTTTTAAGCCATTAAATAACAATCATGTAATGCTCAGACCCAAGACATGCAACCTACACAGTAAATATCATATTTAAACAGATCTTGGGTATATGCGGAAAACTATGCATGAAAACACATGGTTTCAGGTAAAGTTATGAGATCGCGACATATCCCTATAAGGAAGGCGACGGGGTCGTCAGATCAGGCAGGCAGAAGGTGACATGGGTACTGTCGCAACCAGAACGCGACAGAGGTACTGTCGCGACCCGACCTCAGAATGCGACATATCGGGCCGTCGCGTTCACAGGGTCTGCGCCTGAGCCCGACATGGATCTGACATGCTCTTGGTTCAGACTACCATGATTTGACACAGGGTGATATTCATGAAATGCCTATATCTCTCTATATGCTGATCTTTAGATAAAACTCACAACATAGAAAATGTCGAGGACATCTATTGGAAGAACTTTTGTGTTGTGGGCTGGGTCTGAATCAGTCTCTAATTGCATGAAATACAAGAAGAACATGGTAAAGCCCTAAACATGCATGACTTCATGGCGACTTACATGTTAGACTTGTAACATGAGATCTACTGATATTTGGATAAAACGTCTAACATAAAAGATGACAAGGACAACTATTATAAGAACTTTGTTGTTGGGGTTTTAACCTAATTCGGTCTTGAACCTTGTGAAAAACATGAGTAAGGGAAAGTTAAATGCAACCAGAAAACGCAGTATCATGCATGACTCTATTACAAAGTTTATAACTCTCTAAATAATGATCTTTAAGCAAAACATTTAACATGAAAGATGACCATATCGATTAATACAAGAACTTTCATGTTGGAGGCTTGACCTACTTCGGTCTTAAATCTCAAGAAAAACAGGAAGAACCTAAGGCTAACTGCAAACTCGAAAACACAGTCTTATGCATGACTCTCTTACGGGGTTCATAACTCTCTAACTAAAGACTTTTAGACAAAACGTTGAACATGAAAGATGATCGTGACTACAATTAGAAGAACTTTTATGTTGATGATTTAGTCTAATTCGGTCTCAAATCGTGTGAATAATAAGAAGAACGGGAAAAGCTCTAACAGTGCGCGACTTTGGCAAAACGCTTATAATTCAAAATATACTAAATGAAATTCGATGAAACCAGTGGGAAATGAAAGTTAACTTGATGCTCTACACATTGGTATAGGATATGTTAAGGTTTGGCCCGAGAAAACCTACCTTTGGTCGACTTCAAGAGAGTGGTTTGTGCAGGTCGCAGCAGATGAGAAGGGGAAGAAGAACGACTTCTTGTGGTCGTTCCACAGCTCCTCAGCCACCAAGAGCTCCTCCACACGACCCTAGCAAGTTCTAAATTCATTCCTAGGGTTTGGGTGAAGAGTATTTAAGTAACCATGGTGTTTAGGAGTCCTATAATAACTAGGAAAAGAGGATTTCGGGATTGGCATGTTTGGTTTCCTATTTTTGATGATTTCCTCCTCCCTTTGAGTGTGTGAGGCATTAGGAAACCTCCCCTCATAGTTAGGCACGAATTTGGGTTGCCATGAATGCATGATTGCATCCCAATCCAACTCTAATTGCCTCTTTTTAATTTCAGCTTATTTATGGTTACGAATTTCTATGTATTTTCTAGCTTTATTTGATTTTTGGGTCATATGTGGTCCATTGGCCCAATTATGATAATGGGTCATCAATATATAATGTTGGAAGTCTCTCCAACATTTTTATTAAATTTTTGATTGCGTCGTATTTCCGTGTTAACAGTTTTCCGACTTGTTTCCTTATTTAGATAATCAGTCGCAATAACTCTTAAACCTAGCCCAAATGATTTTTATTGAACCAAATTTCTTGATGGGTCATTATATGATATTATTTGAAGTCCATTTATGATTTTTATTTAATTTTCTAACTCATTCCAGTACGTGTGATAATGATTTTTCGACTTATTCATGAATTACGGTAATAAGTCGCGAAACACTTTAAACTTGGATAATCTGATTTTTCTTGGCAAAAATTTCCTTGTGGAACATTTAGTAAGAATGTTTAGGGTTGATCTATGATTTTTACGGAATTTTTCGATGTGTTTTAGAACATACGATAATGATACGTATGTTTTAAATACTCTGATATTATGGAAATTATTTATTTCCATTTATTTGAGTTTTTATGTAGTTAAAATTTTCGGGGTGCTACACCCTCCCCCACTTAAGAGAATTTGGTCCCCAAATTCATTGATCATTAATTGGATTTTGAAAGTTATGATCCTTGAGGTCGTTTCGGACTTAATTCCTCTAACTTGTTTCAACATCATGGATGCTTGTCCAACATTTACACCTATGGCCACCAGTACTATTCATTTGGTTCCCTCCACTCCTGTCTTCCTTCCACGGCTGTCATAACTCCATCTTAATCCATCAGATGAACTATGGTATATTTACTAGATTATCCCTTTCTAATTTCTCCTCAATGATCTCCCCCACTTAGAAATGTACTAATAAGAAAACATCATAAGATCAGTCTAAGGGGTTTAACAATCATACCTCCTTTCGGGAGCTCCGCTTGCGTTATTGCATTCACCCGTCCCTGACGCTTTACCACTTCTTGGTTCCTTCCAGCTTGGTCTTTTAGCATGGGATAGTTCGGTATACGATGTTCATGACTCCTACATCGCAAGCAAGCCCCGGCCTTCTTCCAGCACTTGTCCGCATGGTGCCCAAGCTTGTTGCAAAATTTACAATACTCCACCGTCATTGCTTCTTCTACTTTGATCTTTTTCTCCATGCCATAGTCCTTCCCAGTGGTTGGCCTTTTGTTGTTGTTATTATTGTTATTGGGGAAGGTTCCAGTTGTATCGACTGCTCCCCTTTTTGTGAAGGTCGGCTATGAGATGTCTTTCCCCCTTGTGCCTTCCACCTTAGCCATAGTGTCTTCTACCAGCTGAGCTCTTTGGACCATCTCAGTGTAAGTTTGAATATTGTGTGGTCCGAGCCTTTCAATGAACATGGGCCTGAGTCCATCCATGAAACGGTTGGCCTTCAACCTTTCTATGCCCACAAGATGTGGGACATACACTGCCAGGCGAGCGAATTGAGCTTCATACTCAGCCACAGACATGCTCTTTTGTTTTAGTGCAGCAAACTCTGCTGCCTTCTTCTCCTTCACTCTCTCAGAGAAATACTTTCCCCGGAATATCTCCAGGAATCCGGCCCACTCCAGTTCAGCTACATTTGGTAGGTGGGCCGAAGTGGCCTTCCACCATGCTCGAGCATCTTTAGTAAATTGGAAAGTGGCCAGTACCACTTTCTCTCTATTAGTGCATTGCATCACCTGGAAAATCCTTTCTATATCCTCTTGCCAATTCTCTACCTCGTCCGGATCAGGGGATCCAGAGAAATGAGGAGGGTTTAAACTCTTAAAATTCTGGTGCAGGTCACCGGCTCCATTTCTTGCAGTTGCAGCCTGATTTCCAGCCTGAACCACATTTTGCAGGGCTTGAGTCAGTCCAGCTACTGTTTCTTGCATAGCTTGCCATTGGTTGCGAGCCATTGCGGTTAATTGAGAGAGTTATGAGGGTTCCTGAGAAAAGGATGAAACCAATTAATGTCTCTAGATACATTATAAGAGTCAATGGGTAGGAGTGTTTAATTCTTTCTAACATATTCCCAGTCTTTACCCATTCTCACCAGGAATTCTATTTAATTTCATGACCTAGGTTCCATAGGTATCTCCTATTCCTGAGACATATCCTATTTGGTATTCCTAGGCTCTGATACCACTTAACTGTCACGTCCCGAGAATTTCACAGTGGATATTATTAATTAATTCGAGTTGATAATTCGAGACGTGGACAGTCGGCAAATAAGCCTCTAGCTAGCACGCACTAAATGTGTATCAACACAACATCATAATAGGGCCCATATGTTGAACTCAATATAAATTGTATTCAAATCTCAACTTATTGTATTCAAAGTGGAAACTATTACAGGACTAAGACTCAATAAAACAAAAGTACATGATACTTCTCACTTCCTACTACATGTTCTAACTCTCAAAGCGAATTACTATAACTAGACTCATAGTTGGAACGCTCATCACTCGGACGCATTCCCATCCTCGACTTGTTCTTCCTCTTGAACTTCATAGTCACCTAGATGGGGTAAAAGTAGGGAATGAGCAAACTAGCCCATTATGATTTATATCTCAATGTGCGGGCAATGATATAAGTGATTAGCAATTTGGGACTAGGCAAGTACGATGAATGATATGCAAGTACGAATAAAACTCGTTAAAACATGATATATAAAACAAGCTAGAGAGAGTGATTATGATCGAACAAGATTGTGAACAAGATGACAAGATAGAACTAGCAATAGATCTCTTTGTACGAGCACGCGAGATTTCACTTGATGTCAAGAACGCAAGATATCACTAATTGCATTAAATACAGGATGGCCATATCACGCAAGCAAGCAAGCAAGATTTCACAAGCACGATCAAGTAACACTAATCAGGCACGTAGACACCAATGTACACCAAGAAAAGATCCATCAAGAATGTACACCAGGACACGTGTATGTGGTTATGTATCTAACATTCAACAAGCAAGAAAGTACTCCCAGCGCAGATGCAACGCCAGTAATCATTATACCCCATGGTTAACAGTATATCTATGACTCGCCGTCATTGGGGCTAGATTGGAGCCCTTGGACACACGCCGTGCCCTGTCAACATCTCATGTAAATTTTTAAATGTAGATACCCACAGTCATTAATCATGGCCAATGAGAGTTTCAAAACATAGCATGTGTAATGTCATGTTCATGATGATGATGAGAAGAAGTAATAATTAAATTGAACATGATTTCATGAGAACAATGGTCAAGAGATAAATTCGGCAGCATAACGGTACAATTTATACTTTCGTTCAATCTTTACATTAATGGCTTTAGTCTAGTTTGTAAGTCACACTTACGAGATCAAGAAGAGAAAGGAAGTGCACGCTATCTTCAGGGAACTTTAATGGTACAACCAACTCGTCGGCCATGTGGGAATCCATGGTCAGAGGAGATTTACGGAGGCCTTGGTGAAAAGGTCGCTAGTCTACCGATTCGGAATGACCGGTAGAGAGTTTCCAATTTCCCAAGAAAAGGCTACCTAACAGTGCTAGTGTGTAGTGCGGTACGCGTGTCTCAATTCTCAAACCATCGGTCTCAAACTCGCAGGAAGCACTTGACAATATAACATGGAATAAAACTATGCACTTTAACAAGTCATGGTTTGCAAGATTTTATGATAACCATTATCATTTAAACGTGGAAGAACAGTAGGAAGATTAAATCACAAGAAACATGAATGGATCATAACATTTAAGGAGCACTTAGAATAGCATTCATGTCATTAAAGCTTTTAAATGGGTTAATCAATTTTTAAGCCATTAAATAACATCATGTAATGCTCAGACCCAAGACATGCAACCTACACAGTAAATATCATATTTAAACAGATCTTGGGTATATGCGGAAAACTATGCATGAAAACACATGGTTTCAGGTAAAGTTATGAGATCGCGACATATCCCTATAAGGAAGGCGATGGGGTCGTCAGATCAGGCAGGCAGAAGGCGACATGGGTACTGTCGCAACCAGAACGCGACAGAGGTACTGTCGCGACCCGACCTCAGAATGCGACATATCGGGCCGTCGTGTTCACAGGGCCTGCGCCTGAGCCCGACATGGATCTGACATGCTCTTGGTTCAGACTACCATGATTTGACACAGGGTGATATTCATGAAACGCCTATATCTCTCTATATGCTGATCTTTAGATAAAACTCACAACATAGAAAATGTCGAGGACATCTATTGGAAGAACGTTTCTGTTGTGGGCTGGGTCTGAATCGGTCTCTAATTGCATGAAATACAAGAAGAACATGGTAAAGCCCTAAACATGCATGACTTCATGGCGACTTACATGTTAGACTTGTAACATGAGATCTACTGATATTTGGACAAAACGTCTAACATAAAAGATGACAAGGACAACTAGTATAAGAACTTTGTTGTTGGGGTTTTAACCTAATTCGGTCTTGAACCTTGTGAAAAACATGAGTAAGGGAAAGTTAAATGCAACCAGAAAACGCAGTATCATGCATGACTCTATTACGAAGTTTATAACTCTCTAAATAATGATCTTTAAGCAAAACATTTAACATGAAAGATGACCATATTGATTAATACAAGAACTTTCATGTTGGAGGCTTGACCTACTTCGGTCTTAAATCTCAAGCAAAACAGGAAGAACCTAAGGCTAACTGCAAACTCGAAAACACAGTATTATGCATAACTCTCTAGCTAAAGACTTTTAGACAAAACGTTGAACATGAAAGATGATCGTGACTACAATTAGAAGAGCTTTTATGTTTATGATTTAGTCTAATTCGGTCTCAAATCATGTGAATAATAAGAAGAATGGGAAAAGCTCTAACAGTGCGCGACTTTGGCAAAACGCTTATAATTCAAAATCTACTAAATGAAATTCGATGAAACCAGTGGGAAATGAAAGTTAATTTGATGCTCTACACATTGGTATAGGATATGTTAAGGTTTGGCCCGAGAAAACCTACCTTTGGTCGACTTCAAGAGAGTGGTTTGTGCAGGTCGCAGCAGATGAGAAGGGGAAGAAGAACGGCTTCTTGTGGTCGTTCCACAGCTCCTCAGCCACCAAGAGCTCCTCCACACGACCCTAGCAAGTTCTAAATTCGTTCCTAGGGTTTGGGTGAAGAGTATTTAAGTAACCATGGTGTTTAGGAGTCCTATTATAACTAGGAAAAGAGGATTTCGGGATTGGCATGTTTGGTTTCCTATTTTTGATGATTTCCTCCTCCCTTTGAGTGTGTGAGGCATTAGGAAACCTCCCCTCATAGTTAGGCACGAATTTGGGTTGCCATGAATGCATGATTGCATCCCAATCCAACTCTAATTGCCTCTTTTTAATTTCAGCTTATTTATGGTTACGAATTTCTATGTATTTTCTAGCTTTATTTGATTTTTGGGTCATATGTGGTCCATTGGCCCAATTATGATAATGGGTCATCAATATATAATGTTGGAAGTCTCTCCAACATTTTTATTAAAATTTTGATTGCGTCGTATTTCCGTGTTAACGGTTTTCCGACTTGTTTCCTTATTTAGATAATCGGTCGCAATAACTCTTAAACCTAGCCCAAATGATTTTTATTGAACCAAATTTCTTGATGGGTCATTATAGGATATTATTTGAAGTCCATTTATGATTTTTATTTAATTTTCTAACTCATTCCAGTACGTGTGATAATGATTTTTCGACTTATTCATGAATTACGGTAATAAGTCACGAAACACTTTAAACTTGGATAATCTGATTTTTCTTGGCACAAATTTCCTTGTGGAACATTTAGTAAGAATGTTTAGGGTTGATCTATGATTTTTACGGAATTTTTCGATGTGTTTTAGAACATACGATAATGATATGTATGTTTTAAATACTCTGATATTATGGAAATTATTTATTTCCATTTATTTGAGTTTTTATGTAGTTAAAATTTTCGGGGTGCTACACCATATAGATTCTTCTCTTTGCAGGCTTCAAACACAGTTTTACCATCTTTTATAATGTTGCATCTTGATTCTTGGAACTTGATTTGATGGCCTTTGTCGCACAGCTGGCTGATGCTGATTGAATTATGCTTGAGTCCTTTTACGCATAGAACATCCTCTATGAGAGTCCTGCCTTGGCTGCCAACAGTTCCACATCCAATGACTGTCCCTTTTCCATTGTCTCCATATGTTCCTGTGCCTTCTTCAGCTTCGAGATGAGAGAACAGCTTTCTGTTTCCTGACATATGCCTTGAGCACCCGCTATCCAGATACCACTTAGATGCTCGAAGGCTTCCCTGTAATAAAAGCATTAAACTTTAGGTACCCAAGTTCTTTTGGGTCCTGGTTGGTTAGTATCATCATTTTTCCTTTTAATTATCCATTTTATATGTTTAGTTGGACACGATAATTTGATATGACCTAGTTTGTTACAATGACTACAGAAGGATATTTTACTTATTTTTTTAGTTGGAATATATTTAAAGTTTAATTTGTATGTAGTGTCTTGTTCAACTACAAATTTAGGTGGTGGATATATTTTGGGATGTATTATTGTTTCTTCATTATCTGGTGGAGTGTATCCAAAACCATGTTTTTTCTTTCCTGATCTTCTAGCTCCTTTTAGTATTTGTGGAAATGGAAAATTTTACAATTCCTAAGATCTCTTTAAAAATGTGGTCTTTTATCATGTTTTCTCATGGATGCACACGTATTGCTAATCCAAATCCCGTTGAACGCCACTTGAGCAAGAATGACATGAGATGAATCGGCAATTCGCACAGCGCGGGCGTGCCAGCCACCGGGGTGACAATAAAATGTTCTGCCTCCGAGAGTCGGAGGGCTTTGGGTCTATTGTGCGCGCCGTTTGACTTCGTCAAACGAAAGTGAAGTGTCGGGTCCTGGACCAAAATCCCGTCGTTGCCTAAGCGCAACGACGTTAATTACATCCCCTTTGAAAGAAAGGAGAAAACCATTGATTAATCGCCAGATTAGAAAGCCTCGTGACCTTAAAACGGGACATCCGATAAAGGGTGCGAAGCATAATTTAAAAGAAATGAACCGAAGTACTGAGGGGCGAGTCGAACGCCTACCCGAACCCGCTAGACCTCCCACTCGGCCCAATACCGGAGCTCTCCTTGCCTATTTATCCATTTGATCTATTTATTAAGAAAATAAGTTCAATTTGGCCTATTAGGTCTATTTGAAGAAGACAATTTTGAAAAGGTGGTCTCTTTGATTATTTTTTGGAAATAGACACAATTTGGTCGTTTGTTGAAAATCATTTCAATTTGATTCTTTTTTTTGTTGCAAAACGTGTGATGATCATTTATTTGTTTAGAAAGGTTTGGTTTGACTCTTCTGTGCATGGTGATGCAATCTTTTATGACTTGAGAAAAGGTCTAATTTGATCTTTTGCTCTTTTAGAAAACATGAAGTGACCTTTTGCTCTTTGCTTGAAAGGGGTTCAATTTGCCTTTGCAGTTCTTCTTATCATTAAATGATTCTAATTTGCTGTTTGGGTCCTTTGAGCATTTGGAATGGAGTTCTATTCGTTCGGCGGAGCTCATTGGCTCAACACACTTCGCAGACGTCTTCGAATCGGCGCAGCTGACGACAGAGAGTGAGTTGGCGCAGCCGGGCTGAAGTCATAGACATCATTGAATCGGCTTTCGTTTGCAACGTTGCTGACTCAATTAGAAGCTAATGACCTCTTTTAAGGGTTTTGCGCCAACTCACCCCTCGCGGGGAAAATTCGGCAGCATTTCCCCTTATCGTGGTCGATAAGGGGAAAGCGCGATGCTCATCCACCACTAGCGGAGATGGCACCAAAAGAGAGGGAGTGTACATCGTAGAACGACGTAACTCTAATGGCGCATGACCCCGATCTCCCAGGCATGCCTACGGAGATTCGAGCAAGTCATGACCAGACAACCCACGGGACGGATGAGTGACATGTAAACCCACCCGTCCGGGCATGGACATTGAGTTGTCCAACCGAGGGTGTGGATGGGTCTCATGTTGGGTCATTTGACTATTGATCGGCCGACGTCACACTAAGCAATGGCATTGCTCATATGGCTTCAGCCAATGATGACCAGGGCGTCGAATCGGCGTAGCTCTGCTCTGTTCTTACAGGACTGCCAGAACCAGTGCCAGGCCGAATCGGCGCAGCTCTGCTCTGTTCCTACAGGACTGCCAGAACCAGTGCCAGGCCGAATCGGCGCAGCTGGTTACCTGTGCAAGAGGTAACAAACGCCCCTCTCCTAGAACACCCTTGCTCATGGCAGGGATGATCTTGGAGTTTGAGGTGGTATTGTAACCCATTGCTTGGTGGGCTAAACAAAGAGATCTAGGCATTATTTGCCCAGTCCCCTTGATTAGAGAAATGGGGCTCTTGGAAGGCTATTTGGTGTTGGCTTGAAATGCACATCAAGGGATGGCTGAAAACCGCAAAGGGGGGTTGACCCATTGAGAGAGGCGAACCAGGCTTGATGATCTCTTTGAATGGGGCTTTTGGAAATGGCATTTAAGCGAGGGGATATGAGCATTATTTGCTCAATCTCCTTGACCATTGCCATGGGTGTATATTGACCACAATGGGGACCTTTGAGGGGTCGATTTGGACAGTGGGAAACTGGTCTTTGCAAGGCCATAACGAAGGAGACATGGTCTTTTGAAGAGGGAAACGAGATGGGGACAAGGATGCATTACCTGAGAAGTAAGGCCTTGCACCCCCATGCCCTCATTTATTGAGGTATGGAGAGGCTAGAGACCCCCCCTTTTTGGCCTATTGGGGATGAGGAGGTGCACCATATAGTAGATGGCCTCTTCCATCCCGGGACCCTTTTTTCATGCAAACAAAGAGAGTTTTCTAAAAAAAAACTTGCATAGAAGAGGGGAACTGATGAGCATTAAATGCAAAGGGAACAATGTATCACATCACAAGGAATGAGAAGCAACATCAAACAAAAAAGTGTTCTCTTGCTTGGGAAAAGGGGGGGGGGGGGGTGGCAAGTACAATGCTTTCAAAGAAAAAAAGAGAGGGGAGAAAACCAACGTGGGCAACTCTTGCTCTCTTCTCTCCTCTCTTTGATGGGACAAGACAAGGCCTCCCTTTCTCTCTTTTCTCTTCTCTCTTTTCTTCTCTTACCCTCTCTTGCTTGCTTTCTTCCTGCAGGTGGGCTTCACGGATGGAGCTTTGAGCAGAAAACGCACAGGAGCTCCTCCTTGCTTCTGCTGGTTGCTTCCTTCAGAAGACCAGAAAACCAGACAGCCTCCCTTCTCCCTTTTGCCCTTCACGTAACCCCCTTTTCTGCCTTCTTCCCCAAGCCTTCTAGAAGAGAAAAATGGCCAAAAATGGCCCTAACAGGTTCCTGGTGCAGCAAGGTGGCAGGCCACCTTTTCCATATCTGGAACTCCCTTTTAGGAGGTGTTACCAAAGCTTATCCTCACCTCCCCTTTGTGGGATGAGATAAGGCTGTTGCCTCATGGGCCCTTGATGGCCTTTTTAATGGGCCTTTTGGCTCTGTTTTGCACAGCCCATGAGGGGCTAGAATTGGTGCTGGCGGGTTGAGTAATGGGCTGGCAGTTTTGGGCCCATTAGTGAATTGGGGTGTCCACAAATGCCCCCCACCCATGGGTGGTGCGAAGAGACACGCAGAGCGACATCCGCGGGTGAATTTTAGTCCTTTGACTATTAACACTAATGCCGACAGATCTTTGACTTGTTGCCGGGATAATGGTCAAGTGGTCTATTCATAGCCTTTTGCTTCTATTTGCTGATGTGATCTGCGGATGACGACTGCACGTTGCTCCGCACGGGCAATTTGGGGATGGTTTCCCCCATTTCCATTTCTTTTGGGCCGCTGGGGCTTGGGCTCGCTCAGGCAATTTGGAGCGTGACCTTTTGACCTCGCTGAATCTGCGCAGGGTCGATTCAGTGTGGGTTGCGTATGACGAATCGGCGCTGTCGATCGGGCTCGGTCCGCGGGCCGCTTGGGACGCGAACCGGAGGTTCGCGACTTCCGAGGGCGGTCGCTTCACCCCCCTTTTCAAATCGCGCCTCAAAAGGCGCGCGGGGCGCCGCCTCCATTTTCTTCTTCTCTTTCTCTTCTCCCTTCGGCTAGGGCTCGCGCTTCCTCCCCTTCTCTTCGCTTCGTCTCCCTCTCACTCACCTCTCTCTTTTCTTGTCCGGTGGCGGGGAGCGAGTACGGCAACGGCGAGGCACGGCGACGCGGCGGCGAGGCGCAGCGAACACGTCTGCGGGGACTGGACGACGGCGGTTGTTCGCTTCGGCCGCGGCGGTGGACGGGGAGGCCGCAGAAACACCCAGGGCCTTCGCCGGGGTTCTCGACGACGGCGGCCGTCCTTCCGGCGGGCGACATCGGCGGTTGGGCGCGCGGTGGGAAGCTCCCACTTCGGTTGGGCCGGCGGCGGTGCTAGGGCACGAAGGCACGTGCGGCGCGTCTCCTCGCGGCGGTGCTCGGCCGACGAGGGTAGGGCACGATCAGAGATCGGCCCTCTTGCAGGGCTCCCTTTTTGTTTGCATTTGTTGTATGTTTGTTTTTTTGGTTGTGGTTTCTTAGCGGCGCCGGAGAGTGGGCTCGGCGGCGACGGGCCGGGGGTTTGTCCGGTCACTACGCTTGTGTGCTCTGCGGCGGCGCCGGAGAGTGTTCCGGCTGGGAACCGGGGAGATGGGGCTTTGGCGGGGCTTGCATGCCCCTTTGTTTATTTTTTGGTTGCATGGGTGAATAGGGCCGGTGGGCGCCTGGGGTTTGGGCAGGCAAAGGAAATATGCCTGGGCCGTGGGGTCTCTTTGTACCGAACGCCTACATGTGTGTCTGGGTCCGTTGGGATCTCCCCCCCTATAAACAAAGCAAGGGGAGATCGGGTAGGTCCCAGGACTGCCAGCCGTTAGGGGACTACAAGGGGAATATCCCCATTTCGAGGTTTTTCCCCCTTTTTTGTTTGTGGGGCCCACTTCAAATCGGCGGGGCCTCCACCAGTGCGGTCCTCGTCCGCTCGTTACCGCTCCAAATGGCGGGTCTGATTAGGAATAGTCCCCCAACTCGCACGCCAAAAGAGGGTAGCGGCGATCGTAGATAGCTTCAGTAGGGCCCGGAGCCCTTAGGAAATGGAGAGGACGCGTCAGGTCCCAGGTCTTTTACTTTTCTACTTCTGTTGGCGGGGGCCCATTTCAGATCAGCGGGGCTCCCGTTGGTCCGCTTCTCTTTCTGCACTGCATTCTAAGTGGCGGGTCTTTTGACTGCAGCCAGGCACTAGGCTGCTTCACTCCTCGCCGGCTGGTCCTCGAGGTAACAGCGGTTCCCGAAGAGCTTTTTCGACATGCTTTCATGTCTCTATTTGGGGCCGTCTCGCCTTATGCGTGGACGAGTACCCGCTGAAACCCCCCACTTGTTCGTGTGACAAGGGGAGATGCTGCCGAAATTTTATCGGATTTGAGTGTTTACTTGGCCCGCTGATGTGGCTTTAATTTCCTTTGCAGGAGCCATGGCTCCCAAATCTTCTTCCAGCAGTGCAGGCCCTCGGAAGGATGCGCCGCTTCTGTCATGGGCGGACTTCCCGCAATTGACCCTTGGCTTCGACAGAGTTGCTATGACGGCAGAGTCTTCTGATGACGAGGCCGATACAATGGATGTGCCGAGGCTTGATATCAGCTCGACGCCACCCATTTTTGCTCGTGATGAGGACTACCGAGTAGATTACCCCAAGGACAAGCACCTGCTACAATTTCTTCATTCTTATGCTCCAGGAGGCAAAAATGATTCCTTTTTATCCCAGGAGGTGGAGGCGGCTATTTTAATTGAAAGGGACAGCCTGGCTGCCTGTGTCCCCCGTGCTGAGCCCCTTTATCGGATCGGCGAGCCGCGGCGACGGGCCCCCGTTCTGGGTCTAGGAGATTTGGTCCCAGTGGGCAACAAGTTGACACATGCTCCCTCCTTCGTTCTCGCGAGGTGGGACAATTCCTCAGGCCGCGTGCACAAAGAGCGGTCATCTTTTGGATTGTTTCTCTGCCCAACACAGTGGGGATATAGACATGAGCCATTTCTGCTGGACTGTCTGGCAATCCGCTTCAAGCACCAGCTGGCTGCAGGTTGGTTTGGAGATCTACGGGCGACGGATGCCCATCACTTCCGCACCTTTGTTGTGGAAGCCGCTGATTTTGTACTTCACAACTATGCGCCACTTTTGATGACCGCCGGGGTCTATCACAGTGTTTTTGCAGCCCGGTATCGGTATCATTTATCCAAAGGTCTCTGCTGCGGACTTACAGAAGTCTTTGTCCCCGAATACAACACGTTTTATACTGCTGAAGGGGAGACATCCCTTGACCTTTGGAGTCTTTATCAATTATCTGGCCTGCCGATCGATGGAGAACCCTATGAGGAGGTGTGTCTCCAGGATATCATCAAAGACAGGACAGGCGGGGAGCAACAATACTGTATAGGGTACTCGTACAGGTACCTCATGAAGGTCTACCGCCAGCTCAGCCTCGCCCGTAATACTGGCCGCTCCAGAGATAAGAGAGAACGGAGCAAGGTCAGCATGCATATGTGGCTGGCCTACTTCTTCTCCTACAAGCAGCGCTATGAGGACTTTGCTAGCGCCGGCGGGATTGCCGCGAAGAAGAACCCTGGTCGCCAGAAGGTGACCATTCCTGATTCTCTCCTGAAGGGCCGTCTTCCAGGTCCGAACCCTGTTGGAGCCGACCCGCACACCCATTGTGCGGCGTATTTGGCTTATTGGATTTATTCATTTGCTTTGCCAGTGGGCGACGATTCCATCCTCCGCCCAGATGTTATCTACCCAGCCTGTCAAATGGCTTGGGGTATCAAGTTGTCTTTGTGCCCTGCGGCACTTTGTCTGGTATACCGATCTCTTGGTGACCTATGTCGCCATTCAGCTTCGAGGCAGCATCAGGTGATAGGTCCCTGGCACTTCCTCAGTGTCTGGGCCTGCGGTCTATTTCCAGAGTTTGCCCCTAGATCTCTTCAGTCGACTCGGCTATTTCCAAGAATGTTGGAGTTTGCCAGTGCAGAGCCGCATTCTCTTTCAAAGCAGCTGTTCGAGATTCGGGGTAAACTGACAAGTATCCCGACTGACTCTCCGGGCACCTCTTTCTGGCACCTGGCCAGCCACAGCAGTCCATTAGCCAATCGCTATCGGGAGTGCCGCGACGATGTGATTGAAGATTTTGTGCACCCAATGAGCCGCCAAAGACTGACCAGGTCTGTGCTAGAGCCAGAACTCAAAGATTGGGCTTTATCAATTCGGTCGAGTGTGTTGACGTTCCGCCGGGGGAGCGTCGTCTATTTTGAACCCTATTATCCCTTCAGATTTGCCCGTAATTTCGGCTACGATCAGCATATCCCTCCATCATCGGCCAAGTTTGATTTGTCTGGCCGGGCTATGGAGGGATCACAGCTTTTGGAACAGGATCGCAAGTGGTGGGATTTCTTCCACCGTTTTGATTTGTCCACCTTCCGGGTGCCTATGCCAGGCCGCACACCCCGGGTTACACCTGAGTATATCAAGTGGTGGAATGCTCGGACCAGTTTTTATAGAGAGTGCAAGACAGACTGCTGGGATGCTGCTGAACGTAAAATCCTGCAATTGCAACCGCAGCCTGCACTTGATATTGATCCAGAGCACTTACTGCGCCTTAAGTCTGGCGACCAGAAAGCTGTTGATCGATATCTGAAGGCGAGACAAGCCGCCAAGAAGAAGAATCCTCCTCCTTCCCTGGTTTTGCCCGAAGTAGAAGAAGACACCTTCCCCGCAACTCTTGAACACCTCTGCAACATTAGCTCGGATCGGCTGGCCGTCGCACAACCGTGGCCTATTGAGGAGGAAGCTCCAGCTATTGTACTGCAACCCGGGGAGGTAGACAAGGAATATCCATACCGGGCATTGTCAGTACGGGGGGATCCAGGCCGAGACCGCTATGCATACACTTCATGGCTATTTGTGCTACTTCATGTTCACAATCTGACCGTGGAGGCAGACTACGAAGCAATTCTGGCACATGAGCTTCATGTGTCTTTTTAGTATGCGGATGGCTGGGGCATAGACTACCTCAGCCTCTACTATTTTCTGTCTTCAATTGGTCAAGAGGATTTGGCCATCTTTGCAGAGGACTGCTGCCAGATAAATGATGTATGTTGGCTGATCCAAGAGGCGGCATCTCGGGCCAAGCAAAGCGTACACACCTTCTGGCCCCTCAGTCGATTTTATACGGGCATAGCAGATTTGTTTCTTCTCTTGGGAAGATGCTGCATGTGGCTTTTCTTCTCCTCTCTCTTTCTTTGCGCTTCTTTAACTCTTTTCTTCTTTTCTTCTCTTCAGACCCCTCTGCAAAGGATCGGCGGCGGCGATATCATGAACTTATCATGAAAGTGAGGAGGCCGCTTTATTTTACTGAGGAGAAGATCCATTATAAGCCTTTGACTGAAAAGCTATCAGCCAAGAAGTCGAGCATAGCGAGCAGCGTTGCTAAAGCCCGGGGGGCTTCCAAAAGAAAGAGGGAGGCATCCCCCTCGCCACCAATTTCTGCTGAGGGTCCGTCAATTCCCTCATTCGAAGAGTTTTGCAGCCAGCGCGAAGACGCTGCCCCTTTAGGTGCTCGCTGACTCCCTCTCGCTCTTACACATTTTTTCGCTTCTGAGATTGTCTATTTACTTTGTTTATTTCGTCGATGGGCTGCAGATGATATCCCGTCAACAGCAAGTCCTCCCGTCACGGGGCAAGACCCATCGGTGCCAGTTACTGCACCGTCTGATACACTCTCCCCTCCACCGGCAGGTCAGGGTCGCAGTATAGCCTCATAGCTAGTAGGATGTCTTTTGTTCTCTTTCTTTTAACGGCCATTTGTCAACCTTTTACCAGATGCGGCCGCTGACTCTGCCGCTGCTCAGGCTGCGGGCAAGCGTTCGGCCACAAAAGTTATAGCCCGAAGAGTCAAGAAGCCCTCTGCTCCTCTCAGGATGAGCTAACGAGCCGCGGGCAGGGCAGCCCTTATGAAAATTCGGCAAAGCGGTCGGACTATTGCAGTGGAGGAGTCACGGAACCCTGTCGCCATTTCTTCAGATGACTCTTCAGACGCCGAAACAGTTTATGGCTCCCCTTCGCCAAGTGGAAGCTTATCTGACGACGGGAGTCTTTTTAAAGAGCGGAAGAGAGAGAGAATCTCCGCCTTTGATGGAATTGAAGGGGTTTTCTCCAGCAGTGGGGAGAGGTCTCCCGTGGTCACTTCAAGGCCGGAGGCCACCGCTTCTCCAGAACTTGTACTCGTGAGTGCTTCCACTCGTGCTTTGAAACGTAGGCTTCCGTTGGCGAAAGGCTTAAGGCCTCTGTTTCTAATTCCTTTCCTTTTTTGTAGGATTTTGAGGAAGTTCAAGAAATCAACCCCCCCGAGTCTTTGCCGACAGTTGGCGTTGACCTTCCGAACATCAGGGAGCCCATATCAGATTCATTGTCAGTTAGTGAAGTGCCGGGCGTGGTTAAGGAACCCGCCCCTGAGATTGAAGTGAGTCCGCCTTTGGCTCCTTTTTGTGATAGCACCAGTCCTCTTCGGGCGCCGACCACCCAACTGGTCAGTGCTATTTCTGATAAGGAGGTGGCTATTTCTGAAGTAGCAACAACTTCTGCTACCTCTGGTGGGTCCCTCAATGTCTCTTCAACCGGGGCTAGCCTCTCCTCAGTGGAGCTTGCCTCATGTTTTACCATAGTGGACGCTAGCCTGTGGGCAGAGGTGGACGCTCAGGTAGACTTTCAGGTTCCGGCTGTTGGATCTTTCGGAGACTTTTGCTCATCCGGCGCCATGGTCCAGGGACAGTTGTCCTCGCTGCGCATGATGGTGCGTCAGAACCCTGCCGTCCCCTATGAGAGGGTGAAAGCTGCTGCAGATCAAATGACAGGGGTTCTGATTATTATGGGATGCTCGTTGGATGATTGGGCAAACAAATCACTCTGTTGCTCAAACTCTTGAAGCGCCGCGACTACCTCCAACACGAACTGTTCGACCAGTTGACTGCTTTGGAAATGCAACAGTCGGAGTGTGAAGCGGTGCTAAACCCATTGGCTGATGACCTGGAGCATCGTCGGTCTCTCATTAGAGGATATAATGAAGAGTCAGCGGCTTTAGACTCCAAGATAAATCTTTTGCAGGCTGAATTACACGCCGCTAAGGCCAGACAGGATGTCCTTGCTGACTCCAAGGCTGAGCAAGAACTGGCTATTGCGGTGGATGAAGACCGTATGGCTCTTACAAAGCAAACGCTGTTGGAGGTGCAATCCCGGAAGGCGAGCCTGAAGGAAAGAATATCTTCCCCCCACGTGGGCATTTTATCGTTAGAAGAACTGTTCCGGGACCTGCCATGAGGCCCGTGATTTGCTCCATCTCTTTTAATGTGTATTTTTCTTATTTCTGAGGCCTCGCCTCAATACTCATGTAACCCCATTTTGTCATTAATGAGAGGCATTTTATTTTGGACACAGACGTTCCTTCTTGATGCCTTGCTGTGGTGCATACATCTTTATTTGTTATCTCCTTTCTTTTTTCCTTTTCTTTTTTGTTCACATTATCGAGTTGAGTGCCCTTTCGGGTTTTCACCCAACCCGACCCCCTCTTGCTTTTGCCTACACCCCTTTCGAGTTTTCGTGTAGTGGGGTACCCTATTCTGCCCATGGCGCCCTTTGCGGGTTTTCACCATGGCCGGGTTTTAGTTCTTTCTACCCTCGCTCGACGGGTGGCTCGAGTGAGTCCAACGAGGCATCTCTATTTTTAGCCACATTTCTTCCTTTTTCCCTTTTTTGAGGTGACGGGATCCTTTGCCATCTATCAGCCGCTAACTCGACAGGGACTTTTGCTGTCCAAAGTAACGGCCTTCTATTCTACTGTCGGAGTGACGGTCTTCTATTCCACCGTCGGGGTGACGACCTTCAATTTCACCGTCGGGGTGATGGCCTTCTATTCTACCGTCGGGATGACGCCCTTCTATTCTACCGTCGGGATGATGCCCTTCTATTCTACTTTTCACCGTTGGCATGACAGGGACTTTTTCTGTCATAAATAACGGCCTTCTATTCTACCGTCGGGATGACGCCCTTCTATTCTACTTTTCACCGTTGGTATGACAGGGACTTTTGCTGTCATGAATAACGGCCTTCTATTTTACCGTCAGGGTGACGGCCTTCTATTCTACCGTCGAGATGACGGCCTTCTATTCTACCGTCGAGGTGGCGGCCTTCTATTCTACCGTCGAGGTGACGGCCTTCTATTCTACCGTCGAGGTGACGGCCTTCTATTCTACCGTCGAGGTGACGGCCTTCTGTTCTATCGTCGAGGTGACGACCTTCTATTCTACCGTCGAGGTGACGGCCTTCTATTCTACTTTTCACCGTTGGTATGACAGGGACTTTTGCTGTCATAAATAACGACCTTCTATTTTACCGTCGGGATGACGGCCTTCTATTCTACCGTCGAGGTGACGGCCTTCTATTCTACTTTTCACCGTTGGTATGACATGGACTTTTGCTGTCATAAATAACGGCCTTCTATTTTACCGTTGGGATGACGACCTTCTATTCTACCGTCGAGGTGACGGCCTTCTATTCTACCGTCGAGGTGACGGCCTTCTGTTCTACCGTCTGAGTGACGGCCTTCTATTCCACCGTCGAGGTGACGACCTTCTATTCTACCGTCGAGGTGACGGCCTTCTATTCTACCGTCGAGGTGACGGCCTTCTATTCTACTGTCGAGGTGACGGCCTTCTATTCTACCGTCGGGGTGACGACCTTCAATTTCACTGTCGGGGTGACGGCCTTCTATTCTACTTTTACCGTCAGGGTGACGGCCTTCTATTTGACTTTTACCGTCAGGGCGACAGCCTTCTATTCGCTTGACTTTTATATCTGATGGAATTTGATGTTTGTCTTCTTTATTTATTTTTTACTTTCCCATTATCAAGCTGGGCGCCCTTTCGGGTTTTCACCCAGTTCGACCCTCTCTTGCTTTTGCCTACGCGCCCTTTCGGGTTTTTCACGTAGCGGGGTACCCGATTTTGCCCATGGCGCCCTTTGCGGGTTTTCACCATAGCCGGGTTTTGGTCCTTTTTGCCCTTGCCCAGTGGACAAGTCTGACGAGGCATCTCTATTTTTAACCTCTTATTTTTTAATAATGCGAGGACGGTGGCGTAGTCTGCCAACGTCTTGGCTAACGTCGGCTGCGCGAGCTTGTTGACGCTTTTCCTCTTTGCAACCCGATTGCCAGTACGGCCTTGTGGTGCATTGGTGGGACTTCATTGCTTGAATGACGTCGATCTCTTGGGTTGGTTGCCATGATCAGCTTTCATTGTGACTTAGGCGTATTTGGTGATGACACCGGCCACCTGGGCTTGTTGATGCCTGCTTCAGAGGTCTCTGCCCACAAAAGATGGTAAGAGTCAGGTTCATTAAATAATGACTATTCATGCATGCTAAAGCATATAATCCCCATTTAAGTATTTTGATCTTATTAATTTCTCTTTTTTTTTAATATGTGTGTGTTTGAGAAACACGAATTTCTTATTATTCGGAAAACTCGAACATCCTCCACACAGCTCATGAATATGTGATACGCTAATTGAAACGGAAGACTCCTTTCATTGTCCTCCCCTCGGAAATCAGCGGAAATCACAAAAGTGTCATAAATTTGGTTGGGACATTCGTCGCCTCAGAGCCATGGTCCGGCTAGCGGTATGGCTGCCTCTTTTCTATTTTTTGCCCTGCATTGCATGCCATCCTTTTTTGCATTTTTTTGGCTCTTCGTCATTGGCGACTAGTGCCTCGAGGGTTTAAGAGCTTATTGCTTTGTCATTTTTTTGTTGTTTTGTTTTGATTGTTTTGTTTTTTTGGGTTTTTTGTTTGTTTGTTTTTTTTGGATGATGGGAGAGTTGAGGGTAGAAACTCCCTGTTGTTGCAAATGCAACAGTTCTTTTGCGGCCGAGCTTTTCATTCATCGAACAAGTTGATCAGGTCTATTTCTTGTTCAATTTCTTGCTGCTCATAATGCTGGCCACTGAAATCTGGACGGCATGCGTGATACAGCTTCAGGTGTCTTCCATTGAGGGGTGGGAACTGTATGTCACCCCGATGGTCAACCAGGACGTAGGCGCCGCCTTCATAGACTCTTTGCACCACGTATGGCCCAGTCCAATTCACGTTCAGCTTTCCCTTTGGATTGCCGGCCATGACTTCTCTTTTCTTGACCATTACCAGGTCCCCTCTCTTAAATTCGTGACCCTTGACCAGCTTGTCGAAGGCGCGTGCAATGCGGGCCTGATATACTTGGATGTTCTATTGGGCTCGTAATCTTTTTCCTTCCAAATCGGAGAGCTCTTCGAGCCTCCTTTCGATATTGGTTTGATTCTCAGGAGCTAGTCCATGCTGCATGGCCACCCTGAGAGATGGTACTTCCAGTTCTACCGGGACCACGGCTTCTGAACCGTACACTAGAGAGAAGGGTGAGCAGCCCGTTGGTGTTTTATAGACGGTCCGGTAGGCCCATAAGGCTTCATACATCCGGTCCTCCCAGTCTCTTTTATTGGCACTGACCGTCTTGGATAATAGTGTGCACAATGTCTTATTAAAGGCTTCCTTCAGGCCGTTGGCTTGCGGATTGTAGGGAGTGGAAGTCCTCCAGTCTATTCTGTATTTTGCGGCCATTCTGAACACCTTTTGGTTCTTGAAGTGTGTCCCATTGTCTGATATAATTCGGTCCGGACTGCCGAATCTGAAGATGATGTTCCACTGAATGAAGCGTGCCACCAACTCCCCTGTCACCTCTCTTAATGCCACGGCTTCGGCCCACCTTGAGAAGTAATCGGTGATAGCCAGGATGTATTTACACCCCGATGAAGAGGGTGGCAGAGGACCCACAACATCCGTGCCCCATTGTGCAAATGGCCAACTTGGAATGGTTGGATGCAGATGTACGGAAGGTCTCCTTGGGATGACCGCATGCTCTTGACATCTATGACACATTTTTGCAAAATTGCCACAGTCTTCAAACATGGTTGGCCAGTAATAGCCGAGTTTTTTGATTTCTATTTTCATCTTCGGCCCGGCCTGATGGGCACCAGCGATCCCGGCGTGCACCTCTTTCATGACCTTCCTGGCCTCTTCAGGTGACAGGCACCTTAGCAAGATCTTTTTCTTGGAGTCCGCCATGATTTTGAACAGAACTCCGCCTCTTAATTCATACGAGTCCTTTATTCGGACCAACTTGATCCTTTCTTCTCTTTGCGAGGGCAATCACTGGTGTTCGAACCATTGCAGCAAGGGTTCTCTCCAGTCTTTTTGCATGATCTCTTCAGCCGCAGATACTTCTTCTTGGCCGCTCTCTTCATTTTCAGACTCTTCTTCTATCATGCTGGGGACTTGCCGCCGATTCATGACAATGATTTCTAGCTTCTCATTTGGTGGCACCGCCAAGGAACTAGCCAATTTTGCTAGGGCGTCAGCTTGTGCATTCTTGCTTCTGCCAACATGCTGTATTTCTATTCGATAGAATTTTGACAGTAGTCTTTTCACCTTTCGGTGGTATGACAGCAACTCCGCCTTTTTGACATCAAACTCCCCCTGCACTTGTTTGACGATTAGCATTGTGTCGCCAAAGACTTGCAGCACCTTATATTCATGAAGAGGGCCACTTGAAAGCCGATAATCAAGGCCTCATATTCGGCCTCGTTGTTTGTGCATGGCTTGCTAATTGAGCAGGAGGTGTGCGTGACTTCCCCTTCAGGCGACTTCAAGACGATACCTGCCCCCGCTTGGACTCTGGCGCTGCCGTATGCAGTTGGTTCTATTCTGGACGCTCCATCGAAGTAGAGTTGCCAGATGCCTGTTTGCAATTGGTTTACTTCGAGGGTCTCATCCTCTGGTAGCTCTGTAACGAGCGGAGAATTTTTTGGTACAGGGTGAGCGGCAAAGAAGTCGGCTACCGCCTGCCCTTTGATCGCCTTTTGAGGGATGTATTTGATGTCAAATTCCATCAAGATGACAGCCCATTTGCCTATTCTTCCCTTCAACGCTGGTTGGGAGAGTATGTATTTGACGGGGTCGGCCCTGGAGATCAACCTAACCTCGTGTGACAGCATATAATGTCTCATTTTCTTGGCTGCGAACACCAACGCTAGGCATACTCTCTCAATCGGAGAATATCTCTCCTCTACCCCCACTAACCTTCGACTGAGGTAGTAGAGGGCTTGCTCTTTTCCCTCATCATTCTCTTGCGCCAACATGGCTCCCAAGGAGTGTTCTGTAGTTGCTATATACAGGATGAGAGGACGGCCTTTTACTGGAGCACCCAACACTGGTGGAGTATTCAGGTACATTTTTAGTTGATCCAGGGCATGCTGACACTCCTGGTTCCATTGGAAAGGAACATCTTTTCCCATCAATTTGTGAAAGGGGTGACATCGCCCAGATAAATTTGAGACAAACCTACGAATGTAGGCCAGCCGTCCTTGTAATGACCTAAGCTCGGTCAGATTCTTTGGCGGCGGCAGCTCTTGGATAGCTTTGATTTTGACAGGGCCAATCTCTATTCCCCTGTACCGAACAATGAAGCCCAGAAACTTGCCACTGGATACCCCGAATGCACACTTCATCGGGTTCATTTTCAGCTCATACCGCCTCAACCTTTCGAAGACGACTCTGAGGTCGGCCAAATGATCCTTTCTTTTTCTGGTTTTGACCACCAGATCATCAATGTAGCACTCCACCTTCTTGTAAAGCAGCTCATCAAGATCTTCGTCATTGCCCTCTGATAGGTTGCCCCCGCATTTCGGAGGCCAAAGGGCATTCTCTTGTAGTGGAAGATCCCTTTAGGTGATCTGAAAGCGGTGTGCACCCTGTCCTGTTCGGCTATCCATATTTGGTTGTAGCCGGATGACCCGTCCATGAATGACAAGGCTTCATGTCCAGTTGTCGCATCTATCATCACTTCAGTGATCGGTACGGGAAAGTCGTCTTTTGGGCAAGCCTTGTTCATATCTCGAAAATCCACACATATTCGGATCTGTCCATTCTTATTTTTGATGGGGACGATGTTTGCCAACCAGGTGGTGTACTGGTTCTCTTCAACAAAGTCTACATCTATTAACTTGTCCACTTCAGCGCATACTTTGTTGATCAATTCCGGTCTCATTCTCCTGGGAGCTTGCTTGACCGGTTCTATTTTCGGGTCAATTTCCAGGACATGCTGTGCCACATCGGGGCTGAGTCCCGGCATCTCTTTATAAGTCCAGGCAAAGCAATCCCGGAACTCTTTTAACAATATGGTATATTGCTGCTTCTCTTCTTCTGGGATGAGGGCACTTAGGAAGGTGGCCTGTAGTCACTTTCCGTGCCAAGGTTTACTTCTACTAGCTCATCCACTGTGGCTTGGCCACCGTCTTCAAGATCTTCTGGTGCTGGCTGGAGGTCTACAAAGCCCTCTTCATCAGCTTCTGCATCTAGCACCTCCACACATTCTCTTCGCTGGCCTGCAGCTGGTACATCTTTTTCAGCCATTTCCGTCCGTTGGACCCCTTGGCTTGGATTCAAAGGAACATCCGTTATCGCCTCCTGCTCTCTTATCTCTTCTGAGCTTACAGAGCCTAACCACGTTGCTCCATTGTGTCTATTTTTTGTACCTGTCAGGAGTACTTGGGTAGTAAGAGACTCCACGGGAGTGCAGGCGAGGAACGCTGCTGCCCCCTGGGGAGACTCATCGCATGCACTCACAGCCATTTCCAGCATGCCTCTTTCTTCAGGGTAGTCATCATAAACCACCCCTGAAGGGTTATCTTTTGTTTGGTTGGCTATGCTGATCATGCCAACGGTATAGATTTCTCCCAGTGACAAGCCGAGTCCTGGGTGCTGGGTGATTTTTAACAGGTCCCTGTCCATATTCGGCAGGTACCATAGCTTTCTGAACATCTCCCTCTGACTTAGGCGTTGCCGGAGAGGGATTCGTTGACTTTCGGCCAGTCTGGCGACTGTATGGGACATGTCCGAGAATCCTATGATTGGAACCAAGGGATCTCCGGTCTCTTCCGGGATTTTGCAATCATCATCCCTTCTCATTAGTTGTTCTTCAGCCGCGTAGAAGACTGTGAAGTGACCTCCTGGGTGTGCTATCACCATGGTCTTCAATGCTCTTACTATTTGACAATCTATTTCGGCGGCTGGCTTGGTAAGGCCCTCTGGGACCAGAATGAATTCTAGCCCCTTTTCGTTTATTTGTGGAGTAGAATCATGCCTGCGATCTGGGGTGTCACACGATTGCACCTCCACCTCTTCTATTGATGTGGGCTGTTCAGCAGTGATCCCTGGCGGTGGTGGTGGGAACCACTCATCATCAGGGGTGATTTCTTTTGCTTTGCCCTTTTGAGGGGCTTGACTACACTCATCGGTGATAATGCTCTCTTTCTCTTTGCCCTTCTCAGGGTTTGGTTTTTTGAGTGTCCCTGATATAGGTCAGCATCAAGGAGGTGACACTCATACACTTTAAATGGGTGCGCGTCAGCGAAAACCCTTTGTTCTTCTCTTCCTTTTATGTATTTGATGCACTGATGCAAGGTTGATGGAATGACTCCATTTTGATGGAGCCAAGGCCGTCCCAGCAGAGCCTTGTAAGATGTGCTCGCGTTGATCACATGAAATTGGACCTTTGTTCTGAAGTCCCCCAGAATCAAGTCTAGCTCCACGACCCCCAATGGTACCTCAAACTTCTGGTTGAAGCCAGCTATTCTCACATCGTGCACAGAGGTGAGGTGCACGTTGAAATGATATTTTTGGTAGATCTTGTACGACAAGATATTGACCGCGGCTCCAGGATCCACCAGAATTCTGTTCAGGGGGAGCCCATTCAATTGCCCCCTCATGTATAATGGTCTGTTATGAGTGGCCATGGGGAGGAGCATGTCCTCCGGGGTGAATGTGATGGACTCCGTACTGGCGACGGCGGCCTCTACTTGCACTTCTGCTAGGCAGGTCTCATATTGTTCTGGCGTTTGTAGGGCTGTGATCAACACCTTCCTGGTCTCTTCACTTAATGACAAGATTTCCCAAACACTAAAACGTGTCGGGATCTTCTTGAGTAGCTTGATAATCCTGCCTTCTGCTTCAACATTATCCAGCTTCAGCTTTTCTTTGTCTTTTGCGCCGCCTTTGGCTTGGAGTTCGATAATGGAACCACTTTGCTTGTCGACGTCCCTTTCTTGTACAGCCGAGAGTTTAAGTGGCATTTTGGCTCGCTCTTCAGCTGCCAGAAATTCGGAAAACGACGAGACTATGCCCCCGGTCTCTTCATTGGCATAAAGCCCTAGGGGAGGTGGAAATTGTGCCCCTCGAACTTCAGGTTCTGGGATTTTATAGGAGGACTCCCCCTGGAAGATGATATTTTGATTGGCTGGGGGAGGACGTCCCCATTTCTTTCCGGACCTTGTAATGAATTCCTGCCCTGAAGCCCCGACTTGATTAACGTTATTCGGGGGATGGTAGAATTCATCTTCTTCATGGTGCTCCACCAGACCCAGCAGAGAGGAGATGGTGTTGCATGAGAGGGTTGTAGCTACCTTCTTCTTCTTGGATCTTCTAATCTTTTTCTTTTATTTTGGCTTCGCAGCTTCTTGCCCCCAGAACAAATCTTCTTGGGTTGAGGCTTCTCTTGTTCAGAAGATGCCTCTAGGGTCAGCTTATCGAGCTCCTCCCATGGCACATACTCTTGTAGTCGGACGGGGTGTCTGTCCGGCTGCTCATATTCATCCAATTCATCAATTAACGCTTGTAAGCGCTCGAGTGAAGGGCTTCCCCCTCTGTATAATGGGAGAGGCGTTTGACGCCCTCTGTTTCCGGAACTCCTCTGGATGACGATTCGGGGATCTATTGGGTGCCACACCGGGGCGACGGTTGGCACAGGTGGCTGGGACGTCACTCCCCGAATGTACATTTTCGGAGCTGGCTTCTCCTCGGGTTTCTTCTTTTTTGTCTTGCTGGGTACCTTTCTCCATTCTTCCTGTTCCCTGATTGGGGTGAGGATAAGACTCTTATAGGTGTTCTCCGTGCTGGCCTCGGAGATCTCTTCTGGTAGCTGTTGATATATAGAGATCATGTTAGCTCCAGCTTGCCGGGCAGGCAACTCGTGCGGCTGGCGTGGATCAACTTTGTAGTCCCCCATATGCAATTATCCTTTCTTGATCAAAGACTCCATGATGTCTTTGAACACGTAGCAGTCTTCTAGAGGGTGCCCCAGGATCTGGTGGTACAGACAAAATCGGGGATCATCCTTCTTCGCAGCTTGCTCAGGCCTCTTTGGTGTTGGAAGGGTGATCTTATTGTATATGATTCCACAATCAAACAACGTTTTGGTCTTTTCCTTTGGGAAAGAGTACAACTTCCTCATTTTATCTTGGAAAGGAATGACCTATCTCTTTGGTTCAGTTTTGTTACTGGAGGTTCCGGCTGCCGCCTCGCCTTCGTCTCTTTGCTTTTCAAATGTTTTGAGGTCCACTGCATGGACCTCCTTCCCCGCAGGCTTCTTATCGGCCGGCTTGGTCTTTTGATTGGCGAATGAGTTGGTGGGGTACTTGACCAAAAAGGCCTCTATTTCCGCCACCATGTTGTTCAGCCTGTCAAATGACCGGATCTCTACTCCGATCATTCTTTCAAGCAGTTCTCTTTTCAGATTTTGCTTGCAAATCTGAACTGCATCTTCTTGATGAAGAGGGCGCTTGCACCTCATGCTGAGGTTCCTCCACCTTTGGATATAGTCCAGTGCGGACTCATCACCCTTTTACCTGGTTGCGTAGAGCTCGGCAACTGTTACCTCCCTCTCAGTAATATAGAACCTCTCTCTAAATTTCTTTTGCATGTCGGTCCAGTCAGATATGGACCCTGCTGGCAGACTGGAATACCTTTCAAACGCCAGGCTTGTCAGGGAGGAGCCAAAGAACTTCAAAAAGTATGATTCATCGGCCGCTACATCTCCCATCACATTGATGTAATAAGCAATGTGTTCTTTTGGAGATCCTCGCCCATTGAACTTGTCAAACTTTGGGGGCTTGGTGACACCTGGAGGCAATTTCTTCACGGCGTGGTATGCAGGGTAAGATACCCTATATGCATCAAAAGCCATTTGCTCTCCGTCTCCCCGTTCAGCGAGCTTCATGTCATTTAGTTGTTCCACCATGAGCTTGTTGATAGTGGCTGGGTCCACTTGCTGAGGATAGAAGTGGGCCGGCTGATTGCTCGGGGTATTGATGATGGCCGCCGGTGGCACCGGGGGTGACTCTTGATTGTCTAATTTCTGCTCAGGATCCTGAGCGGGCAATGACTGCTGTTGCGCAGAATAAGCTTGCTGCGACTGGTGTGGTTGCTGCTGCTGCTGGAAGAACTGCGGCTGCAACAGCTGGTATTGAGCCTGTGAGCGTGGCTGTTGAGCCGTGGCCGCAGGGTATTGTTGTGGTCGTTCATTTGTTGTCCGTACGATAGCACGCTGGGCCGAAGCTTCAATTGACCCTGCGGTCCCTTGGGGAGTCTCTCCTGAGCCCTCCACTGCTCAGGATGCATGTCCCTCGATCTCTTTGCCTTTGATCTGGCGCTTGAGGTCTGCGATCTCGGCTTGATATTGCTGCAACAATTCCATGATGGCTGGATCTATGGGTGCAGCAAGAGGGATCTGTTGCAAGGTGCCCCCAGAAGTTGCGTCTGGCGGTGGTGGCGGTGGAGGAATATCATCATTGCCCCCACTACCTTGGGCGGTGACCATGTTGGCACTGACCGCCGTCATTTGTATTGTTGGCACATCTTCATGCCCATATGCAGCTGCCAAGATTGCTGCCGCTGCTCTTCTCCTGGTGATGGCACCAGGCCTCTCTGCCAATTCTGCTAGCTCTTCATCATTGGCTGGCAATGCTCCATATCGGCCCCATATGCCGGCCATGTGGCATGCAAATATCTTGATGTTTCCACTCTGGTCCCTTTCAGCCCTCTGAGAAATGCGGGAAGGGAAAGATAGCCTTTCGAAAACCGATGCCCGGGGTTTAGCTCTCCTGGCATGCTCATGCCCATGTCCGCATGGAACATCACTCTCATCAGTGAAGCTCCTGGCTGGCGTCTGAGGAGCTCTTGGATCTTTTTGCCTCTTTTCACGCCGCAGAGGGGCGTTCATGAGGTGAGGGGTATGGTCAGATGTGACCCTTGTTGTCCCTGGCGCTCGCAGGTGGTTGAGATCATTGACTCAGGGGAGTCTTCTCTTATCGGTGGTAGGTAAGCGCACCTCCGCAGTTCTGCTTTTTTGTTGTGGAAGCGGGCATAAGCATATGCCCCCCCCCCTGACAAATTCCAGCCTCGAAGCCTCTGTGTGGGCGACGATAGTTGGGGATCCTTTTCTCAACTACATCCGCTGGAGGGTTCTCTCTTGGTGCGGGCTCTTCTGGCCTGAGCTTCTGCACCCTCTTAGGTCGCCAGACCTGTTTGAATTTGATTGGTTTTTGGGGCTGCTTGCCCTTGAATGTGTTGTACATATCTTCTCTGTTTGCCAAAGCTTGGAAGGAGTTATCCACGGGTACCGTTGGCACGACCCGTTTTGCTATAGCTTCTGTTTTCTTCTCTTGCAAATGGATCCTTAAGTCTCCAATCCGCACAGTCTTTCCCGAAGTAGACACCCGTGCACGACAGGTGACGATGTTCTCAGCTTCGGTGATCTATTGGTTGGCCTCTTTTCCCTTGGGTTTGTTGTTGTTGCCGCGCTCCACGTGATGCACGTGGCAGCTTAGCTCTTGAGCGGTCCCTTTGAGTTCAGCTTCACGAACGACTTCAGCTCCATCTTCTTTCTTAGCCTCCGGGTGAAGGATGTTGACAAACGCAACCCCCAAGAAGTTGGGGAACTCGACGACGGGAGGGAAGCTCCCAAAACGGGTTGGCACAGCGAGGTAGCCGTACCGAGCGTGATCTTGAACCATGAGAGGTCCAAAACATACTCCCGCCATTAGTCAATTAGTACCTGTTAGTCAATTCAAAATGATAGTCAATATCAATTACATAAGGCCACAAGACTTTCTATTCTGGCGAAGAGATGAAGGGAAGCTTGGTCCCACCGGGCGTGCCACGCTGTGGAAATAGAAAATTTTACAATTCCTAAGATCTCTTTACAATTGTGGTCTTTTATCATGTTTTCTCATGGATGCACACGTATTGCTAATCCAAATCCCGTCGAACGCCACTTGAGCAAGAATGACGTGAGATGAATCGACAATTCGCGCAACGCGGGCATGCCGGCCACCGGGGTGGCAATAAAATGTTCTGCCTCCGAGAGTCGAAGGGCTTTGGGTCTATTGTGCGCGCCGTTTGACTTCGTCAAACGAAAGTGAAGTGTCGGGTCCTGGACCAAAATCCCGTCATTGCCTAAGCGCAACGACGTTAATTACATCCCCTTTGAAAGAAAGGAGAAAACCCTTGATTAATCGCCAGATTAGAAAGCCTCGTGACCTTAAAACGGGACATCCGATAAAGGGTGTGAAGCATAATTTAAAAGAAATGAACCGAAGTACTGAGGGGCGAGTCGAACGCCTACCCGAACCCGCTAGACCTCCCACTCGACCAAATACTGGAGCTCTCCTTGCCTATTTATCCATTTGATCTATTTATCAAGAAAATAAGTTCAATTTGGCCTATTAGGTCTATTTGAAGAAGACAATTTTGAAAAGGTGGTCTCTTTGATTATTTGTTGGAAATAGACACAATTTGGTCGTTTGTTGAAAATCATTTCAATTTGATTTCTTTTTTTTGTTGCAAACATGTGATGATCATTTATTTGTTTAGAAAGGTTTGGTTTGACTCTTTGTGCATGGTGATGCAATCTTTTATGACTTGAGAAAAGGTCTAATTTGATCTTTTGCTCTTTTGGAAAACATGAAGTGGCCTTTTGCTCTTTGCTTGAAAGGGGTTCAATTTGCCTTTGCAGTTCTTCTTATCATTAAACGATTCTAATTTGCTGTTTGGGTCCTTTGAGCATTTGGAACGGAGTTCTATTCGTTCGGCGGAGCTCATTGGCTCAACACACTTCGCAGACGTCTTCAAATCGGCGCAGCTGACGACAGAGAGTGAGTTGGCGCAGCCGGGCTGAAGTCATAGACATCATTGAATTGACTTTCGTTTGCAACGTTGCCGACTCAATTAGAAGCTAATGACCTCTTTTAAGGGTTTTGCGCCAACTCACCCCTCGCGGGGAAAATTCGGCAGCATTTCCCCTTATCGTGGTCGATAAGGGGAAAGCGCGATGCTCATCCACCACTAGCGGAGATGGCACCAAAGAGAGGGAGTGTACATCGTAGAACGACGTAACTATAATGGCGCATGACCCCGATCTCCCAGGCATGCCTACGGAGATTCGAGCAAGTCATGACCAGACAACCCACGGGACGGATGAGTGACATGTAAACCCACCCGTCCGGGCATGGACATTGAGTTGTCCAACCCGAGGGTGTGGATGGGTCTCATGTTGGGTCATTTGACTATTGATCGGCCGACGTCACACTAAGCAATGGCATTGCTCATATGGCTTCAGCCAATGATGACTAGGGTGTCGAATCGGCGCAGCTCTGCTCTGTTCTTACAGGACTGCCAGAACCAGTGCCAGGCCGAATCGGCGCAGCTCTGCTCTGTTCCTACAGGACTGCCAGAACCAGTGCCAGGCCGAATCGGCGCAGCTGGTTACCTGTGCAAGAGGTAACAAACGCCCCTCTCCTAGAACACCCTTGCTCATGGCAGGGATGATCTTGGAGTTTGAGGTGGTATTGTAACCCATTGCTTGGTGGGCTAAACAAAGAGATCTAGGCATTATTTGCCCAGTCCCCTTGATTAGCGAAATGGGGCTCTTGGAAGGCTATTTGGTGTTGGCTTGAAATGCACATCAAGGGATGGCTGAAAACCGCAAAGGGGGGTTGACCCATTGAGAGAGGCGAACCAGGCTTGATGATCTCTTTGAATGGGGCTTTTGGAAATGACATTTAAGCGAGGGGATATGAGCATTATTTGCTCAATCTCCTTGACCATTGCCATGGGTGTATATTGACCACAATGGGGACCTTTGAGGGGTCGATTTGGACAGTGGGAAACTGGTCTTTGCGACCTTTGAGGGGTCGATTTGGACAGTGGGAAACTGGTCTTTGCAAGGCCAAAACAAAGGAGACATGGTCTTTTGAAGAGGGAAACGAGATGGGGACAAGGATGCATTACTTGAGAAGTAAGGCCTTACACCCCCATGCCCTCATTTATTGAGGTATGGAGAGGCTAGAGACCCCCCTTTTTGGCCTATTGGGGATGAGGAGGTGCACCATATAGTAGATGGCCTCTTCCATCCCGGGACCCTTTTTTCATGCAAACAAAGGGAGTTTTCTAAAAAAAAACTTGCATAGAAGAGGGGAAGTGATGAGCATTAAATGCAAAGGGAACAATGTATCACATCACAAGGAATGAGAAGCAACATCAAACATAAAAAAATGTTCTCTTCCTTAGGAAAAGGGAGGGGGGGGGGGGGCAAGTACAATGCTTTCAAAGAAACAAAAGAGAGGGGAGAAAACCACGTGGGCAACTCTTGCTCTCTTCTCTCCTCTCTTTGATGGGACAAGACAAGGCCTCCCTTTCTCTCTTTTCTCTTCTCTCTTTTCTTCTCTTATCCTCTCTTGCTTGCTTTCTTCCTGCAGGTGGGCTTCACGGATGGAGCTTTGAGCAGAAAACGCACAGGAGCTCCTCCTTGTTTCTGTTGGTTGCTTCCTTCAGAAGACCAGAAAACCAGACAGCCTCCCTTCTCCCTTTTGCCCTTCACGTAACCCCCTTTTCTGCCTTCTTCCCCAAGCCTTCTAGAAGAGAAAAATGGCCAAAAATGGCCCTAACAGGTTCCTGGTGCAACAAGGTGGCAGGCCACCTTTTCCCATATCCGGAACTCCCTTTTGGGAGGTGTTACCAAAGCTTATCCTCACCTCCCCTTTGTGGGATGAGATAATGCTGTTGCTTCATGGGCCCTTGATGGCCTTTTGAATGGGCCTTTTGGCTCTCTTTTGCACAGCCCATGAGGGGCTAGAATCGGTGCTGGCGGGTTGAGTAATGGGCTGGCAGTTTTGGGCCCATTAGTGAATTGGGGTGTCCACAGTATTAGTGGTGCTTTATTATTTGTAAATTTTTCAATTGTAGTGGTTAAATATTCATTGTCTTTAGTTAGTTTATCTATTTCTATTTTAAGTTAACTTGTGTCTTCCTGTTTTCTAGTATTGTTATCTTTTTATTTTTAGTTTTTAAATCTTCACATAATAATTCATTTCTTCTTTTTAACTTAGTGACTTGTTTTTCTAATTGCTCATTTTCAGATTTTAGGTCTGAATTGATGTTTTCTAAACAAGTATGACTTTTCTTAGTAGTTCTTAGTAGTCTACAAACGTCCTTATATTTACTATATAGTTCATTAAAGGCATCTTCTAATTTATCAGAATCTGAATCATTACATGAATCAAAGGATGAGTCAGAAGTTACCTTTTCTTCTACATCTGCCATGAAGGCCAGGTTGGCCTTTTCTTCTTCTTCTCCGTTGGAGCTCGACTCACTGTCAGAGTCGCTAATGTTGTCCCAAGCTGCTGCCATGGCTTTCTTCTTGTATCTTCTGAACTTTCTAGAGCTGTCTTTCTTCCTAATTTTATTTTTCTTTAGCTTCAGACATTCTGCCTTGATATGTCCGGGCTTCTTGCATTCATAACAGATCGGTTCATCTCTTTTAATGTCCTTGCCTTCGATCTTCTTGAAGTCTTTGTTCTTCTTGAAGTATCTTCTTCCGGACTGATATTTCTTTTTCTTGGCTAATATACGTTGTAATCTTCTAGATAACAGCGCTTCTTCATCTTCGCTGCTTCTCATGCTTTCCTGGCTGTCTGAATCTTCTTTTGAAATATCTTCTTCAGCCTTGAGAGCGTTGGTGTGTTTCTTTCTGCTTGACGATTCACCCAACCTTTCCATGTTGATCTCATGGGCCATTAGGGACCCAATGAGTTTTTCTAGTGACATTCTCTTCAGGTCATTGGCCTCTTCTATTGCTGTCACTTTCGGAGTCCACGAGGCTGGTAGGGATCTTAAAATCTTTCTGACCGTGTCTCCCATTTCATAGCTTTTTTCAAGACCAGCCAACCCATTTGTGATGTCTATAAATCTGCTGTACATCTGAGTTATTGACTCTCCTGGCTGCATCTGGAACCTCTCATACTGAGTCACCAGAATATCTATTCTGGTTTCTTTGACTTTATCAGTGCCTTCATAGGTGATCCTTAGCTTCTCCCACATCTCCATTGCGGATTTGTAGGCTGATATACGGTTGAACTCCTTCTTGCTAAGAGCACAACACAAAATGCTTTTGGCCTTGCAGTTGAGAGAAATCTTTTTCTTATCATCTTCTGTCCATTTGTCTTTCTCGTTCGTGACTAGAAGGTCTCCTTCTTCTACAATAGACCAAATTTGATAGTTGAGCCCTTGAAGGAAGAATTCCATTCTTGTTTTCCAATAGACGTAATCTTCACCATCAAACAATGGTGGTCTGTTAACGAACTGACCCTCGAAATGACCTTGAGCTGCCATTTGATCTTTTCTCTTCAGATCGTTGGATCTTCTTTGTCGAAGAGTCAGGCTCTGATACAACTTGTTGCCCAACTAGCAAGCCCAGAGGGGGGGGGGGGGTGAATGAGATTCTTAAAAATTTGGTTAACTAAACTTGTAAATAAAAACGTTCAAGACAAACACTGCATTTGACAGTTAGTGTTAGTAATCAAGAAAATAATGAATAGACAGATAAACACACAACACAAGGATTTTATCATGGTTCGGACCTCCTCTCCAAAGGAGTCCTACGTCCAGTCCCTGAGCGACACCTCAGGATCCCACTACCCAAGGGTACAGCCCCCCTTAAGGACACTTACACACCCATCAACGGTTGGTCTTCTCTTCACAACCTGAAGAGGAAAAACAACACCCTGATCACACAGGACTTCTTTCAACACGAAGGGAAAAAGCCACCTGTTACCAACAGGTCTTCTCTTCACACTGAAGAGGAACTTCTCAACAAGGATGAGAAATAGACAGGATGCCCCTAGATCAAGCTAATAGAACAATACTTGATCTGAAGCAAGGACTGAGAGAGAAAGATCTACAAAAGACGAAATCTCTCAGTACACAAAGGCTCTCAAAGGCTAACTATGAATTCAGAGAGCTAAGAGCTACAGCAAGACAATGGAGTGAGACTTGAGCTCTTCTATGGTGCTTGCAGATTTTGAATTCTCAAGAGATGATCTTCACGTAGGCACCAGTCTTCTATTTATATCTTCTTTGAAAAATGTAGTTGTTGAAGTATCCAATGTCTCTGTGTTGGATGCTTGTTAGACTGCATGGTTTGACGTGTACGTCAGGTGCGCTTGCAGTCATTTAATGTTTTCTGATCCATGCACGCAAGGAAAGGATTCTTCCAGATATTCTGCAACTTCTTTGTTGCCAACGTTAGAGAGTGGTACTTTCAAGGATCTGCACACAATAAATACCAAACAGTGGACATCTAGACTGTCTCTTGGCTTGTCAGTCAACGTTAGAAACCAGGCAGTAGGAATATACACTAGAATGGAAATACTTTTCTGCTATCTAAAAAGGTGTTTTCTATAGAAGCATAGGAATGGAAGATATCCAGATATTTATCGTCCAGTGAGATGTACAGATACATTAAATGCGTGAGCATGTGAGAAGACTTTGACTTTCAATATATTTGAATATCAAATCGATGTGATATACAAAATCGTTATGAGTACGACTTATGAAATCATTATGTGAATAAGTCGTTGTTTATGTAAAATTGTTATTCATTCATAAACAGATTGATGTGAATACAAATCATTGTACTGTCATAACCAAGTCGATGTAAGAGACAAATCGTTATGAGAGTATAAGCAAGTCGTTATAAGTGAATCGTTATAACCAAATCGCTGCGATGTTGTTTAATAGTAAACAAATCGTTGTGCACATGCAAATCGATGTGAACAACCAAATCGTTGTTTAATAACAAATCGTTGTGCTCAGGCAAATCGATGTAAACAACCAAATCGTTGTTTAATAAACAAATTGTTGTGCTCAGACAAATCGATGTAAACAAATCGTTGTTTCACTTGTAGAGTTGATACATTGATCAAATTGTTGTTTGCTTTATCGAATCGTTACACAGACCAAGTCATTGTTGTGACTTATCGAGTCGTTACAACAAGCAAATCGTTGCGTAACTTTTCGAGTTGGTATAATGACCAAGTCGTTATGTAACTTATCGTATTGTTCTGTCTTACCAAATCGATGTGAAACTTATCGAATTGTTCTGACGTCCAAATCGATGTGAAAGCAAATCGTTGTTCTTACTTATCAAATTATTGCACGAACCAAATCGTTATGCTTACTTAACAAATCGTTGTAAGACAAAATCGTTATGCTCACTTATCGAATCGTTATGAGACAAAGTTGTTGCAGTCACTTAATGAATCGTTGCGGAACGAAATCGTTGCGGTTACTTATCGAATCGTTGCGGAATGAAATCGTTGTGGTTACTTATCGAATCGTTGCGGAATGAAATTGTTATAAATCCGAAATCGATAAGGTACTTATGAAATTGTTGTGTTATGCCGTAACTTATGAAATCGTTATGCTTTGATAGAAATCGATATGGACATAGAAAAATATGCTCTGAACTTTCAATAATACAAGGTAAGAATTACTTACATATGCAGCTTGATTTATTTCCAATTTATTTTCTGTAACTGAGCTTCATATAAACATGTCAGAAGGTTTTTGTTGATCACCAAAAATATATATATAATAATTAATATTATATGGGGATGGACTGATCATCATCAATAACATCATCACATTGGAAAGGATAATTAAGAAAATATCTAACTAAACTCTAAGGTACTAAGGACACTCCATCGTTATGACTCCTGGTCGCTCATCACTCCATTCCATTCCCGTTGGTGTGCGTAGGGTCATCATCTGACTTACCTGAAACACATACAACAATAGCGCAGGGTGAGCGATAACGCTCAGTAGGACTTAATATCTCATATAAACATGCATGCTTTAAGTGATTAATGTCTTATCAGGCAGAATAACTAGAGAGAACTATCAAGTATAGTCGAGAGAAAGATAGCACACGATAGCAAGAGAATGATAGCACTTTCAAAAGAATAATTGCAAAACTAGCACGATAAAGGATTGGCCATATAGTGAAAGAATATGTAACGTCTGCACAAAGGTGCAATAGCACTTCCCTGGTCGAGCATCATGTCAACCCAGAGATATAGTAAATAATTGATTGATTGTCATAGATTAAATTGTGATTGTTATTAAATGGCGCTGGGTGCATGCCATACACACCTTGATCATGTTACCCTCACGAGAAAATAGCACTCTTCGGGCGCTCTCCCATGGACCAGACCGGGCCCTATTGCTTTGGCATATATCACTATTTGTTATTTTAGACAATCAATTTAATGGCAAATAGAGTACCAAGAAGAGATGAGAGTAATAGACGAAATAGATGAGAATATAGAGTGAAAGTGAACAGATGAGAGTAACGAGATAGTAGACGAGATATGGGTATAATCATAAAACAACGTTAAGCATTGATAGAAACAGTTGCACAACACTAGGTCGGGTGCCGGCAGTCTGGTAGAAGTCACAACCGCCCACTAGTTGTGCTATGAACACAGGATAGACGGTCCGGCGTGATCACAAGGTAAGAGAGAACACACTAAGGCCGTTTGGATCATGCTGATCCCTAAGGGTGTAACAGGTTTTAAGGGTACAACCAGCTCGTCGGCTAAGGACGTGCGCTAAAGCCAAGAAGACTTATGGAGGCCTTGACAAGGAGTCCCTGGCCAAGTCGGGAGTATTCCCGGTGGAGAGGTGGTCCATGTCAAGAAAGTGTGTATAAAACAAGTATCCGTCCTGCCTCGAGTGCTGGAAGGCCGAGGGAAACGATCACGGTATTCAAATCACACGATTATATCGAAAACAAGTGTAAATAATTAAATAGGGGAAATTTAGTAATCAATTTCACTTAATTATCAGATACGTTATTGAGTAATTTAATAGGGTTTAATGGCAAACATGATTGTTAAGTGTGTGTAAGTGTAAAAAATCAAGAGAGCATAATGGATTGTGCACATAGATTTTAAATTAATTAGATTTATATAATTATTACCCATTAATAATTATTCAAATCGAATTATTCATAACAGTGTTTAATTGAGGCTAAACAATGGCTAAATAGCAATTAGAGTGGGGGTATATAAGCAAAACTAGGTTATGGCAGAAATTTCAAAAATGCGACAGGGCGGTCTGGCACGATAGTCGAACCGGCCTGGCCTGGCCCGGTTCTGGGGGTGAGAACGCGACGGCACGGGCCATCGCGTTCATATCGCGACGGTCTGGCCGACCGCGACCCCTCTAAGGTCGCGACGGGTCAGGCCGTCGCGACTTCAGAGGTACGGCCCGACCCAGAAAAGGGGTTTTTCCTTTCTTGGAGTTCGGTCCTTCCCTCCCAATCATGCTACAAGGTACTTCAAAAATCTATATAAAATCGCACAGTAACCTAAAAATCTTGAAACTAGTTTTAATCGAAAGAGGACATGGTGATCTATCACTGGTAATGATTAATTAGAAAACAATCATGTATAGGGCATGCTTTGGCTAGATTACTTTTCGTTAACCTAAACATGCATAGTCAAAGATCAACGAATTAATTAGGATGGATACATGATGGAAATTAGGGAAACTAGGGGTGTTTGAAAGGTAGTATCATGTAGTATTTAAGAGAATAAATTCAGGGCACGGGATCAAGCACATGCAAGGATTTAACGTAAACAAGAGGGTTCGAGTGCATGGACATGATAGGGTTTGCAACAATTAATTCGCTCTCATGAATGAACGAAAAAGAGCAAAACGAGAGGGCTTTTGAAGAGAATCATGCAGGCTACCTAGGGTAATTTACACGATTAAGCTTGAGAGATTGCCAACCTTTTTATGTTGTGATGGAAACCTAGGGTTTAGACGAAGAAGGTGACGGAAATCCCTTGCTCCAAGCTTCCTTCTCTCCTTGCTCTTCGTCCTCAGCTCCTCTCCTCGTCCTCCAAGCTCCAATAGTCGTTCTAGGGTTGCTAGGGCCGAAATTGGGTTGTATTGGGTTGCTATAGAGTCCTTCTTTTTTAAAACTCCTCTTTCCCATCAAACTCTTAATTTCTATATTTATCCCCCTATTTCTTACCTTTATCAACCTAATAAGCTTGGGGAGAAGTCTAAATTCATGGGCAAGGGTTAGGACAGGATTATGACCCTTTTTAGGATATTTATAACCCTTTTTAGTATTATCTTGCTTTTATTTAATTTATTTATTAATTAACTCCGAATTTCACATTTATCTCTCCATATTTTAGCATTTATCCTCTAGTTGGCTTGGGAGAGATCTAATTTCGTGGCTAATGGGTTAGGATGGGATGCGTACTCCTTTTTAGGATAATTATGGGTTATTTAATGATTATCTTAGCCCTTTTCCATTTATTATTAATTTAAGTGTGAATTTAGCTTAATTAATTCCCATCCCAAGATGGGCTCTTCTCATTTGAGCCATTCTTTTATGCTTGGACTATTAATACAACCCATTCCTAATTTAGCTTAATGGGTTTTAATTTAATTCTACTTATTCACCCTTTTATCTAATTTAAATCTATTTAACATATTTATTTAATTGGTTTTCTTATTTAAATTTAATTTAATTTTATTTATCCTGATATTTCTAACCTTTATCCACTAATTGGGCTCTTGCTCTTGGCCTAATACTTAAATATGGCTCAATTGTACAACCCATTTATTTAATGAGTCTTAATTATCTTTTTATTAAGAATTTATTCTTAGGCCAAGATTGTCTATTGGTCCAATTATCATAATGGGCTATCAACCCATATTATTTAAAGTCTACCCACACGTTTATTTTGATTTTTAATTCACTTTAGCTCATATAATAATGAGTTCTCCAACTTATTCCTTAATTACGACAATAATTCGCCTAAATTCTTAAACTAAGTCCAAATGATTTTTCTATACCCAAACTTCTTGATGGGTCATTAGAGAATATTATTTAAAGCATAACTATTATTTTTACGTCATTTTTATATAGGTTTTTACGCATGCGATAATGATGCGTACCTCTTTTAACTAGTTTGAATTTATTAATTGATAATATTTCAATTTATCTTTATTTTTGAATTAATAGATTTTCCGAGATACTACAATGTTCCTCTTCCTTTCAGGCAGGGAAGAGGTTGGGTGGTGAGGAGGATCAATAAAATAGCAATGAAGGCCTTGCGATCTAGAAGGTTGTGATGATGAGACTCTTTCATCGCAAACATGTGCTTCTAATTCACACTTGGCACATGCCTCGTTTTCGCTCTCACGTAGAGACCACCGAAAGTCTTTCTCAAATGGATTTCGAATTGTGACATAGACATCGGCGGCTTGGGATGGGAGTTCTTGTTCATCATGTGATCCTCCTTCATCATCTTCTACTATAACCTATGTATGCATGCTCTTCTCTGCCCTAATTTGTCTCAAATGTTGTGCCATCGCAATCTTGACATCATATGACACGCTCGAACAACCGTTAACTTCACCATATCCTGCACTCTGACCTCTTTCCAAGTGTTTCTTTAACAGGAGACACCTCCCCCACAGAACTACATGGAACAATAATTGCATTAAAATCGATGCCTATTCCCCTAAAGCATTCGTCCATTTTGCAATCCAGTATCATCACTTTGTCCTCGTGGAGGCATCTATAATGTTACAACAATCACATATGAGAATACTATTAACATCCATTAACAAGTTGACATAAATATACAACATCAAAATTAAACATAATCTTCATGCAATAATCACTAAAAAAATAGCACATGAGATTGTAATCCCTCTTCTTTCCATATCATCACACATTCATTTTACTTAAAAATATGTCAAATTTATATTAAAATAATATAATAATAATTAACCAATTACATTAATGAACATGCACTCTCATACACTTAAATGATCACTCTATACACTTATAATGTTTCTACACCAAAATAAACATGTTATCATAAATCATTAAAATAAAAAAATTAAATTTAAAAATTCAGATTTATTCATCAAGAACCCTAAATCATCCCTAAAATGGCTATTTTCTTCTTGCAAATAACTATTAAACACTTATATTGAAGTTTCCAACCTAAATCTTGCTTCCAAATGTAAAAAAATGAAAAAATGAAAGTAGATCTGGGGTATGATACATACTTTGAAGAGGGAGACTTTTCTTCAAAAAATCTTCAATCTCAAGTTGGGAAGGGTGGATGTGCACTACTTAAACCCTAAATCTGAAAAAAGTAAAAATAAATAAATAAGAAATCACTTGAAAATGGTGAGGGGGAAGAAGGGAGGAGGAAGAGAAGAGGAAGAAGAGTATACCTGCGCAAGAGAGAAGAGCCTTCGGGTTGGGGGGGGGATTTGGGAAAGTTAAGAGAGAGGGGAAAAGGGGGGGGGGGATTTGGGAAAGTTAAGAGAGAGGAGAAAGGGGGGGGGGGGGGGGTTTAAAGACGGGGATCCGACTAGACTGCTTCGGTCTGATCAGATCCTATTCGGATCTAGCTCGACAGCGACATGCTGTGGGTCGCCCTGTCAGGGGTGACCTGATCGTGTTAGGACTCGTTGGACCTATGCTTTTTCATAGATTAGATATGACAATGACTCAAACCATGAAACCTAGAAGCAGACTCATCTTCTTGGTGCCATGGGGAATCGGGGAGAAACACTCGAAGAGGAAGCCAGAAAATGGAAGGATGCAAGTGAGTCCACATGCTACTCTTTGAGGGTTTGCAAGTTGCTTCTTAACTTGGGAATGTAGACGAAGACAGTTTATGATAGATTTGGAAGAGATAATAGACCTGCCGATAGGAAAGGTAAATTCACATTTTATAAGCCTTTACATAACCACAATCGAGTCATGAGGGCTTGCCTCATAAAGGTGCACGTGTAGGCGAAGCTGGCGTTGGGCTTCTAACGTGCCTACTTTTCACGTGGCCCAATCGCTTGCTTTCGATGATTCTAGTGCGGCATTTAAATTCGGTCAACTGGGTAGTCAAAATTTATTAAAAAAATATCTATGGATAAAATTTAGAGACACCAGACAACTATCTTATCTGACCCAGGCACAACTCTAGAAGCCCACATGTGCCATGATAATGCGGGCCCCTAGGGTTGTGCCTATAGATGGATAATATAGTTGTCCGACTATCAGACAACAAAGTAACACGCTAGTACTAATATGACAGTAGGCAATAATTTATTGCGGGATACGGTAGACGACAACTGAGAGAAAAGAAAATAGAATGTTAAAAGATGATACTGGATTATAAAATCATATTACATCAATCCCATGAGATGTGATATAATCTAATGAAATGAGAGATTGAGTGACAATTCACCCCTAGTGGACACCATTGGCTTAAGAGAAACATTTGTTATCCAATTGGTCGAGTAAAAAAAAATACCCGACTAGTGCGGTATTAGCTTGGCGTGTGATCTCCCACATGTCAAGCAAACATGGCAATTAAATGTGAGGCTGGTGCCCGAGCCAATTCCGATACTAACTGAGATAACTTTTATCTGTTAATCAGAATTTAAACATTTTCCTTAACTAACTTAAATTCACTACTTCCTCGAATTCAAAGAAAGGGACTATTCCAAGCAAGGTTCGCCGTACCGATCGAATCGATCGGTACCGTATTTTCCGTGGTACGGTACGTATCGAACCGTACCGTACCGTTGAGATACGGTGGAAAATTGGCATGCTGTGTTTGAAACTCATTCTGTACCATGTAACCCATTAAAATAATGTCCATTTGTATTGAAATTTTAGCTTTAAGCTAATGTAGTTTTACAAATTATGGTGATTTTAGTTTAATTTTTAGAATTTATTTTACACTGGATGAAAAATCACCCGAAAATAGTTGCATCGGCTTAATATCGAAATACATACGTCAACAATTCCGGATATTTACATTTCTGATATCACCATATTTTTCTGAAAATTATGGTGTTCTCAAAATTTATTTTCGTTACAATTTTTTGATGTCGCCCTGTCGGAGCGCGCACTTCTGAGTATGGCATTGGGCTATCATTTATTAATGTTAATTAATCCTAGATATTAATAAAATTACTATAATTTGTATCATCTCTTAATTAGTTTTATGTTTGAAATTGTATCTCATTAGACACTAATTAGATCACTTAAGTGCAGACAGAGTTTGTCGCGGTACGACGAACTCTCTGTGCGCGTACTTCAACGGACGACATTTAGTTCGAAAATAAAGTCAAATATGAAGTCATCATAATTACTAAAAAATGTACTGATTATAAAAATATAAATATCATGAGTTATTAATGCATAGATGTAAGATTAGGTCGACCTAATGATTTTTGGACACTTTTTACTTGAGAACAATTAATTTAAAATTTAAACTAAAATTATTAAATTTGTATCACATATTAATTAGCTTATGTTTGAAATTTTATCTCAATTAGACACCATTAGATCCCTTAGATGTTGAGATTAAGTCGATTACTATTTTTAAAATAATTTTTACTTGATAAAAAAATAATTAAAAAATTAAACTAAAATTACTACAATTTGTATCATCTCTTAATTAATATATATTTAAATTTTCATCTTAATTGAACACCATTTGCATCACTTTAATATACCTAATATAAAAAAAAATATGAAAAAAAAAATAACCCTTCACCCCATTGGGGTGACCCGACCGTGCCCGGGTGCCGCTGGCGCCCGGCACGGTACGGTACGCCCGTGCCGCCCCGGTTTGGGCGGCACGGGCGAACCATCCAAGTGTACCTTTTTTCTTTTTCTTTTGGACATAAAAGTCATGTTGCCTGCGCTGCAGTAATCCGACCAATTTTTGGTGGAACCACAAAGTTGCCCGGACAGCTTTGCACGAGCCGCCCGGGACTCCCGCTCAAATTGTCGTGTCGGCTCCGCAGCCGGGCGCCACCGCTGGCCCCTTCGCGCCATCATTTCTACATCTCGTGCTCTCCCTACTCATATAGCAACCCCATTTGTTTTCTCACTAAAATAAGAGAGTTAATTTCACATATCTACTTATTATAATTTAATTTGTTGTATACCCTTGTTCCCTTCATATTTGTATGTATATTCTTATATTAAAGAAGTCATTTCACCTGTACCCCATCGGATGCTAACGCCATCAAAGATAACAGAATATTTCCGGTGAACATGCAAAAAGAAAGACTACATACATATATAAGGTGTTATATATTTACATTGTTATTATTTAGGAATTTTTATTAAATAACCCTATTTTAAAAATATTTACATAAATATATTTAGTTCTAACATATCTACAAATCTATATCTTTCATTTACACTAACTAATTCAGCGTAACTTACATACTTTCTTTACAACTTACACGATTTTAATATAATTTATATTGATTTAGTGTAACTTACGTATTTCAGTTTACATTACAATGAATTAGTATAAACTATAAAGAAAGAGTGCACGTAAGTTATGGAGAAAGTGTGTAAGTTACACTAAATTAGTAGAAGTAAGAGATGATATAGTAGAATTAAGAATATTTATGTAATATTTTTTGAAATAGGATTATTTACAAAAATTCCCTATTGCTTATAACAGTATAAGAAGATTAATAAGAGCATATTAGTTTTTTTAACCTTAACCTGTTAAAAGTAAGCTAATTAATTAGGAGGTGAGATACATCCGCTGAAATAGGGTGCATCATAGGGATATACACAGAAATATGAAGAATACAAACATATACAGCAGAACATGTCAACATGCATAAGTTAAGGGGTATATATATAATTCTCCCAAAAAGGGGAAATACAAATACCCAATTCCCAACCCCAGTCCACTACTCTTTATTTATTTTTATTTTTATACTTTTTCTGTTTGACCACCATGACGTCCGGACAGCATCATAACCCTTCTCCAGGACAGTACCCTTTTTCCCTGCTACCCAGAATAATGTCGGTCGTAAAAAAGTGAGTGACATGAGTTCATGGACTAGATTCAGTTAATGTTGATGTAAAGCTTTGTCAGAATAATTTTTATTTTTATGTAAAAAGGATGTTGCCATTTCATTCAATTCCAGACCGGGCGATGCCTGCAAAAAAAATTTAATGTTGAAAGTTTTTTTTAAAAAAAAATAACACAAATATGTATAAAAAATAGCAAGCAACTTTCGGACAAATAGTCACTGAGGTGAACTCAGCTTGGAGCTAGCGTTAGAGATTTGTATTAATTGTAAAGTTGAACAATTTAGATACTTTATTGTGAAATTAAGTTGCTCAGTTTAGATGCGAGAGAAAATTTACAGTCGCCGAAATATCCTCACAACTAATGTTGGTTATTCAGAAAAAAAAAATCTCTTACAGCATTGCAATGGATAGTGACTAACTTTACGGAAAGAACACCAGGGCATTCATATCTTGCATGTTGTTAATTTCGTTTCTGATGATATTTATGTATATATAAATTTACACTATATATTCATAAGTCATTTTATGTATACACTAGTATCTATTGTCTCTGCTTCTACTCAACTCGAATTTAGATTAAAAGTATTATCAATTGCTTATTTAGATGTGCAATAAGATTGAAATGGCTTCGTTAATGCTTATAAGACTGGTGTCTATAAGAATGACAAAACCCAAATGAGATAAAATGCTCCATACAAAAGTTGAAAAGTAGTCGATGAACTCTCATCATCTGATTTTCATGGGTTCTTGAATTTGTTGATGAGAGAGATGTCACTTGCACTTGCAGCCAACAAAATGGTTAGGGGGTAGGCCTATCAAAGGATCTAGATGATCCAAAATCGGATTCAAATCCGAAAATCAAATCGGATTCGATGATATATTTTGACCCGAAATGTAACTTTTCTCCGCATTCGGGGCAAGCATCTCTGCTCCGAAATCTGTGTTTCGGGGCACCGAAAACCCGATCTAGGAACCCTTTCGTCGTGCCCCGCACCACCCCAGCCACCATTTCTCACCCTAGGGGCGTCGAGGATGGTGAGATTGGCGGCAAAGGAAGCTCCTGCGAGCATGGAGGGCCACAACCATGTAGGCAGTGAGGCGCTGGTCAGGATCACGGCATATATTCGCCCCCGAGGCCTTCTGCAAATAGTCGAGTGTCGCATTGGTCGAGTTTATGTTGCCGTCTACGATGGCGGAGGCAACGTCCAACAGCAGTTGAGGAAGCTCACCCCCACCACACCCAAGGTCCTCCCCATCGCAAGCTCTGCAATACTCGATCAGGGCCTTGGTGCCGCCGGGGGCGGCCTCGAGCTCGCGGACGAGGTCCAGGGCAAACTCGTAGCGATTTTCGTTCTCCGGAATAGGGTGTCCGAACTCAGAGAAGAAGCGAAGGAGCCCGTCCGACGACCCGTTGTAGACGGCCTGGCCCCGGGAAGGAACATCAGGTGGTCTAGGAGGCCGACGATGTGGGCGTGGGTTGGTGCACCAACATGATTACGATGCTGCCGCTCTGGGCGATTCCCTTCCCTCTGCAGCAACTGAGGAAGATAGCTGTGATAGAACCAGAAGAGGGGGTTTGCAAGATCTAGGAAGAATCAGGAGGGCAAGAAGAAGATGAATTAGACAAGGAGGAGGAGGAAGAGGAGAACATGTTGTCGGGTTCCCACTTCCGTTTCTGGGATCCTCCAGATCACGGTCACAGGGATCCAGCTTGCGGTTTATCCAAAAAATTTGGGTTTTGGAGGCGACCTAAAAAGATGGAAGTAACCGGTTACAAAGCCGGGAGCCTGTGGGGCAGCATGTGGCAGAGCGTGTCTACCTGGCCGCCGCCCAACAACAGGGACATCTTCAGGTGTTCCAGCTGAGAGGAGGATGACGAGGAGGCCTTGAAACGGGCATCTCTCAAGAAGTTTCCCACCTACGATCGGTTGCAGAAGGGGATCCTCATTGGCACCGACGCCGAGATCCAGAAGGTAGATATTCAGGGTCTAGGGTTCAAGGAGAGGAAGAGCCTACTGGGAAGCTGATCAAGAACGGTGACGGAGACAACAAGAGGTTCCCCCTCAAGCTCTGCAACCAGATGGAGCAGTGAGTACCCCCCGCCTTGCCCTTGCCCCCCCCCCCCCCCCCCAAGGAATCCAGACGCCATGCCGCACTCTTCTCGGAGATTCTCCTCCAAAATCTTGCCGAGAAAGCTCCTCATGCAGCAGAGCCGGAGTTATTCCGAGAGCCAAACCCTGAGCAAAAACCTTCGGGGCCCAAGCCTGTGAACCCACTGTTCCCAGAGCACAAGCCGCAGAAGCATTACAACCCGCTTGTTGGTCATGAGAAGCCGCCTCACAGGCCAGCTCCAGGAGGAGAACTAAAGTGCTCAGCGCGGAGGTAGATTCAGATGCTGACCCGAATCCGAACCTTCATTTCGGGTTTTGATCCGACCCGGATCCGAGCTCTATCAGAATTTTGGATCCGGATCCGCATCTCAAAGGATCCGACCCGGATCCGATCCATTGACGGGGCTACTAGGGGGACTCAAGAGTGATCCTAGGGAGGAATCATTTGATGCTTAGGTTAGGAACTAGTCGTGAGTGGTGAGAGAGGAAAAGAGCCTAATTATTCCTATGTGTAGGTGTGAAAGTCCAAGACTTGTTCCTTATCTCCTTTATTCATTGTTCATCCTCTTTTTAGCATGTGTCAAGTTCCCCTATATCTATTGCCTCTCCTCGGGCCATGCTACCTAGTTGTTGGGGTAGTTGGAAGTACGTGTTAGATTGACATTGTTAGTCTACATAATTTAAATAAATAATCATGTCATTATTTTAACTTACATGCTTGACAAGATTTTAAAATATCTTGTTTGTAATAAATAAAAGAAATTTATGTAATCAAACATTTTGAGTTTTAAGGGTATTATTATAGTGACTAGCAATTTAAATAGTTAAATTAAATTATTTTGAGTTTAAATATTTGAAGAGAATTTTAATAATGGTGTATGTTATAGTTAATTATGAATTTAGAACATTAAATACTTTGTAGTAATCAATCCTAGAATTGGTAAAATAAAATTACCCATTAAGAGTAGATGTACAAACCTTAGGTGGCATGTACTTATTTAAAATGTCTAAATCTAATTCTTAATTATTCTCTAAATATAAAATTTAAAGAACTTAATATATATAAGATATAAGTTAAGAGGTCTTTTGATAACTAACTTAAACAATATCTGAAATGTAGCACAATTGGTTAAGATACTACACTATTATTGGTAGGTCTTAGGTTCAAAACCCAAAACCGTGAACAATATTCTTTTTGAAATCGATTTATAGATCGTCGTCGGAGCTGGCCGGGTTCAGGTTGGCGGTCGCTGGAGCTGGTTGTCGGCGATTGCCAGATTCCGGTGAGAGTTGCCGGATTTCGACCGACGGTTGCTGGAGTTGGCTGTCGGCGACTGTCAGATTCCGGCGACAGTCCGACGATTGTTGCCGGATTACGCTGCGGTCACCGGAGTTGGCCGTCGGCGATCGTCGAAATTCGGTGACAGTCTAGCCACTGTCGTCGGATTCCAGCCAGCGGTCGCTAGAGTTGGTTGCCGGCGATCGCCGAAATTTGGCGACTATCGCCGGATTCTGGCCGACGATCACCGGAGTTGGCCGTCGACGACTAGCCAGCAGTGCCCAAAGCTTGCCGCCGGTGATCGCCAGATTCCGATGATGGTCGTCGGATTCCAACGATGTCCACCTCTAGTCGCCGATCTGAAAAAAAAAAGTGATTCTTCTTAGCTTAAAAATTAAGTAATTTTTTAGACTTAAGTGATTAATTAAGATATAGGTTTAGATATTTCATCAAATAATCTATAATCTTAAAAAATAAGTATTTTAGACTTTAAATTTTTATTAAATATTATCAAACGAGGCTTAGTAGGAAGGAGTTAACGTGGAAAACATGACTTAACCAAAGTGTCTTGATAGGGATAGGAGTTGGGTTACCTATCTTTGTTGCCTAAATCTGAGTTACCTTGTGGAGACTCTGAGCTTCAACTTCCTATTGCAACTCAAATCCTTTTAAGATCCCTTTGGTAGAACCTGGTTAAGGCGGTTTAGGTTCCCCTATAAATATAGCATGTTGGCTGGTGTTTGGCATGTCCTTGTGATTTCGAAGAGAGAGTTTTTGAGTTCTGGGAGCAGCAGAAGGTGTTATCCTAGGGAGGTGAGCTACTATGACATGAGAATTCTAGGAAAGCAGATCATGTTGTCAACATCAAGTTTGGATAATCTTGGAGCATTTTCCTGCAGAATTGAGGTAGGATAATTTGCAAGAATTCTTGTAGCATACATGTCTTTGTTTTATTTTGTTTTTTTGGGAACTTCTAAAGCTAAAAAAAATCCGATTTGTTTTGCATGGCTTGGTTTTACATCAGTTTGCATGGTATAAGCATGATGGCTTTACGTTCGGTATTTGAGAATTTGTTTTGATTTATAACACATATGAAACCATAAGTTGATTTGAATAAGATATGGTATGAATTTGCCTACGTCATGCATGCACCATGAACTATTGATGCATATTTGTGAAATAAGATATGGATAGTACCACCTTTAGGGGAAGTAGTTTCGTTTTTAAGTATCCGATTATGTTTGTCACCTTTGACCGATTATGTTTCTAGTGTTTCATTCAGTAAATCGATTATGTTTTCTGTGGTTGGTTTTCTATTAATCGATTAGGTTACATTTTACTTGAGCCACTGTGCATATAATCGATTATGAGTCTGCATAATCAATCTCAATATGACAAGTGTTGGTTTTGTGATGGTTTTTTTGACTAAGTACCATATACAATGTACATAAATTGATGTTGTCCATAATAATCGATTGTGTGTCACTGTGTGGAGTTTTTTGATTCAATGGCTACGTGTGTGGATGGTAATCAATTATGTGTCTTTATAATCGATTATATCCTCACTGACAAGTTTGGTTAAGTGCCACAATGTGGATGGTAATGGATTATGTGTTCATATAATCGATTATATCACTGTGACAAGTTTGATTTTTGCGGCTAAGTGCCACATTATGCATAGTAATCGATTGTGTGTTCATATAATTCATTATGTCCCACTATGACAGTCTTCAGTTTTGCAACTAAGTACCACACAATGATACATAATCGATTAAGTTTCTCGATGGCTTCTACAACTAAATCCTTATATGTGCATACAACAATTGTATTCACAATAATCAATTATGTCTCATTATATGAAATTTTGATTTCTATGACGAACTCCCATATAGTGTGCATATAATTGATTATGTGTTCACGATAATCAATTATGTCTCACTATGTGAAGTTTCGTGTGTGCGGCTAACTCCCATACAATGTGCATATAATAGATTATGTGTTCATGATAATCGATTATGTCCTACCGTGTGAAATTTTAGTTTCCGCGACTAACAATGTGCTTATAATCGATTATGTGTTCACAATAATCAAATATCTCTCATTATGTAAAATTTTGATTTTTGCAATTAAGTCCCAATAAGTATGCATATAATCGATTATGTCTCATTGTGTAAGGTTTTGATTTCTGTAACTAAGTCCCATAAGTATGCATATAATCGATTATGTATTCAAGATTATCGATTATGTTTCACTTTGTGAAGTTTTGGTTTTTGCAGCTAAATACCATACATGGAGCACATAATTGATTAGTTGTCCTGATAATCGATTATGTCTCATTGTGACATTTTATGTTTGATTTTACAATTAAGTACTAGTAGGAACATAATTGATTCTGGGGTACTCAATAATCAATTAGGTACTATGTGCAATGAGTTTTGGCTCTAGCAGCTAAGAGGTTGGTTCTCAATAATCAATTAGGTATTGTGTATGTATGTAATCGATTAGGTTCATCCGGTGACACAATGAGTCTTTTACGATGACATTTCCAATCGTCGACAAAATTGCCAATTTTTATATGGTGACATAGATTCGCGCCGTAATAAGCATGCTCCACTGTTACATTATTTACGACGATGTGAATAGTTTCCATAAATAACCAAAAGCAATTATGGCGACATCAACGATCGTCATAATTACTTCTGCTTGACAACGAGATAAGTTGACGTAAAAATCTACACTGACAAAAAGTAGAATACCCAGAAGCATTTATGGCGACACATTTCGTCGCCGTAAATACCTAAGGATATGTGTTATTTATGGTGACAAATGATGTTGCCATTAATACCATATAAGTATTTATGGCGAACTATTATTGTCACCGTAAATACCAGTTATTTATGGCATCTCCTTTTTTCTTCGTAGTTAATCTTCATACAAGCTACGTACACCACCACTAAGGCTGTTTGGAAGTGAGATAGAAAAAATTTTGTATCTTAAAATCTCTGATAGAATTACCATGTTTTCCAAACATTGCTAGCCACTCTCGGTGTTTGCGCGGGTTTCAATTTTGATGGAGGAGGGAGGCAGACACAACCTCGCAGCGATGTTTGCTTTTTCAAAAGTAGTCCCCAAGTCACTTTTGAAAAATTCGCGACGTTGTGTCTGGCTGTGGTATTTTTTTCCTCCAATCCATTTCCCGTCGACACGGACAACGATGTAGGAATTGCGTCTGTACTGTCATGGTCGAGTGAAATCGACTTCTTCCAATTTCAACTTCTTCTAATTTCCTCTTCTTTCGCGGCATTTACAAATGCCGCCTAAGTATTTATGACAACTCATTTAGGTGTTGTAAATAACTAATGCTAGTTATTGTGATAAAATGGGTCAACGTAAATAACTATGGTAGTTACTACTGCGATCGATTTTGTCATTGTGTCGGATTAAACTAGTCGCCATAAATAATTTTCATTTATGCATCCCCTAACACCCTCCTCTTAGACCCCGCCCAATTGTCGTGTCCCAGTGAGGCTTCTAGTGATCTCACGATTGTCACTGCCTAAGGCTGCCATTCCTAGCCGTAGAGTGTGTATCGTTGCCATCCTCGGCCACCGAAGTATTCCTCTCTCTCCCTCCCCCCCTCTCTCTCTCCCTCCAAATGATCTTTCAGTGCAGTTACTTGAATTCCAGTTGATCCATATCATATTGTATTCTCATAAGATAATATAAACTAGCTAACTACCTGCTTGGTGCTACATTATAGACACACTTTGAATGTACATAATTGTAACCATATACATTGTTGCATTTTGCTCAATTGATGTTGGCTCGAGCTGAGGTGATCAAAGGGATCCGTGTAGCCGACGCAATCAACTAACTCCCGGCTTCTGACTTGTAAGACCATCGAGGAATCTCGGTGGGTAGACACTCCGATAATCAAGTTAGAAAGACGTTCAGCAACATGTCGGTAGGGAGTGGAGTTCTCTCATACCTGTGAGTGTCAAGTGTCTCCCCTTTTATAGTGATATAGGCTACACATTGGAACCTTTAGATGACCCCACGAATGTCATGCTATGCCGCCATAACTGTCTCCATATCGTTGCTGTATTCGTTATGCCAAATCATGTAGATCGTGGCCTTGATGACAGTCGTTACCTAGAGTACGATCTGCGACCATTACCTCAGTAGTTATTGAGTAGGCCATTACGTAAGCCATGATCCTGAGAATCCCGCGGTCATGTCGTACGCTCCATGTCAGGTCTGGTCAAGATGGGCCAAGCTCGTCCTTAGCAGAGAAGATTTCTCGGCCCTAAGCGACATCAGGACGTCGGCCGAGCCTGAGACTCCAGTGAGCTACAGAAGTTCCCCTGTGGCATTGGCCCCCCAGGTTCACATCAGACCGCCAGGGGACGAAGTGAAGCTGTCCCATAGAACTCCTCCATCTAGGACATGTTCTGCCACGTGGACATGTTAGACAATGTGTCTCACCACATGTCCACTCACCGCATTTACTGCGCCAGTATGATGATGGCAAATCCTTGGCCACCGAGCGTGACATCAATGATCATGTCTCCACTTTGAATCCTGCACCGAATCATCACAAATCTCATATGCTGTACCTGGTCGTCATCCGAGGCAGTGGTCAAGAGCCACTAGAGAGATGCCACGTGGTTCAATCTGAGTGCTTGAGGCGACACGATGAGCCATAGCCATCAAATTGGCTTGGACCCCCAGGCCTATAAATAGGGGGGTCTGAGTCCGAAACGTGCACCTTACTTCTGTGCGTAAGAACTCTGGCCGACGAACCTCAATCCGACGAGCTTACTCCATCTCCTCCTCGACGTCTAATCTACTTCACGGATTCTCCATCCCTTTGCTTGCTTCCGTCCGAGGTATGTGATGAGTTCATCTTAAGCTTCTTCTAGTTTCGACAATTCGTCGTCTTCCAACCCTTGCCTTGAGAGGGTTCTTCCTCCGAAAACTCTTCTACCTCATCACCATCCACTACGACGTCTTCTCCTCGTCCATCCTACATTCAAGCATCAGACCTCATCCCAAAAATTTGGGACAAGGTGGTCGATGACCCGAAGGTCACCCTTGGTACTTGTGTTCCCAAAAAACCTTCTACTCACACCTCGTGGTTGCGTCGCCAAGCAGATTTACACTCCTTCGGAGGTTGACACCAGTACCCTAAAATGGGTGTTGACCTCCTCGGGACTCAATTTCCTAGAGTGTTCCTCCTTGGTCGTCCCCGACGGGGATCGAGCCCATCATTCGATGGAGCTCGGATTTAGCATCTATACCGAGGCCATTCGAGCCGATTTCTGGTATCCTCTTCCTCCCTTCGTCGTCCTCCTTCTCATCCACCTAGGAGCCTCTCCCTCTCAACTGACCCCCAACTCCTGAGGTCAGTTGTCGACTTCCTTATCGTCTGCGCCAAAGACGGAGTGCAACCTAGCATACCCCTCTTCTTCTACTGCTTCGCAATGAAGGCCTTCAGTAACTGGTTGTATTTTGCAGCTCAGATCGGACAACATGGCAAAGTCCCCTCCTCTGTGCACAACTGGAAGAGAACTTCTTCTTGTTCACTGTCTCAAGGGGTGGCCCTTCCCGACCACCTAGTCGGCAGTGAACATAAATAACAAAGCCTTTAGATCCCCTCCTGTAATACCCTAGATAATAGAACAAAATATGTAATAAAGTTAGGGCTGTTCACGGTTTGGTTCGGTCTGGTTTTGACTTTTTTTTTTTCATAAAACCGAACCGAACCGAATCGAAAATAAGAAAAAAAGTCATTTTTAAGGAGGTTGTGAGTAACGAAACTCACAATCTTCCCTTTGGGAGGAGACGCACTAACCACTACACCATTGATTTTTTATTAAATATTATACTATTTCTATTATATATACATATTTCGGTTCATATCGGCGAACTGAACTGTGAGGCGCTTCCAACTGAACCGAATATAACTGGTCGGTTCGATTCGGTTTCTCAGTTTAGACTATTTTATGAACACCCCGAAATACAATATTTAACATTTCTTGAATTTACTGAGACTTATTAGATAGATAAGTAAGGCCTTAAGAATGGTTAAAGAGGATATCTAAGGTTAATTAGGACCTTCATACCAGACTGACCATACTTGAGTGACTGATGTCTAGCATATTCGAAGCTGCTTCGACATTTACCGATAATCCTCAAAAACTCAGCGATGGCCTAAGGATAGGGCCTTGAGTATTGAGAGTCCTAAAATAATTTTACAGAAACTGGTGTAGTACTCTCGATAGAAAAACAATAAGAAAGTATTTACATAATTTAAAAAGTTTTAAAGGGCATATCTCCAATTAAAAAATTTAGGATTTGAACCATAACGCTCATTTTTATAGGGACTAAGATTAAATTTTTTGGGTACCCAATGGTATGATCAGAACTCTGGAATGAGATCATTTTGTGCAATTATCAGTACTGTTCAGGGTTGGATTGAGTATATATGCAGTTTCTAGAACGTGAGGGTTAAAAGTTAAAATAAACTATGAGGGCTTAACTGAAATTATCCTAAACTTTTTAACAACCCTTGAAAATTCTTTAATTATAGTTATAACCCTAGAACTGTCTCCTAAATTCTAGAGATTTCTAATGGATAAGCTTGAACCTAGCCATGGTTAAACCCCAGTTAATTTAGCCTAAGATTAACCTAAGCCTAACTAGGGTTACGCACTATTTATAGCCGCCACCCTCCTTCCATGGTGTGCCCCTCTCATACCTATAAATAGCCACCCTCTCTTCCATTCACACCTTATGTTACTTGGTGTATGAAAGGTCCATGTGTAGGAAGAGAAGGAGAGGAGCCGGCTAAGGGCTTAAGGCATCTCCAACAGCAGATAGGTTTCCTCTGATCCTCTTTAAATTATTAGGTAGTGAGTATTCCCTTTTAGTTTAATTCTTCTCCAAGTCGAAATGCCGCTGGATTGGTCTCCCAAATTTCTGTTCCATGTCGGAATACTGTAGCATTGATTACCTAAACCCCTCTTTTAAGCTGAAATGCTAGCAGTTTATTTACTTTTCGTTAACGAGTGCCGAAGGGACTTCGTTGTTCACGAGTGTCGAAGCGGCCTTGTCCTTAACGTGTGTCGCAGTGACCTCGTTTTTAACGATTGTCGAAGTGATCTTGTCGTTCACTAGTGTCGAAGTGACCTCGTCCTCAACGAGTGTCAAAGCGACCTCGTCGTTCACCAATGTTGAAGCGACTTCATCTTTCACGAGTGCCACGATCTGGAGAATCCCACGGTCATGTCGTGCTCTCCATGTTGGGTCTGGCCGAGATGGGCCAAGCTTTTCCTTGTTAGAGAAGACGTATCGGCTCTAGGCGATGTCAGGACGTCGGCTGAGCCTGAGATTCCATCCAAGCTACGAGAGTTCCCCATGTCATACATATATGAAATGACATGAATGGAGTTACCAATCCTCGGACAGACATGCTTGACTCTTTTTTTGGGCATGGAAGGCATAGAGCTCCAAGAATAGTTCCATTAAGTAGAAAGTTAGCGGAAGTTACACAAGATAAGGAAGTCGATGGTACTGGAATGATAGCAAACATTCCTCCTTCTCTTTCCAATTGGTCTACTAAGAGTGTTTTTTAATATATATAGTCTCGATAAGTGTACAAGCGCATTGGCGTTCCGTAGTGGTAATGAAAGAATGCTCTCTACGTTCCCTCTCCATTTTCGCTCAAACATTTTGAAAAAAAAAGAAAGTCAAATCAGAATCAAATCCTTTCTGAAGAAGAATTCTTTAACAAGATAATTTAAAAATTATCCCCTTATAATATGCCAAAAAATCACCCTAACTGGATCGACAGAAGCCATACCACTCTCCGTTTAATTTGATGGAGGGGCCTCCATGAAGTGCTTGTGTGACACTTGCTCTCGTGCCAGCTGTGCACGTATGAGCTGCCTTGTCTAGTCCTTTATGCAGGTTGTGCTTGTATGTAAAGAAGGTATGGTTTCTCATCCTGATTACTCATTCGCCTTCAAGTGCTCCATTATCTAAATGCATGCACCATAACTTGTTATAGGCAACTTTTCATTTTTTTAGGTGTATTTTGTGGAGAATGTTGGTATGATAAAAGATTTTTGATATTCATTATGTATAATGCATTTACCCTCTCATAATGTAATTCATGAATATATGCAATGGATATTAATTATGATGAGATCATAATAATGTGATTAATATCTTTTAAACACATATTCTTAATTATTCCTAGTCGAAGGATATCTGTGAGGGGCATTGGATATCCGGTTAGATTAGTACAAGTTGCCCCTGCTTATATGATGAGGGTGATTGATCTCATAATCACTTGTATGAAGACATTAGGGTGAACCTGTAAGTGTTCATTGGTGAATGAGTTCGCTGAATTGATCAGTAATGAATTATTGGATGGTAATATTACCCAATTGTCAACCAGCTAGATCCATCGTCATAGTAACATGATTGATCATTTGGCCTGAGACACCAAAGACACCTTGTCGATGAATTTCTGAATTTTGACCTTGGCGTATAGATCTATAACCATGAGGTCTTAATTAGTCAAGTGATCGGATTATGTGGAATACTTTCGAAGGTGATTGTGTGGTCAATAAGGGATCACTCCCTATTGGTAACTAAAAGAGAGAATGCTTTAAGAATGATGCTTGGGAGTCCCTAGCCAGGGCAAGACAACATATCAGAAAAAAAGGGTTGCTGATGATGTTTTATAGCTTATGATCCAAGTGAGTATGCACTTTAGGGTTTGACAGTTGACTATACCCTAAGTGCACTTGAGGGTATTGTACGAGTGATGAATTAAAGTTACACAGTAACTATTGACGGAAAGGTTCCTCGAGAAGGCTGTTGAACCCCAATGCCTTCCGAGATCATGTGGTGTGGCTTGGCACCCAACATGATCAGAGATCTGACCAATTGCGATAATATGATAATTGGACTAAGGAATTATTTAATATGAGATATTAAATAAGTTACTTATAGCCAATAAAGGGTTACTGGGCTGAAAATCAGACTGACACTTGGGTCTAGAGGGTCACACACAATAGAGTTCTAGACGGACTGGGTGGAATGGACATTATAGACATTCACTGGATTATTGTGAAAAATGCTAATGTCAATAACTATGTGATGCCCTACAATTTTGGATTTCTTAAATTATTTATGTACAATTTTTTTGTGGATTTTTTATAATTTGGTTCTTCTAGGGTGTCCCGTCGAGGGTTATTAACGGCAGCCCCGATTGTCGCCAAGACCCTTTTGACGGCACAGTATACCGCCGTCAAGTTACACTTGACGGCGGTATACTGTGCCGTCAGTCCCCTGTTGTCAGTAGCCTATGTTGCCGTCAACCTGCTGTTTCCTGTTCCAGTTTATGACTCCTTAAATGATAAGTCTTAGGGCTCTAATCTGATTCCTACCTCTAGAATTGTGTTCCTAATAGGACTCCTACCCCGTAACATTGGTTGGCCTCTATAAATAAGAGGGTTTGGCCATTAGTTAGAGATCTCTTTAGCATAGTTGTAAGTTTCTTGAGAGGAGAGAGAGATAGAGTTTTAGAGAGGGAGATTTGTCATCCTCGACCTAATTCGTGCTACTGTAAGTTGGGGCATTTAGTCTTCACCACCAGGAGGTGCTGTTGTACGATGGAATCGACTAGAAGATCACTGTGGGGGAGATTTCGTGAAGGAGTTACGGGCTTGGTGTGGCTTCGCCAATTTGATTCATCGTGGGTAGAGCATCTTCTAGGCAAGCAAACTGGGGTTTAAAATATCTGTGGTTGTATCCTGTATGTTGTGTGATTTTAACAGATTTTAATATCCCTTAAAAACTTTGTGAATTCTGGTTTTGATTACCGGTGTGGAAATAGGGTTTTTTTTCTTCTGTGCATTGGAACTTGACGGCAGAACTGACTGCCATGAAGATTATTGGCGGCACAATCGTATGCCGTCAACCTTATCTTGACGACATAGTATCATGCTGCCAACTTTTGCTAAACGATAATCGATTCTGCCTTTTAGTTCTTGCTCTAGAGTTCTGATTTTAATTCTGTTTTTGCAAAAAACGTGTGTCTTGTCAAAGTTAGATGTATAAATTGTTTTAGCATGTGAAAGTAGTTATTTTGTTATACTATTGTGGCATCATGAAATATCTCGCTGAATTCTTGATTACTGTGGCCATGATTTATTGTTATGCTATATGAAGAATTGTGTTAGAAATTGTTAGGTAAATAAAGATAATTTGTGTGTGCTTTGTTCCTACTTAGTTAAATCATGAATTTTGCAGAGTTACTTCTGTTAGTCATGTTATCATGTGGTTCTGATATGAGAATTTCTTGTGGCTGATAAGTATTTATCGGAATACGTTTCTATGCATGAGAATAGTGTGTAAATTCCATTAAATTGTAAGGTTATCATGAAATTTTGTAAATTCAATTGTTTGATATACTGCATGACATATACGTTTTGATAGTTTTCAGATTTTTTCTGAGTACCGTGGGTATTTATGTACTGTTTAAAGTTTTTCACGTGTTATATTTTAATTAGGGTGTTATTGAGCTGGACCGGCTTGGAGGCCTGAAAGTCCGGCTCTGTTTTAACTGGCTTGAGCCGAAAAAATTAACCTATTTAAATTTTTTTGGCCCGGCCTAGAAAAAAATATGGCCTGCCTTGGGTTTTGTGAGGCACGGTCCACGTAGCCCAAAATTTTTAAATATAAATATAATTTATATTAAAAATAAAATTTATATTTAGAAAGAGAATTATATTTATTTTTTCTGTAATAAATCTACTAAAAATATAATCTTTTATAAATTAAATGTTAATATAGATATAAGTAAAATATATATTGTTTTTTATAGATATATTATAGTAGATATATTAAAATTATATATAATAGGATAAAAATAAAAATTTCCTTATATTTTCGGGCTGAGCTGGGTTTAACTGGGCTTTTCCTGGGTCCGGGCTGGGTCACCCATACTGGGCCTATCTCCGAGCCGACCTTTTCGAAAATCGAGCCTGGATCGGGCCTAGCATGGCTGTTCCAGGTCCAACCCAGTGACATCTCTAATTTTAATTAATTTAAATTTTCATAATTACTGAAATTAACTACATATTAAGTTTCTGAAACCCTTGTAGCTTGTTACATATTTATTGCTTTTGCACGAGTGCATGTATATGTGAAAACAAGATAAAGTGTTCATCAAAGATGTACCAATGAGGCACAACCGCCATAAAGGCTATGAAGCTGTACTATAGAAATGCCTTTATGGGAAGGCTCAATGTGTTACGTGATACCCGAGACAACGGGTCGTGTGAGATTCTAGAGGTAGACAAGTTCCACTGGTTAGGGTGGAGAGTGCTTCTCCCGATTCTGTAGGACCAATACTTGATCGTTTGCCTAGCGATTAAGTATGTGATAGAAATGTGAGTCCTCTAGAAGTGGTTTGGGCAATGTGTCTCGGCTTGTGATAAGATTAAGGTGAATATGTAAAAGTGAATGTGATATATGATCATGGTACATGGAAAGTGCAAAGTGAATATGAACATGATCGTGAAAGTGTAAGTGAATGTGTTAGCCAAAGTGCTATGTGAAAGGGAAATTAAGCTATCTCTAAGCAACGTGAATATGAATGTGTAAGTGAAAGAGTAAGTTCTATTGTTTATCGTGTTAATTGACCATATGTGTTAATGTTTATGGCATGTTCATACTTAGTCAGTAATGTGAACAAGAGTGATATATATATGATATATATCAAGTGTTTATTTGTATGATATGAGTTACCATATTTTCATGTTATGATATACGTGGATTGTGGGTTTAGATTTTGTTTGCTTGCCTCGTCTATTGCATAGGCTCACTCTTGCTAACATTTTAAGAATTGAAGATTTAAAAGCTAATGCGTTGGTTTGGATCGCCATAGAGTGGGAAGAGTAGACTTATAGTTTAGTATTTAGCATGTTGTAATATTTGTAATTTGAGCATTTAGTGTGGTTTTGGAGATTGGCTATGTTATGTCCTTTAGTTTGTCTCTATATAGATTGTGATATGTGAACGATAAGTTGATAGAAAAATTGTTATTTATTCCGCTACAAATTCCTTCTTTATTTCTGTGAATCTCAACTCAATTGTTTGTTGTTGGGCTTATCCTCTATAACGACTCGCTCTCGTCCGACGTGGGTTGATATAATTATACTGGACAGAAGTGGATCATTACAAAATACATGTTGAAGAGCCAGATCCTGGGCCAAGCTCTATGGTTAGCCTTGACCATCCTCCTCCTCCTCTCTCTCTTGATAGCCCCCTTCTCTCTTCCTCCTCTCTTCGTAGATGGTGGATACGTGACATAGTCGACACGTAGAGATCGAGAAGAAGAACATGTCTATGTTGAGACCTTGTGTGGATACCGTTAGAGGCTGTGCGCTTGAACGACTAGCGACTCCAACGATGATCTCTCGTTCGTTTTCGCTAGTTCTCGAGAAAATTGCTACCCCGCAAAGGTACGTACAGAAAAGTTCTTCCTTGTGTAGGTTTCACTAAATTTTGTTCGATACCGACTGCCGGCAACAATATCTCAAGTAGGGAATCACACTTCCACTGATGGATTCTTTACAGAGAAGATGAAACAGTTTGAAGACCGAAAATTTCCACTGTTTCAGCAAATTAACTTTTATCACCAGTAGCTGTCCTGTGTCACCTGCTGCCACGGTGACACGGTCAATAATGCTCATCACCATTGTGCCAGGCATCATCAATTTTTCATACCTTACATTGAACGGGTAATATTGCCAACATATATCTCTCTAAGATTTATAGCAGAAGTTATTAAAGTTACCAGCAGTCTAGTGGGTGTCATGACCTCCCTTTCAGACAGTAAAAAATTTCTAGACGACAGGCTTCGGAAAAATGTTTGTAAATGAGGAGTGTGTTGTTTAGAAAGACTTACAGATTGACCCACACAAATTGATCATTGCCTCCTGAACGCCCACAAGAAACATCCAAAGACTATTTTGGTTATGTACTTCTACACATTTGATCAATATATACAATTTGTGGTATTGATGATATAAGAAGTACGACTGCCCGTGAATTGTGGGTGTCCAGGAACAGCTCATGCACAACATCGTACATCTTGTGTACTACATTCTGCACACACACCATGCAGGCCAGCACCCTTCCCATTTTTCACAAGCGTCACTACAAAGGACGCGTCTGGCAATCAGCTGAGTAAGAGAAACACTTTCTACTCTTGAAACGGGTGGAAAAGTAATCAACCAACATATTTTATTTGAGGCTTCTCAAGTGCATTGTGTTGGGTTCTGACCCAACTTAAGTGGTCCGCTTATCATGTTTAAGTTACACATAAAAGATGCACGTTTTCGGTCTAGTCAAATGGATAATTTATGGGTCTAACCCATATGTGGCCCATGAGTTCCTGTTATAGGTGGGAACCCAATAAGGCACCTCTTGGACTGGTCCTCCTCTTTATATATGGTCAGTCTTCTCCATAGACAGACAAGGCATCCAGTGACATAGAGAGAGGAAACCAGAGAGACTCTGTGGGGCTACGGTCGTCTCCTCCAGCATTTGACGTTCGCGTCGTCTTCCTCCTCGTGGTTGCATTGTCATAGATTCCGCTTCCGCTTCAGATATGCGCACATGCTCCAACATGTGGTATCAGAGCTCGTGTCAGATTTTCTGGACTCCGATGTTTGTTCGTTGTTACCGTTACAATCGGAGGAAGTTTTTCTCGTCGTCGTGCGCTACAGTTTTTGCTTGAGTCTGCCGTGCACACAGTGCGGTCCGGCCGCCGTGCAGACTTCCCCCGTGCTGGGTGTGGAGGGGAGGCAGCTGGCCCTCCACTTCAGGTGTACAGGTCACGGCCCGGAGGGCTGGCCACCGCGGTGTCCCTCGGTGCACATTGGCGTGCGTCTCCACTCGCGCTGGGAGCTGCGCACGCGGGTGGGGAGGGTCTGCGCAAGTCGTCGCGGGGGTCAGCGGCAAAAGGGGGGCAGCCACGTGCTATGCGCAGTGGGCCTCCCGCGCGCAGGGCGCGCTGGCGCACGCGTTGCACACGAGGCCGCTGCGAGCGCGGGCGCGGGCCGCTGCACACGCAGTCGCGGGCAACCCCAGGCCGCTGCGGCGGCGGGGCCCGCGGCAGGCCGCTACAGTCGCGGCTGGCGCGCGACTGCGGACAACCAGGCCAGCCGGTGCCCTACCACATGTAGACGCGACAGAGGGGGAGGGGACCCACGTGCGGTGCGCTGGGATCCTTGTCGGACGACGCCGCCGGCGTCGTCTCCCACCGGCAGGGGTCCGGCCGCCTCTGGCGTCCCTCCCCAACCGTCGCGGCGGTAACAGTTGCAATGGGAGGTTACGAAGGGGTGTTTTGAGGAAGAAGATGGGTCTTTGACCTTTTGCCCCTAATATTTTAGTTATTTACATTTATACCATGTGCTTAAAGTTTAAGGATCATTTTCTTATTGGATCCGGGTTTTGGGGCTTTAAGTTTGGATATTGGATAATTAGTAGTAGTTTTGGATATTGGGTCTGTTATGGAACCATTTAAGATCCAAATTCGGATACCATTAAGGATCCAAATCCGATTTGCACTTATACCCATAATTATCTTTTATTTTATCTGTATCCGATAAATCTTAAAACTATTTAATTAAAGGTTATTTTGTTCCTATATTTTAATATCTATTATTGGGTATCCTTATCAGGATCCATTAATCCTTTTGGACTATTCTTGGCCCATTAATGGTTATTAAAGGACATAGGGACAGTTCTGCAAACAGTTAGGATACAAGGATAAAACTGAAAAGATATGTTTGCAATACAGTGGATATTTATAAAAACAGCAGGGGTATTTGTGCAACAGAAGGCTATAACTCATGTTTTATGCCCTATTTGATGGATGTTTAGCCTACTTAAAGTTTGTTTATGCACTTTTAATTATTGCAGTAACATTAGAGATATTTTTGTGCAATGTGACCTCCATTTTAGTTATTTGCATGTACTTATATCTCTAAATATTTGGATTGCAATAATTATGTGTATATGCCCTTGCTTACATTTAAGGTTTTTGTTGTGACATTTGGAAGATAATTTTTCATATCCAAGTGTTTAGGTAGATCACCAAAGTGGCACTAAGCATGAGGAATGATAAATTTGAGCCCCTTAAGATAGTTAACAACATATAATGTAAGCATGCATGTTGACATCAATTTATGGAAAGAGAGATTTTATTGTTCAAAGTGTATAAGTTGACCACCAACGTGGCCTTATGCATAGAGAATGATAGAGTATTTCTTTAAAGGTTAATGATGTCATAATATTTTATTTTGTGCTTATGGCTTTGAAGTGGAGTTTAACTCCCAAAGGAGTACTTCATGTTCGTGACATAAGTAGGATAGAATATTATTGTGTGCATGGAGACTCTTGAAAATTTTAGTGCCCAAATGTGCAATTTTCTTGATATCAAAGTGTGCATCGTAATAGTTTTATCATCAAGTTGTCCACTAGAAGTTTTATTTTATGCCTCATAACTTGCTTCAGTTATAATAACCATATTCATGTGAGCATGTAATTTGTGTTTCAGCTGCTTCTCCACTCTTTGCACCATTCTCAGGTCAAGTGCCTTATTTAACTGGGACAAATTTCACTGAATGAAAACAAAGAGTAATGTTTGCCTTAGGGTGTATGGATCTTGATATTGCTCTCAGAGATAAACAGCCTGCTCAGCTCACTGCCGAGAGCACAGTAGAACAGAAAAGTTTCTATGAGAAGTGGGAGAGGTCCAACCGTTTGTGCTTACTGTTCCTTCAAGGGCATGTAAGTCCAAACATTAAGGGATCAATCCCAGAGCAGAAAACTGCTAGTGGATTTCTAAAGGCTATTGAGGAACAATTTGTCACTTCTGACAAGGCAAATGCCAGCACGTTGATGGCTAGATTTTCCTCAATGAAATACACTGGTAGTGGCAGTATTAGAGAGCATATCATGATGATGAGAGATATTGCAGCTCAGCTGAATGCCATGGAAGTTACCATATCTGATGCTTTCTTAGTACATTTCATCCTCAACTCTCTTCCTAGTGACTATGAGGCTTTCAAAATCTCATATAACACACATAAAGCGAATTGGTCACCAAATGAGTTGATGACTATGTGTGTTCAGGAGGAAGAGAGATTGAAGGGGGAAAGGAATCATGTTAATTTTACCTTTCATAAAGGAAATGCTCAAGCTAAGAAGGGCAAGAAGAAGAAGAGAGAAGGCAAAATTGGCAAATGCTTCTTCTGCCATCAAGCTGGACATCTAAAGAAAGATTGTGTAAAGTACAAGGCATGGCTGGAAAAGAAAGGCAGAGGTAATATATCATCCTATGTTTGTCATGAATCTCATTTGGTAGATGTTCCTGAAAGTACTTGGTGGATTGATTCTGGTTCTACTGTTCATATTGCCAAATCCATGCAGGGGTTCCTGTTCCAAAGGCCTCCACATCAGGGTGAACAAAGAATCCTTTCGGCAAATAAGACACGTTCACAAGTGAAGGCTGTAGGGACTTATAGACTTACTTTAACATATGGATTTGTTTTTGATCTGGAGGACACATTCTATGTTCCATCTTTTTCTAGAAATTTAATTTCAGTATCAAAACTTGATATGAGAGGGTTTACTTTCTCTTTTGGAAACTCCTCTCTTAGGATTATCAAGGATTCAGTTGTAATTGGTACTGGTTTATTAGTTGATGGTTTATATAAAATGTGTCTTGATTGTGTGGTTGAACAATCCCATTATTCCTTGCATAATACTGTTGGCAATAAGTGTGGTAGAATAAATGAAAACTCATCAATGTTGTGGCATAGGAGACTAGGTCATATCTCCATAAAGAGGCTAAAGACGTTAGTGGGAGAAGGTGTTCTACACTCTTTAGATTTCACTGACTTTGATACGTGTGTAGATTGTATTAAAGGAAAACTTACACACTCGCCGAATAAGGATGCCACTAGAAGTTTAGAAACATTAGAGATTATACACACTGACATTTGTGGTCCCTTTTCACCTTGTCTAACTGGACAAAAGTATTTTGTTACCTTTATAGATGACTACTCTAGATACATGTATCTCTATCTACTTCTTGAAAAGACAGATGTCTTTAATGTTTTAAGGATTTTAAGAAGGAAGTAGAGAGACAATCAGGAAAGGTTATCAAAGTAGTCAGGTCAGATAGAGGTGGTGAATATTATGGAAGATATACCGAGATGGGTCAAAGGCCAGGACCATTAGCTAGGTTCCTTAAAGAGGAAGGCATTGTGGCTCAGTACACTACGCCTGGCAGTCCGTACCAAAATGGAGTTGCTGAAAGAAGGAACCGAACACTTAAAGAAATAGTCAGGACAATGCTTAGTCATTCGACTCTTCCTTTATCATTATGGGGAGAGGCCATAAAGACACCTGCACATATTCTGAACAAGGTTCCTACGAAGGCTACTCCTAAAACTCCTTATGAGTTGTGGTGTGGTAGGAAACCTTCAGTGAGCTATATGCGCACATGGGGATGTTCAGCTGAGGTCAGATTGTATAACCCACATGAAAAGGCTTTTAATTTCAAAACAACCAGTGGATTCTTCATTGGTTATCCAGAGAGATCAAAGGGGTTTAGATTCTATTGCCCATCACATGTGCCCATCATAGTGGAGTCAGATAAAGCAAGGTTTCTAGAAGATGGTGGAGTTAGTCGGAGTGGACCTCCTCGAGAACTTTCTTTTGAGGAGTTGCAGGATCAGGCACCTACACCTGCAACAACTGACAATTTTGTTTGCATGTTCATTCCTCAGAATGACATACAGGGGAGCAACCTGTTGTAGTTATCCCACCTCCCATAACTCAGGAACCACCAGAAATTATTACAGACGGTCAACTACCTCTAGAGGTGGATCAGGAGCCAATAGGCAATCCACCTCCACAGGTGGATCAAGGGACAATAGGCCTACCACCTCCACAGGCAGATCAGGGGCCAATGTTGCGTAGATCCGAAAGGGTTAAGAAACCTGCTATATCTGATGACTTTGTAGTATATCTTCAGGAGGACAGTGTTCACAGGGGTAGAATTGACGATCCCGTGTCATTTTCACAGGCCATAAATAGTGAAAAGTCTACCTACTGGTTGGAAGCCATGAAAGAAGAGGTTGACTCTATGGCTAGAAATCAGGTCTGGGAGCTTGTTGACTTACCTAAAGGGTCAAAACGTGTTGGATGTAAATGGATATTCAAGATAAAGTGGACTCTAAAGGTAAAGTTGAACGGCATAAAGCCAGATTGGTAGCTAAGGGTTTCACTCAAAGGGAAGGCATTGACTACAATGAGACCTTTTCTCCAGTGAGTAAAAATCTCTCATTTAGGGTGGTCATGGCCTTGGTGGCTCATTTTGATCTTGAGCTACATCAGATGGATGTGAAAACGACATTTCTCAATGGGGACCTAAATGAAGAAGTGTATATTGAACAACCTCAAGGGTTTCATGTTGAAGGAAAAGAACACATGGTGTGCAAGCTAAAGAAATCCATTTACGGGCTTAAGCAAGCCTCCCGCCAGTGGTTTCTCATGTTTAATGAGAAAATTTTATCCTTTGGGTTTAAGGAGAACATCATTGACGAATGCCTTTACTTAAAGGTCAGTGGGAGTCAGTTCATTATCTTGCTTTTGTATGTGGATGATATTTTGCTCGCCAGCAGTGATCTTAGTTTGTTGCATGAAACAAATGTTTTCTTGTCTAAGAATTTTGAGATGAAGGATATGGGTGATGCCTGCTATGTGCTTGGCATTGAGATCACCAGAGATAGACCCTCAGGCGCTCTTGGTCTTTCTCAAAAGGCTTACATCTCAAAGATCTTGGAGAGGTTCAATATGCAATCATGTTCACCCGATAAGGCACCAATACTTAAATGAGATAAATTCAGTGAATTACAGTGTCCCAAGAATGACCTTGAAAGGAAGCAGATGGAGCCAATTCCTTATGCTTCAGCAGTTGGGAGCCTGATGTACTTGCAGACTTGTACACGTCCAGACATTGCTTTTGCTGTGGGTATGCTCAGTCGGTACCAGAGTAACCCAGACATGGATCATTGGAAGGCTGCCAAGAAGGTCATGCGATATCTCAGAGGCACTGTGGACTACATGCTCACATTCAGGAGATCAGATCAATTGGAGGTCATTGGCTATGCAGATGCCGACTATGTTGGTTGTCTTGATACTCGGAAGTCTACTTCAGGTTACATCTTCCTCTTGGCAGGGGGAGCTGTAAGTTGGTGCAGTGAGAAGCAAAGTATCATAGCAACTTCCACCATGGTGGCAGAGTTTATTGCTTGTTATGAGGCTAGTGGACAGGCCATTCAGTTGCGGAATTTGGTCATAGCTTTGCCATTTGTGGACTTCATTGCTAGGCCGATGAAGATCTACTCTGACAACTCCGCTGTGGTTTTCTACTCTAAGAATAATAAGGCATCCAAGGGTGGTAGAGCCTTGGATATAAAGTATTTTGCGCTTAGAGATAGAGTGAGAAATCATGATGTGTCCTTTGAGCATATTGAGACCAGTCTTATGGTAGCTGACCCTCTCACTAAAGGACTACCTGCTAGCACTTTTTGTAGTCATGTGACTCGGATGGGGCTTGTTAGTTCCTTCAATATGCTGTGACATTTACAGTTGTGACACTATAGTTATTTGTGTTCACTTTTATATCATGATTCTCTATTTGTTTTCTGTCCATTACATTTGTTATGTGCACTTGTTCTGGTTTGTAATTGGCAGAATGCATACACGTGTGTGTGTGTGTGGTGACCAGCAGACATACATCAGGTTTTAGTTTGTTTGCAGTGCCAGATATAATGTTCAATTGTGGAAGGTTGGTGATACCGTGGTACATGGAAGGTCGTACATGACTGAATGTATTTGCCGCCATGACTCATATCATTTGAATTTTCATAATTTAGACTTACAGATCCTTTGACTGGAATAGCGTGTGGTTTTGTGTTTTATATTGCTCACGCATATCGATTTTCTTTACAGGTGCAGCCCAATGAAATCAAAATTTTCAAAAGTCTTTTCAAAATTATATGTGTTATATATGAATATTTTCGAAAGGAAAATTTTGATGATGTTTATGATAAGATGGACCAAGTGGGAGAATGTTGGGTTCTGACCCAACTTAAGTGGTCCGCTTATCATGTTTGGGCTACACATAAAGGATGCACGCTTCCGGTCTAGTCAAATGGATAATTTATGGGCCTAACCCATATGTGGTCCATGGGTTCCTGTTATGGGTGGGAGCCCAATAAGGCACCTCTTGGACTGGTCCCTCCTCTCTATATATGGTCAGTCTTCCCCATAGACAGACAAGGCATCCAGTGACATAGAGAGAGGAAACCAGGGAGACTCTGTGGGGTTATGGTCGTCTCCTCCAGCATTTGACGTTCGCGTCGTTTTCCTCCTCGTGGTTGCACCGTCATGGATTCCGCTTCCGCTTCAGGTATGCGCACATGCTCCAACACATTGCCCTTTCAATATCTTGTTCTTGAGCATATTCCATTTAAACACTTGATTTACGTTCACATGACACTCTAGTAACCATCCCCTCCCCTCTAACCATAATGCTTCTATGATCTCATTTTCCCTACATTGCTGATATTTCGTCCCCTTTTTGTAAATAAAATATTAAGCATATTTTAAGTCCTTTTTGTAGGGACATAGTCTCATAATGTCAATAGATAAGAGTTGTCTCTTTTGTTGCTCAGTTGACGAGCCCAGAGTGGGGGTGAATGGGTTTTTTTTAAAATTATTTGATTAATACCTGTACTTAAAACATTCACACAAAGACGTTCTTCGATGAAGGTTGGTGAAAGTAAGAATAAATAGCAAACACACACACGAAATCAATCACACAACACACAGAGTTTATCCTAGTTCGGACCTCCTCTCCTTAGGAGTCCTACATCCAGTCCCTGAGCAATAACTCAGGATTCCACTAACTAGGGTACAGTCCCCCTATGGACACTACAACACCCAGCTCAGTTGGTCTTCCTTCACACGAAGGGAACTACAACACCCTGGATGCCCCACCAGGTCTTCCTTCACCACGAAGGGAACTACAATACCCTGGATACCCCACCAGGTCTTCCTTCACAACAGAAGGGAATAACTCAGCAAAAAATAAGCAATAAAACACGCCCCTAGATCAAGCTTTAACAAGCCATAATCTGAAGCAAATAGCCCTGAGAGAATGAGATCTAAACAATGGTCTCTCTCAGAACTACACAGGCTCTCTCTCAAGATTTCTATTACAGCACAGAGAGCTAAGAGCTCAGACTAATGGAAATGAGGCTTGGCTTTTTTCTAGAGAACTCACAGAGAAGTTGAATGCAGTTGCTTGGAAGCTATGTTTCTCAAAAGGTCATCTTCTCTGGAGTTTCACTTTTGGTTATATATATATATATCTCTTATTTGAAATTTGAACGTTGAGAAGTCCGTTGTCTCTAGCTTTGGTAGACGTTAGACTGAATGGCCTTTTGAAGCTGTTAGTCAACAATCTTTTATCCATTTGTGCACGTAAAATCTTCAGTGTTATTCTTTGGCTTCTATTTTGTCCAACGTTGTAAGATGGACTATCATCAGATATCTGCGCATATTTCAAGCTTAAACGATGGACAGCTAAGCTGTCTCTGATGTCAGTCAACGTTAGAACAAATAATCACAGAAATAGTAATGCCAAATAGCTGTTCTAAAAGATACACACAAAGTAAGCACGATAATGGACGTTATCGTCTACATGCATGCAGAGATATGTTCAGTCTACATTAAATGCAAAGGTGTCAGAAGGATATGCGTGACGACTTTGACTATTCAATGCTTTGATCAATAGCAAATCGTTGTACATAAGAAGTCGATACATTCATGACTTATGAAATCGTTATGATCAAGTCAATTTATCTAAATCACTGTAAGACATAACCAAATCGTTATGTTTGCTGAAGAAATCGTTGTGGAGAGCAAATCGTTGTGTTCAGTGAAGAAATCGTAATGAATACTTAAGAAATCATTGCAAAAAGTAAATCATTATAATTACTAAAGAAATCGATGCGCAAAGCAAATCGTTATGATTACTAAAGAAATCGATGCACAAAGCAAATCGTTATGATGACTAACGGAATCGTTGCGATGAGCAAATCGTTACGATGACTAAAGAAATCGTTGCGATGAGCAAATCGTTACGATGTCTAAAGAAATCGTTGCGATAAGCAAATCGTTACGATGACTAAAGAAATCGTTGCGATAAGCAAATAGTTATGATTACTAAAGGAATCGTTGCGATGAGCAAATCGTTACGATGTCTAAAGAAATCGTTGCGATAAGCAAATCGTTATGATTACTAAAGGAATCGTTGCGATGAGCAAATCGTTACGATGACTAAAGAAATCGTTGTGATAAGCAAATCGTTATGATTACTAAAGGAATCATTGCGATGAGCAAATCGTTACGATGACTAAAGAAATCGTTGCGATAAGCAAATCGTTATGATTTGCTAAAGGAATCGTTGCGATGAGCAAATCGTTACGAGGTCTTAAAAAATCGTTGTAGCTCTATTAAAACCGATATACACTAAGGAAATCGTTGTGATTTTCAACAGGAGTCGATGTGGACTTAGAGAAATATCATCTGATCTTACAGAGGTGTTAATACTTACCAAATATAGGCTTGATTTTCCTTGAGATTTCTCCTGTGCTAAAAAACTTATAGAATATGTTAGAAAACTTTGAGAGGGTTTTGTTAATCATGTTTTGTTATTCACCAAAATCAATATGTAATTAATTAGAATTATATGGGAACAGACTGATCATCAAACATACTGATCATCAATCTCCCCTTTTTTGGTGATGACAAAACTTATCAATAAGCATAAGTAATCTAAAGCTTTGTATGTCAGAGATGTTAAATATATTTCTCCCTCTTTTTCTCATGAAGCAAAAACGAAACTGAGACAAAGAAGAAGAGAACAGCAAGATAAGAATTTTTATTACTTTTGAGGATTGGAAGATTGTTGAAGATAGAAGGTAGGAGACAGAAGAGAGGCAAAGTGTATGATGACAGGCAATGCCTGGCATTCCCGCTCTTCAAAATAAGCTTGAAAGGCCCCAAGCTCAATTTGATAGGAGGGTCCCATGGTGGGAGCCATCCTCTTGATATGAATTTGCCTTTGATCTGAAATGAAATCCCCATATTTATCACTGCCGAGGGCCATCTTGTAGGATGAGAAAGACCCAAAACTGGCAAACCGAAGAAAGGCATCAATCTTGAGAGGATATAAAATCTGATGTGATCTAAGCTCCTTTTTTAAATCAAAGAAGACTTTGTATCTTTCGACCCAAGTCAGATAGGAATCCCAGATGAGGTGTAGAGAGTTGGCATCCAAAAATTCACTGGGAGTCAAAAGAGGTTGATTTGAGCTGGACTGAGAAGCATTAAGGTCTTCTAGCTGCTGAGCAGATAAGGGATAGAACTTCTTCCAATCAACAGGAGACATCATGTCACATTCAAAGAGAATAGGGGCAAGGATATCTGCCTTGATATACCCCTGAAGATATTTCTTGAAGATAAATCTTGGAAAAGACAGATCACTACCTTCTTGCACAAATAACCTAGACATGACCCTTGCAGCTCACTCAAAAATAAGTGTTCCCACAGAAGAGTCCATAATCAAGGCATGGAGAGGGGGAAGGAACACTACATCAGGAATGTCTAAGGTAGCAAAATCAACCTGAAGGGATTCAGTATGAGCTGTGCTTGAACTGAGAGCCCTGATGGCTTCACGGAATTGACCCAATTGATGTTCAGGAATGCAGTTAATATAGCAGTAATCACAGTACATCTGATACTGCCCCATGAACTTGATTTCCTTATGAATAAAGGGTCCAAAAAGATGTTTATGATGAATTTGGAACCATTCAGAGAGAGGGAGAGGAGCTTCTCTGGGTGGATACCTGGCGGCTTGAGCCCGACGAAATTTACTGAACAGATCTCTATTGCTCCGAGCCCACTGTTCTTCAGTTTTGGCTTCAGTCATGGAGAAAATTTTTGACTGTTGAGCCTTAGAGAGAGAGGTGTAAGGAAAGATGGTGGTAAGATGATCTGAAAGATTTTGGAAGAGAAGGCCAAAAATGTGGGCAAAAACTACTTTTTGAAGATATTCTTCATAGATAAGTTTCTGCTTATTTGAGATAGAAAGGGAAAACCAAAGGGGAGGATAACAAGTTTCAGAGCAGACAGGATGGGTGGAAGTGAGTCTCCTCTTTTTAGAGACAGGGCTAGAAGAGCCTGTCCTGTGAATATGGGTCCCAACAGCTAGGACTGAACGAAGTATTGCTACTTCAAATTCATCCTTGATATCTTGGATTTCAACCTGAGTAAGTTGGGCACCCTCAGGAATAATGGTAATAAAGGAAGGAGGTGTAGGTGGATTGAAGATTGAGGCAGGAGTTATGGTAGGGAGATCAGAGGGTCCTGAGGAGGAAGGACCAGAAGAGGAAGAGGGTCCAGCTGAAGATGATGCTGGAGGAATCTGAAGAGAAGATGAGGGTGGAGGAATGATGGTGGAAGAAACAGGAGATGAAACAGATTGAGAAAGAAATGGTGTAGGAGAGGATATAGGTCTTGGACGGGGTCGTTTAAAGGTGGTTGGAGCTGGAGGGGCAGTGGATAAGGTAAGTGGAGAAGGAGGGGCTGGAGTGGGAAGAGTAGAAGTGGCAGGGGGCTCATGAGCTACAGCCTATTCTGCTCTTACAGCCACAGGTTCCACTAAGATAAAAGCATCCTCGCCCGGTCCTGTTGGCCCAGTCCCCTTACTGATATCAGCATCTTCAATAGGCATACTCTCAGATAGTTGTACTGCAATACTTGGCCCTGATGGCCCTGCTGGTGCATCAACTGAAGGCCCTGATGGCTGCTCCACTTGATCAACATCAATTGGCCCGGATGGCCCTGCATTACCTTCACTTTGCCCCAAAGGCCCACACTCTTGAATAGAGGGCCCTGAAGGCCTAGGAACATCTCTTGTAGTGCTCTGAGGGGCAGAAGGTTGAGGAGTAGGATCTTTGGGTCCTACAGCCTTCAAAATCTCAGACACCATCGTCTTCATTGTGCCCATTTCCTTATTGAACCACTTTATGGCATTTCTTATCTGAGATATATCATTGGAAATTGATTCCTGGCGAACAATAATAGAACTCACATTTGACTGTACTGAGGATAAAATCTCATCTTGTGCTTCCAACCTATCCATGACAGGCTTCAAATTTATCTTCTGTATCTTCCTTAGCCTTCTGTGTGCAATCCTCTTGCCTCTCTTTACCACCTGATCCTGATCTTCAGCATGAACTGTATTTTGCCTTTCATGCTCAGGGACATCTTCAGTGTGCTCCCCCTATGATGCTGCTTCCTGCTCATTCTCTTGCTCCCCCTGAATGGGAGCATCTTCCATCATTGTGTCATCTTGGACAAATGATTGCTCCTTCTCAATGGGAGCTTCATCCATAGCTACTTCCTCAGTGTGGCCCACTGCCACGGATTCAGATATATGAGACTCACTGCCAATTTGCTCCCCCTGGCTGGGAGCATCTTCTGAAACATTTTCTGCAATGTGGCCAGATGCCACAGCTGCTACTGCTGAACTGCCATCACCTTCCGTATTGCTTTGAATAGAATTGAGAACATCTCGAAGCACTGAAGCTACTGTGGAAGAAGGTAGAGGATCATTTGACATTGTTCCAATAGGAACAATGGTCTCAGGAGAAATGTCCTCAGTTCGACTTCTAGTTTCTTCCATTACTGCCTCTGTTGGAGCTACTGAGGCTTCCACTGTACCTTCCTTCTCCATTGCTGCTGCAGGTGATGTTGATGCTTCTGCTGGCTCTTCTACTGCTGCTATTCCAGATGGTGCTGCTGGTTCTGCTATATCTGCTGCTGCCTCTTGTTGAGCATCTTGGGCTTCGCCGATTATGGCTTCACCCTCAGCCACAGATGTCTTGGTCCATACTCCATTGACTACTGAGAAACCACTTTTTCTCAGATTTCTGGACCTAATGGCTTGGCCCATCTTCTCAGACAAATTCACGCAAAATGACTGAAAACCTTGGTGAGCAAATGGGCGTAGGGCAGTGATACATTCAGCTTGCTCTTAGTATCCTAAATCTGATCACGAGCAAACTTCATCCTTTTTATCATGACTTCGACCATATTTATCTCCTTTTTCTGAATGGCCCAAAACATCATGTCTGAATCTACCTTAGTACAAGTTGAAAAGGTGGCACTTCTGGGAACAAGTATCTGGCAGACTATGAAGTGAGGGAGGCGATTGAATGCATTCAGTTGATTTATGTCTATTTTCCCATCTTTCAACTTATATTCGGGACCAACAATCCCAAGTCCCTTAACTAGGGTATCCTCTGTGTGGATCCCACTGTGCCCAGATGCGGACACAACAAACAAGGACTTCAACAAATCATAATCTATTCTGATTTGGGTACCTTTGACAGAAGATGTTAAGGACCCATCTGCCTCTGACTTCAGACAGACATAAAACGCCTTTACAAGATCCGGGTAGCTTACCTCAGAGAGGGTTGCAATTCCAATCCACTTCATCTTGTCCATTGCTTCCACTATACTATGCATTCCATTCCTTTCCAGGTCTGCAACATCTACCTTCTTATTTCCACACACCTTTGTCTTCACAAATGTAAACCTTTCCTGCTGCTCGACCGTTAGAAACTCAGCGTTGTAGCCCCCAAGACTGCCGGAAACAGCTGGTGCGGCCATGGATTTGGGTGGAAAAGTTTTAGGAGGGATGAGATGGTGGCAGAAGTGAAAGCTCTCAAGAAATTCTTCACGGGTGGAAGTGAGAGGCTTCGAATTTTGCAGAGAGTCGATGTCGGAATCGTTAGGGCATCGGCTCATGCAACCAGACGAAAGAGGGAAAAGGTAAAAGGTAGGAGATGAATCGTTCCCACATCGATTTTAGAGTAAATAAATGAATACTTTATCGAAAAGTGAGGCGCCAAAAGGCGGGAGGAAACGACAAACAAGTTTGACTTTTCAAAAGGACTTTTCCAAGAGAGACCGTCAAAAAGGATAGTTGAGTATATCTTTTGCTTAACGCCATGGAGAGAAAGATACCTTAAATTTTGAAAATTTATATATCAGTATAAACAGAAATTTTTTCACAAATTACACATGCCCAATTCCCTTATAAGAGATGTGAATCTCTCTTCGGGTAAGGCTTTTGTGAAGATATCTGCTAACTGACCATTTGTATCAATAAAAGATATTTCTAAATTACCATTAGCTACATGATCTCGAATGAAATGATATCTAACCTCAATGTGCTTGGTCCATGAATGTTGTATTGGGTTTTTGGTGAGATTTATAGCACTTGTGTTGTCACACAGCAGAGGAATTGTTTTGATGTGAAACCCATAGTCTTCAAGTTGTTGCTTGATCCACAGGAGTTGTGTACAGCAGCTCCCGATAGCAACATACTCAGCTTCAGCAGTTGATAGTGCCACTGAATTTTGCTTCTTGGAGGACCATGATATCAAACATCCTGCAAGGAATTGACAACATCCACTGGTGCTTTTTCTATCTACCTTGCATCCAGCGTAGTCAGCATCAGAGTATCCTACCAAGTTAATTTCACATGCTTTTAGATACCAAAGACCTAAGTCATGAGTTCTAGATAAGTATCTAAAACTTCTTTTTACTGAGATTAGATGTGATTCTCTAGGATCTGCCTGATATCTAGCACACATACATACACTGAATAAAATATCAGGTCTGCTAGCTGTTAGATAAAGTAATGAACCTATCATACCTCTGTAGATATTTTGATCTACTTTCTTACCATCCTTATCACTGTCCATCCTCGTTGATGTACTCATGGGTGTTGACAGTGGCTTTGCGTTCTCGAAACCAAATTTCTTCAGGAGTTCCTTTATGTACTTTGCTTGGCAGATGTGAGTGCCTTCCTTTCCTTGTTTGATTTGTAATCTAAGGAAGTAGTTGAGCTCTCCCATTATGCTCATTTCGAATTCACCCTGCATGAGCTTCTCAAAGTACTTGCAAAGAGATTCGTCAGTGGAACCAAAAATTATGTCATCTACATAAATCTGAACAAGTAAGATATGTTTGACCTTTGACTTCATAAAAAGGGTGCTATCAATTTGACCTCTACTAAAACTATGGTTTAAAAGAAAAGAACTAAGCCTTTCGTACCAGGCTCTGGGTGCTTGCTTTAAACCGTACAATGCCTTATGAAGTTTAAAAACATGATTCGAAATTTTGTATCATCAAAACCTGGAGGTTGTTCCACATAAACTTCCTCCTTGATAAAACCATTTAAAAATGCAGACTTAACATCCATTTGAAAAGGTTTTAAATCTAATGCCGATGTTTATGCAAGTAAAACTCTAATAGCCTCAAGTCTAGCTACAGGTGCATAGGTTTCATCGAAATCTATGACTTCCTCTTGGGAATAGCCTTGAGCTACTAGTCTGGCCTTGTTTCTTAGGATCACACCAGTCTCATCCAATTTGTTTCTGAACACCCACTTGGTGCCAATAATTGGATGGTCTGATGGTCTGGGAACAAGTGACCATACTTGGTTTCTTTTGAACTTGTTTAGTTCATCTTGCATGGCTATAATCCAAGATTCATCTATTAGAGCTTCATTGACTGGCCTAGGCTCAATCTGAGAAACAAATGCTAGATAATCACAGGGTATTACATTACCTCTCGCTCTTACCCCTTCAGATGGATCACCAATGATGTTTTCAGGTGGGTGATCTTTCTTGTATCTCCATTCCTTTGGAAGATTTTCATGTGTAATGTCCTTTTGTTGTAGGTCTTCCAGAGGTGGATCATCCTTGTCTTCAATGGATATATCCTTTAGTTTCTTAGACAATTTATCCCATGAAGATGCCTTCATCTGACTTGGCATCTAACTTACCAATATCTCTTTTTCCGTTATTGTGGATGAAGCAAGGACATCCAAATGTCCTGAAGTGACTGATCTTTGACTTCTTTCCCTTGAATAATTCGTACGTTGTCTTCTTCAGGATTGGCCTGATCATAACTCTGTCGATGACGTAACTTGCCGTGTTCACTGCTTCAGCCCAGAAATACCTTGGCAAGTCATATTCTGACAGCATGGTTCTCACCATGTCCAATAAGGTTCTGTTCTTCCTCTCAGCAACTCCATTTTGCTCTGGTGTCCTTGGTGCTGAGAAATTGTGCCCAATTCCTTCATTTTCACATAATTTTACAAACTTCTCGTTCTGAAATTCACCTCTGTGATCTGATCGAATACTAACAATGCTGAATTTCTTGTCTTTCTGAACCTTCTTACTGAAACTGACAAAGTTTTCAAATGTGTCATCTTTATGTTCTAAGAATGATACCCATGTAAATCTGGAGTAGTCATCAACTATGACAAACCCAAAATTCTTTCCTCCAAAACTAGTGGTCCTCATTGGCCCAAACAAATCCATATGAAGGAGTTCTAAGGGTTTTGAGGTGGTTACCACGGTCTTTGACTTGAAGGAGCTCTTAGTGTGCTTTCCTTTTGCACATAGTCTACAATTACCTTCCATTTTTGTGCTGACCTTTGGTAGACCTTCCACTAAGCTTTTCTTTAATAATTTCCTTATACTATCTAAGCTGCAATGTCCTAATCTTCTGTGCCATAATTCAGTTGATTGATCTCTATTTGCTGCCAAACATACATCTTGTTCTTTCAGTTCTTCAAGATACAGAACATACAAATTCTTTTCTCTATTTGCTTCAAAAATAACTGCTCCATCCTTCATGATAATACACTTGGATTCTTGAAACTTTATTTGGTGACCCTTGTCACAAAGTTGGCTGATGCTTATGAGGTTATGCTTCAAACCCTTTACACAAAGAACATCTTCAATTATGGGTTTTCCTTTACTGCCAACTGATCCAGTACCAATAACTGTGCCTTTTCCATTGTCTCCATAAGTAACTGTTCCTTCTTCGGCTTTTAGTTGAGAGAAAATTTTCTGTTCCCTGACATATGCCTTGAGCACCCGCTGTCCAGGTACCATTTTGATGCTCTAAGGCCTCCCTGAAATGAAAACACTAAGCTTTAGGTACCTAAGTTCTTTTGGGTCCTGATTGGTTAGTATCATTGATTTCGTTTTTGATTATCCATTTCTTGTGTCTTGTTGGGCATGTTGTTATGATATGTCCTAACTTGTTACAATGACTACAACAGAATAATTTAGTTACTTTTTCTATATATTTGAAATCTGCTTTGTATGCAATATTTTGTTCAGGTATAAATTTTGGTGTTGGATATGTTTTAGGATAAACTATAGTTTCTTCATTATCTGAGGGTGTATATCCTAATCCATTTTTCTTCTTACCTGATCTTCTAACACCTTTTAATATGAGAGAGTTTTTACCATTTGTGAATTTTTTCAATGTGCTAGATAACTTTTTATTTTCTTCTGTTAATGAGCTTATTTCTATTTTCAGTTCATCTGAGCTTACTTGTTTTTCCAATTTAATTATTTGTTCATTCTTATCTTTTAGATCTTCACATAATAACTCATTTCTTCTTTTAAGTTCAGTTAACTATTTTTCTAGCTGTTCATTTTCTGATTTTAGATATGAGTTTGTGTTTTCTAAGCAAGTAATGTTTTTCTTACTAGCTTTCAATAATTTAGATACATCTTTATATTTATCATATAGTTCATTGAATGCTTCCTCTAAATTATCCGAATCAGAATCATTGAATGCTTCCTCTAAATTATCATCTGTATTTGCCATGAAAGCCAAGTTGGCTTCTTCTTCATCACTGCTCGAGCTTGACTCACTGTCTGAGTCGCTACTGTTTTCCCAAGCGGCTACCATTGTCTTCTTCTTGTATTTCTTGAATCGTCTGAAGTTGTCCTTTTTCTTGTGTCCATTTTTCTTAAGCTTTGGACATTCTGCCTTGATGTGTCCAGGCTTCTTACACTCATAACATATTGGATCAATCTTCTTATGATCTATTCCTTCTGACTTCATGAAATCCTTGTGTTTCTTGAAGTGTCTTCTGCTGGATTGGAACTTCTTTTTCTTGGCCAAAATTCGCTGCAATCTTCTTGATAGCATTGCTTCTTCATTTTCACTATCCTCAACATTCTCATTTTCATCTGAGCTTACTTGTGACGAGTTCTCTTCAGCTTTCAGGGCATTGGACTGCTTCTTTCTACTTGAGGACTCTCCTAGTCTCTCCATATTGATCTCATGGGCCATAAGAGACCCATTGAGCTTTTCCACAGACATCCTTTTCAGATCATTAGCTTCCTCAATAGCTGTTACCTTTGGGGTCCATGAGGATGGTAAGGATCTGAGAATTTTCTTACCATGTCTCCAATCTCATAAGTTTTCCCTAGTCCAGCCAAACCATTTGTAATATCAGTGAATCGACTGAACATTTGAGTTATGGACTCACCTGATTGCATCTGAAATCTCTCATATTGTGTAACAAGAATGTCAATTCTTGTCTCCTTCACCTTGTTTGTGCCTTCATAGGTAATTCTGAGCTTTTCCCACATCTCCATTGCGGATTTGCAGGATGAAACTCTACTGAATTCTTTCTTGCTTAGGGCACAGCACAGAATACTCTTTGCTTTACAGTTCAAGGAGATCTTTTTCTTGTCTTCATCTGTCCACTGAGCCTTCTCATTTGTGACCAGGAGATCGCCTTCTTCTACTATGGACCATATCTGATAATCGTGGCCTTGCAGAAAGTACTCCATTCTGGTTTTCCAATAGGTGTAATCCTTTTCATCGAACAATGGTGGTTGGTTGACTGACTGACCTTCGAAGTGACTTTGAGCTGCCATCGATCTTTGCTCTTCAGATCATTGGATCTTCTTCTTTGTCGAAGAGACTAGCTTTGATACCACTTGTTGCCCAGTTGACGAGCCCAGAGGGTCGGTGAATGGGTTCTTTAAAAAATTATTTGATTAATACCTGTACTTAAAACATTCACACAAAGACGTTCTTCGATGAAGGTTGGTGAAAGTTAGAATAAACAGCAAACACACACAGGAAATCAATCACACAACAAATAAAGTTTATCCTGGTTCGGACCTCCTCTCCTTAGGAGTCCTACGTTCAGTCCCTGAGCAATAACTCAGGATTCCACTAACTAGGGTACAGTCCCCCTACGGACACTACAACACCCAGCTCAGCTAGTCTTCCTTCACATGAAGGGAACTACAATACCCTGGATACCCACCAGGTCTTCCTTCACAACAGAAGGGAATAACTCAGCAAAAATAAGCAATAAAACACGCCCCTAGATCAAGCTTTAACAAGCCATGATCTGAAGCAAATAGCCCTGAGAGAAGGAGATCTAAACAATGGTCTCTCTCAGAACTACACAGGCTCTCTCTCAAGATTTCTATTACAGCACAGAGAGCTAAAAGCTCAGACTAATGGAAATGAGGCTTGGCTCTTTTCTAGAGAACTCGCAGAGAACTTGAATGCAGTTGCTTGGAAGCTGTGTTTCTCAGAAGGTCATCTTCTCTGGAGTTTCACTCTTGCTTATATATATCTCTTATTTGAAATTTGAATGTTGAGAAGTCCGTTGTCTCTAGCTTTGGTAGACGTCAGACTGAATGGCCTTTTGAAGCTGTTAGTCAATAGTCTTTTATCCATTTGTGCACGCAAAATCTTCAGTGTTATTCTTTGGCTTCTATTTTGTCCAACGTTGTAAGATGGACTATCATCAGATATCTGCACATATTTCAAGCTTAAACGATAGACAGCTAAGCTGTCTCTGATGTCAGTCAACGTTAGAATAAATAATCACATAAATAGTAATGCTAAATAGCTGTTCTAAAAGATACACACAGAGTAAGCATGATAATAGACGTTATCGTCTGCATGCATGCAGAGATATGTTCAGTCTACATTAAATGCAAAGGTGTCAGAAGGATATGCGTGACGACTTTGACTATTCAATGCTTTGACCAATAGCAAATTGTTGTACATAAGAAGTTGATACATTCATGACTTATGAAATCGTTATGATCAAGTCAATTTAGCTAAATCGCAGTAAGACATAACCAAATCGTTATGTTTACTGAAGAAATCGTTGTGGAGAGCAAATCGTTGTGTTCAGTGAAGAAATCGTAATGAATACTTAAGAAATCGTTGTAGAAAGTAAATCGTTATGATTACTAAAGAAATCAATGCGCAAAGCAAATCGTTATGATTACTAAAGAAATCGATGCACAAAGCAAATTGTTATGATGATAACGGAATCGTTGCGATGAGAAAATCGTTACGATGACTAAAGAAATCGTTGCGATGAGCAAATCGTTGCGATGTCTAAAGAAATCGTTGCGATAAGCAAATCGTTACGATGACTAAAGAAATCGTTGCGATGAGCAAATCGTTACGATGTCTAAAGAAATCGTTGCGATAAGCAAATCGTTATGATTACTAAAGGAATCGTTGCGATGAGCAAATCGTTATGATGTCTAAAGAAATCGTTGCGATAAGCAAATCGTTATGATTACTAAAGGAATCGTTACGATGACTAAAGAAATTATTGTGATAAGCAAATCGTTATGGATTTTTTTTTTTTTAGTTAGATATGACCCAGGAGTAAACCTCCCATGCCAAAATCTGGTGGTTTTGGATTTTATATAGTGATGAGAGCATAAAGAAAAGTACATGGTTACATAGGTACCGGGGCACTAGCTAAAGGCACCCTACGCAGAGGGTCCCAAGCACATGGCGTATCCGTACAAACAAACAAACAAACCAGAAATCAGCGGGGGAGGGCGAAACACATCATACATTTAGTCCGAGAAGTCCGCATATTCTCCGTCGGAGTCCATAGTTAGCACTGTGGTTCTGCGAGTCCGGCCTACCCATGTGTTATGCATTGTTGGCAGGTCCTCGTCATCCATGTCGGAGCTGTTCTCACTGTCGGGGGCGCTTCTGGTTTCATGCTTCGCGGGAAGGCAGATCACATGACCACCGGCAATCCCCTTCCCTTCCGGTTTAGGGGGAGCTGCGAGAGAGAAGTGCGGAGGTGGTGGTTTTGTTGAGATCATACGGGTTTCAGCTTTCTTGGCTTTTTTCCTCAAAGCTTCAGCGAAAGACAACCGCGGAGCTGAAGGAGATGCCGATGCTTCCACCCCGGAAGGGGTGCCAACATGAGCAGCGCGCTCAGTGAATGTGGGGGCTGTGTCTTCAGCTGGGGGCTTTTTCTGAGCAGCGGATCGAGGGGTAGCCCATGGGGGGGCACCTGCATTCAGAACTGAAGGGGATATACCTTTGAGTTTAGGTGCCAATGGGGGTTGGCCTTCTTCAGTAGATGGGGCGGCTGCAGCATCTTGCACAGCAGATCTGCACAGCTCACTGGAGGAGGCATGGCTATCATCACTGATTTGTTCAGCAGTGGGAGTGGCCACGTGGGGAAGCTTACCATCTGCATATATTACTTGGTTTGCTGTTTGAGACATTCCATCATACACTTGAGATGCAGCTGCTATTGAGGAGGAGAGACCAGTGCAAGTGGCCACTATCTTGCTTGGTTCACCCCTCATGGCACCGGTGATGTTTGCTGCAATCACTAGATGTTCTTGATCTGCTGGACATGCATTGTTGGTTGAGGGGCATTCATTCATCATGCCATCAGTCCCAGTAGTGTCCCTTGTAGAGATACCGCCCCTGTCATCAACCTGTGGAGGGGATGCCTCCAGAATCGCCCCTTGTTGCTGAGGAAGGCCTTCATCGAACACCTCCCCAGCAGACTTGATTGTTGTATCCATTTCCTTGCCATCATGTTCAGGTGCATTGTGGGATGTTTGCCTCACAGTTCTGACAGCCTCCCATGTTGTTTTAGCTTCAGGTTGATGGGTAGTGGGGGCAATCGTTGCGATGAGCAAATCGTTACGAGGTCTTAAAAAATCGTTGTAGCTCTATTAAAATCGATATACACTAAGGAAATCGTTGTGATTTTCAACAGGAGTCGATGTGGACTTAGAGAAATATCATCTGATCTTACAGAGGTGTTAATACTTACCAATATAGGCTTGGTTTTCCTTGAGATTTCTCCTGTGCTCAAAAACTTATAGAATATGTTAGAAAACTTTGAGAGGGTTTTGTTAATCATGTTTTGTTATTCACCAAAATCAATATGTAATTAATTAGAATTATATGGGAACAGACTGATCATCAAACATATTGATCATCATCTTTGAGAAACACATGCGAATTTGAGAAAGGGCTTGCTGAGTTTTTTGATTTTGCAGTTGCGAGATAAATGATTCATGATAAGATTCTTTATCCTTATCAGTGATGACTTAATTCTATTAGACATGTAAGGAATGACGTAAAATTTCATATCTTCAGACATGAAATTGATCCAAGATATGTATTATGGGATTATCATGGTGAAAGTTTCAATTCCTTAGATGGGTACATGCTTGATGTTGAGGGGACAAGTCAAGAGGGAAATGACTGAGCAACATGGGCAATTTTATAAGATATGATGGCTGCATAGGGTTTGGCGAATGCATATGTTGGATGAGATAGTTCATCTAATTCCCCTCCTATACCTGAAGAGCCTAATCTAGAAGCCAAACAATTTTTAAAATTGGTTGAAGATCATAAATAAAATTATATCCAGGATACATGGACTTTTCTAGATTGTCATGCACAGTGGAGTTGTTCCATTTGAAATGTACTTATGGTTGGCATAATACTTCATTTGATGTATTACTCAGATTCCTTAAGAAGCTTCTACATGAAGTTAATACTTTACTAGATTCTATATATGAGGTAAAGAAAAATGTTCGAGATTTAGGTCTTCTGTATCATAAGATATTAAGATTGATACATGTGAGAATGATTGCATATTTTTTCGTAGTCACTATGTTTATTATGATCATTACCCTACATGTGGCACTTTGAGATAGATCTCTAATACATGTGGTGCAATATTTGTTCAAGAAGAAGGGAAGACAAAAATACCACATAAAATTTTGCGACACTTCCCATTAATCCCACAACTACAGAGGATGTTTATGACTGAAAAATTAGCAAAAGATATGAGGTGGCATAAGGAAAAATAGTTGATGATGTTATTTTGTGGCATTCTATTTATTCTCCTACATGGAAGACACAGATAATTCGGAATTATAAATTTTATTGATCAGATCATGCACATTCCTTGTAGTGGGTAAATTATTATTATTTTGATGTAACAACAAAATGAAGAAGACAAGGAGCCTCTAGCACATGAGCTTTGGAGGCGAACACATCAAAAGAAAGATAGCTCGTGGGGACGTGAATATTCAAGACAAGTTTATGTAACTTATGTTTATTGTTTATTATTTATTTATGATATGACCAAGCATAATTTATTTACAATAACATCTATTTCTCTTTCTCTCTCTGTAATCCAGGAAACAATCAGAGATAAATCAGAAGAATCATCCTCATAATCAACCACCTCCAAAGGAGGTACTTATCTCTATTGTTGGACAGAGATCTATCTAAATTAGAGGACGTGGTTGCAATCTAATTAAGGCTAGCTCCGAAATCAACTATTACAATAGCTACATTTATTAGACTTTAAGTTCAAGTGAGAAATAAAGATGAAGAGATATCAGAAATGATTTTCAAACATCGTGAAGATACGGACATAATTCAATAGAAACTAGAGAACTAAATGGACATAGATGACTTCTCACCTTGAGGATATGATGAACTAAAGATTTATAGATATGATATTTCAATTTCAGAATATACATTCGTGATGAGGACAATATTGTATTTTGTAGATATTATAATTTGTGTGAATGTAATGTGTTTATTTTGACAGACGTTTATGTGTTTATTGTATTTTAATTTGGCGATGTAGTGATGACAATTATAGTTGCATAAAGAAGAGTACATTTTATACATTTTACATATAATTTACAAGTATTTTAGATATGTTTCATAGGATTTTAAAATGTTTAGGGTGTTGTAATTCTTTTTATTGCGACAAAAGTAGCTGTAAATAAGTATTTACAGTGACTATTTCATTAAGTATTTACAATGACAAAAGTTGACATAAATACTCATTTATGGTGATCCAAATGATCACGCAAATACCTATTTAAATAAGTATTTACAATCTGCTGTAAAAACACAATTTGAAGAGAGTAGAACTCCATCTTTTTCTTCATACCAAAAAGAAAAAAATAACTCCACATCTGTACTTACTATTTGTGTCCCCCCCCACACCACGGATTTAAGGAACGATATTAAATCAAGGGACGTGACAATATGCATATATAGATGCCCTAAATAATAACTTATACAAGAAGTCCACAATTCCATACTCAAACTCTACCATTGATTCCTCCTGAACTAAAATTTCAACCTCCAATACAAAAGAGAAAACACTCTCCAATTTCCAAATAAAGAACATCTCACTATTCACCGATATCCTAGGTCGATAACCACAACTTCTAGATCGACAGACCCAAGTCTGGTTGTCGACAGATGTAGCTATGTGTCGACAGACTCAAGTTTATTTGTCGATAGACAATCACTTATCATCATAATGGATTATCATCATCTCAAATGCCAAAGTACAAACACTCCCAGATTACTACTCCTTCCTATCTCTCAAGAAAAGTACAACCATAGTGAGGACTATTCTCACATTGACTAACCAAAAATAAATTGGCAATCTATGATTTACTCCCCACTCGGCGCACATAACCCATTCTTAAGCTTTCATCATTTGCCTTTGTTACCTGAAAATGTTAAGAGTAGGTATGAGTGAACACGCCCAGTAGGATTTACATCTCAATGTGCAGGCAAAATATAAATGGTTAATGTATTAACAAACAGAATTTCAAAGAAGAATTAAAGGGCAAATTGATATGATAGTAAATCTAATTATGGGACAAATCAATGGTAGTAAACTAACGGATTCCTAATGCTTCAAGGTGTTGACAACAGTGTGTAGGGTCTTCTGAATAGATGCATGTCAAGGGACATTTATCAGAAGTGGCCATTTTCAAAGATTTCAGAATGTATACATATTAATGGGCAACTAATAAGATTGGCCAGATGTCAAGGATTTCAGAATGTAGGCATATCAAGTGAACATATAACAAAACTAACAAAATTCCAAGGATTTCTGAACATATACATATCAAATGAATAAATAACAAGACTGGCCATGTCACGTCCTAATAAATGTCCATTTATTGGATATGGTAGAAAAATAGGCTTAAGAAATAGAACTTATATTTTATTCATCTAATATCGTCTTAGCGGAAGCTTAAGTACATAATACTCCTCGTTACTGTTTATAAGAGGAGCAAGGGAAAAAGAAAACTTATTTACAACTCATTACTACATTACTAAAGAAAAACCAAGTTGTTGAACTTCTGAGGACTGGTTGTCCCGCTCAGCACACTCCCCCCTTTAAGCATTACCCTCATCTTGATCACCTGAAATGGTAGGATTTGATTAGCTAACCAGCCTAGTAGAATTCAATCTTCTAATCAAATGGATTAAGATAATCAGGAACATGATAAGAAATTTATCTGCTAATAATGCAAGATAACAAAGATGACTGCATGACCATGACAAATAGATAACAAATGTGAATCAGGAATACTGAACTAAGATTACATGATCAAGAATTCAAGACAATAATTCATGTTCTGATTCAAATATGTCCAACTCATGATAAAATAACATGATGACTAATCAAGCTTGTATTGATGCAATGTCAAACATCCACAGATCTTTTATCGTTCCGTATGGCCACTAAATGAATTTGGATGCTCCTCCCAGGACTAGACCATCCCTATTTGCACAGGCATATATCTCAAATGAGTCCAAAGACCCACAAATTGTCATCATAAATTTATTCTTGTAAAAACATTTCAAGTGAGGGTACGCAAGTTCTCAAGATCTCTTATAGAACCAAAGGTTGTAGATAAGTAGGTAACCAGTATACTTGAGGAGTTCAAAGATAATCCATAATGGTATATAGATGACACTCGAATGATCTTTTTCAGATACATAGTAGTTGGAATCCATGGAAATCAAAGAAACCACTGGTTGGGTTAATACCATAGTGTCTTACCCTTGATTAGTTATGAAACAGATCAACTTAAACACATCAGACAAGTGTATGTCGACAGCCAAGAAGTGGTTGTTGACAACTACTGTCCTCCCAGAATCAATTTCTGGGATCTGAACACTGCTTGTCGACAGACCAGGGTCGGCTGTCGACAGATGAAGACCATCTGTCGATAGGTGAAAGCCATCTGTCGATAGCTACTGCTGGTTTTGTGTTGTCTGGGTTCTGGAAGCAGGAACCCTGTCGACAGGTAAGTTCTGGCTATCGACAGGTGTAGTCTAAACCTCCAGAAATGATCGTTCAACATCTCACAACACTCATCTAAGTGTTCCTGTGATTCTAAGCATGGTTGACAACACATAATGGGTCTAGTTTACACTTCTAGATATTACTTTACATGACAGAAATAGTAGGACAAGGGAACACTTTCTTCACAATAGAATGACATGAGCTGAAAGCGTGTAGGAATGAAACTCCATAGGAACATATCTCCACTATCATGCAAATCTTATCGAAACTGAAACAAGGTTCCTATCAGTACATAAGGCTATGTCTAAAGACATGAGTGTCAATTTTAGATACATGGATTCAATGAAGAAGAAATAACCAAGATAGCTTGTTGAACCTCATGCCAACGTGAGGTTAAATAGATGTTTAAACTCTACGACCTTAGATGAAGGAGAAGTAAGAGATGATGACAAGGAGAAAGAATCCTACATGACTGGAAAGAGTAAGGGTCCTTCTTTTCCTCAACGTAGAAGTCTACAACAGCAAAAGAAAAAAAATAGCCATGGCCGGTGCAGATGAAGAAGTGGTAACCAACAGGAGAAGTAGTAGCAGCTCAAGCATGTAGCAGCAACAGCCACGGCAAGCAGCTGCAACAGCTCCAACAGCAACAACAGTAGCAGAAGTGAACAAGAGCAAGGGCAAGCAGGAGCAAGAGGAGGAAAGGTTCGTACGATGGGTGAAGGGGTGGTTTATATAACCCTCCAAATTTTCATGCATGCTAGCACGTCGGCCACCCATGTGTTGCAGTAAAAATCATTTGGTTTTTATAGCTACATGTTTACCATGCAAGCCTCACAGCTTACACGTTGGGTATAAACGTGTAAGTCTCCTATCCCATGTGAAATGGGCCTACATAGCCTCTAACATGTAAGCAATAATTAACCCATAAAAATGGTTACTGTAATTGGTTAGAAATTAAGTTGGCCCATTTGACCCCATGTTTGTGTGTTCAAATGGTGTCCATTCAAGTTGAAATTTCAACCATGAGCTAATGGAAATGTTTACAAATATTTTTCACCCAGCCAAAAATTGTCCGAAAAATAGTTGCGTCGACTTAATCTTGAAATCTGCACGTCAACAATTCCAGATGTTTACATTTCTAATATCAACACATTTTTCTAAAAATTATGATATTCTCAGATTTCATTTTCGTTATAGTATTTCGGTGTCGCCCTGTCGGAGCACGTATCTCTGAGTACAACACTGGAATAATATTTGCTAATACAAATTATTCCTAAATTAAAATTAATTACAACTCATGAAAATAATTATGTTTAACAATCAAGTTATTCACACTTTTTTAATAAATAAAAATTTCGGGACGTTACAACTCTCCTCCACTAAAGAAAATTTGGCCCTCCAAATTTAACAAATAAGAGTGTAACGACAAATAATACTGACCTGTAAGTAATTCTGGATACTTGGTTTTGATGGCATCTTCCAATTCCCACATTGCTTCTTCTTGTCCTCGTTTATTCCATTGGATCTTTAATAATGGAACCTCCTTGTTCCGGAGTTGCTTGATCTTTGGATTGAGGATTTTCACAGGTCTCATATGCCAAGTTTTCTTGTACATCCAGATTCTGATATTCAATAACATGTTCTAGATCATAAACATATTTCCTCAACATTGACACATTAAAGATGTCATGTATATTGGATAATTGAGGTGGAAGTGCCAGTTGGTATGTCATCTCCCTAACTCTTTTTAATATCTCAAACGGTCCAATGTATCTTGGACTCAATTTTCCTTTGATTCCAAGCCTCTTGATTCCTCTTCAGGGTGACACTTTAAGGAACACATGATCACCTTGTTGAAATTCCAGCTCTCTTCTTCATCGATCAGCATAACTTTTATGTCGGTCTTGGGCAGCTTTCATTCGATCTTGCACTAACTTTATAATATTTGTCGTTTCTTGGATCATTTCAGGTCCAAGAATGTGTGTTTCTTTTAACTCCACCCAACATAGTGGTGATTTATTAACTTTATAATATTTGACTGATAGCTGTTATTGTAAGCAAACTCCATAATTGCTAAATGTTGACTCCAGTCATTCCCAAATTCTGGCACATATTCTCAATCATTTGATTTACTCGTTCTGTTTGTCCGTCTGTTTGAGGATGAAATGCAGTATTAAACTTCAGCTTGGTTCCCAATGCATCTTGTAACTCTCTCCAGAAATGTGAAGTGAATCTTGCATCTCTGTCAGAAATAATATCTTTTGGGATTCCATGTAACCGAACAATTTCCTTCAAATACAGAGCTGCTAAAACATTGACAGACCATCTTGTCTTAATAGCCAAGAAGTGCGCTGACTTTGTAAGTCGATCTATTACCATATTGCATCGTATCCACTACGTGTTCTGGGTAAACCCACAATAAAATCCATACCACACTATCCCATTTTCATTCTAGTACCTCAAGAGGTTTTAACTTCCCTACGGGTTTCTGGTGTTCAACCTTTATTTTCTAACATGTTAAACATCTGGCTATGAAATCCACAATGTCTTTCTTCATGTTACACCACCAGAAATTTTCTTTAAGTCCTGGTACATATTGACAGCTACTGGATGAATAGTATAATGTGCTCGATAAGCTTCTTCTAATATTTGCTTCTTAATTTCTAAATTATCCGATACACACAACCTGTTCTGGAACCGAAGATTTCTATGTGCATCTTCATTGAAGTTAGGTCTGGAATTCAATTTCTCTCTGATTTCTATCAATGTAAGGTCATTGTCTTGTTGTTCTTCTATTTGTCTTAATAGATCTGATTGTACTGTCAAATTGTTAAACATAACCTTATCTTCGTGTGGTTCAGCTTTCAGACTTAATGTAGAAAATTCTTTCAACAATTTCCATTCTTTGACTCGCAATTAGAATATTATAGCCATGGGATTTCTACTGAGAGCATCAGCCACTAGGGGTGAACACGGGTCGGCTCGGCCTGATTCACCTCTAATTTTTCTTGAACCGAATTGACCCGATTTTCCCCAGCGAATCGAACCGAACCGGTTTGGTTCGGTTCAAATTGAAATCAATCAAAAATGAGTTAAAGGGTTTTCGCGGAGGTCGCGAGAGTCGATCTCGCGACCTCTGCACGGAGGCCGCGTGCTCTCGTCGCGCCCCACCACTGTGCTACAAGCGCTTTTGTATAAATATGTATACATTATTTATTAATTATATATATATATATATATATATATATATATATATATATATATATATTGCTTCATTTCAGTTCCCCAACCTGAAACCGAACTGAACTGTGAGACATGTGAAATCGAACCGACCCGAATCGGTCGGTTCAGTTCAGTTTTTTGGTTTGGACCATATTACGAACACCCATATCAGCCAAAGTATTGCCTTTTCTAGGATGGTACTCAATCCTAAAATCATAATCTTGGATATATTACATCCATCTTCTCTGCCTCATGTTTAATTCCTTCTGTGAAAATAAATACTTCAGACTTTTATGGTCGGAGTACACTATGAATTGATTATCATACAAGTAGTGTCTCCAGAGCTTAAGAGCAAAAACTACCGCTGCTAATTCCAAATCATGTACTGAGTAATTTTTCTCATGCATAGGCAATAACACTTCCTTCCTGCATCAATACACATCCTAGTCTGATGTTTGATGCATCAGTATAAACTTCAAATGTTTTTCCTTCTACCGGCAAGGCTAAAATTGGTGCGGATGATAAACATTCCTTCAATATTTGAAATGCTTGTTCACAATTCTCACTCCATTCAAATGCAGTTCCTTTTTGAGTTAGTTGGGTGAGAGGTGAAGCAATCATGGAAAAATCTTTTACAAATCGCCGGTAATAACTAGTCATACCCAGAAAACTTTGATATTCAATAAGGTTCTTAGGTTGTTCCCACTTCTGAATAGCTTCAATTTTAGAGGTATCTACTGATATCCCTCTCTAGAAATAACATGTCCTAAGAATGTCACTTGTTCCAACCAAAATTCACATTTACTAAATTTTGCATATAACTTATGATCTCGCAATAGTTGCAAAGTAATCTATAAGTGTGCTTCATGTTCTTCTACACTCTTAGAGTAGATCAATATGTCATTAATAAACATAACCACAAGCTGATCCAAATATGATCTGAATACGTCATTCATCAAACGCATAAATGCAGCAGGTGCATTAGTCAATCCAAACGGCATCACTACAAATTCGTAGTGCCCATATCTACTTCGAAAAGCTGTCTTGTGAATATCCTCTTCGTGAATTCTCAATTGATGATACCCAGATCTAAGATCAATCTATGAAAAATACTAAGCTCCAGACAATTGATCAAATAAATCATCAATTCTAGGGAGTGGGTATTTATTCTTAATTGTTAATTGATTCAATTGTCTATAATCTATGCATAATCGCATAGTTCCATCCTTCTTCTTAACAAATAACACTAGAGCACCCCAGGGAGATGTACTGGGTCTAATGAATCATTTCTCTATCAATTCCATCAATTACCTTTTTAATTCATTCAATTCCTCCATTGACATTCTATAAGGCGTTCTTGAAATGATGTGGCACCTTGAAATATACAAATGAACAAACATATCATATCAAAGAAGACACCTTGAAATATTGCATATAGTATCAGTGTCATGCCACCACCATAAGTCCATACTCCCGCAGTTAGCCTCTGTTTGGCAATGGGTTGGAGTTAGAGATAACTCCAACCCATGACTAAAGTTATACAGGGTTAACTCACTTTTTAGTTTGTTTTCGTATGTGTTAACCCAGTTTAACTACAGGGAGTTAACCCACTTTCTCTTGATTGCTTTGGCAAGATAAAATGAGTTAACCCACTTTCATATCAAAAGTGTTTGAAAAGAGAAAGTAACAATTAATGTTGTGTTGAGAAAAGAGAAAGTAGCAATTAATGTTGTGTACCGCCATGACAAAAAAGTAGTTAACTCCAATCCACCTCTAGAGGTGGGTTGAAAAATTGTGAGTTAACTCACATCTAACCCACTTTTAATCTAACCCATTTAAGTTAACTTTTTTTGTTACCAAACTGCATTTTGAGTTAACTCTGAGTTAATTTTGAGTTAACTTTAAGTTAACTCGTTACCAAACTAAGGCTTAATAAGTATGTCAGGGTGCTCCTCCCTAGGACAGACATGGCTCTTTATTTACACAGAGATGCGCCAGTGGTCTGAAGGCCCAAATAGTGTCATATAACATAACGTATTATGGCCAACAAAATTTTAAAGGATAAACACATAGTAGGATTTTGTATAGATTAAGAAGTACCCTGATGAATCAAGAATAATAAGGGTACAAATTCTAAGAGTGCAAATGGACAGCATAGCAGTACAACTATTGGAATCAAATTGTGTAGCAAGTAGGCAAAATAATACCAATAAGAGTTTTAGATTTCGTGATAAGCAAGATTTAGTTCAATTCATGTGATGAGAAGTTCAATTCAAAGGATTAAGAGCAAATATGATAATCTTCATGTTCTCAAAACTTTTACATGGCTTAGAAATTTTTAGGATATTGAACAGACCATACTGTGTGCTAATCTAGACTAAACAGAGTAGAAGAAATGGTTTCTAGAAGACCCTTTTGAATCTCGTCAGGGACAGATGACGCCTATCACATGGTTTGAAATAGTGGCAGAAGAGGGTATTCGGGGTGAAAACAATCCAGATTTCCAACAAAGAAGTTGTTGGAGATTCAAGTAGAAGAATTCTAGGTTAATCTTGATCAACAACTAAGGGTGTTGGAATCAGAAGATAACAAGAAAGCCCAAAATGTTTAAGATCATCATGAAGGTTGGGGCAAACCACAGACCAACTAACTTGCAAAGCTTTGACATAATAGCTGGTCAGAGACTTACCAGTGAAAGAAATCAGTCTTAAGGAAGAAAAGAAGTTTGACTTCCAACAAGGAAGTTGTTGGAAATTCAGAATAGAAGGATTCTAAGATCATAGTTGAGGGTTCAAATAGTCTAGGGTTGCAGAAATCAAGAGGGTAAGAGACCCCTAATCTCCTATAGTAGTCAAAATTACTTAATGTTCTACATGAGGAAGTTGGGCAAGACAGAGATTATGAAGGCAAACTTGGCAGTTTTTCAGAGGAGTTATACAACATTATGTGGAGCCCGAGATCACCTACCTTAGGTTGTTCTCCAAATCTCTGGTCCCTTCAAATTGAAGCAGGGACAAGAGGAAGAACTCCAGGATCTCAAGATGGAGGATCGTCTTCTTTACTCCGAAGTGCTCCTTGCCACCTAGAGCTCCAAACTTCCCTTCCCACGGCCAGCAATGTTCAAAGTGGTTTTGGGGTGGCCAAAGAGGGCCTGTCATCCTATATTTATGAGGCTAGGTCTTAGATTAATCTGTTGAAGTTCCCAATTTTGAAGGTAGATATGGGAGCCATATTTATGTGCCCATACCTCCACCCATACCAAATGTTGACTTTGTCTGGTAAAGAATAGACCCACTTTACCTGGGCCATACTTGGGTACTAATACTTTTACCAACCCCAAAAGTTGACTTCCACCGTAGCACAAGTTGACTTCCCCCATACATGTGTTGACTCACACCTATACATGTGTTGACTCAAATCCATACTCGTGTCGACTCCCCCCTCCCTCTGGGAAGAGACATTTATTGTAGAGACCACTTGTTGTCAAAATTTTAAATTCCCCAAGTAGTCCTACCATGATCGGAGAATAATGTTTCCATTTAATTGATGTTTAAGAGCTACATCAATTATTGCACAACTTAAAGGTTGTTCCACTTGCTGAACAAATGTTCAAGATCCTTCCGATTGGTGATATAGGCATCGATTGCTAGACAAAAGTTCAACAGTCCTTCCGATTGGTGATATGATCACATCGATTGCTGAACAAATATTCAGAATCCTTTCAATTGGTGTTATAGACATTTCGATTGCTGAACAAGATTCAACAGTCCTTCCGATAACCTTACAAATTAACGTTCCGATTACTGAACAAAAGTTCAGTAAGTATTCTGATTGGCTTCTAAAGGTTTCGATTACTGAACAAGTCTTCAGTAAACCTTTTGATTGGCTTGTAAATATTTCGATTATTGAACAAGTGTTTCGTAAGCATTCTGATTGGCTTGTAAAGGTTCTGATTATTGAACAAGTGTTCAATAAGCATTCTGATTGGCTTGTAACAGTTCCAATTACTGAACAAGTGTTTAGTAAACACTCTAATTACTGAACGTGTTCAGTAAGCATTCTGATGGGCTTGTAAAGATTTTGATTACTGAACAAGTGTTTAGTAAGTATTCTGATTGGCTTATAAAGGTTCGATTACTGAACAAGTGTTTACTAAACGTTCTGATTGGACTTATAATCATTTTGATTGGTCTTGTAAGTGAACCGAAAATAGATTGATGTTAATAAATGATCCGATTACTTAACAAAGGTTTAGTAAAATTTCAATTGATTCCTAACCAATTATTGTATCGAGTTATTTACGTATGTCAAAGGGGTTCTCTATTTATTTGATTCTTTTAAAAATTTTGGGTCATTACACCGTCCCTGTTTAATTTAAAATTATAAATTCTCATCTCATTTCATACCAATCTCCCACATATGATAAAATTTCTTTCGTTGGTGGCTCTTTTACCTTAGAAATCTTAATAGAACCCTTACTTAATCATTACCACTTATTTATTCTATTTATTTATGATTTAAAAATTCAAGTTATTACAATTCGTATAATTCCAACTTGCACTACAAGTTGGAAAAGGACTAGCTGGGGACCAGTGTCGACTACTGGTGTCCGTACCCCCAACTACGAGCGCGCTACAAGTGACTAAAGACAAACACAAGTGTCACTGTCCCACTGTCGTCTTTCCCTCAGCCGGACGAGCAACTCAAACTCAGGAGTGATGGTGTCCAGGTCAGACGACACAGACCTCGACGGTACAACACAAGTACCAGGACAAAGCCCCGAGCTAACATCCTGGCTCACAAAGAACCTGGGGCACCCAACTGGAGAGGTCACCACGGTAGGCGTCGTACTACTCGCCACATACACAAAACCACGTGCACGTCACACACAAACCATGTGAAACCACACGTAACCTCAAGTAACAATGGTCCACTACACGTGAACCCAACTGGTCTCGCGTGAACAACGCGCAGCCACGAAAGTAAGTAGCTAACTGCATACCTTGTATGCTAAACACGGAAACTTTGTGCACTCAGTGCACCACAGGTGCCAACGCACCATTCATCATCGATAAATACGTTAAGTAGTCATTTCTGCTTATATACAAGTTGGCGGCAACATCGACTGCCGCTTACAGGAAGTAGACGTCAAGGGATCTGACCATCTATATCCCAGCTGATGAACTCGGCGACAAACGATGTTGACGCCAGGATCTTCAGCCTCTATTCCTGCAGAAACCCTAAACTGATTCTACAGGTTCTACAACCGTTAAAACAACGGAAAGACGTGCAGAAGTAGTTCCTCTAACATCTATGCACAATATTTAAACTATAACAGCATGTTTTACTACTTAAATTCATCAAACCACCCATTATCCCCGCATGGATACCACGACCCGAAATCACCATTTTCATGCAGATTCATGTTATCTGATTTCGTTATCACGACCTATAGGAATTACAGGGGTCATTCCCTACCTCAAAACACGCTTAAACCTCCTGAAATCTCCCGGTTCACACCGAACCCTCCGCGAGCTCCCACGAGAATTGCACCTCGCCACGGCGTTTCCTCGTGCAATTCGACAACGCCACACGTCCCACGATCCTCCAACCACCTTTCTGTACCTGTTGGAAGCTTTAGGGACACAGGGGCGTGAAGTTGGGGCAAGAGAGAAAGAGAACCAGGTAGAGAACCTGCCATCGGGTGACCCTATAACCTGCAGAATTCTCAGGTTGGCGTCAACCCCTCTGCCGCCAATGGCAACCGCCACCATCAACGTCCACATCTTGTGCCGCCAAGTTCATGCAGTCAACGGCAACCTATCTGGACGCCAACAAGTCAACGACCACCCCTGGCCGCCAACTCCAACTCAACTGCAGCAGGTCCTATTTCATTTCAGGACCAAACCTGCATCTCACCTGAACAAACCACACATCCAAACCACACATTCCACACAACCAACTCACATTGGCCTCACAACGGCCACCTCAACCACAACACACATGATCCGCATGGATCCGAAAAGCACGCGGCGTTACATTACTATCATCTAAAAAGAAAATTTCGACCTCGAAATTCATAACACAACTCAAAGTTAAACAATTTATACATACACACCTTTACAAGCACTATCATCTAAAAAGAAATACAAAAGCTTATTCAAACAGATAGGGATACCCTTTAGCCATTTCCTCGGCTAACTCCCAGGTATCCTCACCACCCAATCTATTCTCCCATCTCACTTTAACTAGCTCAATTTCTTTATTTATCAGCTTCTTTATCTTTCGATCTGTGATCTGCACTGGGTATTCTGGCATAGTCATATCCGGCCTCAGGTCACCACCTTCATATCTGATTATTTGAGCTGGATCTTCAATGCATTTTCTCAACATAGAAACATGAAATATATCATGAACATCTGCAAAATCTGCTGGCAAGTCCAGCCTATAAGCTGTTTCCCCAACTGTGACGGAACGCCTTAGCCAAGCCCGTTAAACCGTTAACGTACTTGATCTGAGTCCGCCTCCCGCGAACGAGCCGAAGCCTCGCAAGGGATACCAAACCACAGTCCGTGTAAACACAAAGGAACACACCACAAAGTCCATAGCAATATCATCCCATTTCCATTGTAGAATGGGTAATGGTTGCAACAAACCTCCAGGCTTTTGATACTCTGCTTTAATCTGCTGACAGATAGCACATCTTGCAACAAACTCTGATATTTCTTTCTTCATATGAGACCATCGGAAATGCTTCCTCAAATCATGGTACATTTTAGTACTACCCGGATGGATAGTGTACCTAGATTTATGAGCCTCTTCCAACACTCGCTGCTTCACCTCTCTCTCTGCTGGAACAAACAACCTGCCTCTGAGCCTGACTACACAATTATCATCAATGGTAACTCCTTCCATTTTCACAATTTCAGCCAAACTTACATCTGCTTTCTGAGCTTCAATAATCTGCCAATACAAAGACGACTCTACAGCACTAGCAGCTAGTATTGCCCGTCGCTGACTACTGGGCACATATAAGGAGTTCTCCACTACCTCCTCATACAATTTCCATTCTTTAATCATCATCAAACTTACATATGCCTTTCCGCTCAAGGCATCAGCTACAACATTGGCCTTATCCGGATGGTAAGCCAAACTGAAATCATAATCCTTTAAATATTCAACCCATCTGCGTTGGCGAAGATTTAAATCTTTCTGCGAGAAGATATACTTCAAGCTTTTATGATCTGTAAAGATCTCAAATCTCTCGCCATACAGATAATGCCTCCACATTTTTAAGGCAAACACAACTGCTGCCAATTCCAATCATGAGTGGGGTAATTCTCTTCTGCCGGCTTCAATTGCCTAGATGCATAAGCTATCACTTTACCATGCTGCATAAGCACTGCGCCAAGTCCTCTCCTTGAAGCATCAGTATACAATATAAAACCACCACTCCCTACCGGTAATGTCAATATAGGTGCTGATGTAAGTCTCTTCTTCAATTCCATAAAACTTTTCTGACATTCACCGGACCACACAAAAGGTACACCTTTCCTAGTCAATTTAGTCATAGGTGCTGCAATCTTAGAAAAATCTTGAATAAAGCGCCTATAATAACCTGCCAGTCCCAGAAAACTTCTAATCTCGGTTATTGTCTTAGACACTTCCCATCTCATCACTGCTTCCACTTTACTTGGGTCCACTGCTACTCCTTTAGCTGAGATGACATGACCCAAAAATTGAATTTCTTTCAGCCAAAATTCACACTTATTGAATTTGGCAAACAACTGGTTATCCCTTAACAACTGCAGAGTAAACCTCAAATGAGCTGCATGCTCCTCTTCAGATGCTGAATAAATCAGAATATCATCAATAAAGACCACAATGAATTGGTCTAAATATGGATGAAAAATTCTATTCATCAGATCCATAAAACCTGTAGGAGCATTAGTCAACCCAAATGGCATAACCACAAATTCAAAGTGACCATATCTGGTTCTGAAAGTTGTCTTATCTATATCTTCCTCTTTAATTCTCAACTGATGGTACCCGGACCTCAAATCAATTTTAGAAAATACCTTTGCTGATTGCAACTGATCAAATAGATCATCTATCCTCGGCAACGGGTACTTATTCCTAATAGTCACATCATTCAACTTTCTATAATCAATACACATCCGAAAACTTCCATCTTTCTTTTTCACAAATAATACCGGTGCTCCCCACGGGGAATGACTCGGTCTAATAAACCCTTTCTGCAACAACTCTTCTAACTGCTTCTTCAATTCCTTAAGTTCTGCTGGTGCCATCCGATATGCAGCTTTAGAAATCGGCATGGTACCTGGCAGCAACTCAATGGTAAAGTCCACCTCTCTATATGGAGCTAAACCAGGCAAATCCTCAGGAAAAACATCAGCAAATTCCCTAACCACGAAAACTGCTTCAACTGATTGACTAGCCTCTACCAAACTCACCGAGGCTAAATAAGCCACACACCCAGCATTTATTAACTTTCTAGCTTTAATTGCAGAGATTAAAAACTTAGAGGTATAAAAAGGCATACCTTGATATTCAAATACCGCACCATTAGGATGACAAAATCTGATCCTTTTCTTTCTGCAATCTAACATTGCTCCATACATCTCAAGCCAATCCATACCTAAAATAATATCATAGTCTGACAACTGCAGGGCATACAACCGACCCGGCATCTGGTTCCCTTCAATCATAACAGGAGCTTCATCTACATAGCTCGAAGTGAGCAGGAACTCACCCGAAAGAACCTCCACTACCAACTCACAAGACTTCTCTTCTAAAGGATGAGCCATGTAATCCAAAAATTCTTCAGAAATGAAAGAATGAGAGGCACCCGAATCAAATAAAACTCTTGCTGAATATTCATAAAGAGGTAAAGTACATTCTATCATATTCGATGCCTCCGCCTGGGCTCGGGTGATAGCCATAACCCGGCCTCTTCCTCGCTGCTGCGATGCTCCTCTGCCACGACCTGACTGTGGCTGCTGAAACTACTGAGGCTGCTGCTGCTGCACACCTCTTCCATATCCATACTCTCTTGGATAAGGACAATTGCGGATCAAATGTCCCGGCTGATTACAATTATAACATCGATATCCTGGTGGAGTAATAGGCTGCCTGGCAGTACTCTACTGCGACTCCTCCACCTCTGGTCTACCTCGGCCTTGCTGAAACTGCTGACGACCTCCCCATCCTCTTCCTTTGCCTTTAAATGCTTGCTTCAATTTCTGGCCCCATTTACCAAAGCCTGATGAAGAAGGTCCTGCTGGTGCTTTACCTTTACTTGCACCCACTGACTGCTACGGTAGCCGAAAACTACATGAACCTGACTCGCTCACCTGACGAGTCCGAATAGACCTCTCCAATGTAGCTGCTCTCTGGGCTGCTTCTTCCACTATCTTACACATGAGAGGCACTATTGCATCCTGCAATTCCACTCTCAAACCTCTAATAAAGTACTCAACCATCATATTATTATCTGATACAACATAAGGTGCATAACGGCTAAGCGCCATAAACCTCATCTGGTACTTTAAAACTGAAGAGTTACCTTACTGGAGAGTCCGAAACTGCTCTCTTTTCACTTGTTGTACTTGAATCGGAAAGAATGTATCATTAAATACATCGAGAAATTCCGACCAAGTAATTGCCTCTTCTGTCCTGCCTGCAAAGGTGGTCTGCATCTTCAGTCGCCACCATTCCAATGCAAAACCTCTCAACTGATAAGCAGCTAACACAACTTTATCTGCCATCGGACACCTCATAGTTGCAAAAACCCTCTCAACCTCATGAACCCAGTGCTCTGCGGTATCTGGATTCGGCCCTCCTGAGTAAGTAGGTGGCTGCAATCTCAGAAACTTTTCAACCTGCATCACTGGTTCTTCTGCTATCAGCACTGGTGGTGGTGGTGGCACAGGTGCTGCAAAAGGCACCTCCACTCTTGGCGGAACTGGAGCTACAGGTACAGCCTCTCCATCCCCAGGTGGCACTGCAACCGGTGGTACCGGCGCCTGTTGATCCATCCTCGCCCAAATATCCGTGAGGCTTTCCCAGATTCTTTCTATCATATGCTGGGTACTTTCCTCCGGATCATCTCCTCCACCACTCCAATCTCTTCTATCAGCCATTCCAGAAATTTCTACATAAACAAAACACCAGACAAAAATCAAAACAACAAATCATCAAAAACCAGGGCCCCTACCAGCAGTGTACAAAGACCGAAATAAGGCTATGTATCTTTCTAGTTCCCTTATATTAACACGGACCTTGCTCTGATACCAACTGTGATGGAACGCCTCAGCCAAGCCCGTTAAACCATTAACATACTTGATCCGAGTCCGCCTCCCGCGAACGGGCCGAAGCCTCGCAAAGGATACCAAACCACAGTCCGTGTAAACACAAAGGAATACACCACATTTTATATATATTTCACAAGTTACATAGCCAAATTTCCACAAATCTGAAAAGAAATACAAGAGCCTGGGGCATACCTCGGGGTACAACTGAAGAAAATTAACAACTATCTACACTACACTGCTGGAACTGCTACTACACAGCTGGAGGTACCGACCCTGCACCGCTACGACGCGGCTCTGAACTAGACGACGGTCGTGAAACGTCCTCCTCGCTCTCACCTGTGGGGGTAGGGGTGAGCCTCGCTAGTCACTAGCTCAGTAGGGAACTCCCCTAACACCGAGCAAACCAAAACCACAGGTACGAAAGCAGTAAACAATACCAACAATTTATAGAACAGCTAAACAGGATATAAAAGCTGTAGAAGTACTCACCGTCTGCCGACTACGAGAAACAACTTTAATAATTAAACAGAAAACCAGTACATGTGTACAAGCTAAAGTAGAGACAGCCAAACACGAGCCACGTGAACTAGTTCGCGACACCAGAAACTGACTCGGACAAGCTAACACAAGTCTACCTCTCAGTCTCGCAGCCAAGAACGAAAGGTCCAGCTGCCGCTCCACGTGAAAAGGTCAAGCAACTGTGGAGACCAACTAAACACCACCACCTGCGGACAACACGGTCGCAGGCCCATGCCTGACACCTCAGGAGACCCTGGCCCAGGCTCTCTAGAGTGAGGCACTGGAAAAGGACTAGCTGGGGACCAATGTCGACTACTGGTGTCCGTACCCCCAACTACGAGCGCGCTACAAGTGACTAAAGACAAACAAAAGTGTCACTGTCCCACTGTCGTCTTTCCCTCAACCGGATGTGCAACTCAAACTTAGGAGTGAGGGTGTCCAGGTCAGACGACACAGACCTTGGTGGTACAACACAAGTACCGGGACAAAGCCCCGAGCTAACAGCCTGGCTCACAAAGAACCTGGGGCACCCAACTGGAGAGGTAACCACGGTAGGCATCGTACTACTCGCCACGTACACAAACCACGTGCACGTCACACACAAACCATGTGAAACCTCACGTAAACCTCAAGTAACAATGGTCCACTACACGTGAACCCAACTGGTCTCGCATGAACAACACGCAGCCACGAAAGTAAGTAGCTAACTGCATACCTTGTATGCTAAACACGGAAACTTTGTGCACTCAGTGCACCACAAGTGCCAATGCACCATTCATCATCGATAAATACGTTAAGTAGTCATTTCTGCTTATATACAAGTTGGTGGCAACATCGACTGCCGCTTACAGGAAGTAGACGTCAAGGGATCTGACCGTCTATATCCCAGCTGATGAACTTGGCGACAAACGATGTTAACGCCAGGATCTTCAGCCTCTATTCCTGCAGAAACCCTAAACCGATTCTACAGGTTCTACAACCGTTAAAACAACGGAAAGACATGCAGAAGTAGTTCCTCTAACATCCATGCACTATATTTAAACTATAACAGCATGCTTTACTACTTAAATTCATCAAACCACCCATTATCCCCGCATGGATACCACGACCCGAAATCACCATTTTCATGCAGATTCATGTTATCTGATTTCGTTATCACGACCTATAGGAATTACAGGGGTCATTCCCTACCTCAAAACACGCTTAAACCTCCCGAAATCTCCCGGTTCACACCGAACCCTCCGCGAGCTCCCACGAGAATTGCACCTCACCACGGCGTTTCCTCGCGCAATTCGGCAACACCACACGTCCCACGATCCTCCAACCACCTTTCTGTACCTGTTGGAAGCTTTAGGGACACAAGGGCGTGAAGTTGGGGCAAGAGAGAAAGAGAACCAGGTAGAGAACTTGCCATCGGGTGACCCTATAACCTGCAGAATTCTCAGGTTGGCGTCAACCCCTCTGCCGCCAATGGCAACCGCCACCATCAACGTCCACATCTTGTGCCGCCAAGTTCATGCAGTCAACGGCAACCTATCTGGACGCCAACAAGTCAACGACCACCTCTGGCCGCCAACTCCAACTCAACTGCAGCAGGTCCTATTTCATTTCAGGACCAAACCTGCATCTCACCTGAACAAACCACACATCCAAATCACACATTCTACACAACCAACTCACATTGGCCTCACAACGGCCACCTCAACCACAACACACATTATGACGGCCCTCATTATACCGGTACGGTTATACCAACCCACGTCGGTATAGCGAGCGCCATCACAGTGGGACATTTACCCAACAATACATTCAGCTGAGATACACGTGAACATAGAACAGAGTAGCGGAAGTAAAAGAACCGTTGTCTTCATTCATTCATCATCCACATTTAGCATACATGAAATTGCAATAACATTAAAGAACTTAAAATTCACATAATTTAAATTGCTGAAAATTTAATACATAGATGTCCACACTTATACATTCCCTTTTCATGATAACGCTAATACAACGTTCAAATTACATACTATGAAATGTAAAAGTCACAAAGTGCTCCAAAGACTAATCTCTGCGCTCGGAGTCCGTCTCCACCGTCTCCTCCAATGGTGCCACGTCACCAACTACACCTGTACGCCAAAGCAAGTAGTGAGTCTAAAGACTCAGCAAGTAACACCACTCATACCATACACGTACATGTCATAGTAGGTTCTACACACACAATTACAAAAACTCAACATGTATCATGCTTAACGTATGCAATGAATAACCAATCATGATGATTTTATAAGTAAACACATGATGCATGCTTTCAGCTTTCCTTATCAAGATAAATGCCTAACACATGTTCTTTAATCATTCCTACTCATGAAATTCTACCTTGCATTTTAACTAAAACATGAGAGTACTTAGCATGATTATCCTACGTACATGAAACAAAACACACCTAGCATGGAATCTACACATTCTTGTGCATGTACACGAACATTTTACATACTTTAAACTTGCTGGTTTTCACATGATTTAGCAACCATAACCCTACACATGAGAGCTACAATGTCATTTAAAATACAACATGTGAACAACCAAACATGGAATTGTATGCACATGTTAAATGTCCCTAGCATGGATTCTAGGCATTTTACACATCTCAACATGATCCAAACATAATAAAGCTACTGATTTAACATGGTTTCAGATTTGTCACAACATGGATTACAATATCATATCTTCACATTTTGGTTTCCCATTTTCTTTACACAATTTCCAATTCACATAATTTGCACTTTACACATACACATTACACATTGTTCACTTTCACATTAACACATGAACATTTGCACATTTACACATTCACATTTACACTTTCACATTTAGTGTCGTGACATATAGTCCAAATCACCAAAGAAGGACACAACACATCACATCACATAGACGTCATCTAGGCAACACAATGGCGACTCTTGGACTGCGCAGACTGGGAGAACAAGTCTCCACCCTAACCAGTGGTACTTGTCCACCTCCAGGATTTCCCCCTAATGCCCTTAAGGTCACTTACACATTGAACCTTCTCAGGGGACTTTTCCCCGATACGGTTCCACTGCCCTCTGTGGAAGCAATGTCACACTTGGCACAATTTACACATTACACATTTTTACCGATTTTACACATGGGTTTACACATGTCACTCTCATTCTCTTCGCTTTCTCTCTCACATTCACATTTCTCTGTTTTCCTAACATGACACTACAGATTTCAAAATCTACATTCAGGTAAATATCACCGATCAAGTCGGATTACACTTAAATCGAATTGTTTCACATTGGCATGCATAAATTCACATTTACATGGAAAATTCATATTACATTAAATACTGGTCCAAATGACCTGAAATTTTAACCACTGCTAATTTCGGGTTTAGGATTCCTCATGCAAATTTTCAGATTTTTCTGAACTAAAACAGAATTACAAAAAATCTAACATTTATTTCACATGCTATCCGCAATTCGATTTATCATGGCGTTAAACACAAGCACAGTTTTAACCACTCACTGTCTGAACCCTAACATGCATGGAACTACAGAATTCATTCCTGAATTTATTGAACAACCCATTAATTTATGGAAGATTTATCAAGACCTAGCATGATCTCTATTTTTCCCTAACAAATTATGCAATAATTCACACAAGCATAGAAATAATCTCAGAAATTTAGAACAGGGACCGAACCTCACATGCATAATCCTCACAAATTAGGGCAATTAGACTTGTCCTAAATCATGTAAACATGATTTAATAAGATTGGAGCTCATCACACATGTATCTTCATGAAATAATTAAGTCCCATCATTCATGATACTCCATCCACACACCACATCTATCACATAAACAATATACATAGCATATAAATGGTTTACAGTATATCCTCATCGTGAAACATATCGAAAATAGTTGTATAGAAGGGCAGAACATGTCACTGTTCTGTCCAGATGAACTTGGCGGCGGTCTCTGGCTGCTAATTCAAGGTCGACGGCATGGTCGATGGACGCTAAGCATGATCTTAGCGGCCAGGGACGTTGCCGTCAATGTCAGGTCTGTGCAGAACACAGACCCGAGCTCCAATGATGGTGTGAATCTGGGGGTCTAGGACTCGAGGGAAAATTCATAAAAATTGTAAAACCATCCTAGACACATACGGGGACGTTATGAGTAGGGTACTTGCCTCTTGTAAAACTCCAAGGGATCTAAATGGGTCGGAGAAGCTCTCCTTGGGCAGTCCCAAGAAGCCTCCAAAGAGCTCTCCTCCGGGTTCTAGGTCGATGCAGGTGCTACGCCAGTGGTGGGGAAGCCTTCTCCTTGGTTCCCTCTAGCCTCCAGTTGCAGAAGAACGCCGGATGAAGCCTTGGATCGCCGGATCAAAGCCTCCAAAACTCAGTCTTTGCACAACTCCGAACTAGGGTTTTCTCTCCTCTTTGCAAAGAGTCCAAAGAGGTTTTCTGGTGCAAGGGGAGTTGGTTTTAAAGCAGAGGGGTTTGGGGTCCTCGGAGTGGTGATGGGAAAGGCTCAGAGCCGTTGGGGCAGCTCCCCAATGGGTGAGCTAGCTTGCTCCCAGAATTCTGGGCTCTGCAACGCATGCAGGTCAGAGAAATTGGCGTCCACATCGTTGGACGCCGGGATTAGTGTTGGCGTCCATGGGGTGGACGTTGACACCACCTCAACGGCTAGGGGTTGACGTCAATCTGGCCTTCGGCCAGAAGTCTAAAACATGCAGAAACCCATGCACATCATGTATATATACATGTAATATCTATATGGTAGTGTATTCATACTATCACCATTCAATACATGCATTATTTACATCTAGTATAAACACATGCAGACGTAATTGTACTAATTAATACGTATGTAAATATGTATATACATACACAAGCACAAATATACACACACAAATACAAATAATGTGACGGAAATTCGAGGGCCTTACACACATGATCCGCATGGATCCGAAAAGCACGCGACGTTACATGTAACGTCGCGCATTTTTCGGATCCCCGTGGATCCAGGTTTAGCGGGTTTGGTGGCCAATGTGTGGCCCATTAGCTTGTGTGTTTCTTATTGGATCCTTACCGGGCTTGGTTATGGATCTGTGTTGGTGTTCAGTGCGCTGGACATCAACAGTAGGTTGGAGTCCAGGTGTGTGACGTCGACTGTGAGTAGGCGGCAATGGTGTTGCTGTTAACATATTTTTGGCGCCCATCGATGTGGACGTCTATCATTTATTTTAATGGGTTTTATTACATGAACTTGGCGTCGAGCGACGTGGACGCCTAGTCGTGGCGGTTTTGGTCAGCGGCGCAGAGGTTGACGTTAACCTAAGGCGCCTGTGTTTTTAGGAGAACCCGAGCCTTCTTCTTTCCCCCACCTTCTTCCTTCTTTTTCCCCCACCTGTATCCTTGTGCCTCTTCACTACTTCCGGCGGTTGAAGGAAGCACGTGGGAAGGCCGTGATGCGCGCAGCAGCGGCAGATCAGGCGGGGAATGACGGATTGAAGGGCGGTATTCACGGGAAGCTCCTGGGGTTTCGGCGCGATTTGAGGTTCTTTAGGAGTTTGTTTGCGTTTCTAAGGTAGGGACTGGACCCTTTGATCTCTCATGGCTGATTTGCCATGCTTTGTTGCATAGATCGTATGTTAACTGAGTTTTTGGGAAAGGATTCTCCATGTCGGGAAATTGGGTGGTTTGATCGATCCAAGCGTTGGATCTTGTTTCTTCAGTTTAATTATAGTATTCAGATGTAAGGGGAAGTGTTTCCCCTTGTTTTCTTATTGTTTATAGGGCTAAGTTGCCCATATGATTGGCCTCGGGCCGGTCTGTGTGTTTTGTATACGCTGGGAGCTGAAGATCTTAGCGTCAACATTGATTGACGTCAGGTTCTTCAGTTGGAGATTAACAGCCAGATGTCTAGCCGTTAATATCGAGTTTACTTAGTATTAACGGCAGGGGATGCTGCCGTCTATAACCAATGGATGGCAATCGATGCTGCCGCCAACCTGTGCAGGTATTAGCGCAGTGTGTTTCATGAGGTTTTTCTTGTTATACATATCACGTGGTTGTGTGTGCATGGCAATGACAGATGAGAGCCAGTACACTTGTTACGCTCATAGAGCATGTTGCTCACGAGGATGGGCATGCTTTACGTGATTAATGTGTAATATATATGTGTGCATGTTGTCCATGTGTTGGATATATTGTTTACATGGATGATGTGTAGTACACCAGTCATGGTGTATTATACACGTGGGGTCTACGTGGTTTAGATGTCGTGCATGTAGTTTGTATGTGCATGGCATATCGTGTATCATTGTGTTTATTATGTCTTAATTATTATGATTAATCCGTGGTGTTGTGGCGATGAGGTTCACGTTGGAACCTAGCCTTGATCCTTTAGGATCTCTTGCAAACATCCTAAATGGATAAGTAATAAAGTATGAGTGTAATTGTGTATTGTGCCTAGTATGGCAGTAAAGGTCACTATGTGACCAATGACAGGTCGTGACATTACTTTTAATATGGTTTATGTATGCGATTGTGCAGGTTAGCTTGTAAGTCACAGGGTGACTAGGACAAGCTATTCCTAATTTTAGTATGTGTATAGTGAATGATAATAGAAAGTGGTTGTGTATATATCGCGGTTTGAGCTTACCGAGTGTGGTGGTCCGACGCCTATTCCGGAATGCCTCTCTAGTCGGGTACCCCAGGTTCTTTGTGAGCCAGGCACGTGTGTTTGTTGTGCTCGGGGTTTATCCCGGTACAGTGTGGTACCGTCGAGGTCTGTGTCGTCTTCCTGGACACCCTCACTCCTGTGTTTGAGTTGTACGTCCTGATGACCAAACTTTTCCCATATAAAATAATTCATTTATTTAGATATTAATTTTGATGATTAACAAACATTACTAATGAATTACTTGAGTCTTGAGGACAGGAAATAAAAGCAAAAGAAAGTTCAAGACAATCAGGTAAGACTCTCAATTTATAAGTATTATGATCGATTTCCTTTCTGACCAAATTGCAAACAAATCGATACCATAACGATTTCTTTAGACTTCGTAACGATTTGATTTCATAACGACTTGATAGCCGTAACGATTTCTTTAGTTCTCGTAACGATTTCTTTGAAACTCGTAACGACTTGACAGCCGTAACGATTTCCTTAGTTCTCGTAACGATTTCTTTGAAACTCGTAACGACTTGATAGCCGTAATGATTTCTTTAGTTCTCGTAACGATTTCTTTGAAACTCGTAACGACTTGACAGCCGTAACGATTTCCTTAGTTCTCGTAACGATTTCTTTGAAACTCGTAACGACTTGACAGCCGTAACTATTTCTTTAGCTCTCATAACGATTTCTTTGAAACTCGTAACGACTTGACAGCCGTAACGATTTCTTTAGTTCTCGTAACGATTTCTTTGAAACTCGTAACGACTTGACAGCCGTAACGATTTCTTTAGTTCTCGTAACGATTTCTTTGAAACTCGTAACGACTTGACAGCCGTAATGATTTCTTTAGTTCTCGTAACGATTTCTTTGAAACTTGTAACGACTTGACAGCCGTAACGATTTCTTTAGTTCTCGTAACGATTTCTTTGAAACTCGTAACGACTTGACAGCCGTAATGATTTCTTTAGTTCTCGTAACGATTTCTTTGAAACTTGTAACGACTTACTTGTTGTAACGACTTCATAAGTGATCATAACGATTTCTTTAGAACTCGCAACGACTTGCTTGTTGTAACGACTTCATAAGTTATCATAACGATTTCTTTAGAACTCGCAACGACTTGCTTATTGTAACGACTTCATAAGTTATCATAACGATTTCTTTAGAACTCGCAACGACTTGCTTGTTGTAACGACTTCATAAGTTATCATAACGATTTCTTTAGAACTCGCAACGACTTGCTTGTTGTAACGACTTGATAAGTGTTCATAACGATTTGTTATGACTCATAACGATTTCATAAATCATACAGTCATCGATTTCATATCTTGATATCTTATTCATCTTAAAGCATTGACCAGTCAAAGTCCACGTAGACATCTCTCTGACGCTTTTGCATTTATGAGATCTGAACATATCTCTGCATGCATGCAGACCATATCATCCTTTATCGTGCCTATTCTGATAACGTCCTTTAGACTTAAGCTATTTGGCATTACTATTTTCTTGACTATTGCTACTGACGTTGACTGACATCAGAGACAGCTAATCTGTCTGTTATTTGAGATTGACATCTATACAGACCTCTGAACTAGCTTCATGGTACAACGTTAAACAATAGAAGCCATCGGATATCTTTGAAGATCTCATCTCTTTGCGTGCTCAAGTAATCAAAAGACTATTGACAGGAAGCTTCCAAGACTCCAGATGTCATTCAGTCTAACGACTACTCAAAAGAGAGACAACAGACTCTTTAACGTCTAGATTTCAAATTGAAGATATATATATATACAAGTCAGAAGAACAGAAGCAATATATAGATACAACGTTCAAGAAAAGCATGAAAATTCTTCTGAAGAAAGTCTAGAGCAGAAAACTTCATTCCTCTTAGCTTTTGCTCTTTTGCTCTCTACTAGCTAGTGCAAATCATTTGAAGAGAGCTTGTGTAGTTCTGAGAGTGAGCCTAGATTTAGATTCTTTGCTCTCAGTGCTAGGTCCTTCAGATCATTGCTTGTTGCAGTTTGATCTAGGGGCTTGTCTTTCAAACTTCTCTTTGTGTTGTTCCCTTCTAGTGTGAAGGAATACCTGGTGGTATCCAGGGTGTTGTTCCCTTCTGGTGTGAAGGAAGACCTGGTGGTATCCAGGGTGTTGTTCCCTTCGGGTGTGAAGGAAGACCAGCTGAGCTGGGTGTTGTTGTTGTGTCCTTAAGGGGGACTGTACCCTTGTTAGTGAAATCCTGAGGTATTGCTCAGGGACTGGACGTAGGTCTCCTGTGGAAAGGAGTTCCGAACCAGGATAAAAATCCTACTGTCTTGTGGTTGTACTTTGTGTGATTGCTATCTCATTTCCTCTAACTCTAACCTTCGTTTAAGTTGTTGTGTAATCTTTTTAGTAAACAGGTATCGATCAAAGATCAGTTCTTTTTTATAACCCATTCACCCCCCCCCCCCCCCTCTGGGCTAGCTAGCTGGGCAACACGTCCGACTGAGGGAAAGACGACAGTAGGGCAATGACTTGTGTTTGTGGGTGTGCAGTCGCTTGTAGCGCGCTCGTGGTTGGGGTACGGACACCAGTAGACGTACTGGTCCCCAGCTAGTCCTGTTTTCCAGTGCCTCACTTTAGGGTGCTCTGGCCAGAGACCCTAGAGGTGCCAGGCATGGACCTACAGCTGTGTGTCTGCAGGTGTGGTGTTAGTTGGTCTCCACAGTTGTTTGACTTGTTCTCGTGGAGCGGCAGTTGGACCTTTCGTCCGTGACTGCGAGACTGAGAGGTTGTTCTTGTGTTGTGTTGTCCGGGTTGGATACTAGCCTGATCAGCCAGTAGTCCGTTCCCGTGTGGTGGCGTCGTTCTTTTCCGACTCGAGCTTTGCTACTCGTCGTGGTTTGTGAGTTAGTGACTCATAGTCGAGGTTTGACTCGTTCGAGGTGTGCCCTGGTGTTGGCACAATTGTGACTACGGTTGTGGTCTGTGGTGTGCCCGAGTGGTGGCACAGTTTTGGTTATGGTTGGTGAGTGTTGACTCACTAAATGTGTTTAGCTCGCTATCGTGTGCCCTATTACGGCACTGGTTTATTTGTGGTTTCTGTGTTGGTGCCTTGTAGTAATAGGTGCATGTACCCTGTGTGGGTAATGGTTTGTGATGGTACGTCGTGTGCCAGTCTGTTCTGGTATTGACGTGGAACTGTGTTTTGTGGAGGTCAGGAGGTGTGACCTTTCACTCAATGTGCTTTACCCTTTCTCGAGTAAATTTCCGTATATGGTTTTCGTGTGTGAAAGATTGGTTGTTGTAGCCAACCCTGCCATTCTGTGTGTGGCTTCCGACATGTTGTGGTTTGGGGGCCAGCTTTTAGTTAGCAGTCCTGTTACCCACGTACTTGAGATTTGCCTGTGAAGCTTATAGCCTAGGCAGTGGTTTGCTTGTGCGGCTTATAGCTTAAATGATTGGTTGTGGCTATGGTTTGCCTGTGAGGCTTGACGCCTAGGCGTTACTGTTGTTAAGTGAACTAGTAGTGTGAAGCTAGTCCTATTGTTTCCTCTTACTTTCCGAGGTTGTGAATAGTTAATGTGTTTATATTTAATTGCAGTATTAGATACAATTGTTGTGAGCATGAAATGGTTTGGTTATATGCGTGGCCAGTGAGACCCATTGAGGTTGAGGTCTCTTCTGTTAGTGTTGTGGTCCTTGGGTGGTCCCTACTGAGCCTGTGACTTGTTGAGGCTCACTCCCCTACAGTTCTTTTCAGGGCTTGCCGTGTATTTGGCTTGCAGTGGCGTTGTGACAGACTTGTACTACGAGCAGTAGTATAGTAATTAGTGTTGTGTGAGCTTGTGCTCCCTCGGGGTATGCCCCAGGTAGTTGTACTTTTTAATTGGACATGTAATGATGTAATGAGACAGTTGTAATTTGTTACTTGCAGATATGAGCACATGTACTTTCTTGTGTCATATACTGTTGTGGTTGTCTTTTATATTCTTACTGGACAGTGGTGTGAGATATCCCTTGCGAGACTTCGGTCCGTTCGCGGGAGACGGATCTGGATATAGAGCCTTATTGAGCATAGATATCCAGGGCCGTCACACGAGAGCTCTGAGTTTGCCATCTTCGGTCGGTCTGGCAAGTCATCCCTCATCAATGCCCTCATCCGCAAGAAGAAGATCACACTGAAGTCCAAGAATCCAGGTTGTGAGCGCTTCCTCTACTCCGAGTCTTTCTCCCACAATCTCCCTTTCATAGATACGACTTCTTTCTCCCTTCAACTCTCTATGCCCTCCTTCCGGCCCTTGTGGATGCTTCTTCTTTCCTCTCGCTATCTTCATCCTCCCACCGGCACTCTTTCGTGGACGGTTCTTCTCCCCTCTGCATCTCTATCTCCTCCTGCCAGCCCTTGCAGATGCTTCTTCTTCCTCCCTCCGGCTATCTTTATCCTCCCTCTGGCACTCTTTCGCGAATGTTTCTTCCTCCCACTTTTGCGGTGGAGACCCATGGCGACCCCCTCTCTCACTGGTAAGCACCCAACTCCCTGGCATCTCGTACCCATAGGAGCCCCTCCCCTCCCGATGACCCTTTTGATCGTGGATGGTTTCAGGAATCCCTTTTGGTCGAAAAATGCCAGTTCTGACCGGATTGGGGACGGATGTGTTGTTCTTATCTGGATTCATAAGATTTTTGTCAAGTTTTGGGGATTCGATGGTTGCAGCTGCTGCATCCGATCTGTTTAGTGTTTCTCTTTCTCTACACTATCTGTTATTCTTCTCCTAGGCATGCAATACCTTCTCGAGACCAGCATTAGTTTTTCAGGGTTACAATACTTTTTTAGGTTCTTGCGGGATTCTTTATGCCAGGGACCAGAGCTCTTTAAGTTGTTGTTCATGGATGATTAAGGTTGAGGTCTTTGCATCTCATCTTACTTGGAGGTGTCAGTTGGGATGGGTGTATTTAAATGGAGGTCTGCCTAGAAATGACCATTGAGATTTATCCTTTGATTGGCTATGTAGACCTGTGCTTTCTATTAAGCTCTTGAGGATAAGGGTTTCTAGGCATTTGGTCATTTGTGTCATTCTAATTATTCTAATCCATTTGGTCATTTATGTTTGAACATGAGAGGGACCTCAGATGCACTGGTCACAATTTTGTGCTTGGCAATAGTGGGTTGGGAGCTAGGTCTACTATTTATCTGACTATATGGTGTGTCTTTATTCTTTTACTAAATTTTGCTATGTTGTTTAGTTCCTCATGTCACAAGTCTGGACCCTAAACCATTAAATGCACAGAACTTAGACATGATTGTCTTGCATCTGCATGTAGCCATCATCTTGTGTCATTGTAAACTATGGCGGGGCATTGTTTAACCAAAAGTTATATCTGCCTTCTAGAGTGCAAAAACTAAATATGTACTTCCTCATCTCATTCAGCAGACATTTCTTCTAACTCATTTCCGGGAGGAGATTTTATTGTAGATAATTTTCTGTATTTGAAAAATCTTCCATTTAATTTTCTATGTTAAATCGATAGAAGTTGAATAGGTAGCTAGAAGCAACCACTTGAATGTAGTCTAGCTATTGGATAGAAGATGAAGGGAGTGGGAGCATGCCCAGCCAGGTAAAATTTTCTAGTTCTTGAAAAAATCATGGATTCTAGTTGTGTTATGTATCTGAAGTCCTAGTTTGTTCCCACTGTTCTTAGCTGAAGAGGTGTCTTATGTGATGTCTATTGTTTTTGGCTAAGGTTGAAGTGTAATGGACATACACTGATGTTTTTATACAAGTATAACATGTCTTTTCAGTTGAATATCTCAGTTCAAATGTTTTGACATTGGGGTTGTGAATTATATTTTCAATGTGTATTAGATCTTATGATATTGGCATGGAGCATAACATGTCTTTTAATTATATTTAATACAGTGAACAACCATTCATCAGTTGTTTATACACCTATAGTCTGTAGCTTCTTTCCTTTTTTAATTCACATTGTCTGAGTTTGTGATATCTAATGTTATTCATGTTAACCAAGGCTTTAGAAAAATTGACGCAAACCAGTGGGAATTTGCAAATGAACAATTTTTAAGGAGTCAAAGATATGTTTTTAAAAATGACCAGATTTGGAAGTTTCCACAAATTATACAAGAAGCCCAGTTCCTATCAAGATTCATCGAGAAAGGTCAAGAATGTCGGAGCTAGATGTAAATTCAGAGTCCACTGCTCCCGAGGAACCATTATTATATGATGAAGCAAAAGGATCCATATCCTCCACTCTACAAAGTGGTGTGAATAACTATCTCATCCCAGTTGCTCATAAATGAAACAAATATGATATTTGACATCTAAGGGGTACGGACAACAAAAATGATATTGTCTTTTCCTAGAAACTCTTGTATGGGTGAATTAAATCAATAGATGGTAATATGAAACTACCACAACTGAGCATGGTGAGCGAATGCTTAAAGAAATACTAGAAAACATGAATACATGCATGTGTATATGAACAGGTCAACATGGTTTTTCAAACTCGCAATCATGTTCCATCCTCCCAGTGGTTGTGTGCATGGTTCCTATTGTCAAACATCTTCATTTTAATTTTGAGTTTGAATGATTTTGGTCTACATTGAATATGATCGGATCATCCCAAGTTGTTCGATCATGGAGATGTAGTTCACTTCTGCTATAATGCAAATTGATTTTTTTTCATGGTTAAATACAATGATATAAGATTTTTCTGAATTATATGCATAAGCTTAGTGAAGATTGCGTTTAAAATGTGTCATATACACTGTTCTACTTCATTTCGTCTAGCTATTTATGTCCTATATTTTCACTTGTTAGTGAGATGTTATATGTAAGCCTTTAAAAATGTTGTCCATAGGCTCATTTATTTTCTATATTTCCACTTGTCATTCTGATAAGGAATGCCTTTTGTATCCCCTTCCCTTGCACATGCATAGAGTCATGGAGGCATGTTGATTGGCATATACGTGAGTTAGGCTGTAGCCATCATTATTTCCAATTACATGTTCAAGTTAACTTGTTACCTTAAGTTAGTTTTAACATCATTCATTTAGTGTAATTTTATGTTATGGCAAACTATAGGTCTAATATGTTTATGTTCATAACTAGGTAGCAGATTGGAGGCTAGATTGAAAGAATCATTTTTTTTATACTTCTGGTGATTTTCATTCATTGATTATTTTGTGAAGCATATACATTCATCTTTATGACCTCTTTTTCTCCATACTTCTGTAAGCATGGTTTAATGGGAATCTATGATAAAATGGTGTAATGTGTAGTTTGTCTATTTCTTTCTTCACACTCTCATAATTAAATATATTGTGTAGATTTCATGTCATGTAGTGAGAATTTGTATTATTTCTGTGCATAGAATGTATAAGATGCCTTTCATAGCTTGTGACATTATTTTTGTGTTGTGCCAGGATATTTTTCGTTCATTTTCTTATTATATAGTTCTTAATTCTGAATCTTAATTTTTCTCAAGAGAAGTGGATGGAAGTTTTGGGATGTGAAGTAATTGAGCAAGAGATATTAAAGATGAGTGAAGAATGGATAATGTTATATAGGCATTTGGGCATGAGGCATATATATATTCTTTCATATTTCATTTACACCATAACACGATATGCATGGAATTATATATATGTTACATTAATTGGCAGGTTAAAGCTACTAAGTACTAGGTTCGCCCTCTCTCTCCCCTCATTTGTGATTGATGAATAACTGAGTGGTGATTTGAATTTTTTGTGTGAAGAATATTTTTTTTAAGGTTCTGCTTTCTTTTCATAAGAAGGGGATGGAATTAGGCCCTTCACTATGTACACTGGTCCTGATAAATGTTAGGCTTCCCATTGGGGGCAAATCCAACTTCCACGTCAACGTGGGGTGTGTGAGAATCAATTCAAATTGATTTGTGTTCCTAGTTGTGATTTGTTGTTCTAGGTAAAGAGTGATTTTGTGAATCATCTAGGTGTAATTGTCTGTGCTTCTAATGATTTTTGCAAAAACAATGTGAACAGCTGGAGCAAAGTTGATTGCAGATGACTCAGTGTACGCTATTGGGTAACATGACGAAACTAGAAGACATATTACTTCTAACGGTAAGCTCTTTCTCCTAGTTTCCGAAGATGTTTTAGCTCTAATTTTGAAATTTAGTGTCTTAAAGTTGTATGCCCTTCTATCCCTGAAATTTAGTGTCTTCAAGTTATTTGAACCAAACATGTTACTCTTACTTCATTTGTTTTTGCAGACTTTCACAATTCCTCATTTCACCTTTAGTTCAGAGGCTATGGACTGGGAGGTATTAACGATTGATTCAGATTATCTAGTATCTGAACTTGTTGTTTTCTTTTTTCTTCTGTTTGTTTTATGTCGTAATTTGGATATCTATCTACTTGCTCTTTTATATTATGATTATGCAGAATTTAACCAAGTGTTACAAAGTGATAGTTGTCGACTTCTATAGCCTCAATGTCATACTACTGCTCAGTAAATTTTGCTCTCATGTGTTCTTCTATTCTTTTGTCTTAGTGTTTTGATTCTTACTAGGAATAAGTTTGTTTCATTGACAACAGACCAGAGTATAGTGATTTGTGCTAGAACCTTAAGATTTTTTTTTTTTTTGCCTAGAGCTTATCTAAGACCCCTGGTGAGCCCTTAAAGTTTCATTGATGTAAATCAAGGAATAAGTACAAAATAGGGGGGACATTCCGCTTTACCCCTCTAATGCATCTGCAACCTTGTTGCCCTCTCTAAAAGCATGGCAGAACTTAATTTCCATAAGATCTTTGGCAAGGCAGAAAATGGATCCACCCTGGGTATAAAATCCATGGAACATTGCTCTATGAAGATGAAATAATCCTGATCATGGCAACACAGTCTGATTCAACAATCAAAGACTTATACCCCTGTAATCATGTCATACTTTTGGTTATATTAGTTTACATTCAATTTTGAGATTTTTGTTCTTTATACTTTAAATTTTCCATTCCGTTAGCAGCACTGTCTGAGTATAATAATCTTTATAATAGAGTTTTAGACTTGCACTAAGATTTGTAAGTAATTTTATTTTTTTGTGAAATGACTCATCATTTTTTTTACAAAATTAGCATGCTAGACATCCACCAGAAAATCATATGTATGTTCTTTCCAAACACATCATCCTTACATGTTTTGGGCACCTTTCTCCAGTTTTGAATATCCTCAAAACATGAAATGGGATCCCAGGTTTCTTTTGTTTTGTTTCAGTTTTGCATATTTCAGTTGTTTTTGTTTAAAATTTTCTTTGAAGAATTTGATTGAATTTTCTGGACAACTTTGTTCTAGGCCAAGAATGATGGTAAGTGTGCTCCATCTCCACACGTGGATGTGCATACGACCAGTACAGTTGAGGGACAAACCGTAGATCAAGATGTAAAGTGCATTACAGGTTGTGGAGATGTAAACAAGGTATAGTAAATTGTAGATCAAGATGTAAAGTGCATTATAGATTGTGGAGATGTAAGCAAGGTAAAGTGCATTATAGCTTGGGACTCCTACCAATGAAATTTTTTTCCCTGCAGGGACTTGACCCTGCTGAACTGTGAACTGTAGGGCCAACCTTTCTCATCTTTTTAAATTTTAAAGCTGGTTTCAATCATAAAGTGTCATGTTTTCCTGGTTAATATTCTTGGAGGAGGTTGTAGAGAATATTTGTATTGATTGTAATCATCCACTTCATGCCATTGGTCTAGAAACAATTATGTATTTTTCTTGTCTGATTTTTCTGAAACATCAAATCTGGTAGAACCCAACTCCAGATATTTTTGTGAAGCTCTTTTGGTGTAGAACCCAGAAAGGCTAGTCTACCTAGCTCCCAAGAAAATGCCTTCTCACCTCTTTATTTGCTAATTTTCTCTTTGGAATCTTCCCTTTCTCAATGCTCATTGGCCAAAAATTCTATGTAACATTTCACTTTATCTTGAAAGTTAGATGAGGTTTAAATGTGGTGTGTTTCTGAATGAAGTTTGTTTCTTCATGTGTTCAAGATTTATTCTCTTTCTTTGTAGCACATGAAAAGAAGTATGGAACTTGAATCACTTTTTTGTACTCCTCAATTAGAAGGCTTATTTTTTTTTTCCCAAAAGGTTATGCAGGCCGATTCAGGACCCCTAAAGTTATCATTTCACCAAAAGGCACGTATATTGCAAAGGAAAGTGGCATCCTCACAATGTTTGATGTGTGTAGTGGTACAAAGGTTGAGGGGAATGATCTGTTATTATGTTCTCCTGTTTTAGAAAGGGTTTTGTTTTCTGAAGGTTATATGTTTGTTTTAGATGGTGGAGCATCTAAGGGAGAGCATTTTGTTGTCTCTCTCCACAAGGAAAATATGAACAATGGGAGTCTTTTAGAGGGCAACCCTAGAAGATGCCAACATTCTGATGCTGATAGCTGGAGTCTAATTTCATTTCTGGAGAGATCTGCTTTAGAAATGTATAACATTTTAGTCAACGAACAACAGTATCCAGATGCATTGAACTTTGCTGATTGTCATGGGTTGAATATATGATTTTCTGATTTGGTCGTCCTGGAAACCCTGTAGACTAGAACATGGGTTGACAGAGTAACAGTTCAGGTTTAACATTTTAAACCAAAGGTTCAGGAGATGATTGGAAAATACATCCCTCTCCCCATTTTAGTGGTCTATTACAGATTCTTTTTTTTTGGGCAATGCTCTATTATTAGATTTGAAAGAGGAAGATAGATAATAAGAATGTGTTGAATAGGAATATATATGTACTGTGATCGGAAGAGGTGGTATGAAATGAAAGGAGGTGAAGAAAATGAATAAAGAGCTGATAATTAAATATGTTGTGTAGATTGTTTGTTTCTTTCTTCACACTCTCATAATTAAATATATTTTGTAGATTTCATGTCTTATAGTAAGAATTTTCATTCTTTTCGTGCACAGAGTGTATAAGATGCCTTTCACAGCTTGTGACATATTATTTTTGTGCTATGCTAGGAGATTTTCCATTTTTTTATTATTATAAAGTTCTTAATTTTGAGTCTTAAAATTTTAACATTTACCTTGGGGATCACTCAAATATTTTTTCTAGTGTAATTAATTGAGTCTGCTGCTACAGGGCATTTGTCTTCTTCAGTTCGCCTATTCCTAGGGAATTAGTGGCTCAATCAAGTTTTCTCACCCTGTTTTCTTCAAGTCTGCTGCTACAAGGCATTAAGTGAGGTTGATTTTTTTTTCATCTTGTACATGATTATCTTTTATGGATATGCATTCCAATTCTAGCTGTTTGCATGGGTTACAACAATATGGGAGTGACACCCTTACTATTTGATTAACACATGCAGATGAATTGGGGTATTTATGCTTTGTGTTTAGGGAGCTTTTGGATATCAATGTTGTTTCATAAGTTCTAATGATCTTTGCATTCTTTCTTTTTTTTGGATTGATGTACTTAGTAATGAGATATCATGTGTCCAATCTCGTGATACTAAATTTAGGCAGCTATTAGTGACATTTTAATGAAATTTCTAATTTATGTCTCTACTCGTCCTGTGTCTTTTTATGTATTCCCTTTTTAGGTTCCAAGCAAATCAGGTGGTACACCCGAAAAGAAGGATGTCCTTTTGGAGGATCATGATCCTATCTGGCTTGAACTTCGGCATGCACATATAGCAGATGTATGCTATGTTCAACAAGTCTTATTAGATTCATTTTGTCATGAGCTTTAACTTTTTATTTGATGGTGCAGGCTACTGAAAGGTTGCATGAAAAGATGCAAATTTTTGTGCAAAGAATAAAGCTGCACAGATCAGTAGTTCAAGGTATGCATGCTTTCTAACACATGAGGGCAGGCTAGATTATGCAAAATGAGTTCACAATAACGGTGTTTAGCAAAGAGATTTCACACTAAAGGTGTTACTTTAACAGTCAATCTTAATTCTCTTATTATCTTCTTCTATGAAAAAGTATTTAAATTGAATGTCCATGACTTCATGACATAAGTTAAGTGAAATATAAATGATATTTTAGTCACCTTGTTGTCATTGAATGACTTGGCTCATCTGAAACTTATCTATCAACCAAAAGCAAGTTATATTTCATAAACGGTATTCTCCAACTTCAGTAACAAGGAATAGAAAAGATGCTTAGTTCTTCTTTGTTGTTGAGTCAAAAGATGGTCTAAGGTTTTTGGAGAAGTTAATGAGCTTGATTCAAGCATTTTGTGTTATGTTTTCAGGTTGTTAAATTTACATCTTCGAATGTGTAGAGAGCATTTTCATTTCTTTTAGACCCATAAAATTTTAATCTTATGTAGGGTTATCCACTTTCTAGTAAAGGAAATTATCAACTCTTTGAAGGAATTTTCTGGAGAAAAACAGTAGTGAATTTAGTTGCCTTTGTTCTTATCTACTTCAAGGCTTCAATCTACTAATAGAGTAAAGGATGGTTGAGCAATTATTATCTTTTCTGATTACTTACTTTCTTGCACAGATAGTTGGAAAACTTAACAGGCTTATTCGAGAGCTTGGGCTACGTGATGTTGGGCACCTGGAGCAAGATCTTGTTTTGGGGATGCAGGGACAAAGGAAGTGATCAATTTTCTAAGGACACAACAGGTTGCCTTCCTGAAAAGAGTGATCATGATAGAGGGGTTAATATAGGCCACTATAGGTTGCTTAGACCCTAGTAGATCATAATTACAACTGTTTTGGTCACTTCTATTTTTTCTCCATGTCTTTGATTAAGTTCAATCTCTTCATGAATATAAGAGTGGATATTTATGTGGATATTTGACTGACATGTGAATGTTATGGATGTGATGTGAATATTATAGATTTGAATGGTGTTTTGCTTATGTGATGTAGATGAGTGGATATGGATTTGAATTTTATTGTAGTTATGTGGATGTATATGTATTTTATATGTGCATGTGTATAGAATGCATGCATGTAGAATATTTCTACATGCTTATATCAGATATGGACAGGTAGTTTCTATTTGAAAAAAAAATAAAAAAATCTACACCTATGGTTTTTAATATTCATGACTAAACATGATTACAGACAATGCTATAGAATCATAGGTATAAATTACAATATTTATTCCTATGTTTATTTATCATCATCTCAAAAAATAGTATTACTACGGTTATAAAACCATCAGTATGGATAAATCTACACTTACATTTATTTATCATCATCTCAAAAATTTATTACTACGGGTACAAAACCATCAGTATAGACGACAATACCTATGCTTTTTTGGGTCTTTTACCTATGTTTTATGATTTTTTACCTACGGTTAATATTCATATGAATAAACCGACATATAACTACGATTATTTTCTGTGGGTATAGGCTTTAGTCACGGGCGCATGCGTGTCAGATTCAAACTGTAGCATTTTCCGTAGGTAAAGAGTTTTACCTTCAGATTTTGGGTATATACCTATGGTTATTATGCGAAGTTATAGGTCATTTTTTTTGTAGTGTTGATTAAAAAATTCTAAATAACAAACGAAACAAGTGGTAAATAAGTATTTACAGTGACCATTTTAGTCACTAGGAAAAAAAATTTTGGGGTGATAGATTTGTCACCGTAAAAAATCTTTTGGGGGAGACAAGTTGCCCATGGGAAAAGGAAGTTTTCTACAATGAGAATTCTATCTTCATCCTTTGGTATCTTGCCATGAGAATTCTACCTTCATCCACCAGTATCTTCAGCTCATGAACTAGTCGGGTTTGTTGTACCACCGCGTATCATAATGGTACAGGTGTCATGTACCGTGTCATGGTTCTTGCGGTTCTCTCCCCCCCCCCCCCCCCCCCCCCCCCCCTTTCCTTTTTTTTTTCCTTCCCCATATCCGACACATCTAAGGGGTGTAAATGATGTCCAATTGAGATGAGATTTTAAACATAAGCTAATTAAGAGATGAGTACAATTGTGATGATTTTATTTTAATTTTTAATTAATATTTTGTCAAGTAAAAATTATCCAAAAATTATTAGGTCGACTTAATCTCAATATTTATCCATCAATAATTCCTGATATTTATATTTTTAGAATAAGTACATTTTTGTAATAATTATGATGACTTCATATTTGACTTTATTCTTAGAACCAGATGTCGTGTTGTCGAGGTGCGCACAATTAAAGTCGTGCCAGAATACGATGACTTCGTCGATGACCATCGGCAGATTTCGGCTACTGACGACCGATGAGTCATTGGATTCCAACTAACGGTGACTGATGACTCGTCAGATTCCGACAAACTGTTGTTGAAATCCGATGACTCCATAGAGATCGATGACTATTTTTATCAAATAAGATATTAATTTCAATCTTATTAAGTTAGTGAATAATGTTAATTTATAGGATATGCATAGAATGTAAATAAACTACAAAATCTCAAAATAATAAAAATAGAACATAAAATTTTTAAAGAAGACTTCATTTGAATTAGATCGACTCATATCGCTGTAATATGATATAGTATCATCTAGTACATATAATAATAGTAAATTACGAAGGTCTCTCCCTGGCAAAATCTCCCTGGTGATGGAGGGATGTAAATTCCGTATAATTAGAGAATAAGAACTTTAATTGGCATCTACTTCGTATACTCTAGACGACATAGATCATGGTACTAGATGATTGTGTTGGGTTGACTTGAATGATTAAATAGAGTTTCTTATATTTTTCAACATCTTTTTGTGATGTTATTATGTTTTGTTCATTTTTTTTAAAATTTACCCATATTGATCAAGTCACTAGAAAAAAAAAATCAAACTAGTCCCTTTCCACCATATCTTAAGGGTACAACACAGTCTGTGACACAATCCACGTTGTACAGCAAACCATGACATGAAGTGTACATTAAAACTCGCCACTGTATAATTTAGTTCCTGATTTAAATTTCTACCTCTACATTTACCTATATATATATAAAATAAACAGTATCTTCAACTGTTGGGCCAGAATCATGTCTAATTAAATTGCTAGTTTAATTATGTTCGACTTCATAATTCGGGTTCTCTAATAAATTTGATTTCCAATAACTCCACCGAACTTTACAATTAAGAGTTTTCTAACAGCATTCCCTCCTAACAAAAAAAAAGAGTAATATTTTACACCTATTTATGAGAGAGTTTTTGTCTGGAATGGTCGACTGGCTCTTGATTAATTATTTTTGAATACATCACAAGTCTCACAAAAAAGTAACATTAAATATTTCTCAACATATAATAAAACATAAGGGAAATAATAGGTGCGTAAGTAGAATAAATAGTTAAATAAATAAAATAAAATTAGAAGTGAAATATAAATACAATAAATAAAAGTTTAAATATAACGACTAAGTGAATAAATAAAATAAAAATTTTATTCCACTTATCTAACTATTTGTTCTAGTTAAACATTTATTTATTCCACTTATAAGTAGATCAAATAAATAAATAAGTAGAACAAATAAGTTAATAACTATGTAACTATCTATTTGTTCTACTTACATACTTATTTATTTCACATATATATTTTTTAAGTTCTAAGAAGTATTTAATATTTTTTTTTATAAAACTTATGTTGGACCTAAAGTCAAGTAATTAAGAATCAACCAACTATTTTAACAAAATAAAAACTTCTTCGTGGATAGGAAAAAAATATTTCTCAACAAAAAAAAAGTCTCGTTGTGCCCTCTTGGCTTGGCGTGAGAACTCCATAACGTTGGGGGTTTGAAATCGGTTTTAGATTTCCACTCGCCATCAATGCATTCCCCCCTTCGAATCCTCCGCTTCCGAGGCGTCCAAGCTTTTGACGTTCTCGGAGTCGGTGGATCCGCCGACCAGTCGCACGTTGGCCACGCCCCGGCCGGACCGCATTAACACTCTGCTGGATCCGCAGGGGGGGGGGGGGGGCGACGGGGCGTTAGAAACCAAAACCAACAGCAGTTATCGGATCCCGCGACACGTCCTGTCCGTTTACGCCACCGACGCTCCGAGATTTGCGCCTCCGATCAGACGATTCGCGTCCTGCCGCGCGATGGGGTCGCCCATCGGACGGTGACGGATGGTGGACGACCGTCTTCAACAACCTCCCACCTGAATCTTCATCTGTCGGCCCTGTGGACCAGACACTCGGGGGGGCCCACCGACGTACTCTTTGTCCGCGGCGCCAGACCAAAGCAGAAACGTAGCGGGGTAGAAGTGAACGGTAGCGTAGAGTCGGAGAAATAACGGAATTGAGTCAAATGAATGGGGTGAAATAATTTTAGAGGTTAATTAATAAATGAGTCGAAGTGAAATATAAAAATGTTCTGCTCGTTATGTTAATTAATAAATTCGATTCGGACTTTGCTAGTAGTTCACATAAAACTACATATATATCATGTTGGTTCCATACAAATAAAAAATGCAAGTATGTTGAAGTGAGAAATGTTGATTCCAATAAAGACCTTACAACAAAATTGAGTTGAGTTTTTTTTTTTTTTTTTGCAACAACATTGAATTGGATTTGCGAGAAATCTATCTTTTTTTCGTTTTATCAAAGATACGGTATTTGTTAACGAGTTCTCAACTAATTAAGTAAAATTGTTTTTTTTACGGTAAAACTCAATTTTACTGTAAGACCTCTCTTGCAATAAAATATTTCCTTTGAAGTTAATTGTCTCTTCTTATGTTCAGAGTTTTCTAATCCGATGTAGAAGAATTTAGATATTTAATTTACACTGTGGTGGAGCTTATAAGACATTTATCCTACCCTCCTATGGTGAGATTTCTAATACCAGAAAAATCACTTAGATAAAAAGAATAATCGTCCATATAAATGAAGAAACTCACATGGGATATACAAAAACTAGATCTTGCTCGCAAGATTTCACATAAATATTCAAATAATAATATTCTTTTTTATTTATTGGTGGTTCGAAGAAATTGTAAAAGGATGAAATGACTTAACATCATTTCAAATTCAAATTTAGCTCAGAAGTATAGGCTCGATCACGAGAGGAGTCGAATTTGAAGAGAGTAGAACTCTACTTTTTTTTTATTTTGTTCGAAAAAGAAAAAAAAGGAACGTCTCTACCTATTTACTTACTATTCATATAATTTCTACTTGATTAAAAAATTTAAATAACAAATGAAACAAGTCCGCAAAGACAGGCACTTCAAAATTTACTCGTCGGACTCCTTTTTTTTTTTTCTTTTGGCAATCGTTTGACTCATTTGCATCTCTATCTCAGCCACTAATCATAAATTCAAGTCCATAACGAAGGGTTTAGACGGAGACTCCAAGATATTAATTCCGTTATTTGGTCAATTCTGAGTAAAAAGTATATATAGTGGTCTTTGAAGAAACCGAGCAATTATTATTTATTTTTGTTGGGTTTGATAGTAAATTTAAATTGATCGAAATCAATTTAATTAGACTACATCATACTCATGTGAACATGACATATGTGATCATTGCTCCTATCACTGTTGTTCAATATCATCATCAATGTTATATCATGTTTACGTAAATATATTATAATATAATCTAATTGATCCTGCTCAATCCATATTCATATATTATACTTAAATCTCACCTATCTTATAACAAGTATTTTTACCTCTCAACCAATTCTACCAAATGGCTCATCCAGTCACATGGAACTTAAGATAAAAGATGTTGCTCGTGTGTGCCCCTGAGGTCCAATCTTCTAAGAAAGTGAGACTAGTACTGTTGCATATCCTTGCCCAACAGCTAATGCTTTCTTAGAAAGATGGATGTGTTCTCCAACACTATGAAAGGAACACCTAAACGAATCTTATTAGCATGGGGGATAAAGGATATCCCTGTCCAACAATTTTTCTTCTTTTCCTTTTTCAGAAAGTTGGAATAACGTGTGTGCAGGGAGGTGAAGAGTTAATGTTTTCTCATATGTATTCCATTTACCAAATGGGGAAGAGGTCACATGGGTGATTAATAGTTGGCTTGCTGATTTGGGTTAACTTGGTCCATCTCTGGATTGTTAGCCTCAGTTTAATAACGAGTTAACTTAAAGTTAACTCAAAATTAACTCAGAGTTAAATTAAAATGTAGTTTGATAATAAAAAAAATTTAACTCAAATGAGTTAGATTAAAAGTGAATAAGATGTGAGTTAACTCATAATTTTTCAACCATCTCTAGAGACAGATTGGAGTTAACTCAAGTGAGTTAACTACTTTTTTCTCTTGGCGGTACACAACATTAATTGCTACTTTCTCTTTTCTCAACACAACATTAATTGTTATTTTTATTTTCCAAGTCATTTTTGATATGAAAGTGGGTTAACTCACTTTATCTTGTCAAAGTAATCGCAAGAGAAAGTGGGTTAACTCACTTTATCTTGTCAAAGTAATCGCAAGAGAAAGTGGGTTAATTCACTGTAGTTAAACCAGATTAACACACACAAAAAATAAACTAAAAAATGAGTTAACCATATATAACTTTAGTCATGAGTTGGAGTTAATTCTAACCCAAATTCATTACCAACTGAGGCTTAGGGTTTCAAATCTTGCTAGTAGGCTTCCACTAAGATGTCACTGTTTTGGGATTCCTTTTCAAAGGAAACTTATGAGTCATTATTATAAAAAGAAGATACCACAACAACATTTTAGAAATTAAAAAAAGCAACTGTCATCCTTTATTATTAAGTGACAACTTAGTTTCCATGTTAATTTCCATGATCTCTTTCTCCTATTCATCTAAGCAGAACTTGTCACATGGATGGGGCCTTAAATGTCAAATAGACATGTCTCACTCGGCCTTTTGTTCTTAAGACAAGTTTACATATAATCTCATCCTTGTTTTCATCTAATGTGAACTTGCCACGTGGATGTGACTTTGAAACACTAAGAAGACATGTCTCATTCATGGCCTTTTCTATTAATTTTCTCGGTGGTAAACATGATAGTAGACTAGAGCATGAATTTAATCCTAACAGTGTATAGTAGAGGGTCTTAACAATTAAACCATTCTTCGTGTGCACATAATTTTTTCGCGGCTCCGCATCGTATCTGTTTAATATTTTCGATCTGACGTCATACACATAATCGCCATATTACATAGGATAATTAATAGTTTGCCTTTTTTTTTTAGATTGATATCCAATTAAAATTTTCAACTCTTTGGATTTCCCTCTAGCTCTCTGAGAGGATACAGAAGTGAGAAATTTTTTGTGCTTTGTTAGAAAATTGACACATAGTTGTATGAGATAATTTTCCAGATCTCACCTAAGGATATGACTTCTAATCGGAAATTATGGGTGCATCTTAAAATAATTGACACATAGTCGTATGTGATAATTTTTCAGATCTCCCTCAAGAACTCATTGCATATCATCTATGCAAAACATAAAATGTCCCCCCATGGTCCATAGCAAAAGAAAGACATTATGGTGAAGAAATCTTTTCATCTCTCACATAAGAGAGAACATATCTTAGGAGTTCGGAGTAAGGACTAGTTAGGGAGAGTTGCATTAGGAGAAACCCTAACCCAAGTGCAGTAGTATTCGGAGCACCATATCAAACACCTTATTATAGAGAAGATTTTATAAGAAAGGAAGGTTGACCCCGTGGACTAATGAGGATCTAATCGCATAGCAAAACCCTAACCCTCACCAATCACCATTGGGTTTACTACCAATAAAAACCCTACCAGGCGCGTTAGACTGTTATTAATAAATTTCTCCGACAGCTTAGCTAGCGAAACCCTATCACTATGTAGCACGTCACCCCCAGATCTCAGGTTGGCGCAGAGAGAGAGAGAGAGAGAGAGAGAGAGAGAGGAAAAAAAAAAACAACTGAGAGCCAGCCGGAGAACAGAGAGAGCGCTCTCACCTCCTCCTCCCCTCCTCGGTCATGGCGTCCATCTATAAATGACCTCCGAAGACCACCCTGTGGCTTCCCTCGCACGACTTGAGAACCCCCTCTCTCTCTCGCTCGACTTCTGTCTCTTTCTCACTCTACTGGTCTGCGTCTCTGCAATGTGAGAAGCTTCGCTGGGGAATGGCGGCATGCGAGCGGGACGCCATGGGATCGCTGGCCTTCGACAGGGAAGGCGAGGCGGGTTCCGACTATGGCCCTGTTCTCCGCCGCCGCGTTCCGGCGGAAGCTCGTCGACGCCCTGATGTGCGGCGTCTCCCAGCAGCGGAGGAAAGGCGGTGGCCGCGGTGGGTTCAGGTCGGCGACGCTGGCGAGGCGGCGGGCGGAGAAGGCGGCGCCTCCGCCCGCGCCCGCAGAGTCCGGGAGGCGGGTGAGATCGGAGCGCCTGGCGGAGCTGCTAAAGGCGGAAAGAGGGGAGGCGGGATCGGAGGAGGCAGAGAGAGCGGAGACGAGAAGGAAGGCGGAGGCGTTGGAGAGGCTCCAGGGTGTCGTGAGCAGGTTGCAGAGTGGCGGGGAAGGGGAGGATGATCGGAGGAGAGGGGCGGCGGAGGAGGTGAGGCGGCTGGCCAAGGAGGACCCAGAGGCGCGGGCGACATTAGCGATGTTGGGGGCGATCCCTCCCCTGGTGGGCATGCTCGACTCCGGCGATGTCAACCTTCGAGTGGCCGCTTTGTACGCTCTCCTCAACCTCGGCGTCGGCGACGACAAGTACGCCCTCCTCGAACTCTCTGCTTCCTTTTTCCTCTGTTCTTCCTCTCTGTTCTTTCTAACGTCGCCGTTGTGGTGCCACAGGAACAAAGCTGCCATTGTTGCAGCGGGAACCGTGCACAAAATGCTGAAACTGATCGAGACGGGGAGCGCGCCGGCGTGCGTGTCGGAGGCGATCGTCGCCAACTTCCTGGGCCTCAGCGCCCTCGACGCCAATAAGCCCCTCATCGGCGCCTCCGGCGCGATACCCTTCCTCGTCGACGCCTTCCGGGACGCCGCCGCCGCTCCATCCCACGCGCAGACAAGGCAGGACGCCCTCCGCGCCCTCTTCAACCTCTCCCTTGTCCCCGCGAATGTCTCCCACCTCGTCGACGCCGGCCTCGTCTCCGATCTCTTCGCGGCGGTGGGCGACATGGAGGTGTCGGAGCGGGTCCTCTCCGTGCTGTCCAATGTGATCTCCACCGGGAGGGGCGGAGGGCGGTGAGCCGCTCCTCGGAGGCGTTCCAGATCCTGGTGGACGTGCTCAACTGGTCTGACTCACCGGGTTGCCAGGAGACGGCGGCGTACGTCCTGATGGTGATGGCCCACAAGGCGTACAGCGACCGAGCGGCAATGGTGGACGCCGGCGTCATCTCCGCGCTCCTGGAACTCACATTGCTGGGGACCCCCATCGCGCAGAAGCGAGCGTCGCGGATACTGGAATGCCTGAGCGTGGACAAGGGGAAGCGTGTGGCAGAGAGCTCCGAAGGAGGCGGCGACGGTGGCGGCAGCATATCCGGAGCTCCGGCGGTGTCGGCCCCCCTCTGCGGCGTCGGCCCCGAGGGCAGGGGCCCGGAGGGCGAGGACGACGCCGGCATGAGCGAGGAGAGGAAGGCGGTGAAGCGGCTGGTGCAGCAGAGCCTGCAGAACAACATGAGGAGAATCGCGCGCCGGGCGAACCTGCCGCAGGACTTTGCCCCCTCCGACCACTTCCGGGCGCTCACCGCCAGCTCCACTTCCAAGAGCCTGCCCTTCTGAGAATGACCGCCATGGCCGGGCCTCGTCGGGAAACAAAAGCTCCAGGTGCGCAGAATGGAAGGTTGCATGCCTTCGCCTTTGTTTTGTCCTTCCTCAGTTATTTTATTCCCTCCGCTCCCCCGTCGCCACCCACCTCTCCTTTCCTCCTAAACCCCCACCCATCTCCAGCCAGGCCTCGTCCTCTTCCTCTGCTCCAAGATTGGAACTTGGAACCCGCAGAACAATCCTATTCTCCCCTCCATTTCCAAATCTTCACTTCAGAAATCTGGGACGCCAGATGTTGGAAGCAACTTGGAGGGGTTTTCCCCAAAATCCTGGGCACCCCTTGTCATTTTACCCAAGAACTTGCCCCTTCGTGGGAATCTGAAACTAACTCCCCATTTGGAGTTGCAGGTGGGAGAGAAAGATCATATGACCTTGTTTTTTTTTAATTGCGCGGATTACTGTTTAAGTTCCCGGCCCAAGATGCTTCTTTTTTTGGTTTTAACCGGGAATCTTTGGGTTCCCGAAGATTTCATCTGTCTCAAACCCATTAAGAAGGGGAAAAAAACTGTTCTTGACGCTTTCCCCTGCTTACTAATCCCTGTGCAGTGGCAGGAGCAGCAATAAGAAAAGGATCCTCGGGGGTGCGAGGATCAGGACAAGGGCTCATGGAGGCGGTCCTCAGCGAAAGCTATGCTTCGTATCGATCGATCGGGTTCATGTTGTACAGTTCCATCTTTATCCTCCCCTCCTCTTCTGTCCTCTCTCTCTCGGCATTTGGGCCTCCGTTGGGTGGCACCAAATGGTTTTGGTGGTAACTAGTGTATGAGATGAACATTACTGTGGTAGTTCTGTATTCACCTGGGTGAACAAAGCTTTCCTCTTAACCTGTCCGGATCCGTAGTACCGTAGAGCCGTCTGCGGAGGGCACTGATGACCGCCACCCCCCACAGCCCCCATGGAAGCGGAAGGAAGAAAAAGGGCAACTTTTGTCACTTGTCACTGCCATAACTATTCGTACGCAGAGGGCATGGAGGTGATTTGTAGAGTAGAAAAATATACCCATCAGCAGCTTTGGTGTGTGTGTTCTAGAAAGGGCCTAGACGAGACGACGACGATGACAACAGGGGTGGCTTTTACCGGTCCTTGTCCCACTTTAATCCCCATGCTAATGGTCTAGATCTTGCTGGCACTTTGGTGGGTGCAGTTGGGGGTGAGAAGAAGGGAAGTTTACAACCACAGGATGATGCCAAAGATCTTACTATCTATATATATATATAAACACCCTCTGCAACTCCCAGAATTGTTCCTTTCCAGGTCGTCTTTTAACGACGTCGAATGGTCTCTTTCATGAAGAACTCCCGTTTTGCTTCGTCGGGGTCTTTTCATGTCCACTGTGCAGGCTCACCTCATGTCACTGTGTTTTCTTGGCTCTCCTTTCGGAAAGTGCAAAAAAACCAAAAAACAAAAAAAACTCAGGACCCACCCCCATCCAACATGGACGCACCCGCCCCGCCCACGTCCAAACATGCTAAAGGCCGGACGCCTTGTTGGCTCAGACTCACCCATCGGACGGGCAGAGCCAGCTGGTCTCCAAATGCTGCTCCCTCATGTACCTTCTTCCTGAAGTGTTTCCATCTGTCAGAGTAGAACACCGAGGGGAGGACGGGGTCCCGGCTGGCCCTTCTTACTGCTTGTCTTCTATCGCCCCCCCCCCCCCCCCCCCTCCCCTGTGGTGGTGATGACGTGTAGTGAAAACTAACTAGGAAAGCAAGTTTTCCTTGTAGTTGTGTAGAGGGAGATAAAATGGCAGTTATCTTGGGTAAGTTAATAGTAGATAGTTAAAAGCCCACATTTTTCTCCTCTTCCCACTTTGGTAATAGGGTTAAGCTAGTTTGCGAGACAACCATCACAAAATAAGGGGTTAATTGTGTATGGACAAGTAATCCGAGCATCATAATCGGGATAAGGTGGTAGCTAGTCTAGTCGGATGGAGCTCGTTGAGGATACCATTGTGGATTGTGGTAGTTTATTCATGTTTTTAGAGGAGGTGGTTAATTGGGCTGTCAATGGATCTCTTTTTTTATTAGTCGATCTATTTTCGCATTGGCTATAAGATGCGGAACTCTGAAAAAAAAATTTCTGATAATTTAGCTAAAGTGGAAATGAATATCCGAGTTCTTGTAAGATGTAGAAATAGAAACATCAAATTTCACATCTATTTTTTTATTTTTAATAATTTTTAATATATATTATATAATATTTTCACAATAAAAATTCGTCAATATGAAGTTTTGGCTCTTAAGTTTTATCTCGTTGTCCTCCACCTCCAATCTATATGTAAATATTATCTTTGTTTGTATCAATTAACGATTAATAGTCATTCTTTAATTCTATCATATATGGTAATTTTTTCTCTGACAACTTCATACCTACATATATCGACTATCTATTACTCAATCATTATATATAATTATATGATGTTGCTATACTAATTTGATCTTGTCATATTTCATTTAGTAAGGGTCATTGTAATATATGTGATGGAGAAGATATAGTAGAAAATATATTTTTCTTTATTGTTGTTAATTATCTATAATAGTATATTATTAAATTTGTAATTGAAAATATTTATAAATTTAATAATCAATGTACTTGTAAATTTATAAATTTATTCTTATTATATAAATGTTGTTGTATTTGAAGTTTCTGTTTTATTTTTGTTTTCATTTTTTCGACTTAAAGTAAAAATGGATGTAGAAGCAAAATATTCTTTTCATTTTCGTTTCAAACTCTGAAATTTATTATAAAAAGTGGAAGCGGAAACACTCATTTCTGATTCCGAATCCGACCCGTTGACAATTTAGTGATTAGATTTAGGGTTGTAAATGAATCAATAAAATGTTTGAGCTCAACTCTAATGTTATTCAAATTCAGTTTGTTTAACAAGATAAAATGAGTCAAATTTAAATAAAATTTTAAGTCCTTCTCATAAAAATTATATAAACTTATCAAGACTCTTGTGATATGATCCAGAAATAAAATAGAAATTTTACTTGTAAATTGAATTGGATATATATATATATGCGACGAGACAGTAACCCTAACACGACTTGTTGGATGATGATCCAATGGTTACAACACACACGCGTGTTATGCAGGCACGTGCAACGGGCGTGAGCACGTTCAAAAAAAAATTCCCATCACTAGATCGCGATTCAACGGCGGACTCCGCCATACTATATATATATATATATATATATATATATATATAACGAGCTAAACTTAAAATTTTATTTGTAATATTTGATAAAATTTGGTTCGGTTGAAATTTAATTAAAAATTAACAAAAACAAACTGAAATAACAGAATACTCAACTCGACTCAATTGATTCGCACCCCTTAGTTAGGCTAATGCCCACTTGAATAAGAACCTTTCCCACCTCCTTATATATCCCGTTACCATAATTGCCCCAAGGGACCTATCGATCGAGTGGTTATAATTTGACTTTTTATTTACTTATTTATTTTTTATTCGAGCTACGGGTGATTCAAACAGGGTAGGGCGGATATTTCATCAGGGCTCTAAAAAAATTTTTTGATTCCAACTACTTTCACAAAAATGACCTTATTTATCTTAGTTTACCTCCCTTTTGGCACGTCAACTCGGAACCAATTAGTTCAGTTTCTTTTTGGGGTCCTATCAACTTGTCTCTATTTAGCTCATGGAAATGACCACTACTGGTTCATGCAATCCAATCCCTTTGATTTCTTCTAGGAGTTAGCGTAAAATTTTTGCTCAATACTCTTTACTTAACTACACAACACTGCCCAAACTTTTCTACGGGTAGAAAAATGACTCATTCTTGATCTAATTGGTCGAACGTATGAGTTTTAATAAGACGTAAGATTTAATATTGACCAATCAAATTAAAGGCGGTACAATCATGAATAGAAAATATTTCACCAAAGTCACTCTTGTGGTAACTTAATTGAACGACTTATTAGTTAGTTAGCATCAAGAAACTGGATGGAATCAACAACTCAATCAAAATTGTAGATAATCCTGTTCTTAATTAGCTAGCTCCGTTGGTGGAACTCCTCATTCCACAAGGACCCGGCATGGAAGTTCGGGAGCTTTGCTTGCCCACCCCAACGACGACACACACATGCACAAGTAGTTGTCCCATGCAAACTGATGCTGTGCAGAGGACATTGGTGGCCTCATCCCATCGTCCGAGGGTGGTGACGAATACTATTGTACAGTGTTCTTCAGCCTCTTGAGCTGCCAGCCAGTAGCTGTCGGTCGGCATCCACGTCGTATTCTCTTCTTCTGCATGGTGTGATCTTTTTAATTATTCCACTCCAAAGCTAGTGAGGCCGAAGTTGGGGGTGCTGCAGGCTGGGACTTTGGGGGTGGGGGCCGGGGGAGAGCCCTGACAAATCCCTACCCCACAGAGGAACTCTATCTGGTTAAAACTTCCAATCTGGGGCATGTTCCTTGCCTTCCCTTCGAAGAATAGTACTGTTTACTTGGGGCATGTTCTTGGCTTCCTTTCAAAGAAAATTTATCTGTATATCTGTGTATGTGTATGTGGGTGTGACCGTGTGAGTCAGCTATGATCTTTCCAATCAACGAAGTGAGTAGTTCGGGCCACAGGAATTAAGTATAACCTGTGATTCCATCGATCGATCGAGCTGCTTCTAGCACAAGGACAGCAGGCAAACTGGCACCCTCTCCCTTGGCCCTGTACTGCTGGCTGCTGCATGAGAACGCCAGGATCCAGAAGTGGGCAAGAAGCCATTTGTTACAGCGGTAGGGCCGTATAGGAGTGGATGTTGTTAATGTCTAATTTCACCTATGAACATGGTGAGAGAAGCGGAAGCCCCACGTCCGGCTGGGGCTATTATACGCCCTTTACATTAGTAAGCATTTCACCTGTTCTGGCGCTATATATACGTAGTAATGAATTTAAGCGCAGAATCACTTAAAATTCGTACTGCGTCAAGAATTTGACGAGTCTCTAGTAAATTCGATCCGATCAATTTGTTTTGTTCTTTTATATATTATTTTATTTTTATAATAAGACCATCTAATTAATCGAAACCGTATACCATATTAAGGCAAATTTGACACGGCTTGAAAACACTAACTTTGTACTGCAAATTATTATCTTTGGGCTTTGCAATACTCGTAAAGTCCTTTTTGGCTAAAATAAAAAAAAATCTCATAAATTAAAATTTTGGGCTTATAAATATGGAGTTTGAGTTCATAAAGTTTTATATTAAGATTTTCGGCTCATAAATATGGAACTTTGGCACGTAGAAACAGATTTTTGGTTCAGAAATATAAACTTTTGGCATTTCCGGTTGCCACCATATCAATTGGCCCGCCACCTCAACCGATGCCTTCTTGCATTTTTCATGAATAATTTGAAAGGGACATGAACATCAAATCCGAGAGCCGAATGGACAGGCAGCCCATAGGAAATTTCTAGTAAATATAGGACTTTCTGTCATACCATCATGTAGAAGGGCTGTCAATGGGGGGGGGGGGGGGGGGGGGGGGGGGTCACAGAGGGGAGAGGGGGTCAAGTCTGGGAGAGGAAAGAGAGAGCTGTGTGTAATTTTTTTTTAAAAAAAAATGGTTAGTATTTATTTTTATTTTGGAAGAGATTTACATAGAATATAATTTTTACTTTAAAAAAATTACTTATCAAATGTGTTAAGATGTCTGTCCTTTTTTTTTAATTTAAGAGAAAAAAATATTAAAAAATACAACCAAATACCCTATAAAGATATTTTCTTGAGAATGTGGATGCTCTCCAGAGACTATATATGCTCTCCAGAAGATATATATACTCTCTAAGAGATATTTATGCTTTGCCCTAAACCCTAATCATGCATACTTTATAGTGACTAAATTCCCTTGAGAATGTGGATGCCCCAAAGATTGTATATGCTCCCTCGATACATATGATTTGCCTTGAACCTTAGGGTCCGTTTGTTTGCACGGAAAACTCGGGTGAGGAAGTAATTTTCAGGAAAACTAAACTTTTTATGTCATTTGTTATCCTGTAAAAGCAAAATTTGGAAAACCAAATTCTAATATGGCCGGATTTTGGCATCCACGGATGCCATTTTCCAGAAGCTTTGTAGTTGCGGCTGCCCCATTTGCCCAACCCATGTATATACACTATTCATTCAACATGAATTTTTATTTTTGTTCCACTCATTTAAATAGTAATTGTCAAATTTAATTATTTTTTATTAGTTAATTTATTTTTCACTTTTTTATTAAAATATATGTAGAATACTATTCATTCAAATTATATTTTATTTTATTTCTCCTATTTTAAATTATATTTGTCAAAGTTACTTATTTTTTATTAGTTATTTATTTTTTTATTTTTAAAAAATAAAAAAAAAAAAAAAAATTTTTGATGAATAGTGTTAATACACAAGGAGTATATGACTCTCTCTCATTTGAGTAGATCATAAGATCTCATACTCCTCCATACAATTTTATATTTTCCTAACAACCAAATAGACAATTACGTTTTCATTTTCACGTAAAAGTTATTCCGTGAAAAATTATTTCCCTCTAAAACTGTTTTACATGTAACTAAATGGACCCTTAGTTGTGCATATTTTCCATAGAGACGTGGATGTTTCATAGAGATGACATATGCTCCTCAGAAGATACATATGTTGTATTATACGCGTATTAAATATGTCTGATCTAAACGCAACAAATGCTTATATAGAGTGGTGATGATTAAATGGCAGTTGTCTATTGAACGGTGAACAAGTCGATAAACTATTGCACATGAGCTTAACGTAGCAATTTCAAATAACGAGTTATACTAATAAGTAAATTAATGAATTCATAAATCATCATTTGACATTTCAACTGCATAACTACATTAAGTATGTTGTTTCAACGAAAATTTTATGTTAAAAAATATTTTCGGGAAAAACTCTGTACAATAACTTTTTTGGTATTAGTGAAAAGCTAATCCATGAATACATTTTATCTAAAATTAAGGATTTTGGTATCTTTGATGAGACTTCGTAAACAATTTTCGTGGATTTCTCTTCCACGTAAGAGTGTGACTAAAATCTTCACTCTAATTCTTAATGTCAAATGCTTGAAATTTGGCATCCGACGGTCGGCGTCAGACCCTCAGCGCTCGACGGCAGATGCCCGGCATCCAGCATCCGGCGACTGGCGCTCGGTGTTCGACATCCGGCGTCTGACGTTCGGCAGTCGATGCCCGGCATCCTACGCCCAAATGGCCAGCGGTCGGCGTCCCGCATCTGGTGTCTAACGACCGACATCCAGCGTCTGATGTCCGGCATCCGACGTCCAGTGTTTGGCAACTGGCGGTTGGTGCCGGACGTCCGACGGCCAGCGGTCGGCAGTTGGCGTCGGGCATCTAGCGCTCGAAGGCCGACGATGTCATACGCCTGACGTCTGGCGCCTGATGCCTGACCATCGACATCTAATGGCGTCAGATGCTCGGCGTCGACGCCCGATGTCTATCACCCAGTGTCCGTCAACCGGCAGCTGATGTCCAGTGGCGTCAGACGCCCAACGTCCGGTCGCGTCTGGCGTCTGACAGTCGATCGTGTCCAACATCCGACGACCAGCCGCATCTGGTGTCAGGCGACTGAACGTCGGGCGTCGAACGCCGAACATACGGTACATATTTTTTATTTTTAAATTTTAATTATTTTTTTAAAAAATTATTTCTAATAAATATTTCCTATTAAACATACATAAACTAATTTTTTCAAAGAAAATATTTACGTGGATATCAAATAGATAATTATGTTTTTAATTTTTCAGTAAAAATTAATCTTTGCAAAAAAAATTCTCCAAAAATTTATTTTACAAACAACCAAATAGATTAGTAAAAGTGTGAACCAAAAAATCTGATAAACATAGAATCTAACGAATACTAATCGTGTTTATGTAATGCATTTAATATTTAAATTAAGTAACTCATGTATACATATTAAGAACTTAATGTATCATGTAACACATATATTGATTAGTCACTGAATAAAAGAAAGTGCCCTTAGCATATACTTAGCAAAAGTTTTGAAGATATCCAAATTAATTAGATGATAAACAATAACAATGTTTTTAATAAGAAGTATGATTTCACCAATCAATTTTGAACATTCAGACACGTTAACGAACAACTTTAACGTGGGTGGACATCTGGTGGAGTCATATTATATTTTTCATTTGTTTCAACATAAAATCTCAAAATCTCATGTTAGAAAAGGTTTTTGGGAAAAATTTTATATAATAGCCTGTTTGGTACCACTGAAAAATTAATTTATGAAATTTTTTTACTTAAAATTATAGATTTTGACAACTTTAATGAGACTCCGTAAATTAATTTTCTAAATGTCTCTTTCATATAGTATTTTTATGAGTTAACTATAATCTCTACTATAATTCTTAGTGTTCGATGCTTGAAACTCGACAGTTGATAGTTGGCAAACCGGCTTCCGGTCGTTGGCGTTCAACGTCGGACAGTCGACGCCCGACGTCCAGCACCCGGCATTCTGTGCTTGACGCCCAGTGCAACTGACACCCAACATTCGACGACCTACACTCGATAATTGAAGTCGAACAATCAACGATCGAGTGGTCAACATACAGAACGAATTTTTTATTTATTTTTAATAAATATTTGACTAAAAATAAACATCAGAAAATATTTTCAGGAAACGTGGGTATCAAATATATAATTATATTTTTATTTTTCTGTAAAAGTTAATGATTGAAACAAAAAATCCTATAAATATATTTTTAAAACAACAAAACAGACCTTAAGCGAAGTCCAACCCATTAAGAGGATTGGGGTTCACCCAAGCCTACCCCAAAGATAAAATGGGCTCAGTTTTTTGGCACCCAATTCTACTTCTAAAGGATTGGACCGGGCCCTTATGCCTTTTTATGTATAGATAGATCAAAGTTTGATCATATCAGCAATGACACATATGAACGCATACAAAGGGTCATAAGCATCGATTCTTATCTCATATCCAACATTCTGACCTAAATTTTAGGCCCTTCCAACTTTTCAGTTGGAAATTACTTATAGTATTTTTTTTTTCCTTACAATTCTGAAACCCTTTTCGCAAATAAGTATTTTTATAGTATTTAAAGATGACCTTATTTGTTGAGTGGTACAAACCTGCATCTTTACTCATACCGCACCACAACATAGTGTATCACTTGATCTGTCCTCTTGGCCTCCCAGTTCAACGATAAGAGGCCTCTAGAATTTATTTGTGACTTCCAAGTTCTAAATATTGCAAGCTGCTGAATTTTTCATTGAGGAGGACAGTTATTGAAGTGAAAGACATAGTGATATACTGATATCTACTAAGTGAACTCCTCAAAACTGATTTGGTCTTTGAATTCTAAAATCTAACTTGCTTTATTATCTGAAGTTTCAACATAATATATGGATTGTTGTCCTGTTGTGTTTAGGCTCGTGATTTACTCATTTCTTAAGCCTCTACTTCTAATGATGGGAAATAAGAATGTTCAACTTCATACATAACTGTGGCTGCTGGACATGCACATGACACAGTTAAGGTTCTGATCTGTCCAAGCATAAGATGACGGGCACCTTGTACCTCCGTCTCACCCCCACCCTCTCCCTCCGGTTCCCTCCTCCCTCTCTGTCTCTCCTCCCTCCCTCTCTCTCTCTCTCGTGCATCCCTCCCCTCCGGTCACCCCTCCCACTCCGATCGGTCCCTCCCCATCTGTCTCGCCCCCAGCCACCACCTCCTCCCCTATCTTATCCCCCACCCTCCCCCTCTGTCGTGAGGGTGATACAGCGCAACGGCGATGGCGAGGGCGTTGCGTCGCGACGGCGAGGAGAAGGGCAGATGGCGTGACGGCGAGCAGTGAAGGCGGTGCAGCACAATGGCAATGGCGTCCCCGGGCCCCCCTGCGCCGCGCCGGCCCCCCCTGCACCGCGCCCCCGGGCACCCCCACCCGCGCCCCCCTCCTCCTTCCCCTCGCCACCACTGCACCACCCCCCACCCCCCCCCCCCCCCCCTCCCGGGCCCCCTTGTGCCCCCCCCCCCCCACCCGAAACCCCCGACCCCCCGGGCCCCCCTGCGCCCCCCCGGGCACCCCCACCCGCGCCCCCCTCCTCTCCTTCCCCTCGCCACCCCTACGCCCTCCCCACCCATCCGCCCACCGCCGGTGCCCCCACCCCACGGGCACCTGTGCGCCACCGCCGCCCCCCCCCCCCCCGGCCCTTGCGACTCGGATCGAAAGAGGTAGAGAAAGATAGAGGGGGAGGACGAATACCCGGTACTGCGACGGCGACGGCAACGGCGGTGTCCGCAGCAGACGGCGGCGGCGACGTCTCCGGCGTGCTGGGCGAGGGCGACGTCTCCGGCGTCCTGGGCGAGGGCGGCGTCTCCAGCGGGGCGGGCCAAGGCGGAAGGGCGAGGGCGCGGGCAAGGCGAAATGGGGCGGGGGAAGGGGACGAGGGCAATTAAGTTAGAGGAGATACGTAGACGGCTACAAAAGCTGTTTACGTATAAAGGATACGTAGACGGCTTACAAGCCGTCTATATATGTATATAGACGGCTTTAAGAGAAGCCGTCTACGTATAAAATATACGTAGACGGCTTTCTTTAGCCGTCTATATATCCTCTGTATGTACACGGTTTTTGAAGCCGTCTATGTAATGTATGTAGACGACTTAGTAAAGCCGTCTATATATCTCATATTCATAGACGGCTTTTTGTAGCCGTCTACAAATATTGTTTTTGTAGACGGCCGCGATTTTTAGCCGTCTATATATCCTTCATTTCTTGTAGTGTCTCTTGCAAAAGGCACAGCGAATACGAAGGCCTGCCTTTCATAACAAGACTAAAGAGAGAGATGGCTAAATCCATCATTTTATAGACTCATATCCCACTCAAATCCATAGTGTCTGATTCGCCAAGTTGGAAAATCATCTTAAGAGGCTACAATTTAGCTCCTCAGCTGTTACTCCCTATAACATCAAGTCATGGCTACGCTACATTGGAGAAAGGCTTGCACTTAATGTCGATTGTCATAACTTTTAGACTAATTGGACACTTAATGGAGTAAGGTGATGGGTCTTAATGGATCTGGGCTTGTTTTGAGCTACTCAAACTCTCATCTTAGTGGGTTTACAGGCTGGCTGTTCATGTGTAATATATGGCTTTAGTAGAGCAAATTCGAAGTCTCTTCCTCTCCACTGTCTAAAAAATTTGTAGATTGTACACGTGCCAGATCATAGGAAAATGGGAAATTTACTTGGCTCATATCTAGTCTGTGAAATTGAGATTTGATAATTAAAAAAAAAATTGTCATGCATGGGGCATGGGCTTTGAACCCAAATTAATTTCTCAAACTCTACTTAGACCCTAATAGCATTGTGCTATGTTCCTTGTAGATATATATCTAACATGGCAATGGGTAAGTGAAACATATTGGCTTTTCAAATCAAGGGCTTCCACTTTCTAACGTCAACATTTTTTTTTAAAGTAACAAAGGCTAATGCTCCAATGTATTAGTAACCAAACAGGATCATATGAACATAGTATAGACTAGCTATGAGCCAACATAAGGGACTATAAATTACACATGAGGCTTAAGGAAAGTCCCAAACAAACCGCCCTAAGGGGCAAGACAAACATGCACATAAGTATTCTAACCACACCAAACAATTATGTACAAGTTGGGAGACATGATAGATAGGACAAAGACGAAGTTTGAGACTTGCTACATCAAAGCTTGAGTCTACTGTTTTAAGTTGTAGTTGTAAGATAAATGATAGTTCAGAAGATGCACATATAAAAGAGGTATGTGAATGAACTCGATATCTCAAGCTGCCCAACAATGCAGTGGTATGAGTCGAAAACTTAAGAGAAACAGTTTTGTAACACCATTTGATAACATCATTTGGTAATATCATCATTAAAATTGTATCACATCAACAACTGAAATAAAAAAGTTAAAAATACCTTATAAATGATGAAGTTGTAGTGTACTTTGATTGGTGTGCTATTTTAATGTGTTATCAAATGGTGTTATTAAACTATTTTCCAAAACTTAATGGTCATGGTAGAGAGATTGCGGAGAGCTAGCTAGGCAACTCCCAATACACACCATGGAAGGTAAATGGAGTGGCATTTCTATAATGTTTGAGATTTAAAAGTAATGTTCTTAACAATACTTTAACAATCACATCAAATTTACAATATATTTTGTAAGATTAATAGTTTATTAAAAAAACTGATGTAAAATCTTACATCAAATCTTTTGGAGGGGAGTTTGTTCGTGATTATGTAAGATTTTTCGGGCCTGATTACTCTTGAATTTTATAGTTGTTCTTATTTTTTAACTAATATTATTTAATACTTATATGGTCATGTCTTAGGTGTTCATATATAATCCGGATCCAAGAGTTCAAAAAGGAATTAGAAAATGAAGGCCATACGCTCATACTAATTGACCTAATTTTTTTTAACATTTTAAGCTCATTAAGAAACTATATTTATTTATTTTTATATTTTAAATCTTTCGGTGACCATCAAATTACATGTACATAGATCGTCATAAGACTATTATTTAATAAATATATATTTTTAAAAATATATAAAATATAGATTCACACCTGCGCGACACAGTCACGCTGTGCACCAGCCTCGTTATTGTTGCACCTTTCTATTAATTTTTTAGTATATTTTGAGTCTCTTTTATTGGTCAATATATTATTAATATATTGTGTCCACTAAACTAAACGAAGAGCACAAAAATGGATTAAAAATGCTGTCTCCCTCCTTCGCTATGAAATTTGATAACCGTACAGCACATAGATTAAACATTATATTATTGGTGTTATTATGTGGCGGATGACATATAATCATAATTTAGGTCTATCATGTATGAGGTAGGTGACGTAATCATATCCTACCTGGTTCCACGTATAATCCTAACTTACATCTATGTCGATCTGTTGAAAATAAACAAATATATATATAAACAAGAGAAAATTTTGTTATATTTTTAATATATTTTTAATATTTTTTATTGATTAATGTTTTATTAGTACACTGTGTCTATCTAATAAAAAGTACAAAAGTGTATTAAAATGTAATAGAAAAGTATAATAAAATTTTCTCTATAAATAATAAATTAAACAAAATATGCACATAACTTAAATTGCCAATCCAAGTCTAGAAGAAAAATAAGCGCACGAAACAATAATAACACAGAGTTAAAAAACTTAGTCGAACTGGTCATAAGATTTTTTTTTAAATAATCATCACCTCCGTCATATTAATGCGTTAGAAGTTATAGAATTTACAATTTTCTCTCAAGATAGAACGACTTCAGAGATCGATCCGCACGAACGACCTCGACGACGATCACAAGGAAGGAGAAAAGATCTTCTCAACCAAAAGGAAGAGCACAGCAGTGGGCCAAGAGAAATGACAAGACACCTAAACAGAGAGGAATCAGCCGCCAACCGCAAGGGTCCCTATGTTCTTGGCACCTATACATCTCCTTTAATTTTTTCGTATGGGATTAAAACCCCATACCAATTAAAGATCACACCCACACACATGCAAACATTAGATTTTTCAATCTTATTTATCTTTCATCACTACCAGGACCATTCCGACCAAAAAATTAAGAGAATTGTAGTCTGAAACTATCTTGATCATTCAACTTCACAAGTTTGTGTAATAGAAAGAAACCAAATAAATCCAATTTGTGACCTTATCTTAGGTTCTTATCTTGCAGTATACATAACATGATAATTAATAAATATGAAGAGCATGAGAGTAGTACATAATACGGCATACGATATTTAAAGGAGTATTTATATATATGGTCATCCTTCTAAAAAAAAAAGAATAGAACAAAGTAACGTGCATGATAGAGCAATAATACGTACGGTCACGACATCTGACGCGTAGAGTGGTCAGGACAAGGAGCGTGGTTACAAGATTTCACATCAGTTGGGTAGATGCCCACTCATTCATATGTCTGAATGATGCTAGTGTTTGCTGAAACCACGTCAACGTCAAATCTGACGCATTCCAAAGTTGACCGGCCTCGGTGCGTGATGTAGTGATGGGGTGTTCCTGTACGCGGCTTCAAACGTGATGCGCATTCTTCTTGCCAAGCATGCGGAGAAGAATTACAAAGTCTTTCTGGTCTCCCTTTTGACTGCTATCCGGGCTTTCTACACCGCTGTCCATCTTTGTTTGGTTTTTGGGTTTTGTGGTCAACTCAAAGAAGGGGTCAAACGTTCTATCAGCATGAGGGGGTGATGGACGGTGATAGTGGACAACCTAGATCCCATTGATCGCCTAGCTTTGGAATTGTTGACCCTCCCCACGCCCAGTAGGGCTGCCAAACCAATGAATATTCGTTTTTCAATTTTTTGATCTGTTTTTAATTTTTCTGTATCTATTTTTTCGTTTTCAATTTTTTTTATTTTTTGTTTTCGTTTTTGATAATATATAATTTTATTTTATTTACAAAATATATATTCTTAATATTTTATTTTTTTTATATATTAAAAATTTTAGACTAAGTTTTTAACTTCTTTTTAATTTGTAAATAGAATCTAATTAATTGTTTCTCTCGTAGTATTTATTATGTCTATTATTATCAAAGATATATCTTTTACCACTACTCTTAATGCTACATACATCTACCATTTGATCGTATCAAATGTTTCTGATTACTTTCCGTTTTCGACTCATTTCTGATTTTCTTATAGGAAATGGATGCGGAAAGTGTCATTTCTGAATCCGACTCCGACCCGTTGGCAGCCCTACCTACACGCCGATGAAACTCCCCCAAACCTTGTAAAAGTTGGGACCCGAGTGTTTCTGTCCCTAGAATCTTTAGACTTTTCTAGAGAGAGAAATTATGGGGATTTCTCTTTTGCCTTATCTATTCGTATCGGTTGAAGTCTCCGCCTCGTTTCCTCCAATAAATCTCAATGCGGTGGCGTGAGAGCCAAGTGGCGCTTCTTTCAACTTTGGCTGGGAGGGGAGGAGGTGACCCTTTGAAGGTCCCCCTCCCCCCCATCCCCCTCTCTCTCCCATTTTCTCGTAGATCTACTTCCAGCTCTTTATTTGACTCGACAAACCTTGGTTTTGGGCTTCTCACTTAGGGGGGTTCCCAATAGAGATCGATCCCCTTCCTGAGAGGTAAGTTTCAAGGATTAGATCTTTTCTTTTTCTTCTTCTTTGAAGAAAGATTCGTTACCTCCAGCTCCCCCTGGAGGTGTATCAAGACTTCAGTGTTTAATCTTATCATTTTCAATATCATTTGTTTTCCTTCACCTTAGTAGTGGCTTTAGCTTTCTTTCCTTGATAGCCCCTTATTTTTTGTTCCATCTATACAAGCACCTTTGGACCCAAACTATGCCTTGCTCTTCCATCGCCTTCTGGCATGTTTCTTTCAGTCTATGGAAACCCTATCGATGGCTTATGCATGTCCTCGAGTAATCAGAGCTTCATCAACCTCTTCTTTACTAGGAATGTTTCTTATGAGGCCTCCTCGTGCCAAATCTTGTTGCAACTCTATTCGCAGCCTTCAAGTGCTCTATGTTGGAGTAGATGTAGAAGCCAGAAGCTCACACTCCACTAGCTTCATGGAGTGGGTTTCCTCGTTCCCTACTTGCTATTGTTGTTGTATTGCTCATAGGGAGCTTCCATGTGGGATAGGTTTGTACTGCTAGTTATGAGTGTCCTGTAAGCCAACTCACATTAGTGATGGCATTTATAATCTTATACTAATCTCTTTTGCTAATAATATTAATGACATTTTATCACTCTATATTACATACATGAGATGATGTTTATATTGTGATGTCTATGGATATGTACAATGAGGATGATGATCATGATAATGAGATATATCTTCTTTAAACATGCATCTTAAATATTCCTCGTTATAAGTTACTTGAGAAGGACATCGAGATAACTAGATAGCCTGGTGTGCTATATATCCATCCATATGACGGTGGTAGCTGATCTCATAGCTACTTGTGTGGAGATACTAGGGGTATGGTGTAGGTGCTCATTAGAGAATGAGTTCACTAAATGATCTGCTCTCGGAATATTGTATGGTTGATGATACCTAATTGTCAGACAGAGATTCTGTGGTCCTAGTTGTGTAACTAGTTCTTGGACTTGAGACACTAAGAATGCCTTGTTTGAGTACTCCATTCTTTAATGTCAGACTTATAGATTTGGAAGTTTCAGGTCTAATACAGCGGTTATTGGGAACGGTAGACAATGTTAAGAAGGCAATTGTGTGTCAATAAAGGATCATTCACTCTCAATATCATGAGAAGAATATCTCATGTGTTCTTGCTCAGATAATCCTTAGCTAGGGTCAATTAGATTGAGAGAGAAAGAGTTCGTTGGGAGAATCCGATAAAAGTGAGAATCGAATGGATTCCATATAGGCCTGATAGTATCATACCTTATATACGATATATGGGATATTAGTTGGATGAGGGACTAAAGGTATACGGTAATTATGGACAAAAAGGTCTAATGGATTTGATCCCTCTGTACTATCTAGAGACTATGGCATAGTAGCTTAGTACATCTGTAGTAGATAAGTTGAGTAAATTATTATGGAGATAATAATTCACTAAGTTAGAAAAAGTTCTGAGTCAGAAAGGTTCTGACAGGTGCAACTCACGGCCAGCTCAGTATTGGGCTTAGAGGGTTACACACAAAAGGTGGTTGACACAACGATAATAGAGGAATGGATAAGAGTTATCCAATAGGCTCTTTCTGACCAAGGATAGAGATAATGACAATCGGTCACCAGGATGTTCTGGAGATAGGATAGACTGTCGGCAACAATGACCAATGTCACCAACTCTGATTGACAACATCATGTCTTGTCGTCAAGACAAGCATGGCTGGTCATCCTCCGATCCGTACATAGTATGGCTACATGACGTGTAGGCCATGCGAGAGTTGGTCAGTCACCCTCTATTTAGTAAAGAGGGGTTGTGAAGAGCTAAAAGCCGAGCTCTTCACACACCCTCTCACTCTCTTCCTCTCTTTTTTCTGCTCTCTCTCTCTCTCACTCCCATTCTCTTCCTAGTAGAGAAGCGAAAGAGAAGATAGAGAGAGAGAGAGAGAGAGAGTCAACCTCTCTCTTCTTACTGCGGCTACTGCAGCTTCCATTGTTGTTGTGACTGTTGTTGATGCGGCCCTGTTGTTGCTGCACCTTAAGGTGCACGGGGAGAGGAGACAGCGATGGGAGGATGAGCCGTCATTGTTGGAGACCGTCGTGTGGACCCATAGAGGGAGGTCGTGTGAGCTCCTTCATTCATGGGACTGATTATGTGCTTCAAGGGATATACGAACTCTCCTTGGTGAGAAAGTCTCGCGCCTTATATGGAATGCATATAAGTCGTGCACCCGAACAACATCTCAGTCCGATAAGTTCTTTGTGGGAAAATATGTTTTTGTTTTTAAACTTCATTTCACTGTGCATTAGATTCTCTCTCACATTTTCTTACATATACTAGGGCTGCCAACAGGTGGATTTGGAATCTAAAATGGGTGTTTCCCCTTTCGCTTCCTATAAGAAATTTTAGAGCCAAAAATGGAAATGGAAAGGGGGTGTTTTCACTTTTGCATCTATTTCGGCTTTAAGTCAGAAAAAGGGAAACGAAAATGGAAATAAAATAGAAATTTTGAATGCAACAACATTTATATGATGAGAATAAATTTATAAATTTACATGTATATTGATTATTAAATTTATGAATAGTTTCAAATGTAAATTAATAATCTACTAGTATAGATAACTAACAACAATAAATAAAAATATGTCTTCTACCATATTTTCTCCATCGCGTACATTATAATGAACTTTACTAAATCAAGTATGACAATATCAAATTAGTATAATAACATCATATAGTTATATATAATGGTTGAGTAATAGATAGTTGACATATGTAGGTATAAAGATTGTCAAAGAAAAAAAGTACTATATACGATAGAATGAGAGAGTGACCATTAGCCATCAATTGAAGTACAACACTTTAAGAGGCAAACCTCGGAAAGTACAAAACAACGAACTACTGTTGTACATGAAACACCACTATGTCAAACGGTTGGGTTAAAATCCACGCTGCCTCCAAGAACTAGCACCTAAAAAAATAAGAGATGAGTCTTACAAAGTCATAGACTCAGTAGGGATCCCCGATCCTATACTTGGCCAACCATAGCAAGCATAATTTATAAATAAATAAAGTGTGGTAAACTACCATGGCGAAGGCGAGAAGAACCACGAGTGATGCTGCTATACATAGTAGGCAAGAAGGTACCAAAAACCTACTATGTCACTAATCAACTACTAAATGATGCCAACCTATCTCAGAAATAGAAGTGGAAAAACACTACAATTGCCTAGTTTGGCTACTAACTATTGATATGGACCAAACCACACACACACACGTACCGTACAAGTTCTGAAGCAACAATGACAATGGGAAAACATCAATCTCATAGTCAGAAACACATCTCAATTGTCGCTCCACGCTTGACTAGCTCCACCTACACCACGAGGAGAGGCAAATAGAGACCATCCGTAACATAAACAACACCTACAGCTAGGCCACACTTGTAACGTTCCGACGTTCGGATCATCCTTGTGTGGTCGTGGAGGCCAGTGTATGGCCGATGATGCGAGTGACAGGTGTTTTCTGTGAATTGGGAGATTTTGCCCAATTGTGTCTCTGTTTCTCGGTTTTTAACGCGACAGTGAGGGGCACCGCGTTATGATCGCGACAGACCTTGGCACCGCGTTCATGTCACCGCCGGTTTAAGTGAGGTGTGCATGTCTGCCGCGTGTCACCGGCTGGGTGCTCGGGTGACGTCAGCAGGTTTATCGCGACAACTTAAGGGTCGCGTTCAGGTCGCGGTTGTGAAGAGCGTCTCGTTCTTAACTGCGATGTGTTTTTAAGTAACCCTGGCAGAACAGAACTCAGAGAAGCTCTGCTCGGCCAGGGGGTTTTGCTGTGGGAATTGTGGGCGATTTGACTGTTAGAGCTCGGTTTGACGAGTTCCCACCGCGAGGACGATACGTGGAGCGGAGGGAACCTCGTGCGGGCTTTGTTCTTCGCGTTCTTCGCAAAGGTAGGGAGATTCCTATCGTTTGATCCGTGGAATGTTCGTGTGGCGTGGATAATGCGTTTATTGCTTTCTAAACAATAGATGGCATGTGTAGGAACACATTAAAGTATGAAAATGGACTGAAATACATGTTTTAATGAGTTGGGTGATCCGGATGATGGATTCCGGAGCAGGGTTCGCACCTGCTATAGCGGTGCTCTGAGAGCCGCGACCAGGTCGCGACACCTCGAGCTGTCGCGTTCTGAAGGCGGTCTATCATGCCGTCGCGACAGCAGCCGAATGTTGTCATTCGAGCATAAATGTAAGTGTGTGATTATCTGTTCAGCGTGGTTTATGTTATGTGATGATAGTAGGAGGTGCATTGGCACTCTCTCTACGCTCGGGGAGCGTGTGGTGTGTGGTTTTCCTGGTGTTAATGTGGTTTACGTGGAGGTTTCACGTGGCTTGTGCGTTGTGCACGTGGTTTCTGTGTACGTGGTGTGTAGTTTGACGCCTTCCGTGGATACCTCTTCAGTTGGGAGACCCAGGTTTTGTGTGAGACAGGCACGTGAGTGCTCGGGGCTTGTCCCGGTATTGGGGTACCGATGAGGTCTTGTCGTCTTCTTGGACACCCTCACTCTTCTGCTGAGTAGTACGTCGGCTGAGGGAAAGACGGCAGTGGGACAGCGACTAGAGAGAGTTTGTTGTGTTGTCGCTTGTAGCGCGCTCGTAGTTGGGGGAGACGGACACCAGTAGACGTACTGGACCCCAGCTAGTCCTGTTTTCCAGTGTCTCACTTTAGGGAGCTCGGGCCAGAGTCCCTAAAGGTGTCAGGCATGGGCCTGCGAGGTGTGTGACCTGCAGGTTGTGGTGGTTTAGTTGGACTCCACAGTTCTTGTACTTGTTTAGTGGAGCGGCAGCTGGACCTTTCGTCTGTGGCTGCGAGACTGAGAGGTGGTCCTGTGTGGTTTGTCCGGGTCAGTAACTGGTGTCGCAAACCAGTTGACGTGACTCGAGTGTGGCGTTTCTCTACAGTGGCTCGTACACTTGTTTGGTGTTACCGTTTATTTAATTATGTTGATTCTTGTTAAACAGTAAATGGTAAGTAGTACTTACAGTTTTATATCCTGCTAGATAATTCTGTAAATTGCTAGTATAGTATTTCCTGCTTTACTACTTTGTTGGTTTGCTCAGTTTCTAGGAAGTTTCCTACTGAGCCAGTGACACGTGAGGCTCACCCTACCTCTACCAGGTGAGGGAGATCGGGAGATTTCGCACCCGTCGTCCAATGGAGGGTCGGCACCACCAACAGTGTAATTATACTTTCTTGTTGTTTACCTCGGGATATGCCCCAGGTTCTGTTGTAGTTTGGTTACAATTGTGCTATGGCTATGTATATTTCATGTAAATATTTGTGAGATTGTCAGATCTTATGAATAATTAAGTTGGTTCCTTTATGTTTTCACGGACATATGGTTTGATATCCCTTGCGAGGCTTCGGCCCGTTCGCGGGAGGCGGACTCATGATAGACTCGTTGTTGGGTTAACGGGTCTGTTCAGTGAGGACCGTCACAGTTGGTATCAGAGCAAAGTCCGTAAGAATATAAAGGAATTGAAAAATTGCATAGCCATGTCTTTACTGTAGTCCACTGTTGGTAGTGACTCTGGTTTTGTATTGATTTCGTGTGTATGGTATTGTTGGAATGATGTTTGTGCAGGAATAGTAATGGCTGAAAGGAGAGATGTAGGAGGTGGTGGAGAAGGGGCAGGAGAGGATCCCACGCAGAGGATGATAGAAAGAATTTGGGAGAGTTTTACAGAGATTCGGGTAAGACTAGACCAGCAACCACCGGTACAGCCAGCGGCAGCAGTACCACCATTTCCAGAGGAGGCAGTACCAGTAGTTCCAGTTCCACCCCCACCCAGAGTAGAGGTACCACCTGTAGTACCTGTACAACCGGTAGTTCCAGTGAGACCAGTTACTGGAGAGGAGACTACGGTACTTGTGGAGCGGTTTTTGAGATTGCAGCCCCCTACATATTCAGGAGGTCCCAATCCAGATACGGAAGAACACTGGATACATGAAATTGAAAGGGTATTTGCAATAATGAGGTGTCCTCAGGAAGATAGAGTGCTTCTTGCAGCATACCAGTTACGAGGGTTTGCACAAGAATGGTGGCGACTGAAGATGCAGACAATTTTCACAGGCAGGATGGAGGACACTATTCCATGGTCAGAATTTTTGTCAGTTTTTAATGATTCCTTCTTTCCAATACAAATTCAGCAGATGAAGAGAGAACAGTTTATGACACTTCAACAAGGGAATCTCTCAGTGCTTGAATATCAGATGAGATTTATAGCCTTGAGTAGGTATGCCCCATATGTAGTGACGGATAACACTATGATGGTGGAATACTTTATCGAGGTATGAGGCCAGAATTGCAAGATGTAGTGATCCCATTGATGTGTAGAACAGTGGAAGAGGCAGCTCAACGAGCAACAATACTTGAGAGGACTGTTCGGGCCAGGCAAGGATAGTTTCAGACAGGTGGATTAGGTTCATGTAGATTCCGGCATCCCAATCGTCAGGAGGAATCGGTAAGGGGAAAGCACCTTCCGGAGCTTCATCATCATCTGGAATAGGAAAATGGGGCAAGCAGATCAAGAAATCCTTTCAAGGAGGTCGTGGTAGAGGCAGGCAGCAGGGTTTTTAGCAGGGAGGTTTTCAGCAGGTGTGGTTATAGGCCACCAGTACCAGAAGAATCTCAACAGAGTACGGCAGGACAGCCGACGGTACCTCCAAGTTTTAGATGTTGTAATTGTGGGCAGCCTGGACATTTAGCAAGGAATTGTTCGTATCCTCGGGAGCAGACTTATGGTAGAGGGACTCAGCAACAGCAGCAGCCCTTTCAGCGGTCAGTAGAGCAGGGTAGAAGTACACCATACCAGAGAGGAGGACGGGGTCGAGTGATGGCTATTACCAGAGCTCAGGCGGAGGCATCCAATCTCATTGAAGGTATACTACCTTTCTTTGATTTTACTGCTAGAGTATTAATTGATCCGGGTGCTTCCATTCCTTTATTTCGAAGATTTCTGAATAGCATGGTATTTCCTTTAGAAGAAAAGCCTTGTGAGCTGGTAGTAGAAATTTCTTCTGGAGGATATTTGTTGACCTCTTGCTTTTAGAAGAAGTCCCGATAGTGATTCATGGGAATCAGATGCCAGCAAGATTGTATGCTTTAACATTAAAAGAATATGATGTGATTCTGGGGATGGATTGGTTAGAGGCCTATGGGGCATTGGTTGACTGCAGAAAGAAGAGAGTAGATTTTGCAGACCTGGTGGAGAGGTGTTGAATATCAAGGTATGTCTTTTTACACTGAGTTTATTATTCTGCATTTAGAGCTAGAAAGTTAATTAATGCGGGATGTGTAGCGTATCTTGCCTCTGTTAGTAGTTGAACCTAGTAAATCTGTAGATTCAGTACCTATTGTTAGAGAATTTGCAGATGTGTTCCCAGATGAGTTTCCAGGGCTAGCTCCGCGCAGAGAGGTAGACTTCACAATTGAATTGCAACCAGGCAATTTGCGATTTCCAAAGCACCATATAGAATGGCCCCAGCAGAATTGAAAGAGTTGAAAAAGCAATTGCAAGAATTATTGGAAAAAGGTTTTATTAGGCCTAGTCAATCACCTTGGGGAGTGCCAGTGTTATTAGGGGTGTCAATTGGGCCAGGCCGGCCGGAGGCCGGAAGCCGGCCGGTTTTTAACGGACTTGGGCCGAAAAAAAATGAGCCCTACAATTTTTGGCCGGCCCGAAAAAAATAGGGCCGGGCTTGGGCTTGTGTGGCCCGACCGGTCGCCCGCGGCCAGGAAAAAATAAATATAATTTATATAAACATAAAATTTATATTTAGAAAGAGAATTATATGTATTTTTTCTACAATAAATCTACGCAAAAATATAATCTTTTGCAAGTTAAATGTAATATAGATATAAGTAAAATATATATTATTTTTTATAGATATATTATAGTAGATATATAAAAGTATATATTATATAAATAAAAAATAATACTTTTATTTTTCGAGCCAGGCCGGGCTTTTCGGGCTTTTCTGGGCCGGGCCGGGCCGGGCCATACCGGGCCTACTCCCGGGCTGGGCCGGGCCAGGGCCGACTTTTAAAAAACTGGGCCTGGGCCGGGCCTAGCAAGGCCCGGTCCAGGCCCGGCCCATTGACACCCCTAAGTGTTATTTGTCAGAAAGAAAGATGGTAGTCTAAGGATGTGTATAGATTACGACAGTTGAATAAAGTTACAATTAAGAATAAGTATCCACTTCCTCAGATTGATGATTTATTTGATCAACTGCAGTCAGCTAAAGTATTTTCCAAGATAGATTTGAGATCATGATATCATCAGTTGCGGATCAGAGAAGAAGATATGAGAAGTCAGCTTTCCGGTCTAGATATGGACACTATGAGTTTGTTGTGATGCCTTTTGGGTTAACAAATGCACCTACAACATTTATGAATTTAATGAATAGAATATTTCATCAATATTTGGATCAGTTTATTGTGGTCTTTATTGATGATATATTGGTTATTCAGCATCAGAAGAAGAGCATGTAAATCATTTGCGGATTACTTTGCAAATATTGAGAGATCATCAACTTTTTGCTAAATTTAGTAATGTGAATTCTGGTTGAAGGAAATTCAATTTCTAGGTCATGTGATATCAGGTGAAGGTATTGCAGTGGATCCAACCAAAGTTGAGGCAGTAATGAAATGGGAAGAGCCAAGAACTGTGTTTGAGATTATGAGTTTTCTGGGCTTGGCAGGTTATTACAGAAGATTTATCCAAGATTTCTCCAAGATAGCAGCACCAATGACAAGGTTGACAAGAAAGGGTGTTCCTTTGTGTGGTCTTCGGAATGCAGACGCAGTTTTGTAGAGCTGAAAAAGAGGTTGGCATCAGCACCAGTTTTAGAAATTCCATCTGGCAGTGGTGGATTTGTTCTGTTTCAGATGCATCCAAGAGAGGTTTGGGTGCAGTTTTAATGCAGCATAGTAAGGTGGTAGCATATGCTTCCAGGCAATTAAAGAAGCATGAGGAGAATTACCCTACTCATGATTTAGAATTGGCAGCTGTAGTTTTTGCATTAAAGATATGGCGACATTATTTGTATGGTGAAAGATTTGAGATTTTACTGATCATAAGAGTTTGAAATATATTTTCTCTCAGAAAGATTTGAATTTAAGGCAACGCCGATGGATGGAATATTTAAAGGATTATGACTTTAATTTGGCATATCATCCAGGTAGAGCAAATGTGGTAGCAGATGCACTGAGCAGAAAAGCGGTTATGAATCAACTTATGATCAGAGAATGGAAACTTTATGAGAATGTGGTGGAGAATTCCTTTCATGTGCCAAGCAATCAACGCAGAGCAATATTAGCAACTAGTGCAGTGGAGCCTTCTCTTTACTGGCAGATAGTAGAGGCACAGAAAGCAGATACCAATTTAGCTGATATTCTTAGAATGGATGAAATAAATTTGGGGTATGATAATGTGGTCAGATTAAAAGGACGATTGTATGTTCCAGAAGATATAGAAATCAGACAGAAGGTTCTAGAAGAAGCTCACCGATCAAGGTACACCATCCATCCAGGCACCACAAAAATGTATCAAGATATGAAGAAGTATTTTTGGTGGCCAAATATGAAGAGAGAAATTGCAGAATTTATAACTAGATGTGCAGTATGTCAGCAGATAAAAGCAGAGCATCAGAAGCCAGGAGGATTGTTGCAACCATTACCCATTCCGCAATGGAAGTGGGATGACATAGCAATGGATTTTATAGTTGGTTTGCCCAGTTCATCAAGTCATAATGCAATATGGGTTTTTGTGGATAGATTGACCAATGTTTGCATATTAATACCAGTTAGCATGTCGTGGTCAGTTGATAGACTAGCTAAGCTATATGTAGAAAGGATTGTACCTTTGCATGGGATACCAGTTACTATAGTTTCAGATCGAGACCCTCGATTTACTTCAGGTTTTTGGAGAAGTTTGCAAAGAGCTATTGGCACGGAACTCAGGTACAATTCAGCATATCATCCACAAACAGATGGGCAGACAGAAAGAACAATTCAAACTATTGAAGATATGTTGAGAGCTTGCTGTCTTGTGTGGGGAGGCATTTGGGAGCGTCATTTGGGTCTGGTTGAGTTTGCTTATAACAATAGTTATCATTCAAGTATTGAAATGGCACCCTATGAAGCATTGTATGGCAGACCATGTAGATCACCATTAAATTGGCATGAAGTAGGAGAGAGGCAGGTTTTGGGCCCAGAATTAGTTCACCAATGTGCAGAAACAGTGAAATTCATTCAAGAAAAGTTGAAAACAGCCCAAAGTCGTCAAAAAGTTATGCAGATGTTAGACGAAGACCGTTGCAGTTTGAGGTTGGTGAATATGTATTTTTAAAGGTATCTCCTACTAAAGGTGTATTAAGGTTCAGTAAGAAAGGCAAGTTGAGCCCGAGATATGTTGGACCGTTTCAAATAAAAGAAAGGATGGGTGAAGCAGCTTATAAATTGGATTTGCCAGCAAATTTCACCGATGCTCATGATGTGTTTCATGTTTCAATGTTAAGAAAGTATATTAAAGATCCAACCCAAGTTGTGAGTTACCAAAGAGATGATTTGAAGCCCGACATGTCAATGCCAGAATATCCAGTACAAAATTCAGACTATAGAACTCAAAAGCTCAGAAACAAGGAAATTGAATTGGTAAAAGTTAGATGGGAGAACAGGCAAGGTGGCGAAGATACTTGGGAATTAGCGGAAGAAATGAGAAAAGCGTATCCATACTTGTTTGAGTAAGTTTTATTCTTTTTAGGTGATAGTACTATATGAATTGAATTGAAATTTTGATAGTTGGCTTTTATTTAAATTTCGAGGACGAAATTTCTTTTTAGGTGATAGTAATGTAACGTTCTGACCGTTCGGATCGTCCTTGTGTGGTCGTGGAGGCCAGTGTATGGCCGATGATGCGAGTGACAGGTGTTTTCTGTGAATTGGGAGATTTTGCCCATTTGTGTTCTCTGTTTCTCGGTTTTTAAGGCGACAGTGAGGGGCGTCGCGTTATGATCACGACAGACCTTGGCACCGTGTTCATGTCACCTCCGGTTTAAGTGAGCGTGTGCATGTCTGCCGCGTGTCACCGGCTGGGTGCTTGGGTGACGTCAGCAGGTTTATCGCGATAGCTTAAGGTGTCACGTTCAGGTCGTGGTTGTGAAGAGCGTCGCGTTCTTAACTGCGATGTGTTTTTAAGTAACCCTGGCAGAACAGAACTCAGAGAAGCTCTGCTCGGCCAGGGGGTTTTGCTGTGGGAATTGTGGGCGATTTGACTTGTTAGAGCTCGGTTTGACGAGTTCCCACCACGAGGACGATACGTGGAGCGGAGGGAACCTCGTGCGGGCTTTGTTCTTCACGTTCTTCGCAAAGGTAGGGAGATTTCCTATCGTTTGATCCGTGGAATGTTCGTGTGGCGTGGATAATGCGTTTATTGCTTTCTAAACAATAGATGGAATGTGTAGGAACACATTAAAGTATGAAAATGGACTGAAACTACAGGTTTTAATGAGTTTGGGTGATCCGGATGATGGATTCTGGAGCAGGGTTCGCACCTGCTATCGTGGTTGCTCTGAGAGCCGCGACCAGGTCGCGACACCTCGAGCTGTCGCGTTCTGAAGGCGGTCTATCGTGCTGTCACGACAGCAGCCGAATGTTGTCATTCGAGCATAAATGTAAGTGTGTGATTATCTGTTCAGCGTGGTTTATGTTATGTGATGATAGTAGGAGGTGCATTGGCACTCTCTCTACGCTCGGGGAGCGTGTGGTGTGTGTTTTCCTGGTGTTAATGTGGTTACGTGGAGGTTTCATGTGGCTTGTGCGTTGTGCACGTGGTTTCTGTGTACGTGGTGTGTAGTTTGACGCCTTCTGTGGATACCTCTTCAGTTGGGAGCCCCAGGTTTTGTGTGAGCCAGGCACGTGAGTGCTCGGGGCTTGTCCCGGTACTGGGTACCGATGAGGTCTTGTCGTCTTCTTGGACACCCTCACTCTTGTGCTGAGTAGTACGTCTGGCTGAGGGAAAGACGGCAGTGGGATAGCGACTAGAGAGAGTCTGTTGTGTTGTCGCTTGTAGCGCGCTCGTAGTTGGGGGAGACGGACACCAATAGACGTACTGGACCCCAACTAGTCCTATTTTCCAGTGTCTCACTTTAGGGAGCTCAGGCCAGAGTCCCTAAAGGTGTCAGGCATGGGCCTGCGAGGTGTGTGACCTGCAGGTTGTGGTGGTTTAGTTGGACTCCACAGTTCTTGTACTTGTTTAGTGGAGCGGCAGCTGGACCTTTCGTCTGTGGCTGCGAGACTGAGAGGTGGTCCTGTGTGGTTTGTCCGGGTCAGTAACTGGTGTCGCAAACCAGTGACGTGACTCGAGTGTGGCGTTTCTCTACAGTGGCTCGTACACTGTTTGGTGTTACCGTTTATTTAATTATGTTGATTCTTGTTAAACAGTAAATGGTAAGTAGTACTTACAGTTTATATCCTGCTAGATAATTCTGTAAATTGCTAGTATAGTATTTCCTGCTTTACTACTTTGTTGGTTTGCTCGGTTTCTAGGAAGTTTCCCTACTGAGCCAGTGACACGTTAGGCTCACCCCTACCTCCTACCAGGTGAGGGAGATCGGGAGATTTCGCACCCATCGTCCAGTGGAGGGTCGGCACCACCAGCAGTGTAATTATACTTTCTTGCTGTTTACCTCGGGATATGCCCCAGGTTCTGTTGTAGTTTGGTTACAATTGTGCTATGGCTATGTATATTTCATGTAAATATTTGTGAGATTGTCAGATCTTATGAATAATTAAGTTGGTTCCTTTATGTTTTAACGGACATATGGTTTGATATCCCTTGCGAGGCTTCGGCCCGTTCGCGGGAGGCGGACTCATGATAGACTCATTGTTGGGTTAACGGGTCTGTTCAGTGAGGACCGTCACAACACTACTACCCATTACTTGTCTATCTCTATGGGTTCTGAGGTCCACAGAGCAAGGCAAGTGAGAAAATAGGGGGCTACCTAGGGACCTACATGTCTGCAAGATGTCCAAACGCCCCATCCATGAGTGCACTCAAGCAAACAACAAGAAGCTATCCCAAGCCATCTTTCCCCAACACAGGCATACGGTCAGAAATGGGGTGTCCAAGGAGACAACACCAAACCCTTTTAGTGCATACAACACTAGGACTAAATCTCGTCAATAGCACAAGGTACACATAGTATTGGGGTACCCAGTTGGTAAGTGCTATGTAAGAATAGTAGCCCCAACTGACACCAACAAGCGGTGAACATAAAACCATCTAAAGCCAAATCATGGCACACAACCTCATAACACGGTAACCCCAATGATTACTAACATTACAAGCACATATCCATAACATGAACACATCTCAGATGAATTAAGACCACAATCGTGTCCTTTCATCAGCAAACAACCACAAGGCTACCTCACATGGTCCAACGGAATGTCATGCATCACAGGCCACACTACGAACGTTGTGCCAAAGCAAACACACCTGGACACCATGCTAGAAACACCTGAGCCTAATACTAAGGGTGTGGTAACACACCAAACCAACTAGCATGCAAATCGAAGAACATCACACCTAGTCAAGTGCACACAACAACAAGATAGGGAGAGCGATTCTCGTGACTGGGACTTAAATCCACAAAGAAACCCAAACAGTTCACATGGCAAGCTAATAGGGCCATAGCAGGCCATTGAAATGAAACACGTTATACAGTCAACACAGCGTCCACATTAAAGGCGTTATCTAAAGCTCGTACGTAATTGAAAATTTGAACTTGCCATGCATAGCCACTGCGTTAAAGACATGGTGGTCACCCCTGACCACTTTCTAGAAATATTAATGCATTGTTGCCCAAAGCCGTGTTAAAGATGCGGTGACTACTCCTGTTGTGTTAAGACATAGAAACTCGATCTTATGCAGAAACATGTCGAATCATCCATCTCGACCCATAAATGGTCCACTGAGGCTTCAACATGTGGAGAGGAAGAAGAGGAAATGGCAATAATGACTAAAACAACTCACACATCCCTTCACATGAAGCTTCCTTCCCAGAAAAGCTGTAAACCAATAAGATGTCTTACCTAAATATGCATTTCTACCAAGATCTTGTGAGAAATCACTATTAGGACAAGGTAGGAGCAATACCCTAATTCAAGAATGACAAATACCATCCGTTGGGGCTTTTATGAAGGTTGGTCGCCTCCTCTTCGCATTCTCCACTTCACACCATCACCTTCATGCAATGTCAAATGTCATGTTATCACCACCTCGTCATCTCTCGTCGTCCGCCATCAAAGGAGAGGAAGAGGGAGAAGGGAAGCTCTAGGTCAGAGAGAACTAAGGAAGAAGTGAGAAAATGAGGAGAAAGAGAGCTCTCGGAGGGTATGAATACACACAAACTGCCAATCAAAATGCGGTCGACCTACCAACCACGACCAAAATGCGGTCCTCACTCTAACCATATTTAGAAGGACACAAGGCACATGAGGGAACATGTGTTATGTGCCAACAAACGTGTGGTAACCAACAACATGAATGCGGTCAACCTTAAGACCATGACTTGAACGCACGACCACCCCTACCGTGTTCAAAGACGAACCCTTGTCAACACCTGATGCATGTGCAAATCGCACCAGGTGGCCAATGACGACTAGAAATGGCCAAAACCAGAATGTGGTCACCTAGATGACTGCCAATAGAAAGTGGTAGTCTCCCTGACCATGTTCAAGAGGAAAGGGCCACAATGCCCCCAGATCTCAACACTCACCCCCTGCAAGGTTCGGACGATGATCTCGAGCCTCTCGAAGACTAGAAAAACTTTGAAATCGACCAACCAGGATCTAAAAAGTCAAAACACTATACGTACCCTTGAAGAGACTCATCGTCTTGTTGCTAGATGGAGAGGGGGAAAGGAATAACTCTTGGTAGGATGGGCATAGTCCAAAAAGTGATCTAGGAAATGGGCCCCAAGCATTTGAAAAGATGAGATAGATCTTGGGGGGGAGAGTGTTGGATCCCACTACTACTCCCCCCTCAAATATGGTCGGAAAGGCTCTACACTTGACCTCATTCAAGGCTCATTAAAAAGATAAGAGGGTGTTAAACTTGTCCAGGTGGTCAAACGAATCTAAGGTCTCATGATAGGCTTTCATATTTGACATCTCAAGCTGACCTAGATGTGCAATCGTCTGTATTTCCTCGGTGAAGGGAGACTAGAGGTAGGTAACATAAGCAGTAGCCGGGCTTGGAATTTGCCCAACCAGCTTCTGAACCTCCTTGTGAACCTCTTCAAGCTTCTTCTTTATCCCCCCAGTGCTGGATGGAACAAAGGGCTGATGGGGAGTAGTGGATGCTATCCGCTAGAGTTGGTTGCCGTCGAGAGTGGATCTTGGGTGACCTCTAGAGGGGTTCCTCCGACCAAGAAGAGGATGTCAGTTGATAAGTCAAGACTCCCACAAGGTCAAGGAGGGACACTAGACCCTTCATGGCTTCTCCCAAGTCCGTGACCTATCAAGTGAGGGCCTGAAACTGTCTTAGGGAGACCGTGGTGGTCAGGTTGAGGGTTTCGATAGTCACCTCAACCTCACAGTTCTCTGAGGCCTCTGACAGAGCTATGCCTTTGCTTCGGGGTGGAGCCATGGCGATTATTTGTTCCCCATATGACACCAATGATGTGATCAATTTGATCAGAAGGGACCCCAAGAAGTGGCTGACAATGGGTGAGCCTAAGCTTAGTTCTCAAGTGGTGGAGATGAGAGATAGAGCAAGCACTTGCCAACTGTCGGTTCTACTTCAACCTACAAGATAGTCAATTATGAGAAGAGATTCTTGAGATCGACCCTTGATGATCAAGTCAGCAGACTTATCAAGCTCGATCTGAGAATGGAGATAAGAGTTTTTAATGTAATAAGAGAAGTGATGAGTTAGACTATGCCTCTCACTGCACATGTTATGTTTACCCTCACTTGGGATTGTTGGTCTTCTTTTGAAGGTGGTTGGGAGGCTATAGGACGTGGAATCTGAAATAGGAAAAATCCCTCTTGAGTCATGTCTTATTCCTCTCTTTGCTCTTTCTTTAGGGGGTTAGGCCTAGAGTCGAGCCCACTTGGGGCAAGTAATTAGTTTAAACTAATCAAAGTAACTTATTTTTTATTCCAAAAAGATTTGAGATAGTAATTAGGAATTATCAAGATACATAGAGTTATTTAGAATTAGATAAGATTTTAGATATAATATGAAAAAAAACCTAAAATAGTAAGATCTTATTCTAACATGTTTATGGGATTCTGAATGATAGATGTAATTAGATGCATATTTCAATTCTATCCATTATTTTTCATTGTAAATCTGTAGATTACTTTCCAAACATTATATTGCATGTCTAACTTACATATGCCTTTCCAATTCCTTATTTTTCAAGTAGATATATAGTTTATTCATCACCTATTTATTTTATTTCTTATATATATATATGCCATTCCAAACCCTATATTTATTGCATGCATATTTCATTTGTATCCCCTAGTTTTCAATCTAAGTTTGTATATTCTTTCTAGTATTGTGTTTCATTCATAACCTATCATATCATTCTTTTTCTTTATTATTTAAACTGATCTTTTAAGGGTATTTCATAGAAACCTTCTTACAAGAAAAATGGTAAATATGTTATTGTTACTACTCATAAGTGAGAAACATTGTGAATATACTAATTTCTTTTTAATTTTTTTATAGGTAAGTTGGACTAGAGGGAGGGGAAGGTGAGGAGAGGACGAGGGTTCAAATCCGCTGCCCCCTCCTTTTTGGTAGAGGGGGCAACAATTCCGTTATGCAATGTTACCTCACATCTATTTAAGCACAGGTTAATTACATTTTATCTTTCATCAAGTTGATTTCTGTACCTTCATATTGAATAACTCTTTTTCTTCCTTGTCAAAAATAATAACATTTTTCATTGTCAAAAAAGAATAACGTTTTAGAAAAATGAAGTTGAAAATGTTGCGAACATTTCAGCGGGGGGGGGGGAGAGAGAGAGAGAGAGAGAGAGAGAGAGAGAGGAGCTAGTGGGGGTTCATATGGCGGGGCACAGGGTGAGAGGTGTAGGAGGTAGCCTCCCCTCCGATAAAGAGCCTTCAGCGTGCAAGCACAAAGAGAAAGGGAGAGAGAGGAATGGGATAGAGTGAGAGGAACAAGGGGCGCGGGCTTTCTCGAATGGGGCTTCTGACATCTCCAGAAGAGAGAGAGAGAGAGAGAGAGAGAGAGAGAGAGAGAGAGAGAGAGAGAGGAACATGGGGGATTGTCCTTCTCTAATGGTGCTTCCACAGGTCTTTCCAAGGTTGCTCGCTGGAGGTTATCATGTTAATAGAATGACATTTTTGTTAAAAATATAAATTAACGGGGATAATAGAATCATAATAGAATGTTCGAAGTTAACTACAATGCCATTTTTACAACCTTTGAGATATTACAGTGGCATTCTTGATAATGTTTTAGCAACAATAACATATTTGTTATTTTTTGTGTAAAAATAATTTCTATGTAAAAAATACCTTTTATTTTCCTTTGAATTTCTTATGTTTTAATTTTATAAAAATATATAAGTTATCTTTATGCTATTTAACATTTCACGTCAGAGATAATCGATCTAATTAAAGTAGGGACTCAGTGGCAAACATAAAAATTTTGTCTAATGGGGGCACTCAGATATCAATAGCTCAAAATATAGGTCAAATGGTCTAAGTCAGTGGGGTCACATAAAAGTTTTGACTCTTTTGAACTCAAGTTTAAAAGTAAATTAAAAGTGTATGTATATTTCAGTGGGGTCACAAGACCTCACTAGAACCAATGCACATCCGCCACTGTAGGGACTACTCTAAAGTTCATCTTATGCATGGTGGTTGCATTATTTACATTTCATATAATTTTAAACTTTAAACTAAGCATAGTTGGGTGATCCAACCCATATTAATTAGTGCCGTACAGATATATTGCACCATGTTTGGGTGTTCATGTGGTCCAAGCACGATCGACACTTGGCATCCAATAGGGCTATTTGGATCGCCACAATTTGCACAGTTCGAGGTCCAGTACATATTGGATTAGTGTTGTACTAAACTGAACAACATGAATCGTAACAATCTGAATTGAGGTTTTATATGCATAGTCTCAAATTATTCAGTAAAAGGAAAGACACATAATCAATATGAATGAACCCACAAAATATTTATAAAAGTCTCTTTTATCAACAAATAAATAAAAATGCTAGTTGACGATTGGTGTGTGTAGCTAACATTCAAGATTAGATGAAGACTAGTTTGACACTATCATGTCACATTTGAGGTGGACATATTATAATATAGTGCATGCCTAGTCTGCCCTTGTTAATGTAATATCATGTTTAAATCGTAGATTGTAAAGTGACGTTGCTGTATTTGTTGGGACTAACTGCATGCCTAGTCTGCCCATGTTAATGTAACTAACATTTCTCACAAATAATTATGCAATAACAACAATTTATATGATTCGAAGGTGATAAGTGTGTATGAAAAGCTACATGGGTTAAAATTGTCAAATAAAGTATTAATATACTAATATAGGATTATATCTCTGTTAAAAATATAATTGGATCATGATATGTCTTTTTTTTATATTGTATTAAAACCCAGTTAAATAATTTTTTTACATAAAACCCTTAACATCCTTGTCTATATAATATATTTGGAATATTATTTATTGACTATTTGATTGTCTGTGAGATATTATTTGGATATTTTACTCTTGAAAAGTTAAATAGACTAATATAATATGGTAGAAAGGTATTATAGTATATTTTAATAGGTAAGGTCACACAATGCACTTCTATTGACGATTTCCAATAATTTTGTTATGGCAAGTGACTGACAAAGTTTTTGATATAAAAAAATTCATCTAACAAAACCTTTTTAGTGCAAATACAAAAGTAAGATAGATTATGGTATAATTATATTTTTAACAAAGATATATATGGGAAAAAAAATCCTATAATTTAAAGACCTAGAAAAATACTTAAAGCTGGCACAGTAGAGTACATGACTACATCCGGGCCACCAAAAACCATTTACCACCACCACCCCGCACTCGCTCCAGTCCAGACGACCTGGAAAGCCGCGTGCCGCGTGAACGGCGGGCAATACGCCCACGTCTTTCCTAACAACTGGACACCAGCCGGCGGGATCACGGAAACCTCCCCAACCACACCTCTCCACGTACCCCCACTCGTACCGCCCTTAACCGGTTCCAGCGGCAGTCCCGTCAGCAACCCTCTCTCCACCACTTTCTCGCCTTCCACCTCTTGCCGACCAGTTTTTTTCTCCTTTTATCCACGCCGGCCAGCCCACCTTCTCGCAGCTTCCATGGCGACGGTGGCGACGGCGGTGAGCAGCTCAGGCCACGGAGAACCACGTCCGTAGGCCCTCCCCCCCCGCCTTCCCCCCCTCCCGCTAGCTGTATTCCTCGCGAGATTCCCCATCTCCCCCACCTCCGCAGTCGTTCCGACCGTTTCTTGGGTATTGTAGAGAGGTGCCAAGGGCCGCCGCCTCCGGAGGGCCAGATCCGCTGTTTTCCTTTTCCAGATCCCGCAAAGATCGGTCCTTGGCCCTCCCAGATCCCAGCTGCTCGCGCTTCCTCCTCGTTCCTAGGGTTTTGCTTGCTGATCTAGGGTTCCGGCGGGTCGGTCGGTCGACGGTGGAGGTCCGAGGGACCCTTCTCGAGGGATATGTCGGCGCCGGTGCCGAAGAACGGCGAGTCGATCCAGATCAGGGAGGTGTGGAATGAGAACCTCGAGTCGGAGTTCGCCCTGATCCGGGATATCGTGGATGACTACCCTTACATCGCGATGGACACTGAGTTTCCCGGGATCGTGCTCCGTCCCGTGGGCAGCTTCAAGACGAACGCCGAGTACAACTACCAGACGCTCAAGGCCAATGTTGACCTCCTCAAGCTAATCCAGCTGGGCCTCACGTTCTCCGATGAGCACGGAAATCTGCCCACCTGCAACACTGGGGAACAGTGCATATGGCAGTTCAACTTTCGCGAGTTCAACCCGCAGGAAGATGTGTTCGCTACTGACTCCATTGAACTGCTCCGCCAGAGCGGGTTTGACTTCAAGAAAAACACTGAGAAAGGGGTCGACGCCATGCACTTTGCCGAGCTGCTGATGTCTTCCGGAATTGTGCTCAATGATTCCGTCCACTGGGTCACCTTCCACAGTGGCTATGATTTCGGATACCTGCTCAAGATACTTACTTGTCAGAACTTGCCGGACACCCAAGCTGGATTCTTTGAGCTGCTCGACATATACTTCCCCACTCGTTATGATGTCAAGCACCTGATGAAGTTCTGCAACAGCCTCCATGGAGGTCTGAACAAGCTTGCTGAGCTGCTGGAGGTTAAAAGGGTCGGCATCTGCCACCAGGCAGGGTCAGACAGCTTGCTCACTTCCTCCGCATTTAGGAAGTTGAAGGAGATGTTCTTTAACGGATCTCCTGAAAGATATGCTGGTGTTCTCTATGGTCTCGATGTTGAAAATGGACAGAATACTCATTGAGAACGGTATCTATAAGTTATAATAAAAAAATCATGGTTGTTTGAATACCTTTTGTTGTCATCTTCTCCAATTTCCTTCTTGTGTGTGCATATCTTTTCACTGATGAAAGAGGGCTCTCCCGCTATATATCTTACCCTCGTAGCACTTCTTTTGTCTGCTGTATGCATGCCGAATATTTAGTTGGTTGTATTTCTTATACCTTCTTAAGGTTGTGGACTTGGTGCCATTGAAGCAACTCCACCTGGTCCCTGGGAAAACATGATTCTTTACTTTAGGAATTTGCTAATCAGCTTGTGTTATGGTGGAACATCATATCATGGAGTGGGGTCTAGTGATTTCTAGATACACATTTCCAGGTATGCAGATTATCCTCCTTTTCACCAGTTTGTTTGATCTCTTGCTTGTGTTGACAAAAAATGTCAGTTCAATTTATTTCATCTTAATGTTTTAGGATGGACCGTGTCTATGTGTTTCTATAAGGATGCCAGGAAAAGGAAAATTTAAAATTAGTTTAATGAGAAAACGGGTGGAGGATGTGAAGATCTTAATGATATGAGATTTAGGCGAGTTCCTGTGTCGACAATCATACATCTGTCTGTCAGTGGTGGGCTCTGCTTGCACAGGTTCAATCTTGTTATTTATGACTTTCGTTGCTACAAGAGGTACAGACAGGACAAAGATAACTGTTTTATCAAAGATCGAACATTGGTGTTGTGGTGTGAGCTGGTGAATGTGTTATTGTGACAAGGCTGGAGAGCTGAGGTCTTGTGCAAATGATAGAGACAAATTGTAGCTGATGAATAAATAATGGAGGACTAAGCAGTATGAACAGAATTCCTGCATGATATATTGTATGTGATGCATACAGTTCTTCAAGGAATTGGCTGAAATTGGATCCAAGAGATTTGAAGGAGCTCTCAGGTTGAAACTGTTACAACTGTTAAATGAGATCATTTGATTTATGATGTAGTTGAAGGAAATTGGCAAGCCATAGGCAGTTGAGCTCCTAAAAAAGGAAATTGTGGCTGTACTCTGTTGAGCACTTCAGCTTCAAAGCGATGTTCACACGTCCTCATGTTGGATTGTTCATTCATTTCTAGGCCTTCTTTTTTGAGGGGTTGATGCATGGGGATGGACCTTTCATTTGGTATAAAGTGAAAATGGAGTCATATCATTCTATTGCAGTATATCCAAAATATATGGAGGAATTATTTATTTGAAAATAACTGAAAGAATTATCTGTTTTCCAATTGAGTTTCTTCATGAATTACTGTGATTTCTGCGAGCCATGCAGCATTTATAGTTTCTATGCGGGTAGATATTCAAAAAATCCTATTTCAATTTTGTGTTTTCCCATATTAGAATGAATTTAGAAGCTAGAGATCATTTAGTCCTATTCAGCATATAAATAAAAATTTCAATCTAGCATTAAAATTGGTGAAATTTTTGAAGAAGGCATTTCCTCTGCACTTTTGGTCCAAATTAATCCACTGGCCCACATTTCAAACTCTGTTGGGACAGATGGTGCAGAGTTGGTGTCTGTTTGAAATTCTTACATTGTTTCCTAAATATTACCCTGCATATCTTAATCAACTCATTTTCTTCTCTTCAGAAGAGGGAAAAATCTTTCTGCCACTGATGGGAATTTACTTCCATCCATCCTAGAAAAATCAAGTCCAATATCTTGTTTACAAGATGGAGAATATTGATTCACAATGGCCAGTAAAAGTCATGTAATAAATAGAAGTTCTTAGCCCTTTCTCATTAATAGATTCTGGATGAGATCAGCCTTTAAAACAAAAAAAGAGCCAATGTCAGCAAGCCATGTCCCATTAGTTTGGTGTTGTTACAGTTTTGGAATTTGACCTTTTAAAAGGTTGCGAGATTTACCAATAGCGGAGCTACCTTCTTATGATTTTCTATTTAGGGCATAAAGACTTGCAGAAAATTCTAATATCGTATTATCTCAAACATTAATATCCAAGAGGGCGACTTAATGCCCTCACTCTTTTGCTGTAGGAAAATGCCTTTCTAGAACTTGAGAAAGGATTATGCTTTGAGAAATATGTTTAAATTGAAAGACCTACTGTTTTCCATTGAATTGATGAAAGAGACATTATTTTTCCTACTCATACACCATGTCCATGGATTACAAGAAGTAAATTGCTGTGTTTACTTTTCAAATATGGCAATTTTTATTTGTCTAAAAATTAGTACACCTTAAAGTTAACATCTTCCAGGTGTAGATCTACAAATTACCATTGTTTCCTAGACAAATGAAGAACATTCTGCTGTCCCCAGAAAGAAATTGTGAGGTTAATTGTCTTTAATGGTGAGATTGATTTCACTCAATCTTCTCTTGCTGGTAAAGCACCTAGCATCCAAGGTTGGATTTCTGCAGTGTCCTAAGTCTGCTGCACTACTTTCTCAATTCGTCTTGATCATTTCTTCTTCTTTATTAAAGAGAGAAAACATGCCAGAAGATTGCTGCACTAGCTACTTGGTCCTTGTCTAGTATGCATGGTTCCATGTTTGTGAGAGAGACAAGGAAGAAGGGAAAGGAGAAATAGCCTGACATGGACGTCAAGTGCGGACGTCATGACATGTTGGAAAGGAGATTGCAGTTGACTGAACACCTAAAGTTGGTGAAATCTCCTACCGGTAAATCCCACTAATAATGGTTACTGTTTGGTATTTTTTTTTTTTGTCTTCTTTCTTTTTCCACTCCAAAGGATTTGTATCTTTATCAATTTTGTGTTCTTTTTGCAACTTCTAAGTCTGCATCTACTATTTTAAAGTCTATCAGATGCTTTCTAATGTGGCACTCAAGATTCCTGGCACCAAGATTCTCTTTGGTGTTCTTTTTCAGAACAGGATCCTGGATGGTGTTTGAAATTAAAGATGGAAAAGAAAAGGAATTTTTATGCATGCCACAAATTGTGAACCTAACATTCCTCCTGATTGTGTTTTGAACTGCAAAGGTATGAAGTTCAGGACAGGAAAATACTTTAAAGTTTCCTGAACTCACATAAACGTGATTATTGGTTTTGCAAGTTGCTTCTGTTGCTTGGAAATTTCATGCTTTTTCATTTTTAAGAAATGGTGTTGACCATATTTTAGCATTTTCAAGTGTGTTACGTAATCCTTGCATCATTTTCCTGCTGACAAAGTTTGTTCTGGAATATGTCCAGAATTCGTTTGTGACTGTAAACACTTATTTCCCCTTGCCATCTAGTTATGTTGCATATCTCATGATACTTAATACAAATGTTGTATCTTCTGTTTCCTGGCAGTGAACCTTGTTATCATACACAGTGTCTAGCTATACTAATCTGTGATTTTCTGAGATACTGTCAGTACTAGTTTATTATTTTGTTAAGGTGCTCTTTCATATGTTTTTGAAAAGTGGATAGTACCACTGGTATTATGCAAGGAGAAAAATGTAAATATATACAGGAAGAGGGGAGAGCTCCCAAAAACTTCCCCAAAACAAAAGATGGCAAACCAGTCTACCAAGGGAGCAAAAAAGGAAACCCAAAACAACGCTTACAATCCCAGCTTTTCAAACCCTACAGCCCCAAAACAGAACCACATCTTGACTAGAAGTCCCACCCCGTTATACCTCTTCCCAAAAAACAGACATCGTACAAAAGGAGGACCTGCAGCTGTACGAGACTTTTCCTAGTAGCACGGGCCATCTATGCTTCAAGCTGCTTCACAAGCTCTTTCTTGAGAGCCGCATGAGCTTTCGCCTTTCCAGCAATGTCTGCCATCCACCTACGCGTGATCAATTGTACAGTGGATTTCAATCCTTTGTCTACGCCATCATCGGAGACTCCAATCAGCCTAGCAGTTTCACTTGCCTGTGTCTCCATAAAATTTTCAACCTTGGATAAGATATCCATAACCTCTCCCTTGGAAAACTTCCCATTATTCGTGGAAGCACTCTCCTCCCCTTGAAAGACTTCTTCAACCAGCTCCAATGCTGCATTTGAATCTTTGGAGACCAGAGGTGGGGCAGGGAGGGCTAATGCCAGAGGGTTAGAAACGGCCACCTCCTCCTCAGACCTTGCAACTCCAACTGTCACAGGGACAGTAAGCCGAAAGACTAGGGACCTCCTGGAAGATGTCATCGAACAAGAAGGAGAAGGGAGGCAGGTCCTCCTCGTCCCCACTCTGGCACCCACCGTTTCCACCGGCTCCCTCACAGTTGTCGGAGCCACTGCTCCTTTCCAACCACCCAGCCTCCCTGGGTGGTCCTCCAGAAGCTCCGAGTTGGTACCAGGTTCACCGATGATGAAAGTGACGCAGAAGTCAAATGGGTAACGTGGCATCTCAGCTGTTTCTGCGACTGGGATCTCTGCTGGCTAGCCACACACTTGGAGCAGGTGCGAATAGCCGGGGGACGATGAGGCCGTTGCAGAGGGCGGGAGGAGCCAAGGGTAGCAGCACCAGCCACTGTCTCCGCCATAGAGGCCATCCGAAGGTCACCGTCCAGAGTACCTTTACGAGGCAGTTCCGTGGACTGCACAGGAGATCCCAGGGCCAGAGGATCACCGGACCAACCATCCGGAGTAGCAATCATTGCTGCCGGAGGGCGGCGCATGGAGAAGGCTGGCCTCGCACCCACCTGACAGGTGCCGGTGCATCGCAGACTAAAGGGTGAAGTCGGGCGGGGAAGACGACCCTTATTGGGTCTCGACAGACCGATACGCGGAGGTAGGCTATCGGGTAAGTTGTCGCGTCCCACCTCGGGCCGGGCCGAATCAAGCTTGCAACCGGTTCACGCAGGCCAACCGTGCGAAGATGGCCTTGACTCCCCGTGGACCGGCAGATGGCTCTCCTCGTCCGGGCCCAGACGAGGTTTCATATGTTTGCACAAGGAATTCTCCTTTTTCTGTGGTTTGACTAAGCTTCCATAATTACATTTGTGAAGCTCAATGCATTAAATGTTTGTATTGTTTCTTTTAGTCCCTATTCCCAGAATTTTCATGGATCGGGGATGCAGTTGTGTGTATCTGACAGGCTATGCAGCCAAATCTAGTTCCCTGTAATTTATTGACATGTTCTTTCCACTCAAAATTCCGGTTAGATGATAACACACTTTTATTTCTTAGGAATTTGTTGATCCGGCCCACATTTTTGTATGTTCATGTGCGTTTCCTCATCCTTGCATCATTTCACTGCTGACAAAATTCATTCTTGAATATCTTTTCCATCTGCGACTCTAGATTGTTGTCTAATTGTGTTGCATATGTCATGCTACTTCTTACACATCCTTTATCTTCTATTTCCTAGCAATGGACCTTGTTATCATATACAATGTTTAGAGCCTAATATGTGGTTTTCTGATATACCAGCATTTTTATGGTGTTCAGGTGTTTCATGTGTATGCATAAGGAGTTCTCCTTTTCTTGTGGTTTGATTTGATTAGACTTCCCTAATTACATTGTCAAGCTTAATGCATCATATGGTTCATGGATCCTGGTGCAATCAATGTCAGGTCTGACAGGCTATCCAGCCAAATCTTAGTTCACTGGGATTTATTTATTGACATGTTGTTTCCACTCAAAATTCTGGTAAGATGATAACGAAATGTTGATAAAGCTATCCTAATGATGGCAGGCCTGAAAAGTTTGTATCCTGATTAGTAGGTCAAAATTGTGATTGTTTCTTATGTTACGACGAGCCTTATTTGAATTCGCTGATTGTTTCTTCTGCTACAACGAGCCTTATTGAATTCCCTTCTTTTAGGACTATGTTTGTGTAAGAGGGAGAACTATTCCTTAGTGCACAACAGTTTGTAAGCACAAGATTGACCAAGGCCATGACGTCAGAAGTAAATAATTTGGCACTTTCTAACTTTAAAACTTATTCTACACTTGATTTGTTATCTTTTTTTTTATTCTCTGACAACGTTTGATGAATATATAGATAAATAATATGTGGATGCTTAAGGAACACGAAAGTTTAGTGTTTTGATGCTCATGGAAAATTTTCTCGAGGAAACTGGACTTTTCCATTCCTAGTGGGATGCTTATATTTTGTATTATCCTCGGATGTGTTTATATGCTTTTACTATATTTTGCCTTCGGTCTTTGAAACTTCAGCAGTCAGGTTTTGAACAAAGGAAATCTGATCACACTAAAAAGTTATGGGGAAACTTCACTCTTGCATCTCCGTGACTTATTAGTGAGGGAGAGTGCTCTCTGTTTTTCATATCTGCTTCTTTTGGTTACATCTAAGCATGTTCGATAAGTCTTTTGGGTGAAAACAAGAACAATTTAAATGTTTTTATCTCTTTGAATATTTACATGTATGGAAGAGAGAGACGTAGAGAGATGCGGGTGGTGGACTTTGGAGGCCTACATCTTTTAAAAAGGAATACAAACTATCTAAAGCCTGATTTCATATCGGATAGGGGCATATTTTTATTTAGTCTGGCAACTTGGAAAGAATAATTGTATGGAAAAAAATTAGTTCCGTAGGATAAACCCTTGATAATTTACCCTAGTGTGCCCATGGGTTTCATGTTGTCGGCTATTCTACCTGAGATTATCAAGAAAGGAAAGCTAACAAAGTTTTTTTTTCTTTTTTTTCTGTCCGAGATTATACCATCTGAAGCTAAATGGCCGTAGCAATGGGTATGTATGGATGCCATGGAGATTTTGAAGCCTAAAAATCCTTGGAAGGTGAAAGTTTTGTTTTGGATGATTTCGATCAGGAGACTACTTAACCATTGTTTTTTGCTAGAGATATAAACTGTGTGTTTTATGTGGGAGGAGGACGAGACTTTTGATCATATTTTTAGTGGCTATTTTTACTCTCGAGGAGTCTGGACTCTTGAGGGAGATGGATGTGAGGATCTATTATATTCTCAACCATTATATCGAGGTCCGGCAGTTGATTGAGCAGTGGGACAGATATTGAGCTATCAAAAGTGATAGGATTATTTGGCAGCTCATTTTTCATGCTATTTTATGGATGATTTAAGGGGGGGAGGAACAACTGGATTTTTTTGAGAGTTGCTCGGGATGAAGAGGTGATTTTGTTGGAATTTGTAGTGAAGTTAAGGAGTATGCTTTTGATGTATTTATAGAGTTGTTTTTGGTGGCTTATACTTGTAGATTCTCTCTTTTTTTATTAATATATTTTTGGCACTATCCACTTTTCAGGAAGAAAAAAATGTATGAATGTCTTGGAGAAGCCAATGATGCCGGAGTCTTAACTAGGCACCTTCTCAAATGGATTGGGCTTCAGGTGAGTTTGGGCATGTTGGGATCTATGTGTAAGGTTAATATTTATGTGAAATTTGGTTTGTAGCAAGTATTGCTAGTGTAATTTGGGTCTGTTTGTACTGGATTCCGGGGCTACCCATTGAAATTCACACCCTTATTTATATAAGGAGAATGAACAACAACAAGTATGTAGCTATATGATATTTTAACGAGAATTACTTGTTGCTAGATCAGACTAGTAATAAGACTTAAATGGATTACTTGTCAAACAATTTTATTGGCTAGGAATCTTATCAGATTCTTCTTCTTTCTCTTTTTTAGCGAATGAAATTATTTGACAAGCAATCCAGCTAAATCTTGCTACTAACTTGATCTGATAACAAGTATTTCTCTATTTTAACTAATCTTTTAAATCGTGTGAGGATATTTGATTTGCCTCTTTATATCTAAGACTAATTCCCCCATTATAAGTAATGGCAGATGATGAGTGCATTCGGAGGTTGAAGATAGCACTTGAGAGGATTAGGATTAGGAGCCAAGGGAGATAAAACTCTCTTTCCTCTCTTTGTACTCCTTAGGCTGTCCTTTTCCTTTCCTTGTGAACCATGAAGACGGGGACATCAAAGAAGACTTGGAAATGCTGAATTCAAGTTCATTGTATTGAGTAAGTTGTAGGCTTGTAGCCAAGCTAAGCTTGCAGTGTATAGACCAGATCACATGGGATGATAAGATGGCTAGCTCAGATCGGTTTAACTCTATGTGATATGTCAATAAGTTGGGCCATAGAAGTTGATACTTGTTAGTTGTTACATAGGAATGAAACGTACTTGAAATGAAAATTAGAGGATTGAATGACATAGGTATATATATGGGAATATGGCCATAGCCTAACAGTCCATTTACTTAGGCCCATTAAGGAGAGAGGATAGTGGCTATAGTCCACTAACATCCGATTCTTTGTAGCAAGTCTAAGTGTGTGGGTCTGCCCCATCACAACCAATTTGCTAGGCCCCAAGGTTGACTGGGCTGCAGCAAGGCTTGCACTTGCAGCACCAGAGCATGGCTACACTAGTACCAGGTATGCCCTTGCCACATTAAGACATGGCAACACTTATTTCCCAACATGCCCTTATGATTTTGGAGCTTGGTAACTGTGACAAGGCACCCCCCACGTTCGAAAGGTTGAGTCAGCAAGTATGATGGTTGATATCCAAGATCACTCTGTCTCTACTCGAGCCTCCAATTATCTCTAGATCCTGATGGTATGGGGAGGCAAGGAGATGGCAGGAGTGAGGAGAGCCCCTAATTTGCGCTTACAATAGGGAATGATGGAGATTAGGGGAGGTATGTCACTTCTAGGACTTTCACACCCGCACACAGGAGCACCCTACTCCCTTTTATTCACCCGGCTACCCCATGCCTCATAGTTCCTGAGTTGAGCATTAGAGGGTTTTCACTTGAGGCCCATTGATGTTTTATCTTGGTTGTAGATCCTAGTGACTTTCCCCTCCATAAATAAATTCAAAAACTTGGGGATCAAACGGCCTAGATCGTTGGGGCCACTTTTTGGTCTCTACACTTCTTGAAGCCATTTGTGGGAAATGAGTAAGAAACCATAGCACCTTGTGGAAACTATAGAAACATGTGCTATCAGGGAAGTAGAGCAGGCTCTCAACTCTCATCTTGCAACAGACAAGCTAGAGTTCCTAAGGGTCTCATCAACAATGCCCAACAATGGTCATAGTGGAGGAGTGGGCCATGATGTGGGAGTAGCTCCAAATGCTTGTGGATTCATACCAAAGACTCCTAAATTGACATGTTGTATAGGAGTGTATAACCACGATCCCTCCTTCTGAATGGTGGGGCAAGTCTGTGCTATTCATGAGTGCCTTGTAAGCCAATTCATATTAGTGATGACACTTGTGATCTTGTATTAATCTCTTTTAGAAATGATACTAATTTCATTTTCTCACACTGTATTACATGCATATGATGATGTTTATATATTGTGGTGTCCATGGATTTGTGCAATAAAGATTAAGATCATGATGAGATCATGATAATGAGACATATCCTCTTTAAACATAGATTCTAAATATTCTTGGTCATAAGTTACTCGAGAAAGATATCGAGATAACCGGACAGACCATTGTGCTATATACACATTCATATGATGGAGGCACCTGGTCTCATACCTACTTGTAAGGAGACACTAGAGATATAGTACAAGTGCTCATTGGAGAATGAGTTCACTGAATGATCCGCTTTCAGAATGTTATATGGTTGATGATACCTGTAGCAACCCAACTTTTTACAAAATATAAATAAATAAGAAAAACTCATTATCATATGTGGGATATTGCGACAAAATTAAGCGAAAGTTCATGTTCAGACATTAAACAACAAATTACAAGGAGTAATAAAGAATGTGGGTCAAAGCACGAATAATTGGGTTGACCAACGCTAAATAAAGTCTTAAGATGAATAAACCCAATAATGATAAAACCCATTATTGCATGTGCAAACCAACTCTAAATCATACAAAAATTTAGGATGACAAACTAAATAATGAGATACAAATAATAGGAAAGAAATTAGAGTCGAACAAACATGTTTGAGTGAATAAAATCGTAAACTTCGACTTAAGGCGATAAAACCCGATAATGTCGGAAACTCTTTATTACTTGTAACTAACTCATGTGAAATAGATATTTGAGGTCCAATCATATTTATTGGGCTCAATAGGAAGTCAAATCTAAGAAGTTAATATTTAAAATTCATGATAATTCAATAACCACTCTTAAAGTGGTTTAATTAAGTATAAAAGTGTGTCAAATATATTATGATATAAGTTTAAACCCTAGCCCAATTGGGGAGCACGGTTTTACTTCCACTTACCCTCTTAGTTGGGGTGGGATTAGAAGGAAATAACCATATAAAGGAGCTCTAATCATGATAGGACTCCTACTCTCAAGATTAGGAAATTTAAACTCATTTTTGCACAACCCTACCCATATAAATACATCATAAACCCTCCATGGACACCCCCAACCTTTCTAGACGTGGGTGGAGTGGATAGAAGTAAGAAGATGAGTTCTAAGGCAAGAATTTGTGTGTTCTTCATAAAAAATGTGGTTCTTCACCCCCTTTGTAAGAGATCATCAAAAGGTAGGTAATTATGAGCCAAGCTCTAATTAAACATGTTCATATATACCTCTCCATGTCCCAAGCATATTAGATAAGTTTTTCCCAATTTATCTCATGTGTATACATCGAATTAAAGCCCCAAAGTTTTAGTTTTTGTGTTCATACAAGTAGCATCTTCTTGATATTGTATTTCTTAAACCTCTGATTTAAATTTCATGAAACTTTGAATGTAGATTCTTCAACATGTTAAGAATGATTACCCTTTATTTTCTCCAATTTTTATGCATTGGTTTGATTATATTAAGTGTTTTCTAAGTATGCTATGAATTAGGGCTTCTTGAGTATAAATTTGATATTCACGCATCCCTAGGTTGAATTTATTCAAATAAATGTATAGGGACCTTTTATAGCTTGTTTGGAACAAGTTTCATGTTAAGAGTTTCTCCAAAATCTGATTATAAATATATTTTTTGAAGACAAGTAAATCATGTTTTCAGCAAAAATCTGGGCTGTTGAATGGGCACACAGAGCCCTATTGGGCTACCTGCCTTCGATGGCGCACTGTGCCACCCCTTTTGAAATTTGCAAGCCCGCCAATAAGGGCCTTCCTCCTTGGCGGACCGCGCCCCCAGTGGCCACTCTCCTTGCGGCGGCGCACTGCGCCCCTATGCTTCTTGCTCTTTGTCCAATGCACTAGACCGAGCCCTCCGACCCCTTGATTGTTTTTATTTATGTTATTTTGTTCTCTTGTCTTTTGCACAGAAACCCCTCACTTCTATTTATTATTTGAAATAGACCAACCAGTATGTTTTTAAACCCTGAATAAACTTGATTAAGTTTGATTTAGTTTGATTAAGTCTAATTAAGTCTTATTAAACTTGATTAAGCCTATTTAAAGTATGATTAAGCTAGATTAAGTCTATTTAAAGTCTGATTAAGCTTGATTAAGTGTTACTAAGCTCTAACTAAGTCTGATTAAGCTCTAGCTTGATTAAGTTTGATTAAGCTTGAATAAGTCCTAATTAAGCTTGATTAAGTGTGATTAAGTCCTACTTAACTCTAATTAAGCCTTGTTAGTCCCTAATTAACCTTGATTAAGTTTAATTAAGCTTGATTAGGCCATGATTAAGCTTGATTAAGTTTTATTAAGCATGATTTTCATACTTCCAGCAATATAAATTTTGTTTAACCCATTTGTAAAGACATTAATAACTTGAAATCTTATTCTAATATTATTAATGATATAATCATGTCTCTGTTACCAAATGATTGATCTTGTTCATCATCTTATGCTCAGTTTATGGTTAAAATGATAAACTCGAATGAAATTCGCTTGGTGATAATGGCATGTAGAGAACCTTACCCAAGCATAGCTTTTAATTACCTACTTATTCTACATGTTACATGATGATCTTGCTTTATTTGGACTTTCTTGATTTTAAACTTGTCTTATTAGTTACTTCTTGTTTTTGTCATAATTCTCTTATTATTCTACAACACGCTTGATTTGGCAAGTTTTTGATTCACGTTACACTTGTACACTTGCACAAGTTAGGCAACCCCTTCTTGACAATTTGGAACCTTTCCGACCGGATATTCCTTCTGGTGAACTAGACCATTTCGTTAAAGCCTCCGTAAGTCTCCTCTAACCATGGATGCCTTCACGGCCGACGAGCAGGTTGTACCATGAAGGTTCCCGAAATTAGTGTGCACTTCTCTCTCTCATCTTGACTTTCTCGAAGTGATCGAGCATAACACATGAAACCAAGCTATTAATTAAAGATAGAATTAATGTAAATGTGTTGTTATACTGCCTGATTGAACTTTTGACTTGATATTCCCAAAGTACCCTTGAACTCTATATCATTATTGACATGACACTCTCGATAATACTTCAAATTGTTACTATTGACATAATAGGCTCAAACTCTTTTGACCAATCTATCCTTATTGACATGCCTTCTTGTGATACATTCTTGAAGTACATCAATGATATTGGAGTCATTGACTCAAAACACATTCTTGTTACCCATGAGTCGATGGGCTCATTGGGGTATATGCTAGTGTTGCGCAATACAAACCTAACTGTGGGCCTGTATCTGGTCCTAGACATTCTGACAAAGTCGTGTTACCTATTGGTGTGATTGTCGGATTTGCTCCCGACAAAGTCGTGTTACCCCAAGGTGTTGATTGCCCAGTTTCCCAAAGATGTTTGTTATCCCAAGTGTTGATTGTTAAGCTAATCCCCTAACAAAGTTGTGTTGCCTGACGTGTTGCGGAATCATGATTGGTGCTTGGCATGGCACGTACTTGTTCCATGTGATACACTTGCTTGACTTGGCTTGTTACTCGCTACTACGTACTGGTCCTTAACCCAAGTGGTAGAGGGACGTACTTGCCTGAGGCACTAGTAGACCATGTGTGATATTCTTGTGGAGTGCTCGAAGTGGGATACTTAAAGTGCTTGCTAGTGAATTGTCCTGCGTGCTTGTACTTTCCAGTACTATCTTGCTATCTTGAAGGGTAGTCTATTGACCTTCTTGCGTGAAAGAACCTTCTCATACAATCCCAATTGTTCTCTCTCTAGTGTTTTGGACATGAGAGTTATCCTGACCATCTTGCACTACCGATCATGTTTTAGTGTGAATACTCTTCTATACATGTGGTATATTTTCTAGCATGATAATCTCTCTTATTTGATCCTCCTGCTCATTCCGCTACTAAAAATTGAGGGCGTGATAATATCTGATTGTCAGACAGTGATTTCGTGGTCTCAGTTGTGTAACTAGTCCTTAGACTTGAGACACTAAGAATGTCTTGTTTGAGTACTCCATTCTTTGATACTAGATTTATAGGTTTAGAAGTTCCAGATCTAGTACCGTCGATTATTGGGAATGGTAGCCAACTTTACAAAGGTAATTGTGTGTCAATAAAGGATCATCTACTCTCTATATCATGAGAGGAATATCATGTGTGGTCTTACTCAGATAAATTCCTGGTCATGGTCAATCGGATTGAGAGAGAGGGAGTTTTTCGGGAGAATTTGATAAGAGTAAGACTCAGTTGGATTCTGTATAAGTCTGACTGCACCATGCTTAATATACGGTCTCTGGGATATTAGATAGATGAGGGACTAAATATACACAATAACTGTGGGTAGAAAGGTCCAATAGATTTGATCCCCTTGTACCATCTGGGAACTATGGTGTAGTAGCTTGGAACATCCATAATCGATGAGTTGAATGAATCATTATGGAGATAATGACTCACTTAGTTGAAAGAAGTTTTGATGAATACAACTCACGGTCAGATCGATATTGTGCCTATAAGGAACACACAAAAGATGGATGACACGATGATGATAGAAAATTGGATAATAATTATCCAATAAGCTCTATTTTGACTTGGGACAGAGACAAGAACGTCTGTCACCAGGATGGTCCTGGCGACAACATCGATTGTCGCTAAGAGTGTCCTAACGACATGATCAATTGTCGCCAAGATGTCCTAGTGACAGGATTGATTGTCGCCAAGACTGTCTTGGTGACACTAACCTATGTTGCCAACATTGCTTGGCGATATCTTATCTTGCCGTCAATAGAGGTATGGTTGGACGTACTCTAGGCCATACACACCATGGCCGCACAACATGTATGTGGGTCGTGCGGGGTTTGGTGGGTTGCCCTCTATATGTATGAAGGGGGTTGTGAAGAGCTATAAGTTGAGCCCTTTACATCCACCTCACACACTGTTCCTATCTCCCTTCTACTCTCTCCCTTCCATTCTCTTCCAAGGAGAGAATAAAAAGAAGAGAGTCATGAGCTCTCTCTCGTTGCTGTTGCTAGCTTGCTACTACAGGTTGCTCGCTGCTGTTGTTGCTTGGTGGTGTTGCTTGGAGCTGCACCTCAATGGAGAGGAGACACTGACACTAGGAGGAGTCATTGTCGCCGGTCCTTGCCGTATGGACACCGGTAGAGGGAGGTCACATGCACTCCTTCATTCGTGGGACTGATTCTATGTTTCAGGAGATCTATGAACTCGCATAAGTGAGAATGTCTCACCTTTGAATGGATTGTATGTGGTTTCATGCCCCGGACATCATCCCAGTCCGATAATAAGTTGTAAAGAAATCATTTTGTTTTAAACTTCCTTCTGTTGTGCATTTGATGCCCTCTTGATGATTCCCTACAATATGTGGCTGGTGCACGCCATAAGCTAACTCTATCAATGGCATCTGTCACTCATGACCCTAGCCCGAGGGCCCTCTCCGCTTATGAGGCGACTCCAGTGGGGTGTAAACTTCAAGCATAAAATGGAGGGGAAGGTCCTACTTGGATGACATCATCCAGACGACCCTAGTGAAGGACCTAGTTGACTTTTAGGCCCATTTTGCCCATGAAATCTTAAAGGCACTAATCCCTTTAAAGTTCCTGTTGTTTCCATTCCCACCGTATGATGGTTTCACTAACCCAATCGACGAACTCCATAGTTTCTACTCCCTCCTGATCTTTCGTTGCACTTTGAATATTGTAAAGTGTTTGGCCTTCACCACCACCCTCTGGGAGAATGTGTGGGTTTATTTCAAGTTCCTCCTACTGGGACCCATCTCCTCCTTCTAGCAGATGAAGAGGATGTTCAAAGAAAACTTATTGATAGCAAGAAAGAGGCCTCGTTGCCATTCTCCTTTCCCCTAAGCAAGGCCGCAATGAGCCCCTCTAGGACTTTGTTGCCCGCTTCCTCAAGGGAGCACTTTACATCCCCCACCTCAATGCTAGCTCGACCATGTTGGCACAAGGAACCTGGGATGCCCTTCTGTTGGACCAAGCCCCTTACTGTTGCACCAAAAGCTCGAGCTGGTAGTGAAGGCGGTAGCCAATCTTTAAGGCGGAAGCGCAAAGCACCACGTCAACGCTGTGGTCGGCATGAGGGGCTTCGCACAGGGTTTTACCCCTGCGGCGGGTTGGGTTGCCGGCCCCGATGTCACTATGCTGCCCCATAACAGCATAGTGGCAGCGATTCCCTAAGGGAGTCGATGGCAGTTAACCAACAAACTCCCCCCCAGCGGCACCCGGGGGAATCGAACCCGCAACCTCGCTCTGATACCACTTGTTGGACCAAGCCCCTTACCATTGCACCAAAAGCTCGAGCTGGTAGTGAAGGCGGTAGCCAAATCTTTAAGGCGGAAGCGCAAAGCACCACGTCAACGCTGTGGTCGGCATGAGGGGCTTCGCACAGGGTTTTACCCCTGCGGCGGGTTGGGTTGCCGGCCCCGATGTCACTATGCTGCCCCATAACAGCATAGTGGCAGCGATTCCCTAAGGGAGTCGATGGCAGTTAACCAACACCTTCTATAGTGGAAGGCATTGTCGCTCCCCATACCAATGCCTCTAGTGGTCATCGCCACCATCAACCAATGTACAATGCAATGTGTGCTTGTGGATAATGGAAGTGGACCCGACGTTATTGCGTACTAGTATATTCTCCTGATGGTTGTGGATATCTCCCAACTCAAACCCCTTTGTACCTTTGTGTATGGATTCTTGGGATCAACATTGTTTTCAAAAAGTTGAATCCCAAATATAGAGACCGAAATAATTCAGTCCCTATTCGGTCCTTATTTAGGGACCGAATAGGGACCGAAATATTTCGGTCCAAAATATAGAGACCGAAATAATTCGGTCCTCCCAACTCAAACCCCTTTGTACCTTTGTGTATGGATTCTTGGGATCAACATTGTTTTCAAAAAGTTGAATCCCAAATATAGAGACCGAAATAATTCAGTCCCTATTCGGTCCTTATTTAGGGACCGAATAGGGACCGAATTATTTCGGTCCCATATATAGAGACCGATTTAATTCGGTCCCTATTCGGTCCCCAAATAGGGACAGAATAGGGACCGAATTATTTCGGTCCCAAATATAGAGACCGAAATTATTCGGTCCCTATTTAGGGACCGAATAGGGACCGAATTATTTCGGTCCCAAATATAGAGACCGATTTAATTCGGTCCCTATTCGGTCCCGAAATAGGGACCGAATTATTTCGGTCCCAAAAATAGAGACCAAAATAATTCGGTCCCTATTCGGTCCCTAAATAGGGACCGAATAGGGACCGATTTTGAATCGATCTCTAAAGCATTTATTTAGAGACCGATTCATTGCAGTGACAATTCGGTCACTAGTTAGGGACCGAATAGGGACCGAAATATTTCGGTCTCTGTTACCGCTTTTTCTTGTAGTGTCAGGAACTGCCCCACGAGATGTTGCATCATGGCCGACTTCACAATTGTGAATGGTATGCTTGGTTGCAATGCTATTGTTGGGTGTGGTATCCTTGGATAGGTAGGAGAGGTGCCTTTCTTTATCCACCAGAAGATGAAGTTTTATACCCCTTATGGAGTGGAACAAGACCGGGGCAATCAGCATGAGTCTTGATAATGCTACTTGATCTCCATCTAAGAAAACACACTCAAGACAACTCCAACAGAGAAGACACCAAGGACTAATGGCTCTAAAAAAAGTTGAGGAATTCTAAACAAGGACATCCACATAGGGGAGGATCCCAATTGCATCTTGATGATCAACTTCCTTCTTCTTAAAGAGAAGAGAGTGGCTTATTAGTGCTTTCTTGAGGCCGATTAAGACATGTGTGCAAGGTCCGAGGAAGATCTCTATAATGACCCAAGATCTGAGACCTATTAGGGACTCATATCCCATTTTGCCACTCACGAGTTCAAAGACTTGAAAGAGTTATTGTCAATCTAGAGAGATGAATAAATAACTAAAAGAACTATAACAGCTAGAAAACTACATCATTAAATGGTACAATATCCCAATTTATAATGCAAGTACAATAGTAAGTACATCTTGTTAAGGGGTATACCCTTAAGAAGTACCAAAAGAACTAATTGCCGATATGTGGGAAGGCATCTCCATGCTTAATGGCTCAGTCCAAGATAGGCATTGCACTCGTAAGATCTTACCTGCAAATGTAGGGGATGAGCCTCATGAAGTCATCGATTTAGTAGAGATCCTTCGATCGCACCACTCATCCAAAACACTACAGAAGAGCAATATATAAAAAAGTGATAATAGCTACAACAAGAATTAACAAAGGAACTACCAAAACAACAAGAAAAGTAGGCAACCTGGCCAAATGATAGTGTATAACTCGCACACTCCAAGAGAAACAAGCGACTAGGTAGTGCACATTGAAACTTGGGCTAGTCAATCTATACAAGTGAACCTTCAAATTTAGTCATAGAAACACTAGTAACAATGACAGAAAACACAACCACTAGTCTCGCAATTACAATGCCCATTGGTATCTCAACTCCTGACTACCACCCCCCATGCCCAACCACCTCCTAAAAGTGAGGCATGTGAGGGCTACACCTTAAATTGGTAAAGCCATAGCTTGGCTTAGCTATGGCCCCACACTTGTTCACCTTTACTCGGCTCCAGAACTTCATGGAATCAAGCTTGTGAGAAGAACATGATTAATTGGGGACCATGCCCGCACAACACTTTGCATGGTGTCCTCTCCTGCAATCATGAGTACACTCAAGTGATGAACACAGAATGTCATCCATTGTCACTTGGCCGTATACTTACAAATAGGGGTGGGGGGTGGGGGGGGGGGGAGAGAATGGCTCAAAACTCTGTTGTGCCCCAGATACAAGGACCAAACCCCATACCTGATAGTCGTAATGTGCTAGCAGCATAGGGGTACCCGACTAGTGGAGTGTCACTCTAGAAACATAGCACTTATGGAAATCTACTAGGAAATGGATCACGAAACACTGCTTATGAACACAGCAGGAACAACTGTCACATTCACTATCAAAACATGTCACTTACCTAAGGTGCGCTCAAGACACAACCATCACTTTTGTTGTGTTCATATTACAGTTGCTTGAAAACCATGGAAACACCTCCACATGATCAATCTAAAAAAAAACAAATGCCGAGTCCACTGGCCAAACTTCCAAAGATGCGCCAAGACTTAATGACACAATTGGACTCACCATATGAACACCTTAGAATTAGGAATTAGAATGCAACAACCAAGCAATTCATGTTTAGAAGGCAACATACCCCCATGTCATGACTATATTTGATGAAAACCCAAAATTTTGGAAGCCACTCTTGAAAAGAGACATATTGCCAGGTTGCATTCATAACGTAAGTGGCTAGGATGTCGTTTTATCAAGAAGACTCCAAGCCGAGCACCGACTCTCCTGCTTATGGCCAATCTAGCCTTAAAACCTCCAAAAACACCACAAAAGAGCATGAGACGGAAGGGGAAAACATTTCACCATCGTGCACATGCATCATAACACCCATTTCACAAGAAACCATGGAGAAAAAGGTTGAGAATTGAGTTCACCCATCCTAAACATGGAAATCCCTTCCCAAAGGAAACAAAGTCCCAAAACACCCTCCTAAGCATGCTTCTATTGAGGAACTGTTAGATCTAATTTCATAGAGTTGAGGGGACATCACTATATCTCCAAAATGATGAACCATCCATTAGAAGTGTTTGGCCACCTCCTCCTCATCATCACCACTATATTCGCCACCATCACCAACCCAAAGTCAAGCACCATGCCACTGTTAATCTCATCCATTGCATGCCATCGACCGCTAGAGGGAGAGAAAGAGCAGAAGGGAGGGAGCTCAGACAGAGAGGGAGTGAAGGAGAGAAAGGTGGAAATGTTCAGAGAGGGGCTCCTATATATAGGACTGACACTGAGAACATGACATAGGAGGAAGACACATTCACAAGAGAATGTGACAATAGAAGATGTCATATTTAGAATGCAGCACTTTGCCGCATTGTCTTCTCACTCTGATTCAATTGCCACCTGGCGTGCATGTTGATCGACACACTACCAGAATGTGACATACTGACCAATCGTGTTCTTGGCCATGTGGGCTGCCATCTTAGCAAATGAATTCATCTCAAGTTCTCAAAGTATTATAGTACAATAATAAATGAAGAACACAACACAGAGGGATATTTGATCAATATCTCTTTCATTCAAAGAATTCAAAGTGCATGGGGCCTATATGGGTAAAATACAAAAGAGAAGCTTCTTGGACTATCGTTGGCCAAGAAGGGAGAGAGAGAGAGAGAGAGAGAGAGAGAGAGAGAGAGAGAGAGAGAGAGAGAGAGAGAGAGAGAGAGAGAGAGAGAGAGAGAGAGAGAGAGAGAGAGAGAGAGAGAACCTTGCCTATCGGGTACATATAGAATGCTTGGCTTGTCAACTAATAAAGTGGAAAAATATTGGTCAGAAGAGAAGCAGCCCTCACATGTAAGGGCGTAGAGCCCGACCCTCCATAGCATGTTGCCTGCCTTCCGGAGGAAAACCAAGGCTGAGGAAGCGACCTTCACTTAGTACAATGCTCCCTCCAATTCCTCCAATTGGAGGTTGGAGTCACCCTACTTGAGGCACACCTGATCTCTGATAGGGCAACCCCCACCTAGCCCTCTTGGTCAAAGTTCTCAAGGCCAAGAGGTGGGGCATCTCCCTTGGACTTTGGGTCATCCTCACCAAATTTAAGGAGATACTCATGGCCTTATTGAGGTTGTAAAGTTGGGATACCCACTTCAACACCGCTGTCTATCCCACTTTGTAACCTTAACAGAAAGCTTGCAGCTTGGTTGTTGTCATCGGGGCAAAGAAGGAGCAAGAGCTACCTCTTGATGTGAGGATGCTTTGATGACATATGAACCCTTGGAAGAAGACTCGGCTTCCTGGCCTGACATCATACTCAGCAAGGAGAACTAGTTCTTTATAGCTCAAGAACTTCTCTCTGATAGAGTTGGGACAATGATGCCCTACTTATAGTTGCATAGGTGTCGAGTGGTTGCGAGAAGGTGGACTCCCCATCCATTCTTGTGCTCCTAAGGCGACAGTTCCAAAGTCCATAGAAAACCCCAAATGAATGATGTTTCCAATGCCAAAGGGATAAACCCCATCTGCAAACTGTCAAGATCATTCTACATTCCCTCCCAAGGTGACTACTTTGAAGCCTTAGCGACTTTCAGTGTTGATAGAGTGAACCCTTTGGTCCCATAGACTAAAGTTTGAAAGGCAAAAGAAGGTCAAAGGTATAAGGAATTGTGCTAAGATTCTCATGTATTATGATGCAGTCAGAGTACAAAAGGGTCATGCCCACGAGGACCAAGTATATGTACAATGACAAAGACATAAGAGTTGAGGAAGCTATAAAATGGGTCAAACATCATGCCTCTTGGGTTGTTGCACCCGTGGGGAGGTCCTTGGTAGCTTGTGCCTTATGAGGGTTTTCTACCGACAAGGAGAAGCCGTTGAAAATGATGTCCTCGGCACTCACATCCACTCCTTCATATGGATTGGTGAGCAAGTCCCCGAGGATAGTAGCTTCCAAGAGCACCAGCCTCGAATTGTAGTTCGCCTATAAGCTATTCAGATCATCACCGCCCATCCTTCCATGAATCTCTCCTCTTTGCCTTGGGTAATAGCTTCATTATAGAAGTCCAAGACCATTGTGGACTTGAAGACCTAGATCATTGTGGACTTGAAGACCTAGACCATTGTGGACTTGGATGCCTTCAGCTGGAGGCAGAGGTGGTGCTCTTCTTCTCTGCAACCCTCTGAGCATCCTCGCCCACCATGGCTTGACCCTCCGAAAACCTAGCACTCTCTGCTAGTTATGAGTGCCTTGCAAGCCAATTCACATGAGTGATGACACTTGTAATATTGTACTAATCTCTTTTAGTAATAATATTAATGGTATTTTCTCACTACACATGTGTCCTATCTTATAGTGTGATGTCCATAGGTCTATGACATGCAATGGGAATTGGATCATGATGAGATCATAATAATGAAACCAATTCTCTTTAAACACAGATCCTACATATTCTTAGTCATAGGTTACTCAAGAAGGACATCGAGATAATCGGATAGATCGGTGTACTATACCCTCCATGTGATGGAGGTGGCTAGTCTCATAACTATTTGTGTGGAGACACTAGAAATATAGTGCAGGTGTTCATTAGAGAATGAGTTCACTAAATGATTTAATCTCGGAATACTATATTGTTAATGATATATAATTGTCAGACAGTGATTTTGGTGGTCCCAGATGTGTAACTGGTCCTTATACTTGAGACACCTAGGATGTCTTGTTTGAGTACTCCATTCTTTGATATCGGACTCATAGGTCTAATAATTCTAGATCTAGTACATTTGATCATTGAGAATGGTACCTAACCTTACGAAGGCAATTGTGTGTTAATAAAAGATTATCCATTCTCGATATCATGAGAGGAATATCACATGTGGTATTACTCAGGTAAATCTCTAGCTAGGGTCAATCGGATTGAGAAAGGAGTTCTCTAGGAAAATCCAATAACAGTGAGACTTTGACAAATTTCGTATATGTTTGATTGCATCATGTCTTATATACGGTCTCTGGGATATTATAGTTGGATAAGAGACTATAGCTACATGGTAACTGAGGGCAGAAATGTCCAATGGTTTAGATCCCCTGTACTGTCTGGGAGCTATGACATAGTTGCCTAGTGTGTCCATAGTCAATAAATTGAGTGAATTATTATGGAGATAATAATTCATTGAGTCAGAATGAGTTCTGAGTCAGAAAGAGTTCTGATAGATGTAACTCACGACCAATTTAGTATTAGGCCTAGAGGGTCATACACAATAGGTGGATGATGCGATGAATAAAGGATTGGATAAGGGTTATCCAATAAGCCTCCCTTAAGCTAGTTTGGATTATATGCACTATTGAGTCCTGACAAGATGCGTTCTTGTCGCCAGGATTTTGACGATGTAAGTGCATGTCGCTAGCATGATGTTGGTGACACATGATCTTGTCATCAGGATGGTCTTGACAACACAATATCATGTTGCTTAGTTGGCTCATGCACCTTTTAACCCAGTTAAACAGACGCATTGGATGGATATCCAAGTGTTGTTGGATCCAATATGGCTTGTGGGTGTCTCTATAAATAGGAGGGGTTCTCCAAACAATAGCATGATGTTGGCGACACATGATCTTGTCATCAGGATGGTCTTGAAAACACAGTATCATGTTACTTAGTTGGCTCATGCACCTCTCAACCCAGTTAAACAACGCATTGCATGGATATCCAAGTGTTGTTGGATCCAATATGGCTTGTGGGTGTCTCTATAAATAGGAGGGGTTCTCCAAATACTCATGGGCTAGAGTCTTTGGAGAGAGTCACCCCACCTCCTTCCTCCCATCTCTCTCTCTCTCTCTCTCTCTCTCTCTCTCTCTCTCTCTCTAGAAAGAGGGTTACCCCCTCCTTGCTCCTGTTACTATTGCCCGTTACTTTTCTACTACTATTGCATCTTGGAGGTGCGTGAAGAGGAGCACATCGACGTGGAGAAGTGTTGCCGCCATGAGGAGGAGAGTCTCTGAAGTTCATCATGTGGATACCGCTAGAGAGGAGTTCACGAGAGCTCCTTTGACTTCGGCCGACTAGGTTATGTTTTTCAGGGGATATTTGAGGCCCCCTAGGTGAGAGAGTCTCACATCCTTGATTGCATGACACTTTATTGCTCTTGGACATCATCCTGGTCCAATATCTTGGTGTAGGGGAATCATTTTGTTTTAAATTTTCTTTCGTTGTGCAATTGATGCTCCATGGTGATTCCCAACACTCTCATCGATCACTACTCTAAAGCTACCATTGTTGTAGATACCTGGACATCAACAACTTCCTTGGCACAGACAGTGGCCTCCAACTTCCTCACTACCTCCCCTTGGGTAGAGTGACCGCGACTATAGCAGCCCTAGCCTCCACTATGTGGTCCTTGGTCTCTCGCCATCGCTTATCTAGAGCCACAAGCATGTGCATTGCTTGGAGAACCGTAATCCCTCTAGTAGGACCTCCTCAGGGGGCAAAGCATCGATGGATCTCGTTTCCTATGGATGAACACCCTATCGGCCAAGCTACAAGTAGCATCCCCCTCAATATCACTCCATTCCACCCCTAACACCCCATTAGAGACTACTAAAGACCTATGTAGCGTGGATGCATTGTCATCCGAACGAAGCTATTTGGACGGAGATGAGTGCTAGTACTCACCCCCTTCATCCTCCTTGACTTCTAGCAAAGTCACAATAGGTTTGTTTTGATGTTGCTGAGTAGTTGTTTTGGAGAGGAGGCCTTCACGGGGTACTCTAGGGGGGGGGGGGGGTGGCAAACACCATCATCCTCATCCTCCTTTGCTCCAACGACTCGAGTCGTAGCTCCATAAGTGCAGCGTTCATCCCTCCACATGTCCCTTGCTTTGACTGGACCTTGATCATAATGTCTCCTCCCTCTGCGTGGGACTACTCCACGTCACCATCCTCCATTGCACAAGGGGGATCCATGTCGCTTCCCTCCTCAGTAAGGGAAGGGCCTACATAGCCTCCATCCATGGCTATGGGAGAGTTTGTGCCTCCACTTCCTTAAAATGTCTTTGATTGTGCACAAGTCCACCCTAGTGGGTGGATTTTATTTGATTGGAAGCTCCTTGCCTTTACGGGAATCCTCCAAGATGGCTGCCTATTACCAAAGTTGGCTGGAGGATTCTAGAGCTTTGACACCTTCAACTTCCACTCTTAGAGGAGTGTACAATAGCCTTCCCACTTTGAATCCCAGTAGCTAGGCTAAAGGGGCTTTGATCGATTGATCCATTGGCATGGGAGCGATCATCACGAACCACTGGGAATGCTTTAGAAGTAGGCGAGGGGATCACAATGATCTCACGGGACACTTGAATCAAGGACAGTTCAATTGTCTTGAACTATAGATGGTCTATCGAGAATGTTAGGTAACCTACAATACATACAACTATGATCAAAGAACTGAAAAATAGAGAAGATCATGGAAGTGCACCTACATAGGGAGACAAAAGAACTAATATTGAAATGTCTTAGCCTCTTTGGCATGATCAAGAGCTCTACACTATTCATGCAGCTTATCTATAGGGGATCAGCAAAGGCCTGGCCACTAGACATCAAGTTTGGAGCCCTATCTTTAGAGAAGAGGGGCACAAAGAAGGTGGTGGGAAAACACCAGTCATGTGAGTTGTCAATGTGGGTGATAAAGACAAGCCTCGCCTCCCAATCCTTAATCCTGTAAAGGTAGGAAAAGGTTCAAGAACCCCTTATAGAGGCAAGCTTTGTTGTAGTGCTTCCTTGGCTCGCCTAATGACTTTTGGATGACAAACAAGTTGCGAAAGAGGTTGATCCAGAGTATAATCCCCAAGTTATCGTAAAAAATGAGGAAGCAGTAGAAGAGTCACCAAGAATTAGGCAAGAGTTGCCCACAAGCAAGCTCGTAAGCCCTCGGAAGCCAAGTAGTGATAGAAGGAACTGGAAGATGAAGTGAAGGGATGCGATGAACAACCAAGAGGGGAGGGGTGAATTGGTTGACGCCCGATAATTTTTTTTAACACAGAATAGATTAGACTCAATCAATCAAACCTATTATGTGATATGCACAGTGGAATATAACAAGTATATAGACGAAACTAACTATCCTGGCGTGTAGAAGGGAGATAGAAGATATGGAACAAACCACACATGCACGTAGGATTTATAGTGGTTCAAAAAACACACCTCTGTGTGCGCTTACGTCCACTACCCCACACCCCTATGAGGATTTCCACTAGCTTGTTTCCTAGGTACAAGTGAAAACCCACACACACGGTTGTTTACAGGAACAACACAAACCCCACCTCGTTTTTCGGGGACGAGACAACCTGATGTGTGCACGCGCACGTACCACACACCAACCAAGCACATGCTCACAGACCGAGCACACACACACAATGATGTTTTTGTAAATAAGTTGAAGTACAATTCTCAACCCAAGAACAAGAGAAGAAAGATAAAAATTCGCTGTTCAGAATTCTTCTGTTTTGGTGTGGTTGAGAAACGTCAAGGAGGAACATGGAAGCTTACACAGGCCTTCCTAGACGAAGTATTATGGATGCACGATCTTCTAAATACCCAACACCTTGAACTTGCTCAACAACCCTTGAAGAAATCACCTGGAAAGTGCTATGGTATGTTGGTTTGTCCTTGGCCCTGGCCTAGATGCAAATCTCGCTCTCCAACTATGTGTATCTTCCTACACACATGGAAATGCCTCCCTTTATATACCCACTTGCCAAAGACTTGATCTTGACCATAGATCTCAAGGAAATATCGTCCAAATCCAAAGTTGGAAAGAGACCTATCCGAACAAGGAACCTGCATTCCAGTAATCGGTCGACCGATTTCACATCTGATTCTAGACTTAGCTTTTGCCTCATGACTGGTCTTCTTCTGCTTTAGAAACATCACTAAATCAGTCGTCTGATTTTGCCAAGTCGGTCGACCGACTTTGTGACTGTCCAACTGCCAAAACTGCACTGGCTATGTCGGTCAACCGAAATCCCCCAATCGGTCGTTCAATTTTCTGCTCAGTCATCAATCGATTGGGCCTTGTTCTTCAATCGATTAGGCTTCCAATATTGGTCGACTGATTTTACAGGGTCAGTCGACTGACTTGCTGACTGTTGCAGTGCAAGGCTATACTGTCTAGGTCGGTCGTCCAATTTCTCTGAATCGGTCGATCGATTCCCTGCAAAAGTGCAGAAATCAAGTCAGTCTTCAAATCTAGCTTTGTCCAAGCCTTGACCTTTGTGAATTCCGCTTCATGTGCGACTTTTGACATACTTTGCTGCACACTTAACACACAAGTTAGATCCTCAATTTAAACATAAATAAATCAAATACTTAGGTCATTAACATGAATTATACTTAGTGTTTTGGTGATATCCTCAACATGAGTTAAACTTAGTGTTTTTGTAATCATCAAAATCTACATAGTACAATAGAAGACTGAAACCTGCTGCCAAGTGATGAAGTGGAAGAGTGAAGCATCCATTCAAGGAGGTGTAGATGGATTGGTCATTGCAGGGGAAGATGATGTTAAATGTATGGAGAGTCTGGTAAAGCTCGCATAGGCCCTCCACGACATGGTACATCACAAATCGAGGAGACAAGCGTCAGGGGTAGAAGGTGGCTCCTATGGTTCTATAGGTGCTTAGAACCTTTGGCGAGGTGGCCAAGAAAGACTCCAACTCACTCTTCCTACCCTTCCTCACCATCCTAGAGATCTACGTATGTGGAGGCCTTATCTGAGATGAATGCACCCATAGGCAGCAAGAAGGCACAAGACTAATGGGCATAATCATAGCAACACAAGGGTGGATACACCTGACATATGCTCTCTAAGTCTTAATTTAAAGGGACTCAAGGGCGGGCCACATTGCTCTTGCACCCTTGATATCGCATCCTTGGCATCTTGCACTATTGTGATCCATGGGAAGTGATCAGCTGCTAATCGATGAGTTGCCCCTACCCTATGACACATGCTTGATGATTTGATGGATTTGATAAGTTTTGTTCATAAGGCCACTTACGTCTTGATGGCCCTCAATTGGGGTATATACCTCCAATCTACATGGCAATATGCATCGAGTCGTCGTCATTGCCCCTAGCCAATGGACACCTACCACTTTGACTCCCTGACAGTGTATGACTACTATGTCTTCCACTAGAAAGAGATGATTGTTGGTGGTGCTTAATCATTGATCGGTTGTGACATTTGGTGCTAGGTCAGATCAAGCGGAACTTGGACCCGTTGATGATCGACCCGATGCTCTAGGGTGGTAATAGCCATTCCTCCCATAATTGCTCAAGAGTGTGGGGTATGTGGAGGGGGAATATGGTCATAGCCTAGCAGAGCCCAATTATCCAGACCCATCAGGGAGGGAGAATAGTGGCTATTGCCCATCAACACCCTATTCTAGTAGGCTTAAGAGTGTGAGTTCATTCCACCAGAGCTCAATTCTCTCGATGATCCATCGATCGCCAAAGGGTGAGTCTTCGAAGCCGCATGACTAAAAAGATAACTTGGCTACGACAACCTTTACCCCTATGCCACCAAAGCATGGTTACATTGACAGCCAAACATGCCCCACATGCTAGGACATGGCAACACATGTTGCCTAGTATGCCCTTGCAACTCCAAAGCTTGGTAAAAGGAGGCAAGACACGCTCCACACTTGGTAGGTTGGGTCAAAAAGTGTGATGATCCATACCTAAGATCACTCGTCCTTGCTCGAGCTTCCAACTACCCCCATCGCCAAACAACATGGGGAGGTGAGGAGGTGGCAGAGGTGAGGGAAACTCCCCAACTTATGCTTACAAGAGAGAATGATGGAGAATGGAGGTAAGTCAACTTCTGGAACTTTCAAGAGCACCAAATTCCCTTCTTTCCGCTTGACTGTCTCATTACCCACAATTTCTGACTTGAGGGTCGGAGTGTTTTCTTTTGAGATCACTTACAACTTTCTCATGATCATAGGTCTTAGTGATATTTCTTAAATTTAGAAACTCATATTGATCGAATAGTCCAAATCATCAAGACCATTGGCCCCTACAAATATAATGTCATGTTTAACGCTCCAATAGACGTGCAACTCAATCTTTCTTTTATAAAGTGCCTACTTCAGTGTTTTCTATCAAGTGATGATATGTCTTATCTAGAAACGATGCACATAAACCAGTTCCTAATATCATCTTCACATGTAGTTCCACGGAACACCAGTCAAAAGGGTAGAGATAAAAGAGCTTGCCAATGCTCACTTGTGATATTGGGATCCTTCTAGTCATTGGGGTTATAACATAACAATTAAGAATGTCACAATTTCTCTAGGTTGATCTTTGCTAGGGCTGAAAATGGTACCCGATTATATAATTTTTTATCTAACTTTGACACAAAAAAAAGGATACAAAGAGGATAAAACCATCGACACAAAATTGGAATCCGAATAATTTTGATAAGCTATCAGAATAGAAAATAAAAAGTCTTGATTATGTATCCTATTATCGAATTCCAAATCCGATAATATATATTTAATATATATATATATATATTATATATTACATATGTAATATATATGAGTCATGCTTGCCTCCCGTCCCCGCCAAACGGAAGGCCCTTCGCCACCCCACCTCCGACAGGCCCCACCTCTATTCCCCCTCCCCCTCAGGACGGGAGCAACTCGTTCCGAAAGGAGATAGGAGAGAGGCATTTTCTAATATAAATATATATGTTAAGCAATATTATCCGAATTTCGAATCTATTTTTATCCAAATTCTAAAAAAAATTATTTGATTTTCGAATCTGTTCATATTCACTATTATCCAATTTTTGAATCTAATTTCTGATAATCAGAAGTAACGGAAACAAAAACGGAAAGTATTGCTTCCATTTCCTATTTCGATTCTAATAGTTTTTGATAATTCTTATCGGAATTAGAAACGGAAAAAGTAATTTTCATATCTATATCCTACCCATTTACAGCCCTAATCTTTGCAGCAGAATTCAAGTCATGTCACAACTTCCGCCTCCCCTAATCTTAACCTGCCAATCCAAAGTACTCGACATGTAATGGTCTAGCTAGAGGGGGCGTCCAGTGTACATGAACGGGTTCATAGGTTGTTGACTATTATGAGCTTATCCAATTTTGATTTGCAAAAAAAAAAAAGAAAAAGTTACTTGTCCTTTGCATGCATTATAAGTATTGAAATTTGGGTAATGCTTGCTATGAATCCCAATTTTCAAATTCTGTATAAACCAAAATCTCCATTCAGTACTTGCTACAGATTCCGATTCGTGACATTTGTATACCAAAGTTTTAAAAAATTATATATATATATATCGTACATACCGACAAACCCGAGTTTACAGCAAGTATTATTAATCCTTAAATTTTCTTTTTTAAAAAAATGATTTCAGTTACATTTTAGTCATCAACAAAATTTTCTCCCCAGTGGGGTTAAGACTTAATAATAGAGCTTGTCGTAGGTTGACATCATTACCCCTCAAATGTAAGATCGAAAAGGAGACAAAAGAAAGAATGCGGTCTAGCAAGCAAGCATGGACATGACAACAACTTGTTTGATTAGTTAAAGTCACATAATAATATATACTTCCCAATTAGGTAGACAGGCCCATCATGCCTCCTCAATAATGGAGTTGCCAAAGCACAACACGTCAAGTAATATAAAGCAACCCAAACTTGACCAAGTTCATTTCATATGTGGTAGGTTCTTATTATGGGGAAAAAACCATCCGGATTGTTATTCTATTAATGATATTTTATAAAAGGATACATGAGTTATGTATGGCAGTCCAAATAATAACATAAACTACAGTAAGATTTAAAATTAGATTCGAAATTACAGTACGATTTAGACTTCTTCTTTCCGACATCAAACATGACACTACTCGGTTTTCTTACTTGTGAGAGAGAAGAAAAAAAGAGGAGAGGTGCTAAGCACTCGGGGGCGTCCGAGCAAATAAATAATTTGTTCGGGCGTCCAAGTGGCGCGCGTCCATTGGATAGTTGTCTGGACGTAGGGTCCAAACAGTAGAGCGCTGTCCAATAAAAATGTGCGCGCTTGGGGGGCCGGGCAAATTATTTGTCCGAACGCCCGATGCTTAAACATTTTCCAAAAAAAAAACAGAGTCTACTTTCTTTACTTTGACTTCTCTCGGTCGCTCATTACATCCAATCCAATCACTCACACAAACTTGCTTGGTGGGTCAAGTAATCACGGTTAAAACATAGTTATTATTTATCTTTTATTTTTTAATCTTTTATAATTGAAATTTAGATTACAATATATCTGGTATTATATTGTCCTATGACAATTTGATTTGATCTGATAAACTAATTTGGCCAACCTTTCCTACAAATTTCACATGTTGTGGTGGGAGATGGCTACATCTTTAAATTAGCTTTCAAGCTTAGGGAACCTTCTTAAAAGTTCTCGCTTCTTAGCAGTCATTATTTGATGGACAATAAAATGAATAAAGAATGGGTCCATGTACTATTGAGAGAGTTCTACTTTGTATCTTACAACTAAAATAAACAAGGTTTTTTAATTTTCTATCTATGTACTTTTTCGTAGTTAATTCGTAGTCTTCGGAATCTAAAAAAAAAATAACTTCTTTTAAAAATATTTTTTTTTTCATTAACACATGGAGAATCTATTTCTAAGGGAGGGGGGACTACATTCTAAAGGGAGTTTTTTTTTTTAGATTCAGATCTCAATAATCAAATTATGATTCGAAGCTAAACATTAATCATCAAAGATTAAAGAGACTAAACACTAAAAGAATTTAGATAATTAAATTTATTTTCTCTCGATTCGCATTAATTATCAAACCCAAAATAACTTTACATTAATCAACAAAATTCAAAACTTTTGCAGAAAATTGATTACTACCCACGTCTTGCTGAAACTGGAAGGCTTTATTTCTGATTTTTTTTCTTTAGCTTACACTTGGTTGTCGTTTTCCTACTTTATGGGGGGGGGGGGGTGTTAATGCTTGTGTCCTCTTCCAGTCAAAAGCATTATCATTTGGAGAGGCACTTCAAGAAATTGACATATAAAATAATATGGAGGAATGTTTATTATCTTCTATTTTTAGTAATAAAAGTGATATGAATTATATGACAAATAATTTTATTAGTTGAAAAAGAAAAAGAAATATTATCAAACTCTAACTTAATAAAAATATTTTTCAAATAATTCACATTATTTTTATTACTCTACAAAGAGGGTAATAAGTATTTCTTAATAATATGTTCACATTTCTAATATCTCAAACACTTTCAGCTTATGAAGGCTTAAAACACCTCAAATAGTGTGATGGTGTAATTTTCATAGGTTAGAAGTGTTCGAACTTAAAAAAAAAGTGTTAAAACTATCAGCTGGTTAAAGTTTAATCTACTAAAATTCTAAAGTATTAAAAACCTAAAATGCTGAAGTATTTAAAAAAGATAATGGGGGCGTGAAAAAATAAGTTTTCTGTGAAATACTTATGAACAAGAAAGTTGGTAAAAGGTGAGACATAAGATGGTCTTCCTATTGGAGCTTTGGGGAGGGAAAAGGCCATATGGTTAATTACATACATATTCTTGAAAACTACCATATTCTGGCCAAGGTCAATTGTACCGCATGTATTGAACTTTCCCAAGCACGGTACGATACGATTTGTACCGTGAAATCGGTCGACTAAAAATTCCATGTTGGTCGACCAAACTTCGTCTCTGACGGACAATATGATTTCGATGCCAACGACAAAAATTGGTCGACCGATCAAACGAAATCGATCGACCAAGTTTGGAGTGTAGTTGCTAGGTATACAAAAATACCAATATGACCTTTTTCTTTCAATGGTTCTGGTTTCTTCTTCAACTCTTCTCATGGCCATCTGTATGAAAAATTAGAAATTTACACTATGTCCTTTAACATACGAATACAAATATTAAAAAGTAATGATTTTTTTGCTTAATCATCTTCATAATTTTAAACATATATATCTACAAAACTCTCGTAGTAGGGGTTATAACTTCTATCCTTAAACAATCTCACATTATATGTGTTCTCCACAAAGTACAAATAATCAGCATAAGACATGTGATTTTGATACACGTCTTCGTATATACACTGATATTCTATATATTGACGTGTTCTTTGACGCACTATTGTAGGCCCCAATGGTTGAATGATCGGAACCTGTATGTACGAACTATCATCTCCATACTAGTATCCAAACGCATAATAGCCACCATACTCATGATGTTGTGCATGTTCTGAAAAGAAACTATGGCCCTCACTGGCGGCCTGATCAGATGTTGTGTCCTCATGTGTGGTTAATCTCTCAAAATCCCACCTCCTATGTGCCCAACAGGCTATTCAAGACAATATAATTTGTCATAAAGTGTGTAATAGTTAGTCTCAATATCTCACCACCACAGAAATCTCATATCCATCATAATACAAGGGTGTGATTATAGATGTATCATGTAATATTCTGTGCTGCCTCACCAACATGCTTAACCTGCAAATTCATACCACCTTTTTTGTCATTATTATTGAAGCTGCAAGAAATTTACATATAATATTAAAGACAATGATGACAATGAAGTTTACTTGATGAAGTGAAAACTCTTTCAACATTAAGTCCACACAATGCGCTACACAATGGGTCCACCTCTGCCTCTAGGTAAACACCAGTAAGCTCCTTCACTGTGGGAGACTGTACATGCTTTCCAAGATTCTGGATCTCTTGCACCATTGGCCTGTAGTATGGACTATTTGTTGTATTAAAATCTAATCCTAAATGATGCCAAAATTTGACAATAGTTCTGCCCAACTGCCATCTCGGCCCTTTACTCTGTAGAGAGTCTTTAATCCTAGTCTACTTTCCATGCTCTATCTGAAAGATTAGGGGTCAATGTTTTGCACATCTAGACATGTGTTCCTCTTCCTTTGGGGCAGGGAAGAGGTTGAGTGGGGAGGAGGATTAGTGAAAAAGCGATGAAGGCCTTGGGATCCGAAAGGTTGTGAAGATGAGACTCCTTCATCACGAACAGGTGCTTCTAAGTCACCCATAGCCCATGCCTCAGCCCTGATCTCGCATAGAGCCCGTTGGAAATCTTTCTCGAATGGATTTCAAACTGTACTGACGTAGACTCCAGGGCTCTGGGATGAGAGCTGTTATTCATCAGATGATCATCTCTCATCATCTTCTAATGTAACATCTGTATGCATCCTTATCTCTACCTAACCTGTTTTAAATGGTGTGCCATTGCAATCTTCACATCATATGACACGCTTGGACAAACAATGACTTCACTATATCCTGCACGTTTGTCGCCCACCAAGTGTTTCTTTAAATGGGAGACACCTCCCCCACGGAACTGTATGGAACAATAATTACATTGGAACTAATGTCTATTTCCCTGAAGTATTCTTCCATGTTGCCACCCAATGTCATCACTCTTTCCTCGTGGAGGTATCTATAATGTTCAAGCAATCACACAGGACAATACTATTAGCATGCATTAACAAGTATTAATAAGTACCAAATCATGAAAATCGGTTGACTGAACTCTATGTTTCGGTCGTCGACCAATCTTCCCATAGCCATTGATTTTCGGAAGTTATGAATATCGGTTGACCAAACTCTATGTTTCAGTTGACCAATATTCCCAGAGCCATTGATTTTCGAAAGATACGAAGATCGGTCGACCAAATGTTGTGTTTCGGTCAACCGATCTTTTCAGAGCCACCCTTTCCTGGAAGATATGAATATCGGTCCACTGACATGTGGAAATCGGACAACCAATAACAAGATTTGTAAAATGGTATGGATCTATAGATTTCCTTCTTGGAAATAAATACTAAACAAGCCCTCTACCTAAATCTTGCTTTCAAATGTAAAGAAAATGAAAAAAATTTGAGTAGATGTAGGGTATGATATATATCTTGAAGAGAGAGTATTCCCTTCAAGAAACCTTAAATCTTAAGTTGAGAAAGATACACTATTTATATCTTAAATATGAAAAAAAGGGAGAAAAAGCAAATCATGTGAAAATAGTGAGGGGGAGAAGGAAGGAGGAAGAGAGAAAGAAGAAGAACCTAACTTGCGATGGGGGGAGGGGGTTGGGAAAGTGGAGATAGGAGAAAGGGGAAAGGGGGGGAGGGAGTTTAAATGAGATCCAACCGGACCGTTATGGACTGGTCAGATCCCATAACAAATCTGACTCTGACCGTATCGGTCTGAACCGAATCGTATCTCTACAGGTTGCCCCGGGGGTGACGTACGCCTGTGGCGCATCGGTACGTGGCGGCACGGTGAACCCTGATTCTAGCATATATTCTTTAAATCTTAATCTTACCGAATATGTCTTTAAATTTGATAAAATACATCAGTTATATCCCTCGTGTTATTTGATTATCAAAACTGAATACTCCGTCAAAGAATAAATGGATCTGTTAAGTGAAAGGTAAAAAAATGAAACTAGCATTATACTCTCCTCTATCTCTGCCAAACTCTCTCTCTCTCTTCCCTTTGTCCAACCAACGTCTCTTTCTCTCTCTACAGGGTCACATGGGAAACCCCCTCCAACACCTAGTACTACCGCCCCATTACCCATCCCTATCTCTCTACAGGAGTTAGAAAAAAATATTATAATTCTTAGTATTATTATCTATTATATTTTTTAAGTTTAAAATATGATTGGGCCTTAATGAAAAAAAAAAGAAAATGGGTTGTGGATCTTGCATAACTAAGTTTTGGTTGATATTGACTTTGAATAGTGAAAGGGTGCCATGCTTAGAATTTTTTAGGGTATTATATTTTAAAAACAAATTTTAATACATTTCATTTAGGAAAAACGTTGAAGGTAAGTTAGTCAATTCTATGCTTTAACGTAAAATAACCTTATTTTGATAATATTTGCCTAAATATGTCTACTTCTAAAATATTTACAAAACTCTCTCTTTCTTGCCAAGTGAGTAAATTTTCCACATCCTCTTTAATTTATGTCATTTCAGTTCTCATAATTTTTAACCAAAAGAGAGAGAAAGAGAGAGAGGGCACCATCCATCATGCCCCCCAATAGCAACAGTGTCCCACTCCTTGCCGCTACGATGGTGTCTCCATGCAAGAGAGAAAGTGGCCCTCGCAAGAGAGAGAGGGAGAGCAATGACAGAAGGAGAAAGTGATATCAATTTGGGAGAGAAAAAGAGAGAGAGAGCAAAGAGAGAGCTCGAGAGAGAGACAGAGGACATTACATGAGAGAGTGGAGGGGAGAGAGAAAAGTGTGCATGCAAGAGAGAGAGAAAACATGCAGGGGGAGATATGTTGAGAGAGAGAGAGAGAGAGAGATAACACATAAGAGAGGTGCACAAGAGAGAAAGTGCACGAGAGAGAGAAGTGCACGAGAGAGAATGGGCAAGTGGTGCCAGAGGTTAGAGAGAGAGAGGATGTGGCCAGTCGTCCAAATTACACAAATATGGTTCATGTTACACAAATATGATCTAGATTACACATATTTGATTCAAGTTACACAAATATAGTCCTGGTAATACAAATTTAGTTCAGGTTACACAATTTTAGTTCATGTTATAAAAATATAGTCGTTTACACAACTTTGCTTCAGATTACACAAACAATTTGGTATATGTTACACAAATTTCAATTTGATTACATAAATTTGATCCATATTACACAATTTTGATCTATGTTAAACAAATTTGATCCAAATTACATAAATCGATTAACTTTAATAAAAAAAGTTGATTTAAGTTCACATAGGTTCCATTATTCAATTATGTCTAACTTTATGGTTAATAATCGAATAAATTCATATATGTTAATCGATTAATTAGTCCACAGGACTTGATAAAGGATTCACAATGGAATTTAATCAATTAATAGCCTTAATAGATTCCCCCCCCCATCATCTCCTCTCTCTCTCTCTCTCTCTCTGACTCAAATCCTACATTGTCACCACTTGGAAGGTTTATAAAAGTCTAAAGAGTTGAACAAGTAACTAAAGTAATTAAACTCACAAGAATTTCAATTATTATATTGCTCCCAATTTATAACTTAAGTATAAGAAGAAAAGACATGTCCTCACAACAAAAGAAAAACTACTGGTACAAGGGAACACCACCAAAATCTCACCCAAGTTCGAGATAGACACTGCTTCTTGGAAGCTTGCAACCTAAAAAAGGGTAGAGGTGAGCCTCACGAGGTCACAGGCTCAGTAGAGATCTTCTGATCCACACACTTGTCTAAATAGCATTAGAGGAGATAAATATAAGTGCATAAATTAAAGGTACAAAATAAACTACTAAAGCGCTATTAACAGAATCCATAGAAAACACCGACCACCAACCTCGCAACAAAAATACGAAGATGCATCACCTCAACCACAACAACCTGGGTAACCCTACTAGGCTAATAATGTAACAAGGCACAATCAATTACACCATAATAGCATGGCTACACAACACTGATCCCTGCTCGAGCAATGCCACCATGAATACAGCTAGCGCAAAGCCACCATTGCACCATGGCAATACATCAACATGGTACCACACTAGGTCTATAGCAACTAGCCTATAGTGGCACGCTGACAACCCCAACCTACCAGTAAGGGCCTACAACTACAATACAGTCACACACTACACTAAACCTAGGCTCTTAGTATGTCATCTTGTGTCTCGAAAATCCTTCCAAGTCTCACTAGGGGACACCATAACTTTATCCACTAGTCTCATAGTTAGGGAGCCCATTGGCGACACACCACACCTAACTACTGCACTACATCTATCTCCCTCAATACGTCAAGTGAGGGAATTAAGCTACGCCACACCATTGGCAAACCGCAACTTCCTTGTCACAACTCTCGCTGCTTACCCACCCTTACTCGACTCTGAAACCTCATAGGCTGAAGCAAGGCGAGAAAGAAAAAGGCGACTGACTGGGAACCCACTTAGACCCAGTCCAGTAGGTGTCCACACCCTAGTCACAAGTGGACTCTAGCGCCCCCACGATGTTTCCCTGGCCATCTTTCCCTCTGCCTAGACATAGGCTAACCGAAAGGGGAAGTTAGGAAAATTGCCAAACCTCCAACAATCCCCGGGCATGAGATTCCAACTCCTCAACCCGCCTGGTCATGGTGACACTAGATCAGGATATCCAACTAGTGGAACGCCACACTAAGAACAGAACACCTACAACTACAGCTCGCAAAGAATAAGGACATAGACCATGGTCCGAAAGACACGACACCAAACGTAGTCGCCGCTCTGAGCATGTTCCTTCTAGCTCCACCACAATACCTAGGCGTCCACTCCGCGTACCACTAACTATGAGGGCACACCACCTACCATGAGTAAGTACACTTGGAGCCAAACTCCCCATAAAGCCACAACCTCCAAAACCACCCTGCAGGTACTCTAGGAACATCAAGGCACAACACTCGAGAATGACTATGAAATCACGGTCACAAAGGGTCACACCCTTCCTAGGGGACCCCAAACACACTCTTGGACACCACCCATCATCTGGGGCCATACATAAACCAAGATAGAAGCTTCCCTGAGAATGCATCATAGGTTTAGACTATGTTTAGGATATGGTCTACAACCCGATCGCGTCTTCAGAAGTAGACGTGTCGGTCCCTAGCGATGTGTTACCAAATGCATCCTAAGAAGATGACATGTTTGTACTCTTTTTTCCAGACAAAACTAAGCCTATTGGGAAGAGCCATTTCGAGCCTCAAAACACTAGAAAAACACGAAAAAGAGAGAGAGATGTTCGAAGAACCATCCAGACCTTGAAAACCCAACATGCAAGCCCTCAATCCGCTGATCTAGCAAAGAACACACCCAAAACTGACTTCACTGCCCATCACATGGAAAAATCCCTCATTTCAATGGAAATACACCTTGATCTCACTTGCAGGCTAATCTATAGAGCTCAAAACACCGAGAACCACGATCGGTAAGCAAACTATCTGTAATGACCTGACCTTCCAGACCCCCGCCAGGGACCCCAAAGTTCATGCCACCTCCCATGGATTCAAAGACCTAGAAGGGTTAGAAGAATAGTCTACTGAGATATTTACTAAATTTAAATAACTATAATAGCATGTACAATATACAAGAGTTTGTACAACATGTCCCAAATAAAAACACAAGTACAAGAAGAAAAGTGCAGTCCCTAAGGGGCATACCTTGAGAACTTGCAAAATACAACTCTCAGCTCATTCAGGTACAAGAGCTCACAACACTCACTCTCACTGTTGCTGACAGCATACAGCACCATAGTCGCCTCCGCAAGCCATCCAACATCGAGCTCTCACGACGATGAGCCCTAGTTGAAGAGAGTAGGGGGGGTGAGCCTCATGAACAAGGCCCAGTAAGGATTACCAGTCCATCACTGGCCAAAGCAACAGGAACTCTGAAAATGGGAAACTACACTAGAAAACAGTAAAGTGAGGAACACCTATAACAGGACTACAAGCAGTGGAACAGAACAATGCAACACCACGACCACCAACCAGAGTCGGGCCACACACGACTTTGCAGAAACCAACGGAGTCAAGCACCAAGTAGAAGCAACCCTCGACACACTTGACTAGGCAGGGAGCTTAGCAAAGACCACAGAGCAACCACGTGAGAACGACGTCTCACTACAAGCACGACCACCTCAAATCTCCATGAGGTTGAGGGCCCACAAGCAGAACCACCCCAGACCTCGAACGCACCTTAAGGTCGGAAAACCACACACCGGTGCCACCACGAACGTGTACCAAAGAAAGGATTACGAAACCATGATTGGGGCCCACACAAGACACACTGAGAGAACACATGAAGTGGAAACCACTAGAAGCATGGGACCGCACAAGGCTAGACCAACAATGCCTATAGAAGCTAGGCACGGCTAGGCTATAACTACTATGCAAGCTAGAGCAACGGATCACACTTGGAAACATAGTAAGGGAAACAACGACACCACAACAGCAACCATGCCACCGCCACTAGCAGTCGAGAGCACCCATAGGCTAGTGGCTCCTGCTTACAACCTCCCTAGAAGAGCAAGGCCAGTGAGCCACCAAAGAAACACCAAAATACAACAACAACTGCAACCTGGCCAAGCTGCGGCCCCACGCCTGGCACGGCTATGTGGCTCCAGAACCAATGTAGAGAGAGGGAGTAAGAGAGAGGACTGTCTGGGTTGTGCTGGGAAGAAAACACCTCGACGATCTCGATGTCCCGCCTTAGGCAAGAGAGTTCTACAAACTACTCTACGTCGCTGCACTGTTTTCCCCTTTGCTATCAGGGTCCGTAGACCTAAGCACGTCCATAACCTAGAGTACTCCCTCAATGGCTCATGGGGATGGGGGCCCCAGGAAAACATAAACAACGTCTCAACGGGACAAGCCCTCTAGTGCTGAGCACTGGGTGAACAGGCGGGGCAAGCACAACAGGAGCCACGCCCAGCAGCTGCCTTGTAACCCATGACAAGTCCAAGGAACACGAGGCACGCATAGACTCTCGAGAGGGTTGTCAGCCTACGAAGCCATGCACAGTTCAACCAAAACCTCGGAACACCACCAGTCGGTACATCAAACCAATTTCTCTAATAATAATTGATTGGCCATCAGTCAATCAATTATTAGACAGACATGACCCACCTGGCACCACCTCTAGGGCACACAGCCATGAAGGTGTCACCCTCAGTCGCTGAACGCAGCAAGGCAACCTACCACGTCCCCCACTTGAAGGTTCTAAGAGAAAACCAACCCTAGGGGTCCACACCAACACCCCAAACTGGAACCATGAGAAGCACCGATGACTAGCCAAGGAAACACAAAAGCTAATGCGTCAGAGGACAAGGTCGCGACATGAACGCATCCGATCACCCCGTCACGACAAGAATGCATCGTATGGGCCCACTGCGACATGAACACGTCAGACCGGGCAAATGCCTTCTCTGGTATCACGTCGCGCACCGTGGATGCAACACCAGAGGGAAGACTGACCCGCGGGATGCACCATCCTGGAGCCGCCCACACACTACAAACAAACCACATGGGGGAGGAGAGCATGGAGAAGTTGGAAAAACTATCTACAAAACACGAGAAGCTCCCAATCCACTCGAATCAAGAAGGGCACAAGCATCCCTATCTTCAAACAAAGAAACAGCTCCATTGGGGCCCTTCTTGTGTGAATGGCCACCTCCTCCTCGCTCTACGCAAGCTCTACGACGCAACGGCACCACGACCCTGAAACTCACCCCAAGCACACAGAGAGGAGAGGGGTGGAGCCCTCCCGCGGAGGAGAGGAAAGGGAGAAGAATAAGAAGAGAGCACCGACCAAGGGCTTCGATCGTTCGGCACCCTGATCATGTCATAGCAATGTGGTGCGTTAACAACGTTAACGCAACGGGTCCCATGACCGCGACACCAACGCGTCCTCAGAGGACACTGCGACAGGTCGTATTGACACACCTGCCAGCTGGTGTCAAACGACTATGCAGAAGACTATCGTGTCCCGTTGATCGGGCGCAACACGGAAAGCAATGGTGACTAATGCGTCAGACCCTATTAACGCCTCACTAATGCGTCGACCCTACTGGACGTGTTAGGAGCCAGCACCCAACCCAAATCGATTGACGACTGTCGCATCTCAGCAACAGGGTGCGACAAGAAAACGATTGGTGACTAACATGTCAGAACCCACTGGCACCTCTCTAACACGTCACCAACATCGACGCGTTAGGAGCCAATCACCTAGAATCCAAAATGGAAAGCCTGGAAGCTGGGGTATTACACGATCATCACCTATCTCAGAGAAAGATGACATCGACCCATTAGAGCCTTTACATAGGTTGGCCACCTTCTCCTCACCGATCCCGCCACGTCCATGTCATCACCATGCCGAGTAGAGCACCACATCGCTGTTGCTGCATCTCCAACTCGCCGTTGGACACTGGCTAAAGAAGGAGAGTGTGGGAGAGAGAGCTCAACTGGAGGGGTGAAAGGGAGAAGAGGCTCGATTGTCTGGAGACTAGCCAATACTTAAAGGCCACTAGGACGGAGGGGCGTTGGGCTTAGAGACCGCAACTGTAGACACATTGAAAACCTTGACTGTGATTGCAGATGCATTAAACAAATCCGACACAACACACAGCAAGATGCGTCAGTCTTGTTGATCATGTCTAGAATGCATCGACATTCTTGATCGCAACAAAGCTAACATAGCCCGACACCTGGCGTGCATATAAGCAACTGTCAACATTGACCTGTGCACTACCTAAATGTGGAAGGTTGACTATCCACAATAAGGGAATGAAAAATTGCCACGTGGCACCCCCCAGTCAGGCGCTGCCACTCTATCAGTGCACTCAAGTCGTAGAAATGACGAAACCTAAATGCGTCATCCATCATGACCGTGTTCAAGACAAGTCAATCATGTCAACTGTGTTTAGACTAAGTGGGAAAATCCCCTAAGCCTTTTAGGAAAAAGGCCCCAGTTGGGCTACACGGCTTCCCAAGGGCCTCCAAAGGACCTACCCAAAACTTGCAGACCAAAATCCTCATAATGCAAGATGCTACGCACACACTCTCTCTCATTGATTTCTCTCCCCCCCACTCTTGTTCTCTCTCTCTCTCTCTCTCTCTCTCTCTCTCTCACTGCTCTATCTGTCCCCCGCTCTCTCTCTCTCTCCTCACATCATGTGCTTTCTTTCTCACTTCTCTCTCCCTCACATGCTCCATCTCTCACCACTCTTCGTCTTGCTAATCTCTCTCTCCCTCATGTGCTTTCTCTCTCACTGCTCTCTCTATCCTCTCCCCCTACTCTCTCTCTCTCATGTTGACATTGTCGTTTTGATTATTACAGTTAGGGATGAACCGCCGCCGCAATAGTGAGTCCTATCGGGGGTGTATGGCTAGTTTCCTCTCTCTCTTTCGAATCGTAGAAGGATGATTGTAACACCCTCCTCCGGCTTCACACACACATACATATACCACACATATAACCTTTGATCGGAAGAGGGGTTACACTGACAAATTTCGTTATGGGCAGACAAATCCATGAAATGCACAAAACTAGCAAACCATTCCACAAAGAGGTCTTTGAACATATTATACATCACAAGGTAACAAAGTACTAATACCCATTATTTACAAGAGCTAAGTTTCTCTCTCTAATTTAATACATCATCAACTAAAATAAACTACTAAAACTATGCTATTCTTCTTCATTTCTTCATCGTTCGCAGCGGAATTGGGATTCATGTGTAGCTGAGATTATACACACCTTCAATCTAAAGGGTTGAAGGAAACAAAGGCATGAGTTAGAAGGACTCAGTAGGTGAAAGTAAGCACATATGGATCAAAACACATTCGCTCATGAATTTCATACTTAACAGAAACATATAGCTCAAATTGAATTCATAATGAGCTCAAACAAAATTACAGAATAAGAGTCATATTGTCTTTCAAATTTCAGACCATAACTTGATTTGGAAACGAATTCGACAGGCATCACTGCTCTCAAGAGGTTACTAAATAGACGTAAATATATCCTCAGTCCCTAGGCGATTCCAGCACCTTAGATCTTGTTCATTGCGCAAGAACGGGATTTATTACCCACCATCATCAGTCCATTGACTTGGATTTACCTACAAACTGTCGCCCTCAGTTGATCACAAGTGGTTGGTGCTACCACAAGTGATCTTAAACCCTCTTTTGAAGAGAGCACTGTCTTCATATCATAAATTTCTTTTTCATGAGCATAACAGAAATTGGAGAACCAAAGGTAGTTTTGATTGAGAATTAATACAGATATCTTGGTGACAAAGTTGCTCGGAGTTCAATAATATAAGAAAGACAATTGGTTGAGACAGGGTTATGACTCAAAGCCAATAACTTCGGAAGATTGAAATCACATAAGAACCCAAGAAGATGAAGATCCACAATTGTCATCATAAATTATTCACATCTCATAAGGTGTTCAAACATATGAACTCTCAGGTGATCAGGTTTTATAGACTCAGTTACCGAACATTGGAGAATAGACTCAATCGGAGTACTACGTAATTGCCAACTTTAAGAATAACTCAAGGGAGGTTAAGGTACACAATGTGGGTAAACTTTACTGTTGTATGGCAGTAAATATCAATGTAAATAAGTGGGTAACTTGCTAGGCTTTTAGGATGAACTTTTAGCAAGGATTCATATATGAAAGAGTGCTGAAATTCGGATCAGGACTGTAGCTCTCGACAGCCAGGAAGGGGCTGTCGACAGATAGCAGTAGACAGAGCTCAGTTTTGTTGGTTCTGTGTCTATCTGTCGACAGCTACAAGATGGCTGTCGACAGCTAGCTATAGTGCCAGTTATTCTAGAGTTTAGGAAGGCTGGCCTGTCGATAGCTATGAGCTGCCTGTCGACAGCCTCCAGTTTCTCACTCATAAGTGACTTTGAATTCACTCTAAACACTTTAACCTTGGAACCTATGAATCAAGGCATGATTTATATCAAATGGAAGAGTCTAATTGTAATTCTCACAGTGGTTTACAAGCTAAACAAGCGAGATGGAACAAGATGTTTACAATTCAAACTTGTCTAGCTAGAAACCAATATAGTGCAATACTGGAAGCATGGTCTTGATAGCAATGGTTTATTGGAAGATTCCTACAAGATAAACACTAAAACTCAAAGTGTTTCATGGATCTAAATCAAGGCTTGAAGTATCAACCATCTAAACCGAAATCCTCACATTGTTCTAAAGATATTTAGACTTCTAACAGAACTCTATATCATGAACATGCATGAATCAAGAGTAGAGGAAGAAGATAGGAGTCAATTTCTAAAATAGAACAAGGTTTTTCCTTCCCAACAAGAATAATCTTATCATATCTGGAATAAAATGGAAGAACCACAGGTATAACAACCTATCCGTTCACCAAGAATTCCTTATCATGTGTGGAGGACAGAACCGAATCAGTGGGAGATGGATCCTACCTTACTGATTAGAGTAAGTTTCTCCTTGATGTAAAGCTTCACAGAAACAAGAAGAAGGAATGAGAAGCTTGCACGGTTGACCACTTTGACAATGCAACCTGAGAGATGTAATCCTTAGCAACGAAGCTGTAAGAACACACAGCAACCAGCTCCAATTGCAAGCTATCCATGCAAGGATGCAGGGATAACTTCAGCAAGGCCACTCCAGTAGCAAGAAATAGAAGAAAATGGAAGCAGGGCTGTGGTGAGCAAGGGTGAGCAGGTACAAAGGGTGGAAAGGGTGCGTACGAAGGGTGAGGAGAGATTTTTATAGCCCATAGACCATCACATGCATGGCGCCACCTCTCGTATCCAAGTGTAAAGTAAAAACCATTTGGTTTTTACTGGACATATGTCTCATGCACCCCATCTAACACTTACACCTATGTAACTAAGTGTAAGAGATTTAACTCATGCTTTATTCTTATCCTAATATGTGCTGGCCTCCTCAAGGCCTCACACGTAAGCACCCAAATAAACCCAGAATTTGGTCACCGTAATTGACCCATAATTCAACTGGCCCCTTAGTATTGATGTAAACATGCCCAAACAAAGTCCATTTGCGTTGAAATTTCAACCATAGATTAATATGAAAGTTTTACAAATTATGGTGATTTTAGTTTAATTTTTAGATTTTATTTTCTACTGGGTGAAAAATCACCCGAAAATAGTTACGTCGACTTAATCTCAAAATATGGTCGTCAAAAATTCTGGATAATTACATATTTGATATCACCACATTTTTCTAAGAATTATGGTATTCTCAGATTTTATTTTCGTTACAGTTTTCGGTGTCGTCCTGTCGGGGTGCGTACGACCAAAAGTGATACCAATGTATGATGAAGTGTCTTAAACATACCCTTAATCCTAAATATCTCAATTTAAGTCTAATCAATTTACATAAATAATAATTTATAAGTAAAAACATGATATTTAAAATTCGAGGATATTACAATGATACTAACGTGGTATAAAAAAAGAAAAAATAAATTGTATGTGGCAAGTTTACACATGGCAAGAAAAGATATGATATTATAAATATTTTTGCACCATGCATATTTGGAAAAAATATTAAAATATAACTATTTTAATAAAATTCCCTTACCTTAATCAAAAGTTGCCTTCAACATCGAGCTTAACCAGTGGGGAATATGTGCTGCAATATACTCAAATATTGGGTATGTTCGATGAGACCAAGATTTGAAGGGTACATATGTCATTTTCATATATTCAGAGATATGTATGTAATAAATCTAAGATAATCTTTTCAAACTGTATATATAAAATAAGTAGAATGTTCAGAAATTTACAATTTTAGACATAGTTATGTGTAAAACATATTAAAAACTTATTTAAGTGCACACTCTTTTTTCTGTCAACTAATTTAAAGTTACTAAACTAAATTAAATAATTAATATATAAAGGATAATTAATTAGAAGTCCCTAATAATATTTGATTTTTTTCTAATCTCTGACAGAACTGTAACTCAATATAGTAAGTGTTATCTCTGGTTACAGTATACGTTAATCATGTTACAGTAAAGACCTCTCTATTATAGTCAGCGACTTTTTAATTAATTTTTTCATATATAATGATATGTAAAATTTTACACTTTTATACCTTTAATTTACAAGGTAAATCTATTTAAATTCGGCGATCTCCCCAGAATATCAAATTTAAATAAAGATATTTCATACAACCTTCTTACCCTCCCAATCAAATGGCCTATCCAGATGAATAAATAAAATGTAAAAAAAAAACACTATGGCACTGTAAGCAATTCCACATTATGGTTGACAATAATATTATTTATCTTTTATTTATTTATATTTATTTTTTGGTGTGTGTTGAGAAGAGGGGGGGGGGGGGGGGGGTTGTGTGATGTTTGGTTTGCTTCTTTAGTTGAAGTATGGTAAGAAGGACCCTCCCCCTCCTCGCCGCCCTGATTTTTCTCTCTTTTATCCGTGGTCGCCCGCCACCTCTCCACCACCGCTTCACACCTCCCATGGCGATGGCGACGATGGCGGCGAGGTGTGCAGGGCGAGAACCGCGTCCGTAGCGGTTCCCGCCCTCCTCGCCCCCCTTCCCTCCCGCACCCTCGCCTCCCTCTCTTCTCCCCCCGAGAAAATTTCCATTCCGCCCTGCCCTTCCCCTCCTCTGGAGCCCTAATTTCCGGCCATTTCTTGGGAATCCTAGAGAGGTGCGAAGGGCCGCCGCCCACTGGAGGGCCAGATCCACCGTTCTCAGCTTCCGGGATCCCGCGTCGTTCCATCTCTGGCTCCAGATCGGCGCCGCTGTAGCTGCCTCCTCGTTTCCTAGGGGTTTTACTCGCCGATCTAGGGTTCCGGTGGGTCGATCGGACGGCGGCGGAGGTGGGGGGAGGATATGGACATTCCGGCGGCTGTGCCTGTGCCGATTAGTGGCGAGTCGATCCAGATCAGGGAGGTGTGGAACGACAACCTGGACTCCGAGTTCGCCCTGATCCGCGAGATCGTTGATGATTACCCTTATATCGCCATGGATACGGAGTTCCCCGGGATCGTGCTCCGGCCCGTGGGCAGCTTCAAGACGAACTCGGACTACAACTACCAGATGCTCAAGACCAATGTCGACCTCCTGAAGCTGATCCAGCTGGGCCTCACGTTCTCTGATGAGCACGGGAATCTCCCCACATGCAACACCGGGCACCAGTGCATCTGGCAATTCAACTTTCGCGAGTTCAACCCGCAGGAAGATGTGTTTGCTAATGACTCCATCGAGCTGCTTCGTCAGAGCGGGTTTGACTTTAAGAAGAACACCGAGAAAGGTGTCGATGCCCTGCGCTTTGCCGAGCTGCTGATGTCCTCTGGGATTGTGCTTAATGATTCCGTTCGCTGGGTCACCTTTCACAGTGGCTATGATTTCGGATACCTCCTCAAGATACTTACTTGCCAGAACCTGCCGGACACCCAGACTGGATTCTTTGAGCTGCTCAACATATATTTCCCCACTCTTTATGATATCAAGCACCTGATGAAGTTCTGCAACAGCCTCCATGGAGGTCTGAACAAGCTTGCCGAACTGCTGGAGGTCAAGAGGGTCGGCATCTGCCACCAGGCAGGGTCAGACAGCTTGCTCACTTCCTCCGCGTTTAGGAAGTTGAAGGAAATGTTCTTTAACGGATCCCCTGAGAGATATTCTGGTGTTCTGTATGGTCTCGATGTTGAAAATGGACAGAATACTCATTGAGAACAGTATCAACAAGTAATAATAAAAAAATGGTTTTTTGAATACCTTTTGTCGTCATCTTCTCCAATTTCCTTCTTGTGATGTGTGCATATATTCTCTTACGAAAGGCAACAGTACTGGTAGATCCTCCTACAACTGTCGGAGTTCTCTTATCTTCTGTGTGCATACTGAATATTTAGTTGTTTGAATTTAAATCTTCTTCCGAGGCAATAGGATACTGTCAGATTGTTTACGTGGTGCCATTGCAAGGATTCCACCCTCTCTGTGAAGGAGATGTGATTCTCAACCTTTGGGTGGCTAGTCTCTTATGTTATAGATAGTGGAACAATATACACGTATTCATCAGCTGACGAGTTCTAGATGCATTTAAGGTACGGGAACTCCTTTCACAAGTCTATTTTATTTTCCCATTCATTTTCTGTTAAAGATGTCACTTCAATTTAGAGTTGTTTGAATGAAAAAAGAAACATGCTGGAGGATACTAAATTTTTAGTGACATGAGATTTTGGCTACGTCCTGTGTCCAACAACGAACATCACCCAATGGTTCTGTCACTGTTGGTCTCTGCCCAAGCAAGTTCAAATCTTGTCATTCATGAACTTATTTGCACCTCATGTATTTCAGTACTTGTTACCTACAAGAAAGGTGGAAGAAAATTGTTCTATCATGGGTTGAACATTAGTGATATGGCTTTCTTTTGGATGTGTATGCCTGGTGGCTTAGTTCTTAAGCAAATGCAACAGAGGCAACATGTGACCAATGGATTAAAAATGAAGCATTCATCTGTATGAATTGAATTCGTTCATTGACTACTGTAGGTAATGCAGTGGGTGATGATGATTCCTTCCGATCAAGGAGTATGAAAGGACAGAAAGGCAGTTCCGTATGGACTTGGTTGGTCTGTTACAAGTGTCAAATAAGATCATTTGAATTTTTGTGTTGTTGAATGAAATCACTAGGACCTTGAAGAAATTATGGCCCTAGGCCATTATATGCCAAAGTGGAATTCATTCATTCTCATCTTTCATGGGACTGCTCATTCATATCTAAACTATATCTTCTGGGGGTGGACGGGTAGGGCAAGGATAGACTTTTCATTTGGTATAATGAGAAAATGTTATCATGTTATGCTATTGTAGAAATTACTAAAATATTTACAAAAATTTGAAGGAATTATTCATTTTATCAATTGAGCTTACTCATAGATTAATGGTTTTCACAAATCATGTGGCACACAATAGTTTCAGTACAGGTAGATATGTAATCATCCCATTTCCACCTTTTGCGCAAGTCACAGATTAGAGTGAAACTCTTGTAGCTTTCTCTTAAGGGTTAGGATTTGAAATTCTTGTAGCTTTCTCTTAAGGGTTAGCCTACCTATCCTAACAGCTCATTTTCTTCTCTTCAGAAGAGAGGAAATTTTCTGCCAGAAGAGAGGACATTTTACTTGCCTCCATCTTAAAAGAATAATTTTTTTTCCTTCTTTTGAAAAAGGAGATAATACTTGGTAATAGCTAGTAAACCCCTGTAAGTAAATGAAGTTTTTTAGTTCTTCCTTATTAATAGACTCTGAATGAGATCTGACTTTAAAGGGCAACAGAGCAAAGAGATCTCAGTTCATCATTGACATTGTCAGGCCATGTCCTACGAATTTGGGGACAGTGGACTTTTGGGATTTGGATCCTTTCAAGATTGAGATATTTACCGATAAGGGCAACTAGCTTCTCACATTTTCTATTTGGGGTAGCAGACTTTCAAAATATCTAATAATAACAGGGAAGGCAGAATCACATCTGTTGGCCAGTCTGATTGGATTTCTGTCCATCTGATCTGACCCTGACCAATGAAGAAGACGACTTTCAAAATATCTAATTGGGACAAGAAGGCAGACAGGCAGAGATCGGCCGATCTGATCAGATTTCTGCCCATCTGATCCAACCCTGACCTCCTGACTACTGAGACGAAGAAAGTTAAGAATGGAGAAGGAAGATGAATAGCACTTCCATGCCCTCCCTGTCCCCAACGTCATCATCATTGCCGCTGCTGTTGCACCCTCTGTTGGATAGAAAACAAGCCTGTGAAGAAGTTTCTTGAGAAGTGGTTAGGATTTAATTACTACAAATTGCAGAACAGCCCCCTTATGTTAATTTATGAATATCTAAACCTTAAAAGACCTGTTTTAATTTAGAGTCTGTGATGAGCTGGTTCAGCAGTTGATAGGACTTGGACCTCCCATTCTGGCCGAGCTACAGTAGTTTTTGGGTCACTGATTGAGCCTGACTACTGAGTGTGCCTTCCTTGAATAAGATTATGATCTCAAACATTAATGTTTGAGAAGGGGATTCCATATATTTTTACCATTTTTCTTTGGAAAATGCTGCTCTAAAACCGTACAAAGATCATAGTATGAGAGAGATGTTTGAAGTGACAACTATACCCTTTGAAGATATGCTTAAAGTGTCAACCGTACTTTTCCCATTGAGCTAATGAAGCAGAGATTCTTTCTTTGATTTGAATTGAACTGGTGGTTCACTTCCATAACCTTTTTATTAGATCATTTGCTCCCTTGATTTCCCTCTGGCCTTGTGGTTTCAGGTAGTGCCTTCCTCTGCAATACAACTTCACCTAGTTCATCACCGACTAGGCAATAGCCCAGTTTGTACCCTGGGTGGGAAGGGAAGGGGGCACCCATGTGGTGCATTTAATTGAACTGTGCTCTATAGAGACCTCAAAAAGAAAAGGAAAAGAAAACTTCACCTAGTCCATGTTTTCTTTCCTTTTTCTTGTGGCTGGGATGTGTGTTGGGAAGTTGTTTATGATCACACTCAATGTTTACAAGCCATTTCGTGCCTGTATCACTTGCGGGCACCTACATACTAACTTGAATTTTTGGTTGGTAGCTTTATATTCTATGCAACTTTGCCCTTGAGTTTTGAATATGTTGCTATGCGGGACTCTCTTCATGTGGTGAATGTGTTTCGTTGCCTAGCAGTTTAACCTTGTTATATGGTGTTTAGAGTTCGTACATGATGCCAATCTGTAATCTCCTGACATATGAGAACATTAGTTTAATACTATTTGTATATACATAAGGTATCTCCTTTTTTTCTGTAGTTCCATTAAATTTTCATAATTACATACATAGTCAAGCTGAATGCATTAAATGCTTGCCTGCTTTAATTTAGTGCCCATGTTTCCAGGATCTTTATGGATCCGAGATGCGTTCACACCAGACTGAAGGGCTCTGCTTCCATATCTCAATTCACTTTCATTCGTTGACATGTTTGTCCCTCAAATTTTGGTTAGTAGATGATGAAATGTCCATATATGATATATGTGGGTATGATATTTTGTTTATCAAGACATGTTAGTCCCATAAGCTACTCCGACTTGATTATCTTGTTATAGATATAACTTTGTTCGTCCGGCCAAGTGTTTGCGGTAGGGCTGCAACGGGTCGGGTTTCGGAACCGGAACACAGATTCCGATTCCGGTAACCGAAATATGATTCTGATTCCAATTCCGATTCCGATAAGAATGGTTAGTTCCGATTCCGTTCCGATTCCGATAACATTATCGGAACCGAAATTCCGATAAGGTAGTGTTTACCATATTTTACCTTGAGTTTATGATAATTTATCGAATAACCGATACCGATACCGATTCCGATTTTTTTTCGATTCCGATTCCGATTCCGATAACTTATCGGAATATCCGATACCGATTCCGATAAGCTATCGGTATCATATTCCGATTCCGAAACCGATAATTTTTATCGGAATCGGGTCGGAATATCGAAATATCGGTTCCGTTTACACCCCTAGTTTGCGGTTTCATTTCTTTTTGTTTGCAGATTAAGAAACAGTAGTATCCATGCGAGTAGTTCCATTACTGTTTCAATGTTCTGTGCTATCTTCTAATGCTGGGTGGGAGAAGATGGAGGACGCCACCGACTGCTCTTGGGCAGCCCCGAGTTTAAATTATTCTGTATCTACTCCCATAAAAAGGTGAAGTATGAGACACTTACCTCATCCCATTCGATCTTTAGAGTACTACCTGCAATTCGAATTTGACAACCCCGAACCCTATGAGTCATATTCTTTTAGCCTTTTAGCTTATTTCTCTAGGAATGTGGTGCTTCACGTTTGGTTCTGATTGAATGAACTACGAAAGTATTTGGGAAGTCGTTTAAGAATGTGATGAAGTACGTTGTTTCCCTTAAATCATGGGTTTAGCATACATCAAAATGTGTTATCCTTGGCAAGATGAAAGCTTTGTCAATGCATCGGAAAATTTTCTGGGCAATTTAATGTACATTTGTCACCATCGTTTTGATAAATGATATCCTTCTTTTTGATGGTATTGATATTGACGTAATAAATCTTAGCGTGCCACGGAAGTTATCATGATTCATGATAAACAATAGGGGTAGAAATATTATGAAATTTGCCATTGCATGATCTACAACCATCAGCATAGAACCAGCTCGGATCTATTTTAAAGAGCATCTTTATCTTCGTTACTCTGATGGAGAATAATCCTCCAAGAACCGAAAGCTCTCAGCATTATTGTATGTAACTCAAATTTCCCTGTATTTTCTAATTTCGCGCTTAACTTTGTGTTTCACAGATACATGAAGATGATGGTTGGACAAACTTTGGTAAGATATCTAAGAACTTTTTGCATATATATACTCCTTTTTGAAGATTAATTGTGCAAAAATCTTTCTTAGATTTATATTTGTATGTATATTCCTCATATGGATAGAAAATATCTTGTCCTACGAGATCCTATTACAACCTTAATGAGGAAAGTCAAGAATATACTTGAAATGTTCTTTTATATGTAAAAATAAACAAAAAATATTTCAAACATCTACCATAGGTTACGACAAGATCTTTGAAGATATTTTGTATACATAAAAGGGGTATACATGCGAATATAAGTCTAGAAAAGATTTTTGTGCAATTAATCTTGTAAGAAAGGTATATATGAAAAAAAACTCTTCATTTGTTTCTGAATTTTATTTTCCTACCTGTCTAGGAAATAAAAATCTGAAAAATATGTTCTCAAGAAAGGTCGTTGAATTGATGAACAATGTGGAACTGGTAACCGCACCAATTCAATATAATACGTCCAACTTTGCTTCTAATCTCACCCACTTTCCTCGACACTCATCTCCCTCTCTACCTATATTCCTCCCCATGGCCCCTCCGTCTCTATCCATGTGTGAGAATGCATGGGTTTTCAAGTTTTGAGCTATTTTTGAGATAATTATAAAAAGAACCCCATTGAGAACAATAATCATAGAAATATCACTTTCAAACATGTACTGAGTAATATGATTTCTATTACATAATATATTACCGGTGCTTTTAACAACTTTGCGAGCTCACCTTTTCTTCGATAAGTCGTTTCTAAATGTTGTTTTTAAATAATTTCTAGAAATCTGTCTTCATTTTTTCACAAAAAACAAAACCAAGAATAGAATCCCTACCTACTTAGGATGAGAGGGAAAAAAAAAAGTCCCATCACTTGCATCTGCCTGCATATTCAGTGCCTTAAAAAATGAATGCACCACACTATCTCTATCACACTACTCATGCTTGATCGCCAAAAAATTTGTAAACTAAACCACTAGCAATTAAATATAGTGCAATTGCATCAGGTGGTAAAGGACCAAACAATTTCTACATATGGGTTGATACCCAAAACTTCTCTTCACTTTCCCTCAGCTATTATCTTACCAGTGATTTACAGTTTCTTTCTTGGAGGCCACTTCAGAAGGAAGGATAATCTTCACTGTGAATAATATAGCTTAGAGGAATTTTCTTTGGTGCCACACTATTGGCTGGGTGTCACAAAAGTGTGGCAGCTTATCATTCCTCAACTGCATTTAGTAGCATGTAGCTGCATCTTCAGTGCCTTCAATATGTAGCTAGACACACCTCTCTCAAGTTGCCCATGCTCGATCACCAGATTTGGAGATGAAGCCACTACCATTTAGGAAATGCAATTACATCACCTAAAAAAAAAAAAAAAAAACCCCATCTGGTTGAACACCTAAGAAGAATTTCAAAATCTGGGAACACTGAAACTTTTCCTCAACCTTTTATCCTCTCTTTTTCCCCTAGATGTCCTGTCATCTTTCCTTTTGCAAACTTCAGTTTCTTCCACGAGGTCAGTTCAGACGGAAGGATGCCTTCATTGGAAGATATTACAGCTTGGGCCGTCAGCTTACCAAGCAAACCATGATAAAGCAAACCCCTTGCGCCAAGCCCGCCAATCAGCCAATAATTACATCCACCTTCTCTCCAACACATCATTCACACAACCAAGTAGCGGCAGGGAACCAAGAGCAGTCAATGGTGGCATGGCCCTCAGACCCCCACTTGCTCCCACAAATTCCCATTGCTTCACAGCAGGATAAACAACAGATGCTTTAGGCAGAAGCTCTTCAAAGCCCTGCAGCCTTCTTCTGGAGAAACTCTAGAAGAGTAATCTCTCGAACCCCACTGCCATGTTGAACCCATGATTGCAGTACGAGGCCCTTGGACTGCCAACCATGCATCTGATAAAACTGAAGGGCTCCAACTTCCATATGGTTCCCTGAACAAGAAAATAGATTGTAATAGTATGTCTAAGAAGGGAAGGAATAAACTGATGAGGCAGCCTGGAGTAGAGGTTTCAGTAAATATTTCGGATGAACAAGAGATATTTACTGATAAGAAGGCAGGTCATAGACCTTATATCATCTGGAAGCTTCATGTGAGCAACAACACCTCTGCACAACCTAAGAGGAAGTATGCCCGAGAGCTCTGGAAGCATGTCTGCTTTAGCACCAAGGCAGATGATCACCCCATTGTAACTGCCTGCAGATTTCTCACCATAGTATGAATGGCTTCGCTAATTCAATCCATGAAGAGAAGAATGGCTGAAAACATTTATTCATATCATAAATGAGAGTTGACATGACAGGTGCAGGATCTTGGATGGAGGAAAATAGAGCACAAATTTATGAATTTCTATTAGACTGCCCAGAAGCCTGAAAACGTTAAAAAAAGTACAATACCAATAGCTCCTCATCCCTGTCAGGGGTAGATGGACAAAATATATGTTTTCCCATGAATATTGCTCATCTTCCTCCGAGATGCGAAGAGAAAAGAAAAATGAACACCACGAAAAAAAACAACACTCTATGGACACCATTCTCAAGGAAGGTTCGCATTCTATTCTGGAGACTGCTCATAATTTATGAGAGCCGCATCTAATAGTGTTGTTGGATCTTTGACAACTGCATGCAGACTAAGGGCTCAAATGTTCTTTAAAGTGGACCACTAGCGATTCTGGAACACAAAAGGGGCATGGCTTCCGAAAATTACCAGATAGTTTTTGCAGACTGCCTAGAGACTTCTTGTATAAAGTTACTTCTCTTTCAGATCCTGATGCTGAAAAATCATCCGCTAGATTTTTGCATGCTAAAAACAGTGCCTTTGGAATGAATGTAAGATACAACACTTCTTGTAATGCAAGAAAATGAATAAGAATCTAGGAAGAAAAGATAAAGAACAAATGACATAGCCTAAAATTACATTTTTAGAGAACTTTCAGCACCTGAAGATAGCGTATGGGATGGACATTAACAGCTTGTGGCATATAAATGGCAGAATTAAAGGGTGCACACAAACCAGGCACAAGTTTTTGGACTGCATACTGATCCAGAATTTTTATGCTACAGCTATCAAGACAGCCCTGGGCATTCTGCGAAGGGGAAAAAAAAAACTTTAACCCAAAACCTGCTAATTAACAGTCCAAAAAGTCAGAGAAAATACCTCTTTCAGAATTTCTGCATTCTTCAAAGTAGTTGCAGGCCTTACAATGCCCCTAGACAAACATTAATATGGCATAAGCATCAAACGGAAGTCACTGTCAATGAAAGAGAAACAAATGCTGAGACAAATAAACTCTTAAGAGTACTGAACCTAAGCTCAATTTAGAGATTGATCTAGAGATACGAGCCATTTTCTAAAACCACTGGGCCACTTCATTTAAATCCAGATAAAGTTTAACCATGGGGTTCATAAGAGAAGATTGTTTGCAGCAGAACCCAGAAACATTTTGATTGGTTCTAGGAGGAAAACCAAAGAGCTGACAGAAAGACCAGCAAAACGATGGCTTCAAGCACATAAGAGCAGGATCACAAAGAACCCGCAATCGGTGTTACCTTCTCCAGACTATCTGCTCATTGGGACTATCTAAAAGATCAGCAGATACCCCATCACGAGCCCTCACAGTCGGTGCTCTCTCTGCAATCGATAACAGCTTCAAACACTCCCTCCAGAACTCTGCACCCCTCCACAGAAGCTTACCTGCCGATGAACAGCAATAGGGCAATTCCATGAGAGTGCGCCATGTCAGAATCTCACGAGCACATTCCATAACCAAATGTGCACAAGAAAGAAGTGAATCTAAGGAAAAGGAAATGTGGGCTCTATATGCATCATCAATGTTGGCGAAGTGGATAGTGTTTAGCCCATCTGGAGCCGGTGATGAGAAAAAAAAACATGTTCTTCGCATAATCAGATTCTCCCAACAACAACAGCAGGTGTTTATTTTAGTTACAAGTTGTACCAACATAGAGATGTGATCACAATTAAGAAGCTCACAGGACAAATAATTCTCCTGCAAAGCCAGTTAGTTGAAGAACTGAACAATCTACTTCCAAAGAAAAACCATCTACCCAAGTGAGAGTGGTTTGACACGGTCGAACGAACCTTTAGGCGAGTAAGGATGGATAAGCCCACCAGCGACTCCTGACGCACCGCCCCCGATCCCAATCTCGTCATACACATCCACGCACAGAGGCGACTCCTTGGGACTCTTCTGCAATATGCAAACCATGCAAGCAGATGCCATGTATCAGATATCGGTGGTTTCCCTTTTCTAGATAACTTTTCGTCTCGTTTTGTGGTGCGCACTGTTGTCTCTGGCGGAACGACAGAGACCCGGAATTCTCCAGTTTCCAATGGAGACGTCGGGAAAGAAACAAAGAAAATGGAGCACGGGAGGGACCTCCAGGAGGTGCCATGCCACGGAGAGTCCTGCAAATCCAGCTCCAAGCACCGCGTACCTGCGGACCCATGTCGCAATGCATCAAAGAAAAATTTTTCTTTTTAATCTGGGTACTTAGAGATACACCAACGAACCATGAGATGGAAGAAAACCTGGTGGGTTCTTCCGAGGGAGAAGAAGCGGATGAGGCGGCTGCGCGAGGTGGAGATGCCCTTGAGCTGCTGCATCCGCGGTGGCGGAGATCAACAGCAGAATCTGCGTTCCCATGGAAGCCGGGGTGTCGGATGGCGAATGGCCATCGCGAGAAGACGCCGTGAGGGTGCAGACAGAGATCGAAAGCCGGCACCATGGATGATGAGGCCGCTCTCCGTTAGACCCTTTCCTAGCCACCACCGCTGCAAGGCCCTTCTGTGCTGCCAGGGGCGGCTGCAAGATTTGAGTAATACTCGGTGCACACCACCGAAACCGGGCACCAAATATTGCTCTGCAAGATTTTAATTCAGCGAGTCTTTAACGTTGCATCCATAAATTATAATTTTAATTTAATAAAATTATTAATAGTGAAAATTTGTATCCCTAATAAAAAAATTTCAATTCAGTAAAATCACATGACTTCATTGGCTATAAACTAGATCTACCGCTGCTGCCACTTCTGCAGGAGGAGAGACTTTGTTGAGCAAGGCGGCATCTTTTAGTGAAGAGTAAATTAATTATAGATCCCTGTCAAACGGAAACCTTAACAAGTCCTTGTCAAAAATATCTACACAAAAAAATTCAATAATTTTTAAAAATATTTATTTCTAATCCATATTTTATTGAGATCTGTGCAAATAATATCTGACTAATATTTTCTATCTTCTATTGTGAACAACTGTTATTTTAAAAAAAATTAACTTTTACTTGAACACATTTGAAGTTACATTTTAAATTATATCAATAGTTACCTTAAATCTCACATATTTTACCTTGTTTTCTCTTCTTCTTTAATATGTTTCTTCTTCTACTTTAACTGATTTACTCACATACTTTAACACATTATAGTTACTACTTTAACAGACAACACTACGACTTTAATATACTATAACTACTGTTTTAACACACTACAACTATTTTTAATAGATCGGACACTTTAACTGATTTTCTCTTCTTTTTTAATATATTTTCTCTTCTACAGGTTTGCTCTTCTACTTAACTAATTTACTCTTCTACTTTACTGGTTTCATCTATTACTTTAAACCTTCAAATTTAGATTTTAAGTTATGCCGTCAGTGATTTTAAGTTTCACACATTTAACTCACCATCATATATACTTAAATAATTTTGAACTCTTATTTTAATACCTTCAAACGCTTACTTTAATGTTTTCAAACTTGGACTTTAATTTATGTCAATAGTTACTTTAAGTCTCATACAATTTAACTCAGCTATCACACATATTTTAACAACTTCAACTCTTATTTTATCACTTTAGTGACTTCAAGTCTCACACATTTTAACTAACCGCCACACATATTTTAACATCTTTGAACTCTTATTTTAATGCCTTCAAACGCTTACTTTAATGTTTTTCAAACTTATACTTTAATTTATGTCAATAGTTTACTTTAAGTCTCATACAATTTAACTCAGCTATCACACATATTTTAACAACTTCAAACTCTTATTTTATCACTTAGTGACTTCAAGTCTCACACATTTTAACTAACCGCCACACATATTTTAACATCTTTGAACTCTTATTTAATGCCTTCAAACGCTTACTTTAATGTTTTCAAACTTATACTTTAATTTATGTCAATAGTTACTTTAATCTCTCATACAATTTAACTCAGCTATCACACATATTTTAACAACTTCAAACTCTTATTTTATCACTTTAGTGACTTCAAGTCTCACACATTTTAACTAACCGCCACACATATTTTAACATCTTTGAACTCTTATTTTAACACTTTCAAACTTAGATTTTTAGTCATGCCAATAGTTTATATTTTAAATCATATCACAGTTATTTTTAATCTCACATATTTTAACTCACTGTCACACATATTTTAATAACTTCGAATTCTTATTTTAACCCCTTAAAACTTAGACTTTAAGTCATACCAACAGTTACACTTTAAATCATATCAACAGTTACTTTAAATTCTACATATTTTAACTCATTGTCACACATATTTTAACAATTTTAAAATCTTATTTTAACGTCTTAAAATTAGACTTTAAATATTGCTAAAATATAAACATAATGATCATACATAGTTGATGGCACAATAACAGATGGAAGGATAAACGGAAAAAAAATAGAAGATAGAAACTGTCTTTTCAAAGACTGATTGATAAATTTTACTAAAAAGAGAAATTATTCGAAACACCTTTTTCTGACAGAGATCAGAAATAAATCTCCTTAACAAGAACTTATAATTAATTTGCCCTTTGCTAACTAGTTGACATATTTTTCTCCCCCTTTTTTTTCGCCACTGGCCACAGGAAAGGGAAACCCTGCCCCACTCAGAGATCAATCGAACCCACCCGGGATCCCTTCCAAACCCATTGTTAAGGGATAAATTTCGGGCAGAATTTTCAGAGGTTGTTTTTTTTTTTAAAATAATTTTATGTATAAGCTGTGTAAATAACTTACCAAAAATGTAGCATCACTATTCTGCTTACATAATACAAAAGTCTCCCATCTAGAAATTGGAGATGAATCCACATATCCATATAACACTTGAAAATATTACATGTATCTTTGGAATCTTTGCCTCATCAAATATATTTATATTTGCTACACTGGCTCACATAATCCATTTCTTTTTACTGAATTTTGTTAAGGGACAAATTTCGGGCAAAATTCTCAGAGGTTGTTTTTTTTTTTCCCCATAATTTTATGACAATTTTATCTATAACATGTGTAAATAACTTACCAAAAAATTAGCATCGCTACTATGCTTACGTAATTATTTACTCTCAATTCAAAAGTCCCCCATCTAGAAAATAGAGATGAATGCGTATATATCCAATAATACTTGGAAATATTACATGTATCTTTGAAATCTTTGCCTCATCAAACATACATATATTTGCTAAACTGGCTCACATAATCCTTTTCCTTTTTGAGCTTTCACAAGGGACAAATTACGGGCAGAATTCTGAGAGGTTTCTTGTTCCCATAATTTCATGACAATTTTATCTATAACCTGTGTAAATAACTGACCAAAAATTTAGCATCACTATTCCGCTTACATAATTAATTACTTTAAATTCAAAAGTCTCCCATCTAGAAAATAGAGATGATGCATACATATCCATATAAATACTTGGAAATATTACATGTAACTTTGAAATCTTCGCCTCATCAAATATACTTACATTTGAACATCAACATAGTGCATGACAAATACCTCTACTACCAGATTCCATCTATTGAAATCAAACATAGTTGGGTTAATGGGTTAAAGAGACAATCCCCTTCCAACCCCACACCCCTCTCCACCCCCTTCTTCTCTCTCTCATCCCACAGACCATTTTTTGGTAAGGACATTTTCATCTTTTCAAACCTATTTAATAGTTCCATCCACATCCATGTTTTCACTTAATAATTCTTATGAGGTATGTTACTAAGAAATATAAATCATGTATTTTTGTCAAATATGAAGTATGTTACTGAGATAGCCTCTCATAAAATTATTAATTAAATTATCCTCTCGCACAATTATGATATGTAAACTGAATCTAAAACTACTCCAAAGAAAAAGAGGTGAAGTAACATCTGAACCACGACTCGTTGAGTGATTGATTTTGGGATATAAAAATAAATTTGGGATAAAATGGAAAAAAATTAATACAGAATAACTTCTTTTGATATTAATAATTATGGCTCTTACATATCATTGATTAGATTAGCCTATCCGTTGATATTATCAAACCACCTTTGCACTATCTTTCTCCGGTAGCTATTTGAAATTTATTCGAGTTAGCACTCCACTAACTACTCTATCTCGCTTTAGTAAAAATTCAAACTGGGTCTACAGATTGCCCTTCACACAATACCCTTTTGATATCCAGCTGGATATGTATAGGATTATCTGATCTTGTTCAGGATAATGCTGACTTTGCTCCATTCGTTTGTTTCAACCTAAAATTTATGTTGGAAATTTTTTTTTTGAAAAAAATTTATACAATAATTTATTTGATATCATTGAAAAATTAATCCATGAAATTTTTTAAACTAAATTATATATTTTGGCATCCTTGATAAGACTATGTAAATCATTTTCTTAAATTTCTCTTTTATATAAATTTTATGATGTGATTACAATCTCCATTATAATTCTTAGTGTCTGATGTTTGAAACTTGACGGTCGATAGTAGTCGTCCGACGCCTGGTGCACCCGGCTCGGATGACCAGCGTCGAACGATTAGGTGGTTGACATACGGAACATATTTTTCATTTTAAAATTTTTTATTTTTAAAAAACTATTTTTCATAAATATTTTACTAAAAAAATAAACATCAGAAAATCTTTTTAGGAAAAATATTTACGTGGATATCAAATGGACGATTGTGTTTTTAATTTTCCTGTAAAAGTTAATCCTTAAAAAACTTTTTTCCTATGAATTTATTTTAAAAACAACCAAATGGACCACATTTGCCCTTCCGAAGCGGCATAGACTCTATTCGCCCAAATCCACCGTATCGTTGTTATCAAAGCCACACCAGTTGGGAAAGAAATTGGTGCATTGCCCTCTAACGATTACATAGGAAAGGGCATCCCTTCCTAAATTGTGACTAACTTTATTGAGTAATACTTTGCCGCATTAGGGTCGGCTGCTTAGCTTATGTGAAGTGCCTCGATCTTAAGCTAGAGGGGTGGGAAACCACGTGCAGAAGCAAACAATTTCCTACGAATGAGAGATAAAACAAACAAGGGAAAATGTGACATGTTTGTGCAAGGCCACACTGGTACTATCCAAATCAGTTACACTTATAAACTGGAGAATATGTTTGTAATTATCATCATTATCCAGAGTCTCTTCTCTTGTACCATCAACTTAAAACTGAAAGACTAAGTGGATGGGAATGCTGACAGTTCTCATTTTCCTTTCTTATTCTATACTGGGACCTTTCTTGACAATGAACATTATAAAAAGAAATTAGTGGCTTTGTGTATTCCGGACACATGAAAATGGAAGGATCAATTAAAAGTGAATAGAATCTGCTGATTACTAGATGTTGATGCTATATTCCCTAATGATATTACATGAAGGCATAGAAGTAGATAAATCGAGTGACATTGAATTGAAGATACAGGTCAGTTTCTTGTTGAACAAATGAATAGCATTTACAGCCTAGCTCCACAAACTGGCATCAATCAATCCAGGTGAAGCAGCCGGAAGAAAGCTCAAATGCCCGGCCTGCAGGGGACATGATCCAGAACATCAGAATGGCAGAGCAGAATCAGGTTTTATACGTTTCAGGCGAACAGTTCCAAGAATGTATTCTGGTAATTCTTTCTCTTCCTTGGCCTGCAAATGAGCAGAAAGCGGCATTATTTGAAATTTGGAATGTTGGGGCAAGATTGTAACAGCATAGCTAATGCTGCTTTTTCTGCTGAACAAATCACAAATTGCTTGTCTCTCTCATTATTTAATACTTGAAACCAAAGGACATGTTACTCCGCTGCAAATGTTTGACACAAAGTAAAATCCCCAAAGCTATGCAGATAGTGACACCACCTTCAATTAGATTTTGCCTACCATTTGCATTTCTACTTGAACATTTGACGAATGGTTACAATTGAGAGAAGGAAATAAAGATGTATTAGCTTTTTTCCTTTAAAACAAGAAGGGCCGAGGCGTGGACTTCTGCTTGGTCCGGATCCCCCCACTCATTCTAACCCGCCCAGCTAGGGGAGCCAATTAGACTGGGGTCCGAAGGCCTGCTCACCTGCATGGCTGCATGTTCCAAACAAGGCCTGGGCCAAAAAAATTGGCTGGGTTGTGAAAGTAGCCCAGCTTGACAACAAGGACTGAGCTCAGGCTTTGTGCGGCCCATTCCACCCCAGCTCAGAATCCTCCCATTCAGTTCCACCTAAGTTGCCTCTCCAAATTAAAAATTAGAAAAAGGAACCAGGCTCCTTAAGTGCCTGGCGGGGCATGTGAAGTGCTAGTGCCTGTACTATCCCTCGCATGTCTTGCTAGACAACAATATTCCCCCTTTTTTTTTTTGAGGCTGCTCTTGATCCAGGTAGATCTGGACTGGGTCCAGAGAACAAGAGACAGACTGGGCCTGTAGTCTAAACTCTAAAGCCCGTGATTTCTCCAGCCTAGGCCTAGAGTGGGCTGAGTTCCTATGAAACTGGCCTATGCTGGGTCTTAAAACCGGACCCATTGTCACCCCTATAATTAAACTAACTATTGCTGTAAGTGATTTTAAGTAAACACAAAATGAATGATCAGTCTTATGCCCCTCACTATTTGGACTTATTATTTCTTATACACATGGTTTGCCCACCCTTCCAGGATGTCCTATCTCTCTCAGAAGTCTCCATTTCTCCAAGGTCCTGAGATGAAATCTCTCTGTGCCAAAAATAAGAGAGAGGCAGAGAATAGGAAAGAAGTAATAGAGGAGGAAAATGCTGATCGAGATGTAAGGATGACAATAGAGGAGACAAACTCTGAACATGTTCAGATGATCTTGAGATCCAAAAAGGTTGCCTCAGTTATTTTTCCATTGCTTATTTTGTTGGTTCCACCATATTGAACAGTTAACAATGCATAAAATTTGAATTTTTCTGCTTCATGAGATTATGACCTTCTGTGGATACTATACCTAATCTCTTTGAGATCCCCTCTATGTTGAGCCTCAATACAGCATTTGTTGAGTACACAAGATCAGAATATAACATGACTACCTCTCTTTAGGATGTATTTCACAACTCAATTGGATGATTGCTTTTGCATGATTGAAATACTTTCATAATCCCTCTTTATTGAGAGAGCTTGTATAAGTAGTTCTCAGACAAGTCTACAACTGTCAACAGAAAGCAGCAAAACCCAAAGAAAAATGATAAATTTATGTGGAAGATGTAGATGACTAGCAAAAGCAAATTTAAGGGTAAGAGGAGACATTCCAAAGGACTAGGTAACATTTTACCAACCTCAATAAGAATTGCTAAATCGACAACAAGGCTTGTGACATATCCAAGTACTAAATTGATGATACTTCTTGCAACAGAGATGAACCAATATCAACATCATCTGCACATTAAATAGCTTATTGAGCATTTGGGAGAAAAGCATGTACCAAGATGCTGTAGAACGTTGTCCATGTACTGAGACCTATGAGTTACTTTTGAAGATGACACATGTACCCTAGAAGCACCGGGGATTCTATAGTGAAACCTATATCAGGCATGGTCCTAGATGGACAATTGCAGAAAGATCTTGCAGTATCGTGCCACATCAATGGAATCCAATCAATGAAAGCTATTTAGCTATACTTAAAATTGAATATACCTCCAGGAAGTTATCTTGACGAAGGTATCTGCATGTAACAGCTTTTCCCAGGAGACAAGCCTTGGTTCCAACTGCACGCTTGACCATCCAGTATCCCTGAATGATGCATAAAATTTAATAAAAGTTGACTACCAACCTATCACAAATATTGTGTCCAAAATCAAATCCTGCATGTCTATAATGGAATGAACTTTCATTGACAAGCAAGCAAATCAAGTATTTTCTTGTTTGACTTGACATCACCAACTTATGAAAAGGAAATCTTGCTACAGACTATAGTCTATAGCAGGCCAGAAAAACATTAATAATTCCTTAAAATGATCATGACAACCACAAAATTCCCATTTCATCAGCTGGATGTCCAAGCAAAGACATTTTTCTAAAATGACTGACAAAATCTTCAGAAGGTGCAGAGGTAACAAGAGAATAAAGAAAATATCAATTAACAACCTCCCGCAAAGGGATGACATAGAGCTATTTTATCAGTAGAGAAATGTAGAATTTAGACCTCCACAATACTTGGAATCAGTTTGAACCTTGCATCCCGGAAAATATCAGATCCATTAGCAAACCTTCCCAGTAAAGAATCCTTCTTTACAGGTCGTTGAGCAGCATAGTACAGAACCAAACTGTAGTTCGGCTTTGCTGGAACCTGCACAATCATACCATAAAGGAGATAGTGCTCCATTGATGATAAGAAGGGAAACATGTCCAGAAAACAAACAATATGCACAGAAAGATGAATAATTTTTTATATTAAAACATAATAACAATTGTTCCGTGAGAAAAAAATCAAGTAAAAGATTATGTTGTGTTATTTTGGGTTTATTTATCTGTGTTACATTGCATTCACCATTTAGGTAGTGGGAACTCCAAGGGTTTGGTGTAAACCCTTGGGGAATGTGTATTTGTGTTTTGGATCAGGTGAAGACCGTAGTTTCCTGTCCTTTACCTCTCCCCACCAACCTTGGTTGGTGTTAATTTACATCGGCCCAGCTACCGAACACTTGATTAACCGCCACAAGATGTCCTAAAGAATATGACCATAATAATTTTGGAACAATGAAGTTCAAGAGAACATGCTTGGGCTTGATTTTAGATTGTCATTATTATTCTTTTTGGAGGATGATAATTGGTTTTTTTGTTCTTTTAGCCTCTTTTAGTTTATAGAACTTTACTATTTCATTTTTTTTAATTTACTGTTTTTTGAGATTTGAGGATTATGTTGATAATTTCTTGAAAGTACAGAACATTGCAGCAATTCAGTCACTATTAAAGTATTTCATGGCCTTTACATTTTTATCCTGGAATTTTCTTTGACAATGATTTATTATTATTTCTTCTTTCTTTATTTTTATTTAGATAGCTTTGCAGATGTATGAACAATTTTAGAAGTGCAGGGTATAACTGCAAATAAAAACAGTTCTGGGTATACCTGCAATATAAAAGGTTTTGGATGTAACTGCAAATATATTTCATTTATAAGAAAAGATTTCCCCAAGAGACTTCTCCCATGTTGAGAGTTGTCTTCAATTTTCATGTTAACTCTACATGGTCATGTATGCTCATACATGTGTACAAGATGAAATTAAGAGGACATAAAAGTCAAACTCCAGGGGCTTTCTGAAATTCCTGATCTCCCCTTTGTCTTCCCTTAAGAGCTGATCCCCAAGTTTCTTCTTCTTCTCTTGCTTCGCTTCTTGCTAGCTTGAAGCTGAGTGCTTCTTCTTCCTTCTTGTTGGCCAAGCTTGTAGCTTCTTGAACACCATCCTTGGAATAAGGGGGCTAAGTCTCCTATTTATAGGAGCTAGAGGCAACAGGGGGTCGGGATGGCAGCTCTCTTTCCTTAAAACCCCACCGATGCATGTTTCTTTCCTTTTCTTTTGGTTTTCTTCTTGGCTAGCCCCTCTTCCCTTTAAAACTCCACCGGTGGGGATTTTTTCTCTTCTTTCCTTCTATCAGATGCATTGATGGGGCCGCACCCTCCTTCCTTTTTTACAACCCCACCAGTGGCATGCACCGCTGGGGATCACTTCTTTTTTCTCTCCTCCTTTCCAAATCAGTGGGGCCGCCCTCTTCTTCCTTTTTTCTTTTTAACTGCACCAGTGACATGATTTATTCACTCTTCTTTCCAAATAAGTGGGGCCACCCTCTTCTACCTTTTTAGAGCCCCACCGGTGACATATGCCAGTAGGGATTTCTTCTCTTTTCTTTCCTCCCTTGGCACAGTGTGTTTTGCACTGGGTCTTCCTTGCCTTGGCCCTGTGGCTTCTGCCCTTGTTGCTCTCCCTCCGTTCTCTTCTTTTGCAGGAAGAGCAACAAGGGGGATGGCAGCTCCCCTTGCCTTTCTTGGAACAAGTGAGATACACTGGTAGAGTTTCTTTCCCCCTTCAGCCTCCTCCTCTTGTGCACCCTTCTTTCTTGCCTTTTTCTAAACCTCACCGGTGCATGAGGATTTCTTTCCCCCTTCAGCTTCCTCCTCTTCGGTGCCTCTTTGTTGCCTATTTTAAAACTTCACACCTGTTTCATGCACTGGTGAGAATTTTCTTCTCCCCTCTCTTGTTATAAGTGCATCAATGTGCACTGCTGAGAATTTTCTTCTCCCCTCTCTTGTTATCAAGTGCATCAATGGGTCATCCCACCACAGGCATGACTAGTGGGGACTAAAATAGGTAAGTGTGGGGGGGTGGGGGGGGGGGTGCTTTCCTCTTTCTGTTTATGAATCCCATCGGTGTCATGCACTTGTGGGGAATTTCCATTTGGAAGAGGAGAGGGAGGCTGGCTTACCCCTTCTTTGAATCCCACCTGTGTCACACACCAGTGGGGACTAGGAATTCCCACCGGTGAGGATTCCTATTAGGAAAGGAAAGGGGTCAGAGGGAGAGTCATTCCTAGTAATAATGGACTAGAAAGGGGGGTGGGGGTGACCCTTTCCCTTTTAATCCACACCAGGTTCAAATCCTAGGGAGTTGACTGCTACCCCCCCCCCCCCTTCTTCTTTTCTCCCTCTCTTTCCTTTCTCTGTAAATAGGGCTCCCCCCTCTTCTTTTTCTTATTACTCTAACCCATGAAGCAGTGGATGACGGGGCCTAATTGGGGTGCTTACAGGGAGCTTTGGCCGGCTGAAAGGGGTGCTCTTGGACAGTTTGACAGGGCACTGCTTATTAAGATTTTTCTTCTTCTTTAAACCTTTTAGATACTGCAGCCCCCCATGGCCTATGACTGTGCATGAGTTTATGGCCCTTTTCTTTGTTGAAATCGATGTGTTTTATAGAGGAAAAATCTATGGGATTCAACACAACTGCAGTTTTATATTCACTTCAGGTCTGTTGCCATTTCCCCTTCAGATTACTCTTTTTCCCTTGCCAACTAAACCTAAATGTATAGGTTCATAATCTGCTCTGGTCATGAAGGATTCACAGAGGTTGAACCATTCTCTAACATGAATGCTGTTTACCTACCATGCTTCTTCAGATTTGTCTGGCAAGTTAATGTTTGAACCATGAAAAAGCAAGCTGTTCTATGGGGTTATTTCATTTAAAATAGCACCATTTATAAGCTTCTTCTAGCTATAAATGGCTTGTACAATATATACAACACATGGAGATATATGATAATATCAGACTATAATATCAAGACTGCTTTCAAATTTGTATGTACAGAATTCATGTATAGATTAACGTTAACCTAAGACTAACGGAAACAGTTGATAAGAAGCAATGCCAAAAAGTTATCACAAAAGTTTACCACATATACCTGTAAATTTATGACAGAATGAATGGAAGCTTCTTTCCAGCTTCTGACTGAAATACAAAAAGTCTTGTTAGTTTCTGGCTTCATTTTGTGTTGCAAGCAAAGGGGGAAGGCAAAAAAAAAGCAAGGAATGAAAAATACCTACTTTAAATGGTATTCCATATGCCAATTTCCTTTTAAAAAGTAGTAGCATGTTTCTGTAGCAACATTGAGATCTTACACATGACAGAGAAACATCTATTATTTGCAAGGTACATGAAGACCTGCGTGCTTCAACAATCAAGATATGGAGATATAATGGCAACCTACCATCAGCTAAAACATGCATAGTTGTTTTTCTGATTGATAGCACAACAAACTCCGTGGGTTATAATGTATGACTTCACTGTCCTTTGGATAAAACCAGATAGGCTGATTAAACCAATACTTGTGAAGTGGTCTACCTCAGCCGTAAGCTAGTATTTGAACCAGCAAATTAATGGTTGTGTGGACTTTTAAGTATTCAAAACATTTTATATTTGCACCTCTATTAATAATTATTTGCTCTAGTGTGGACGACGCTGTCGGACGCGGAAAAAATATATATAGGTGGAAATATTTGATTAGGTTTCGATTGATTCATTTTTATTTCTTTTGCAGGGCGTGCCAGCCTGTCGAACAGACAGAATTTGAAATCCGTGCAATGCGGAGAGAAGTTTTATGTCCAAAGAATGGACAAGTGCGCCAATTTTGTTTTGAACTTATTTGTTCCGCGATTTTATTTATCAGGCGATTAGGGTAGCGTGTGCTGGACCCCTTCTCCATCGACAAGAATCGATGTTTATTTACATCGGATTAAAAGCCTTTGATGTTGATTTACATCAATTTTAACCCGAACCATGGATGGCAAAATCGGCCGACTCGGAGCGGAATCGATCCATGGTGACCCGACTTGGGGGGGGGGGGACACCAACCCACCCATGGGACTAGGTGGAATCGGGGGTGGATCGATCAGAATTGAGTGGAGTCGGCCGACTCAACCTGACTCCGGCCGATCCACGCCGACTCCACTCGCTCCTGGCCGATTCCACGCGAAGCGGAGCCATGTCGAATGACTCCAGGCGGATCCGGCCCGATTCCGCGGATCCCTCCTTAAGGAGGGATCGAGAGTCACGAGACTCCCGAACTCCCCCCCCCCCCCCCCCCCCCCCCCCCCCCCCCCCCCCCAAGTCCTAGCCTCCCAGCCCCCTGCCCCCCCCCCTCCAGAGGTCCCCTCCCTCGATGTTGTCGCCGGAGCTCCGAGGAGGCTTGCCGCCGGCCACGCTGCACGCCGCCGCCGCCGCTGCTTCCTTCTTCCTCTCTCTTTTTGTTCTCTTCTCTCTCTTCCTTCTGTGCAAGGTGAGTTTTTTTTTAATTTTTTTTTAAATCTGAAAATATAGGAAATGTTGAATATGCTATAGATCTATAGATAAATAGCATTGATAAGATGTTTATGACCCTCATTCTCCAAAATCCCCAAATTGAACCCTAATTAGGGTTTGAAAATTAGGAATTTTGTGTCCATGAATGCAACTAATGTGCAATTGAGTGTCCAATACAATCATTTAGTTGATTAGAGTTTGTTGGTAGACTTAATTGTATTACGTGGTCCATTTTCCCAAAATCCCCAAATGACCTAATTAGGTTAAAAAATTAGAAATTTTGGGTCATTAATATAATTAATGTGCAATTGAGTGTCCAATGTAGTCATTTGAGTTGATTAGAGTTTGTTTTTTAGATTCAATTACATTGCATGACCCATTTTCCCCACAATTCCCAAATTGAACCCTAATTAGGGTTTAAAAATTAGGATTTTGTGTAATTAACGTGCAATTCAATTGCATTCTTACACAGGAATATGGCACATCAAGACCATGAAGAGCAAGAGGTGGAGCAAGCCATTGATCCTGGTTGGGCTCATGGTACTCTCCTGATGTACGACAGAAAAAAGTGAAATGTAATTGGTGTTCAAAGGAGATGTTTGGAGGCATATATCGCCTTAAACAACATATTGCTGGGATTTCAGGAAATGTTGCAAAATGCCCATCATGTCCACTTGAAGTTAGGAATGAAATGAAAGCATACATGAAGGGGAAAAAAACTGAAAAATTATTGACAACTTAGCAGCAACAACAACTTCAAGATGAGATTTCTGGGCAACAGATTCGTAGAGATTATAGTTTATCAATCAATATGGATGATGATGAAGATGATGATGATGATGATGATCCTGATCCTGAGTTCACTGCAGCTGCACGTGCTAGTCGGTGTTCTTATGCGGAGGAAGATGATAGACAAAGGGGCTTGGGGACATTGGAGTCACATTTGTCTAGAGATGACTCTAGGAGATCTCTTCCTAGGAGCATATCAGTTCGTAGGGCTGCCAGTGCATTAGGGTGTGGAGGTAGACTTTCAGATGTTCATGCTCCTACACAGGGTCCTATGGATACATATTTGTATAGATCAAGGTCTGTAAAGCAACCAAGAATCAAGCAGGCATTGAAAAGAGTGAAAGCCACTGCAAAGGCAGCAAAGGGAGCAATCAAAGGTATTGTGAAATGGTTTTTACATGCAGGCGTGCCGGCAAATACGGCAAAGAGCCCATATTTCCAGAGTATGTTGGATGCAATTGCAGAAGCTGGGCTTGGTCTTAAGGCTCCCACACGGAAGTACATTTATGATGCTAGGCTTGATGAGGAGTATGATGAGTTGAAAGAATGGGAATGGCTTCAAAATGTTTGGAAAGAACGTGGTTGCACCATTATGTGTGATGGTTGGATAGGGACCACAAGGAAATCTATGATTAATTTCCTAGTTTATTGCTGTGAGGGTACTATTTTTCTTAAATCTGTTGATGCCTCTAACAACATCAAGAATGTAGATTACTTGTTTAGACTAATGGATGAGGTTGTGGAGGAAGTGGGTGAAGAAAATGTTGTACAAGTTGTGACTGACAATGAAGCGAGCTACAAGGCTGCTGGTAGATTGTTGATGAAAAAGAGAACATCTCTATTGGGTTCCTTATACAAACATTGTTTGATTTGATGATGGAGGACATAGGCAAAGATGCACATATTCATGGCCTCATTGATGCTCAAATGATCACTTCATTTATTTCTAGTCACAATAGAATTTTGAATATGATGAGGCAATACACAGATGGACGAGATCTTCTTCGTGCTGGTCCCACTCGATTTGCATCAAATTTTATTTCTTTGGAGAGCCTCATGAAATATAGGCATCAATTGGGCCAATTGATTAATTCTGAGCAATTTTTGCAACATGTAAACACTCTTAGGGCTGAAAGTAAAGATGTTGCTCTCCAAGTACAAGATTTGATTAGCAATGTACGATTTTGGGAGAGGATTTCCTACTACCTCAAAGTAATAAAGCCTCTAGTACTTATTCTTAGAATGGTTGATGGTGATAATAAAAATGATATGGGATATTTGTACAAGGCAATGGACAGAGTAAAGAAAAATTTGAGGGAAAGGATTCCCAAAGCATACAGAAAATGGTGGGCCATCATAGACAAGAGATGGGAGATGACTCTCCACCATGATCTTCATGTTGCAGGTAATTTATTAAATCTAATTAATTCCTGAATTTTTATCATACCATGCTGAAAATTCTTATCATATGCAGGGTATTTTTTCAACTCTACATTTCAATACAAAGATAATGTGCATAATGATGGAGAAGTGATGAGAGGCACCATGAATGTCATCACTCGCCTTGCAAGGACAATGAATGAGAGATTAGATGCAATGGCAGAGGTAGGATAGAATGTTTTCTTTTGCATATGTATGCATGTTTCATTTTGCAAGGGTCATTTGACATATGTTATATCTTCCATTTTGTAGGTGGAGAGGTATAAGATGAAACTTGGGATATATGGAGGATATGACATGAGACGTGCAGCTCAAAGACTCACTCCAGATTATTTTACATGAGAATTATTTGTCAAAAATCGTAAATTATCACATTTAGGAATTCACCATTATAAACTGATTAATGTTCACTTCTTTTATTGCAATAGCTGAATGGTGGATTCAAGTAAATTACCAGCAAGCTAGCACAAATCCTTTAACGTATGTTGCAGTGACAGTGTTAAGTCAAACCACTTCTTCTAGCCAATGTGAAAGAAATTGGAGTACATTCAGCCTCATTCACACGAAAATCCACAATAGGCTGGGTGTGGATAGGCTAGAGAAGTTGGTTTATTGCCACTATAATATGTGTTTAAGGGTGAAGCAAAAAGAAGAAAGGCAAAAGTTAAAAAGGCAGAGATTCATGCAGCTAGCTGGTAGACTATTTGAGGAGGTAACCTGAGATAGATGTGGATGATTTGCTAAATGAAGAACACCCTTTACATGTTTGGGTGGAGACGAGAGCTGAGGGAGAGATACCTGAGCTTCATCCTGATGATTGCCTGGTTCAGGCATGTACAGAAGATGTAGAATTAGAAGAACATGTACCCAAATATGCGTCTGTTCCTGAGAGAGGTCAAAGGCCCGAATTAAGAAGATCTGCCACTGTACAAGATATTAGACTTTCTTCATCTCAGCCAGAATTCAGAAGATCTACCTCTCAATTGGACCCTAAAAGAAAGAAAGACAAAGGCAAGAAAAAAGCAAAGTCCAACAAGGAAAGAAGAACAGAAGAACCAAGAAGAAAATCACAAGAAGGTACAGAGGACTCTCCTAAGGAGAGTCAAGAGACACATATTGGAGAGCCATTTTCTGAGGCTCCACCTCTACTAGCTCACTTGGCTAGATTATATGAGGCAGAGCAAAAGCATTATCAACGTCGAAAAAGATGCTTAAGAAAGGGAACACAGTTGGGAGTGATGACTCCACTCAATCACCTGATGATGGTGATGATGATGATGGTGCTGCTGCAGGTACTGGAGCCACAAGAGGTTATGAGCTTAGGGGTATCCTTTCAGGATATGAGGATTATTCAGTACCACCCCATCAACAACAAGGAAGCCAAGGGGAAGCACAAGAACAACATGGGGAATATGAAGGCCAACAAAGGCAAGCAGGGCATGATTGGGGATATGGGCCTTCTTATCCACCCTTTTAAGTCTCCCAAAATTGCCATATTCAGATATCAGCTCTAGTAGTGGGACAAGTTACTTGGGCAATATTCAAACTACTAGGTATGGTAGTTTCTTCACTCTAGGACAATCAGGAGAAAGTTCAAGCCAACAAGCAACGACACTTCGAGGCATCCAAAGAGGATTCCAAGACATTGCCAATTCTTTATTTGGCTTTGGATATACCCAGTATGGAGGACATGAGTATGGGCCACCTATTCAGTCTCAAGAGGTGGAGGATGAGGGTTCAGAAATGTCAAATTGACAAGGTATTTTTATTTATTTCATGTTATCAACTTGTACATATATCTATTTTTCCAATGTATGAACATAATCATTATGTCTTTTATCATTGTTATTGTTTTTTATGATACATGAACATGATAAGATTTGAATTTCATTATGTTTGTGTTCAATGAATGTTGTATGGTTTTCATAATTTTCTGCAATTTGTACTGGTTTTTCAGAATTTTTTCTGATTTTCCTGATTTTTCCCTAATTTTTTTATAATTTTTTTAACATTTGTTAACCTGGCCGATCCTGGATCGGCCAGACTCCATTGGAGTCGGGCGGATCCGCGGATCCGACCTGACTAGGGTCGAGATCGGTTGGGTCCGACCCAGCCACCCGACCGACTATGCCATCCATGACCCGAACACCATTGATAGTAAAAGCCGAGGTTTACATTTTTTAGAAAATAATAACACAGTATTTTAATTTTATCGGACGAAATAGATTTGTCTTGAAAAGAGCATGGACTCAATTTGTGAGTTTAGTCATGCAATTTGAGGAATGAGTGGGCGTAAACACGAGGATTTATTTGATGTTCAGATATGTTGTGTATTTGAGCAGAGCTTCTGCATGGGCAGAATTCCGCGCAAACACACACGAACATATATTTGATGGACATATGGTCGTACTATTTTGGAGCAGAGTCTCCGTATGGACAGAATCTCCCCATAAAATATGCACATATGAACACACATATTTTGTGAACATATGAGTATGCTTTAGGACAGAACCTCCGCTTGGGTAGTCTCCTTTAAAAGACATACACATATGAGCACAAAGATTTACCCTTCATGGAGTCTCGCTCAACATGAGGGAAATAACATAGATGTGTTTAAATGTTTATATCCATGGAGACTAACTCGACATGGAAACATTTAGAATACAAGAACATTGATATTTAGATATCTTATGCCCATGGAGACTAACTCAACATGGAAGACATCTAAACATCGGAGCACATGAACATGTTTAAATATTTTGCTCGACATAGAAAATATTTAAACAACGGAGCACACGAGCACCATTATTTTGATTTTATCTCCACAGAGACTAACTCGATTTGGAGATATGAACATATATTTGAATTTTAAAAATCTCCCCATGGAGACTAACTCGACATGGAGGGGGTTTACAAAGATTTCGTGGTCGGAGGGGCAACGACCCTTTTGCTTGCCGGAGGCGAGTACCTTTACGCCGAGCACGAGCAGAGTCTTCCCTTACAAGTTTCTTCGACCCTTCCAAATTTCAGAAAAAGGTCCCCTTGCCTTTGGGCTACATGGGGTATTTATAGGGGTTTTGCCCCTTTACATGAGAGAAAGGTAATCGATAGGGGAGTCCCATCGATTAAGGAGTTCTTCCTTAACCGATGGGGGAGTCCCATCGGTTAAAGGGCTCATCCTTAACCGATGGGAGAGTCCTGGCTAATTTTGCCTAGGTGACCCTAGGCGAGTTCAGGTCGATTCCAGACTTCCAATATCCCCTTATTTGCCAATTCCAAGATCCTTTATTTACCTAAATATCATTTAAGTATGAACTTAAGGTATTACATGTAAATAAGGAAGTACCCCCCATTTGAATCAAATAAAAATATAAAAAAAATCATCTCTTACTAATAAAAAGTCAACTCTCCCATCTAAGAAGAAAATCGTGATTTTGGTAATTCTATGAAAATGTCGACTTTCTAATCTCTCATAATTTGATCTAATTAAAAATACTTATAATTCAAATAAGCCATATGAAATAAATACACAGTTCAGTGATATAAGTTAAATGTACATGTAACTTCTCCAAGGGACGCACTCCTACGAACAGTACTTAGTCAACTATCAGTAGGAGAGTGAGTCTTTTGGAGAACTCAAGTGTACATTTAAATTTTTTGAATTCTATTTAGTTTATCTGAATTATGAAATTTTTAGTTAGGTCAAATTATGAAGGATTAAAAAATCGCCACTTTGATGGAATTATTAAAATCATAATTTTCTTCTTAGATGGGAGAGTTCACTTTTTATTAGAAGAGATATGTATTTTTGATATTTTTATTGGATTCAAATGGGGGGGGGGGGATACTTCCTCTTAAGTAATTGTATATAACATTTACTTAAATGATATTCAAGTAAATAAAGTATGAGTTCCCATCCTAATCCCGATTCGGCATATATATATTTATATATTATATGTAATACATGATTTAACATATTTGATGAAATATACTAGTTTTATGCACCTGTTTAGGTGATATTTATAGATAATTCATATTTTTTAGATACATATATTATTTTAATAATACATTGTCTCAGTTGCCTAGGCCATTGCCTAAGCCTTTGAGGCTGAGGCGACCCCTCAGTCGCCTCGGTCGCCTCACGCCTCTGACTACATAGGTTCGACTAATCCTTTGGGGGGGGGGTCATCCAACTTGGACTGATTAATCCTTTTTAAAACATTAGTTTCAACATTGAGATTTTCTAAGTCCACGAGATATGTCATAATTGATCATGAATTTTCTCTGAGTCAAGCGACTAAGTACAAGCATGTCGAAAATCGATTATAAATTTTTCTATGATGGTAACTTAAATAAATTTTGTTTGAATCAAGGAATCAAAACTCGGCCGGCTCGGGATCGGATCGCCCGAGTCGGCTCGGTTTTCGCCCTGCCGATCCAAGCCGGGGTAACCCAGCCTGTCCGTGCGCGTGGATCGTCCGGCTCGGCTGGGCTCGGCGGGATCGCCGAGCCCGGCCCGATCCGCCGCGGACGGGCCGGACCGGGGCGATCCGCCTGTCAACGGCTAGTTTTGAACTAGCCGTTTTCTAGCCGTTGGGGGGCGCTCCCCAACGGCCAGAAACGGCTCTTTGGAGCCTTTGGAGGCCTTGGGGGTTTATATAAGGCCCCCAATATGCTCTAAACTCAAGTGTTGAGTTCTCCTCCCCCCCTCTCAATATTTTGGGCATTCTCTCTCTCTCTCGGGCGCTATTTTGCACTATTTGGGAGGCGATCTCATCTTTCACGCTCTTGAGCTTCGTCTTCGACTCTTCGGGCTCTCTCACACACACTCTCGGCCCGAACTCTTCGCTGCGATTCATCTCCATCTCTCTCAGCCGCAAAAAAAAACCTTATGTCCACACAATATAATGTGCGATTCCAATAAATATAATTATATTACTTTTCCTCAATACCAATGATGTATTATGTCCTATTTTTTCATGTATTTCAGTTCATAAATACAATGTCATATATTTCCTATTTTTCATTTTTTCTAATTTGTTTTCAATTTTTTTAAGGGGGGCGATCCAGCCCTCTTTACCTCGGCCGGTAGGACCGGTTTGGGGCCGGCCGATCCGATCCCGATCCCCGGGTTCTTGAACCTTGGTTTGAATGTATGAAATGACCGTCACTTTGATCGTTACATTACACATATATATTCATTCTTTTAGTTGAATAAAGTCTTTGATAGCCTAATATGATATATCATTTTAGTCTGAATAAAATAATTATTTATCATTTAATTCAAACCATTTGATCTCAAAAGGTATGATCTAACATCTTAAATGCAAATCTTATAAGATCAACTTCTTTTAAGCATTGACCCATTTATTGAGGAATACTTGTCAATATATTTTCCATAGAAAATCTTATTTGTCAGATAGGTGCCATCTTTTCACAAAAAGACAAACAATGACGAGATGTACAAGAGAAGTCTCCATACCATACACGTACTCTCAGATATCTCGATCTTCATGGCTATGGCCACCATTTCATTTTGTACACTCAGGAACATAAGAAGGATATAAGCTTACATACAATATATTTATCCTGAAGATTTGTCTTACCAACTACAGAAGACTTAAATCTTTTATCAAATATTTGTGTCTTATTTGTCAGATCTCGAACACTACACCTACTAGGCAAAATGGAAAGTCTCAGACCTACCCAAGTAGGCAATAGACATTGCATCAATTCAGACATATGCACAACGACTATCTTCATGCTCCAATAGTCATCAAGTTCTCAAGCATCTATTTATATGACTAGAACCTTCAAGATCAAATGAATGAACTACGTATGAATCAATACAAGAAAACCACGACAAGCAATGCATAACGAGCTTCCAATCTAAAGAAGAATGAGTGTTCCTTCGACTCCTTCAAGTCTTCTGACCTTGAGAAAGTTCTAACCTCTCCTCAACAAGCTTCCGCATGATCATCATCGAGGAAGAAAGCAGCTTGGCCTTTAAGCTTCATCATCATCCTTTGCCAAGCAATCAACCAACGAGTCAACGACATCAAGCTTTTGATTCTTTCTAAGTTATTTTGGCTTTAAGCATCTTGTTGCCATTTCGTCCTATAAGAGAGAGTTTTTCTTGGCTATGCTTCTTTGAGAAGTGTGGGCCTTGCGTGCCTATTAGTCCCCCTTCGTTAAGGGAAGACCTGATAGTTGAGGGTTTTAGGTAGTTGTTCCCCTCGTATGTACACTAGAGCGAAAACATCAATTTGCATTTGTTTTATTTTAAAGAATCATAAATTAATAGCAATTTTCAAACACCAAAGTGAAGTGAAAATTTCCTTGAATGGAGTTCCCATAAGTGATGATTCTTCACCTGGACAATGCATTTTGAATGCAGTGCAACCTGATTTATGACATTGTCAGCCTTAAGCCAGTCAACTGCAATAAGTTTCAAGAGGGGGTTACCTCCCATAACCTGAAAAAACACAGCATATATCAGGATCTTGAAGAATTTTTGACATATGAACTAAAAAAAGAATCACGTAATTCACTTTCATAGTGACACAGAGTTAGAAACTTGAGCTACGACTGAGGAGGTGATGCTGAGGAGCCAGATAGGAGGAGAGGGCTGTTCTATAGGGCTCAGTCGAGCACCAGATAGGCAGATAGTAGGAAAGGAATATCCTGAGGAAAGGACTGCAATAGAATTCTGCAATGGTGATGTGCAAGGTTTGCTGAACCAGAACTAGTTCCTGGACTGGCAGGGGCCAGTTCCATGAAAGGCGGAATCATACAATTGCAATTGGGATCTGTTTGGGACCAGCCGATTCCTGGTCAAATTGCCATTCCAGGTTTTTTTTTTTTGGAAAGTGGGTAGTACCACAATGAATTGCCATTCCAGGGGTTGAGGCGTTGAGCAACCTGGATCAGCTAACTTCTGGTTTAATGGGCTGAGTTGGTCACTTGGTCCAGATCGGACAGGATCACCCAATCCAGCTGATGCATTTTTTTGTCATTAGAATAAATACATGAAATATTTATTGAATTTGAAAGAAATTGTATTAAGAAGTAATCTATACAGTGCTGGAGATGCATCCATTTGCATCAAAGGCCCCAAATATGTAACAACTTTAGAATAAAATGATTGATGCAATTTTAGTTAATTAAAAATTTTCTGTTCATAACATATTTATAATTATATTATATTATTTCGAATTAACATTTAATATTAATTATTAATAATTAGTATTAATAAATTAAATAATAGTGATAAGAGATATCTAATGTTTTATTATTTCTTATTTTATATTGACTTGTATTTATTCTTATTATATATTGTATTATTATTTTTCATTTCAAGTTCGGTTAAGTTAGTGTATATGCATTATTTAACAGTTTATTTATTATTATTATATCATACTTAGTAATACTACACATACATATTATACTATTAAATTGTCCACACTACAATCCATCTCCCCAAGGAAAGGGGGATTTTAATGAATAACAAAAGCCCCTTTCTCCCTCCACCCCTTCCCCATGCAGCCCAAAGGGAGAAGGGGGAAAGGGGTGGGCCCAGATAGGAAAGTGGATGACTGGATGGGGAGGTTCCCAGCCCCTCCCCCATTTTACCTTGCCATTCTTCTCCCCTTCCCTCCCGCATACCTTCTGCACGCATGGGAGGCGGGGAGGGGGGGCATGGGTAAGGGAAAAGGTGGAGAGGGTTCACATAGGGAAGGGAAAAAGGGGTTTTCTTCTCTCTTTATTCTTGTTTCACAACCTCTTTTTTCTGTTCTTTTATTATTATTTCTGATTTTTAGTTTTTTAAATTCTTGTGCCAGATCAGACTATCTGGATGGGATCGGGATCAGCCCAGGGCGATTCCTGGGCCAATCTGATAGATCTTTCCATGGCCAGTTCAGACATGGTCCCTAATCCAAATGCTAGTTCTTGGTTCCTGCTGGTTCCATCTGGCTGGTTCTAGTGCAGTTAGGCTGACTTCACATCCATGACGGTTTGGAGTTCCCATTTTAACTGGGGACTGCAGTGTGAATGAACTGAATAGTCCCATAGTGAAAAGGGAGAAAAGTTATGAGGCAATACATGTGGACATGGACCTTAATTTGTGAGGCATCATCTTTTTGAGGACCAAACCATGTGCCTAGACTTGAAGTAAGCAGTACCTTGCAAGAGTTGCATTGATGTTCTGGTATCAAAGCAGGACATCAACATTCAACAGCACAATATGAGCTAGTTAAGGCCAGAGATGAAATGATAACTGATAATTTCGTAACTGTCCCAATTCTTAACATGTTTGACAGTTATAGGACATGGTAGCTAAAACTAAAAACTTAATGCCAATGGTTATAGATGGCATATTTGTAGGTATATGAGGAGGGTTCTTGGTGAATGGTGGGAAAGTAAGAATGGCGTGACAACTCCAAAGCTACATGATTCAACCACTGATTTCAATTTTCACTATTAATCTGTCAAGAGTCCACAAATTTACAAATATATATTGAGTTGGTTGTCCTAAAGTATGCCTCAAATTCATGATGCACAGTTCCATGGTGATAATTATGGTTCTCTGTTCTTGATATGGTCAAGGTCACATGAGGCCTGGTAACTGGTCCTGTCACTAAGTTCAGATGTGATATTCTATTAATGTGGAAACCTGTAATAAAATTTCTCTAAGTGCTTGAAAATTAATTGCATATGAAGACAGTTGTTACATTTCATCAGGAAGAATCCATGTTAAGAAGGTTAAAAGATGATTTGTAAATAAAGAATGCTCATCCATCTGGCAAATTCATTAGACTGATTCTCCCCTTTTATGATTTCTGTGAAGTAATTTCCTAAGGTATTATATATATATAACATAATTATATATTATTTATTTATAATTTTATAAAATATAAAATTATTATTTTGGATATATATATATATATATATATATATATATATATAAGGAAGCTATGCTTCGGATAATTCAAATTAAAGCAATTTGTTGTCTGATTTTTTAAATATCTGTTAACCAAGTGTAATCAACCTTTCCATAAATTCCAGAAAAAACATCAAGTTCATCTTTTTTAGTCTGTCCAATGTAATGTGTTAAAGGGCAAAAGTAAATAAGGACTCGAAGTATCTAAGACAGCGAGTATACAGGTTTACATGTAGGCATAGTATTTGGATTTAGATGTTTCAAGTGATGGACATATGAATATGTCTGTTCAATTTCACCATAATTTCTGACTGTGAATAAAAAAATGACATCCTGCAATAAGAACTGACTGCTGCATATAATCTGGTTCTTTTGTTCTCTGAGAATTATGAACATATCAAAGTTAATTTGACATGTCTTAAGAATGTAGATATACTAACCTTGGAGTAATCACTCAGGTAGGTCTTTCCTCTTATCATAAATCCTTGCCCACCTGGAGCAGCCCAACAGTTTGTGTCACTTTCATTTTTTTCTTTGTGCAATGAGCCATTGAACTGTTCTAGATCAATTGTTATTGGAGAGGTACCGCAATCGAGTTCATCATTTTCAGCTGAGGCTGCATCAACACAGAATATACTGTCTCTGATCATTTCTTCCAAATACTGAATATTAAAAACAACAAAAAGTGAAGTTATCAACTCATGGTCAGCTAAATAGTAGATTTTGCCTCCTGAGGTTGGTTAGAAGTTAGAGTAACGTGCAACATTTTTCTTGGACAACAAGCACATACTGAAGACCCATCACTTCATTATTATCAAGGAAAACCCTTCTGTTGATCTTCTGAATTATCTTTTCCTCGTGTGAGACCGTGTCAAGTTTTATTTCACAGTTGGGAATTGTAAAGAGGAGAAGGGTAGTTTGGTCCTCTTATTATTTGTTATTTCTGGTCTATTAGGTCTGCGCTCTGGGTAGTCATTAGCTAGGGGAATTTCTGTCATGGTCTGTAAGGAGGCAGTTGCCCTAAGCTTTATATATATATATATATATATATATATTCTCAACCACCGCACCCCTGGTTTGGTTCTGTCGGTGCCTTCTTCTCTTCTTCTTCCTCCTGTTCTCCAGCATCCTGGTTGTAACATGGTATTAGAGCCAGAGGTCAGGGCCCATTCTGGTGCATGGTTTGCCGTGGCGGAGTGAATCGGTCCGATTCGGGCAAATCGGATCGAATCATGGGAATCCCGATTCTCCCTCACATGAGAATCGGACAGATTCCCATCGATTCCCATGTGAATCAGCCCGATTCTCCTAAATCAGAGTGGATAAAAAAAACGATTCGCGCCCGAATCGGCAATGCGCGAACCTGTTCTGGTGTTTTGCCTCCTCCCTGTTCAATTCCACGGCCATCTTGGTAGTGAGAGGGAGTGTTAAAAGAGAGCCATATAGGCATTAATCCCATGTCGGATATCAAGGTGGAGATCCTGTGTCCTAGGTCTTAGAACCTCAAAACCTAGGTTTTGTGGGTTTCTACATGGTATCAGAGCCAAAGGAGATCTGAAACAGGGGCAGAAGCATCACTGAGTTTCTTTCTGCCCTAGGGTTTTTCCCTAGCCCAAACTGGCAATGGTCATCTCCTGAAGGTATCTTCATCGCACAGCCCTTTCTGGCCTGAGAAAAGGTCTACCGTCTACGGCCCTTTCTTATCTCCATCTGGTAGGGATCGCACCATTTCTCTCCATCTTTTTCCCTTTCTGTTGAGCTGTAGAAACCTGCCCTTGTGGAGACAGCCACTGCCTGTCTCCTAGGTTTTTCAAGTTCACAGTTGGCTACATTAGGAAGAGGGGAGATTCTCATGGCCAAAAAGCAAACCCCGTTAATCTCCAAGTCTACATCCCCAGATGCTGAGGAGGTTTCTGCAGAAAAAAAATGTGTTGATGTCTGGCTCTGTGTCAGGTTATGAACACCATGCTTTGCAGATTACTACGATCAAGTTGAATAAACACAATTATGTTGAATGGTTAGCGGCAGCCAAGATGTACCTTGGAGCAAAGCGGAAGTCTGGCTATGTCAATGGTAAAATTGAGAAACCAAGTGAGGACAGTGTTGAGTCTGAAGATTGGGTTGAACAGAATAGTGTTGTGATGACTTGGTTAGTCAACTCTGTTGAAGATGCTCAGAGGAAACTAATTATGCGTAAGGAGATGGCTAGAGACATATGGGTGTTCTTAGAAAAGATGTATGGAGAAAAAAAGAATGTTGTTAGGGTCTATCGGTTGGAGAATGCTCTGTATGGGGCAAAGCAAGGTACACTTTATGTTACGGATTATTCACTACCCTACAAACACTGGGGGATGAACTCGACTACTATGATGCTGATTAATGGGATACCCCGACTGATCACAAAGGCACTTGAAGTTCATTCAGAAGGGGAGAGTTCTGAAGTTCCTTGGTGGTTTAAACCCGGAGTGGGAACCACTCTGGGGATGGATTCCCAATGAAACTAGTGCTCTATCTCTAGATGAGGTATATCAAAGGGTGCTGGTTGAAGAGAATGGAAGGGACTCAAGGGAGGCTATGCTGGTAGACATTCAAACAGCAGGTGGGCATGTTCTTCATGACCACTATGCTGGTAGACATTCAAACAGCAGGTGGGCATGTTCTTCATGACCATTCTGCTTTGACAAGCAATGCTTCTAAGTCTAAGAAGGGTAGTGGTAATAGTCAAGATGATGACGGGAAAGCAAGCAAGAGGTGTGGTCACTACGGCAGATCTAACCACCTTGTGGATGACTGCTGGGAGCTCTATCCTGATAAGAAGACTCAAGTTCTGCGGTAAGAAGGGCAGCAAGCAAGCCAACAGAAATGCAGCAACAGTTCAGACTTCTTCTCAGGATGTTGGATCTTCCAATGTTCAAGTACCTAGTAGCATAAAGGGCCTATCCTCAACTAATATTGCTACTCTACAAATGATTCTTTCTCAGCTGGACGCCTATGCTCTTGCTTCCACTTCCTTGGGTAAGTTCAGTGTTAAGGGAGCTGCACTTAGTGCTACATCTCAATCAATAGATACATCTTGGATCATTGATTCTGGAGCTACTGATCATATGACCGGTAACCCTAGTCTCTTCTCTAACTATTCTCTTTCTTCTGGCCAAGAAAAGGTGATGGTAGCTGATGGTACTTGTGGGGACGCGGAAAAGGATGGACGCGGGGGTCCCATACTTTTTATGGGGTGTACATATATTGTCCGTTTTATAGGAAAAATATATGGATGCATGTATATCTATGCATAGGCGTGCCAGACTGTTTAAGAAAACAGACAAAATTTGATAGTTATGAGGTGCATCGGGTATAGACCCTAAGCCCTCGAGCATTTGCATATATATATATATATATATATATATATATATATATATTATATATATATTATTCCGCATGCATCCGTTTTATCAGGCGATTGGGGTGGTTGTGTACTGGACCATTCCCCACCGACCGGAGTCGGTGTTTATTTACATCGAGTGAAAACTCGAAGACCTTTGATCCGATACGTTTGTTAAAAGACCTTGCCGATATTAAGAGGTTATGAGGGGTATTTCGGACATCCACAATTATCCTCAAACACTTTTATTACATTTGCATTCACGTCCTTAATGGGGTATATGTGCCTCCATTAAGCGTTTTACAAAGATAAGCATGCCTTCACATACGTGTATTTTGAAACACGAAAGGACTTATTTACAAAAGGGCGTGGCTAATATATATAGACATGCAGTGCCTTGTCCTTCCGCCCACCGTCTTTTTCACCAGAGCACGAGCAGAGTACGAGGACGATGACGAACGAGAAGACGACCAAAAGTATCTTCCTCTCTTCTCCCTCTTCTCCCTTTGTGTATGAGAGTTCAGGGACTTTTCTCCCGGATCCGATCGGAAGAAGCTCTCCAGATCTCTTTCTTCATGGCCCTTACCCCCTATTTATAGGGGTTTTCAAGGGGCAAGGGGTGCTGCAGCGCCGGGGGGGGGGGGGGGGGGGGTGGTGGTGTTCTGCACGGGAACACCCCCGCAGGGGGTGTCCGTGCAAGGAGACAGCCCCGCGGGGGGTGTTCTGTGCCGAAACACCCCCGCTGGGGGTGTCCGCGCGGAAGCACACCCTCGTAGGGGGTGTTCTGTGCGCTAGAACACCCCCGCCGGGGCATGGAAGGCAGGATCGGAATCGGGATCGGGATCGACCAGGCTCGATCCGATCCTGGATCGGATCGGATCGCAAGATCCCATGGATCCAAGGGAAGTCTGGTCGATCCTGGATCGGCCAATTTATAAAATGTTTTTTTGGGAAAAAATTCAGGAAAATTCAGAAAAAACAGCAAAAATGAGGGAAAATCTGATAAATTGAAAGAACTAATATTTGCATAAAAAACCAATCATACATGCATTCATAATATATGAAACATAAGATTTGTGTATTATTACTACTATAATAATACAAGAAAAGTATAAAATATTAAAGACAGTGTATTATTGACCTGAATACCATTTAAGTAAATGTTAAAATTGTAGTTTCATTTATTTAAGATATTACATGTAAATAAGGAAATATCCCCCATTTGAATCCAATAAAAATATCAAAAAAATCACATCTCTTACTAATAAAAAGTCAACTCTCCCATCCAAGAAGAAAATCGCAATTTTGTGATTTTATCAAAGTAGCAACTTTCTAATCTCTCATAATTTGACATATTTAAAAATTTATAATTCAAATAAGTCTAATAAAATACTAAAAATCTAAAGTCCAACAAAAAAAAAAATCAAACGTGCATATGACTTCTCCAAGAAGCCGCTCTCCTACTGACAGCACTAAGTCTACTTGAGACCTCTTAGGATTTGGTCAAACTAAGCTATCATCACCCAAACTCATGAGTGTCATGAGTTGGGTGATGGTAGCTCAATTTGACCAAATTCTGAGAGGTTTGGATGATGATAACTTAAGTTTGACCAAATCCTGAGAGGTCTCAAGCAGGCTAAGTGTTGTCAGTAGGAGAGTGGCTCCATTGGAGAAATCACATGCACGTTTGACTTTTTTACCGGACTTTGAATTTTTAGTGTTCCATATGGTTTATTTGAATTATCAAATTTTAGATAAGCTAAATTACGAGAGATTAAAAAGTTAGCATTTGCTAAAATCACCAAAATCACGATTTTCTTCTTCGATGGGAGAGTTGACTTTTTATTGGTAAGAGATATGATTTTTTTGATATTTTTATTAGATTCAAAAGGGGGTACTTCCTTATTTACATGTAATATCTTAAGTAAATGTTAGTACAATACTAACATTTACTTAAATGATATTCAGGTAATAAGGGGATCCTAACAACCCTGCCTGAAGAGAATCCTGAAGGTAGCTGTTGACAGAGAAAATTAAAAAAAAAAATTTCTGACCATTGGTTGGCCTCCAACCGATGGTGACCTCACGACGAGGTCACATCGGTTGGCCTCCAACCGATGGTGACCTCACAATGAGGTCACATCGGTTGGGCCTTCCCCGACCCAATGTAAGGGGGCCTCCCCCTATAAAAGGCCCCCCTATTCCCCTCATTTGGCAAGGCCTCTCCCCCATGTAAGGTCCCGGCGAAGCCCTTGCAAATTCCTGTCCAAAAATAATCAAAGGAATAGAAAAGAGCATATCCCCTTCCAACAATTCCTTTTATCATTTGTTCTCTAGCCCGATAGGCCAAGCGCGGAGAGAAGAGTCGTCGGCGCGAATCGTCATCGATATTCCTTCTCAATCCCCATCCCCCACATCGAGCAAGTCTCTGTGGGGTGATATTCCCGGGGTTTAATACCGTCCATATCGAGCAAGTCTCTATGGACATATGGTATTAAATACCCATGTTCTCCCCGCCCATCGAGCAAGTCTCTGGGATGGTGGATTTGTGCTTATATGTATATGTTTTCTTGAGGAGACTCTGCCCAAGCGGAGGTTCTGCCCAAGGACATATTCGTATATTCACAAATTTGTGTTCTTATATATATGTTTCTTAAGACGAAACTCTGCCCAAGTGGAGATTCCGTCTAAGAACACATATATAAAGACCGCAAGTTTGTAATTATACAAATATGTTCCTTGAGGAGAATCTCGCCCAGGCAAAAATCTCTCTCAGGGGACGTATCCATATAAATACAAATTCGTGTTATATGTATATGTTTCTTAGAGGAAACTCTGCCCAAGCGGAGGTTCTGTCCAAGAACATATTCGTATATTCACAAATTTATGTTCTTATGCATATGTTCCTTAGGGGAAACTCTGCCCAAATGGAGACTCCCTTAAGAATATATCCATAAAATCACAAATTTGTGCCTATACGCATATGTCTCTTAGGAGGAACCCTGCCCGGACAAAAGTTCCCTCTAAATTCATATCCGTATAATCACAAACTTCATGTTTATATAAATGTATTTCTTAGTGGAATCTCTGCCCAAATAGAGACTCCGCCCGAGAACACAGTTATATGACCACAAATATGTCTCATTGTGTATATGTTTCTCAAAAGGGACTCCGTTCATACGGGGCACCTTTCTACCGATACTCTCTCAAATAGAGATACCGTTTGAGAACATATTCATAAAATGCAAATTTGTGTTAATACATGTGCCTTCTTAGGGCAAAACCCCTCGGGTAAGTTTCTCCCGAGAATACATGGATATAAGCATATACCAATATGAAAAATCTCTATGAGGACACCCTACCTAAGCAGGGACTCGCCAAGACATACTCCTATATCCAAAAAAAAAAAAAAAGAGGATTGTGATAATATACACACATCCAAAGAAAAAGGAGGATAAGACAAGAACTGCGCTCAGATACTCTAAATGGGTCCATATGCACCTCCACGAGAACCATACCCGTGGAAATGGACTTTGGACAGTAATCACAATGGGACAAGGACTTCCATGGAGATACATCCATATGCTCTCCGGAAATTGTACCCGCACAAGTGCGAAATGAGGAGAAAAGAAACCCTACCTCAAACTCGGACTTTGCTCAAAAATGGCATTGTGAAAGAACCTCATATAAAATTTGCACAGTCATCCTTCTAATACGGAAGTGTTGCTCTGGGTAATAATACCCCCAAGTTCAAAATCAATATCCACGGGTATATACTCGTTCATAATAATAATCCCCATGTTTTCCCAAATAAAAATCCATAATCAACCTTCTGCAAAAAGGAGAAAGACCTCAAATAGGTCCACGGGTATATACCCGTTCCCCTCTTCAAAAATCAAACTTTGGGCTCCTAAAAAGACAGTCATTTCAAAAATGAAATATCCAAAGCAAAAGGCATTTCAAAATAATCAAAAGAAAGGAAAAACATGTCATAATTAGGATTTTCTAAGAAAAAGCATGTATATTTTTTTTCACGGAACAAACCCGTCCGTTTCACGGATACTATACTCGTCCATTCCCCGGACACCAAAATTCTTCTTCCGCATCGTGCGGACTCTTTTTCTGTCTGCTAGACAGGCTGGCACGCCCCGCAATATAAAAATCAAAGCATGCGAAATAAATGAATACCCAAATGGAAAGAAACAATTGAATCAAAATGAATGAATGAATGATGAAAATTTCCCGTGTCAACAGTAGCCTGAGGGAATCAACCTGGATCAGTCTGGATCGGCCTGGATCAGTCTGGAATCGGTCGATCCTTGCTTGATCCAGTCGATCCAACTCGATTCTGGCCGATCCAGCTGGAAGTTTGCCGATTCAGGGACTTCCCCCCCATAATCGGATCCATAGCCCTCGATCTGATCCAGGATCGACCGATTCTGAGTCGATCCTAGCGATTTTGCCTTCCATGGTTTGAGGGGCCAAGGGGGGCAGAACACCCGCTGGGGGTGTCCTGCGCAGAAACACCTCCGCTGGGGGTGGTCTGCACAGGAACACCCACTGGGGGTGTCCCTGGCAGCAGGAACACCCCCGCTGGGGGTGTCCCGCACAGGAACAACCCTGCTGGGGGTGGCTGCACAGGAGAACACCCCCACAGGGGGTGGTCTCTGCACAGAACACCCCCGCTGGGGGTGTCTGCGCAGGAGAACACCCCCGCACGGGGTGGTTTCTGCACAGGACCACCCCGCAGGGGGTGTCCAGCTGGGTTTTTCTTGGGTTTTTTCTGTTAAAATTTTTGTGTCAACAAGGGTATATATCTCGACCTGCCGCGCCTCACATTTAACATGTCATCCAAATTAAATCGGAATAAATTATGCATTCGAACCGTTTATCTCAGGTGTTCAAAATGGGAGGAGATTGGGGGTTTCTCCCGAAACTCCGTACTTTTTCAGGCGGATTTATCGCCCGGCCTTTGTCTAAGTCCCGATATTTTTCGGGTTCAGCAGTACTTAAGCCACAATGCGGGCAAAGGAATCATCAGACTGGACCCGCGGGGGGTGTTCTGCGCCGGAACACCCCCGCAGGTGGTGTCCGCGTGAGGAGACACCCCCGCGGGGGAGAACACCCCTGCTGGGGGTGTCCGTGCAGGAGCACACTTCCGCAGGGGGTGTTCTGTGCACCAGAAGATGCACAGAACCACCCCGCAGGGGGTGGTTTTTGCGCACAAACACCCCTGCAGGGGGTGTCCGGCCGGCCTCCGTTATAAGAGTGGGTCCCTCGGGCCTGTCTTCACCCGGTTGACGCCATTTGAAGTCCGTTCGGAGCTGTTCGAAGCCCTGTTTGTTTGTGTCTTTGAACATCGGGTTGTTTTATCTGCCCGGACCCATGCACGACGCGTATATTACATCGGACTTGGACTGATATTGACCTTGCCTGGCAGAGGGTATATATCTCGGCCTGCCGCGCCTCACATTTACATGTCATCCAAATTAAAATCGGAATAAAATATACATTCGAACCCATTTATCTCAAGTGTTCAAAAATCGGAGGAGATCGGGGGTTTCTCCCGAAACTACGCGCCAACCCCGGTCGCAGCCCGCCCTCGCAAGCCGCTCCACCACGTCCCGCGCCGCCACCAGCGGTACCCCCGTGCCCGCGCACCAGCCCGCGTCCGCCACGCCCCGTCCTCGCAACTCGCCACGCGCGCGTGGAAAGGGGGGCCGCTCCACGTCAACCCCTGCCCGCGTCCACCTTCGCAACCGGCGCCTGCACACGGGGGGCTGCCCCGGCGCCACCCGCGTCCCTGCTCGCGGCCCAGCCCCGCGCGGCCAGGCAGTCCGCGCCAGCCGCGAACCCGTGCCCCGCCCTCCAAACGCTGAGGACGCCCCGGCGCCACCCACAGCCGCTTCATCACAGCGCCCTGCGTCCTGTGCCTGGCGGCTGCACGCAGCCCCACTGCGATCACGTACTCAGGCCGCCCACGCCACGCCTCCAGCGACCCCGCGTCCGTGGACGCCCGCGACCGGTGCTGTGGTCCACGCCACAGGCCGCCCGACTACGCGACGACTCCACCCGCGTCGTCCCCCCGTGTACGCGACGACTGGGTGACCCCGGGCGCCGGAAGAACCGCCGCGTCCCGCATGCTCGCGGCCTCCCGCGTACTCGCCGTCGCGCAGCGGAAGTGTGGGGGCCCGTTTGCACGCCCCAGTGTGTCAACGCTTGATCGACCCCTGACTTCAGCCATGCGCTACACACTGCGTCCGCTCTTAACGAGGTCTTTTCGCCACAATTTTGACGTATAACTGTGTTTGAGATATGGATTGTCAGTTGGCTGAAGCATGCCGCCACTTTCGACGAGAATGCCACCAAGAATTTCGAAAATCGATCATACTTTGCAACTCATGTTAGATATTTTGAACAAGCCTCGTATTCAAGAAGTGCACTATGAAGCCAATCCGGCGTTAAAAGAAGAGTATTATGCAGAGGTGGAGTCTAAGATGTCTACAATGAATGATAACCCTTTGCAGCGAAGGATGAACCGGCGGCGGGAGAGGTAGTTGGAGATGTGGTTGAAGAGTCGCAGGATGTTCTAGTTACACCGATACTGCATGATTTGTGGGATCACTCTCTTATCATTGAAGCGGGTTTTGATTTACTTTCCGATCAGTTGTTCGAGATCTCGATATCCCTGTGTCGTCATTTCCCACAGTAGACACATTGTTTGTTACTGCTTCTGATGATTTTGATGTGTTATGGTGCGCTTTTGAGTCACATCATCAGTGCCAATTGTTGGGTCTTCGTTTGATAATTTGTATGGGTAAGACATGTGCTATGAGTCGGTTGGTCCTCTCTATTCAATGGGGGTCCTTCGACATTTCAAAACTCGAGGACGAGTTTTCTCGAACCAGGGGAGAATGATGGGGATCGAAGATCTGCGAAAACGAAGCCGACTGTCCCTTACTTATTTTATTTGGCCTAATAGAGACCCGATTGATGTAATTTTAGTATTTGAGTAGTCTTAGTGAGGATGTAGGCCCAATAAGAGCCCAGTAGGGTCTTTTCTATTTTTCTGCTATTTTGGGTACGAATTTCGTACTATTTTAGGTCTGAGGGTTAATTTAGTCATTAGTGCGTCATTTGGAAGTCATTAGGTTTAATGGTTATAAAAGCTCTTGTAAACCTCCAAGAGAGGCAGTTTGTTGATGAATGAGAATTAAAGAATCCTTGTTAGCCGCCACCTCCCCTCCTCTCTCTTCCTCTCTGCGTCTCTCCTCCCTGCGTTCCCCTCTCTCTCTGCGTCTCCCTCTTCCTCCCAGCGATACCTCACCTTTCTCCCGCTTCTGTCCTCCTTTTACCCTCACGTTCCGCATGGATTTATCTCATTAAATAATCCAGCAATTTCTTCAACTGGTCTTCTTCCTCAACTACGGGTCCGGATATCAATGACCCATCTAATATCATGCCTCCTCAAACAGAAGCCTTGCAAATTCAAAGGCATGAAATAAAGAAGATGGTTGAAGATATGTTCGCCCAGCAGGGCGAGGGTATTCAGGCTACGGGCTTATATTCTGTCCCGTTCCCTATACATCATCAACTCAAGAAGCTGCCAGAATCATGTCCAAAGTCCCAAAGTTGCCTAAATATGATGGGCATGGGACACCTCGGGAGCATGTGGCACATTATATAATTGCCATGGGCGATCTTGCATCTGAGGAATCATATCTCCTCAGATATTTGCAACATCTTTAACAGGGGTCGCATTCCAATGGTATGCAAAGCTCAAGGTTGGCTCAGTTCTCGACTGGGCTGATATGCAATCAAAATTCTATGATCGTTTCAAACAGCAGAAAGGAAGGTCTCTCTTGCTGAGTTATGCTCCCTCAAACAAAAGAAAGGGGAGTCGGCAATAGACTTCATCAAAGGTGGGAGTTTAGCATGCAATGCGACAATCCTCATCCAGCAAGATGCAGTAATTATCTGCCGCAGAGGCCTCATCATAACAATTAAAGAGAGACTCTTGGCTGCAAATATCAGAAGCTTTGACCAGTTGAATATTGCTGTGGCAGAAATTGAAGGGTCTTAGCCGAGCAATCAACTCATACAGCTCAAAAGGGTAAACTCCCTAAGGAGCGCAAGCCTGCAAAAGAAGTTAATGCTATCGACTTCTTGCCTAGTGATGAAACAAAGGGGGCAGTAATCCCCACTACCTCAAGAAAGAAACCGGAACCAAAGATACCTCCGCCTACATTGGCCGAGCGTATGAAGGCTCCTTATTCTTTCAGAAAAGAGCATACCAGAAAACTCTTCGATCTCTGCCTTGATAATCAATTAATATCACTGCCAACACCAAAGAAGCCGGCGGATATCGGCAAGATCAATCAACCCAATTATTGCCCGTATCACCGTATGGTGGGGCATCCAATTGAAGATTGCTTTGTCTTCAAGAATGAGGCTCAAAAGGTAATCCAAGAAGGCCGTATATCTATGCAAAATGGTCTGGTTGATCCTCCACAGCCTCATACTTCGGATTGGCCAGAACAATCTGTCAATGTTATACATACGGCGGAACCCGCCACAAGCTCAAGGAATCCTGAGGTTGGGTCTTCATGTAACCCACCTCAAGATACTTCTGGAGCTCATTCTCCGCCGAGATCTAGGCATCGGGGTACAAGGAAAACAATACAAAGAGTACAAAGGCAGCTCGAGCAATTACAACAAAGCCAACAGGAGCTGCGCCAAATCATGCAAAGCATGGAGAGGCGTCAGGATGTGCCTATTCAGGAATCCCACGCCTTCCAACCTGCTTATATTTATCCACCTGCATATCCGGAGCTGCCCCCTATGCCGCCATTTCAAGACCCAATCGGGTGGTTCCTTGAAAATCCTTCAAATCCTGTCGAGCCGGCAAGGTCATATTCCTTCCGTCGCCAGCATACATTGCCTCTCTTCCGGCTATGTTTGCGATCAGGATATATGGATTATCTGGTCCCAGAAGAATGAGACCCAACTATTGCCCATATCATCAACTGCTGGGACACGTCATTGAAGATGTCCAAATTTCAAGCATGAAGTGGAAGAACTGATCCAGCAAGGACTCATCAATATGGGTAATTTTCTGGTCAATCCCCCACAACCTCATATTCAGCCACCATCAATGAGCCATACAATCCTGGACCTTATTCGGTCAATGTCATAATGCATCATCCTCTGGGGTTCTTGAACCGGAGGGACAACCGCCTATGCCGCATCCATATCTATCCAGCCGATGGTATGATGATTGGCATCCTCTACATCAACGCTCATTTGATCTAAAAGATACTCAATCCATATTCAATCAGCTTAAGATCAGAGGGTTGATAAAAGTATTTGATCCTGAGCCTTATATCTCCGAAAGGGAAAGGGAATCACATCTCTACTGTGAATATCATGCCAGAGTCATACACTCTACCAAAGATTGCCCAGATCTCCATGATTGGATCGAAACAAAGATCCGGGAGGGAGTAATTGATCAGGAGGGAAATTTCCTGACCCCCTCACCACAAATATATGATCCAAGTCCACAGTTCCAAGCACAATATCAAGATCTATGTGAATATTATCATCGCCAGTTGGGCTATGGACGACATAGAAGCAAGGCTGATGTTGAGCAATTCAGAGTTGGCCTGTTTCAATATAGAAACGGAATATCAGAAAATGCTGCCGCGAAACCAATCTCGCAGCAAGCTGAGGAGTTGTAGATGATTACCACCAACTCCCTCCTGAAATTGTTGAAGAAGCAATCAACTCAACTTTCAGGCACAACCCTCGGAAGCTGAATGGGTCACTGTTGGCCCTCGAAAGTCAAGAAATTCTAGAAGACCCGGCAAATCTATCGCCAAGGGTCGTCCCTAGCAAAAGAACATTCCTGAGCCATCTTCAGAGCAAGAAGTGATGAATTCACTAGAAGCTCTACAAATGAAGAATAGAGAAAAATAGAAAAAGAAATGAAAAAAGAAAAATGAAAAAACAAATGGAGGATGCTATGGCAGCAGAAGCTCCTCAGCAGCTGACGGCTGTCCAAAGACTCCAGCTGTTGATTAATGAGCTGGAAGAATATGAAGTCTCCGAGCCTCTGATAAACCAACGCGACCAATATATCCCTTGGGAAGAAATCGAGCGAAAAAGGCGGCTCCGGAACTGGTTATTGCAAGTTCAACATGAAGCACTCCAAGAGGGTGACCTCCCTCCTTCGCCGAATCTGAGTCTCTTCAATGGAGATGAAGAAATCACCATGGAACAGTTGGACTCTATGTTCAGCTCTTTCCATTGCTATATGGTGTTCATTCCTCCTCCAAAGGAATTACAAACTCCACAAGCAATACACTGCACAAGCAGGAGATAAACCAACGACGCTTGTATACCAGCGTCGACCTCCAGGTAATTCAAATCGTCATCCTAAGAAGGGTCGTGGTAGGCATCAAAAAGCGGCATCTTCCACTACCAAGCAGCCAGATAAGATCATACTCTTTCATGGCGAAGAAGCAAAGCCCCTGCCCGAACCTCAAATCCGGGCGGACTCTTATATATTTGATCCTTCAGATGAAGAAGGAGGACTGTTGACAAGGTTCCTCAATCTGAAGATAAAAATTCAAGTCCATATGCTTCATCAAATGAGCCAGACAATGTTCCTCCTCTTCCTAATGAGAAGCTATTGGCTCCTATCTCTCAAAAGAAGCCCGTCAAATCAAAAGAGCTTCTGGGTCCTCATCAAGGGAATCCTCCCACTTGGACCAGATACGCTCGAAGCTGACGACAAAATTCTTCAGCAATTACAGTCACTTCCCGTCAATTACTGTCTGGGAAGCGATTGCCTGGAGCAAAGACTTGAGAGAAACTCTCGTCAAGATACTCCAAGAACCAGAAACTTATGAAGCCCATATGGCAAATTTTCAAGCACAAGCATGTGAAGCACTGGCGGCAAATGTCACCTTCACTGATGAAGATTTGCTATTATCTTCCCATATCATAATCGCCCCTTATATATGAAGGGAAAGATCAACAACATGCAATTGAATCGGATCCTGGTTGATCCAGGGGCATCCATCAATCTAATGCCCTTCAAGACCTTTCAATCTCTATATCTTATGCCCTATATGCAAAGGGTCAAGGATGTGAAGATCACAGGATTCAATCAGAATTCGGAAAAAAGCCATCGGAAAGGTCACCGTCAACTTGACTCTGGGGGATTTTGTCACCAGGGTGACCTTCTTCATTATTGATGCCAATACATCATATAGAGTCTTGCTTGGAGACCCTGGCTGCATGAAAACTGGGTCATTCCATCAACTCTCCATCAATGCATTAAATATGCAAAAGAAGGGAAGCAACATACAGTCTTTGCTGATCAAGCCCCGTTTCGGGAAGACGAATGCAACCTGACTGATGCCCCTTTATATCTGGAGGACCAAATCTTCAACCCTCCTCCCTCTCTAAAGGGAAAAGTAAGCAAGTTGAGTCCTCAAATGAAGACAATGAAACTGGCGAGCTTTTGTGGTAAAAAAAGCCTTGCCAAATTACCTGCAAATATCTCAAAGTAAAGCAACCCGCCCAGAACGGCGGAGCATCAGTTATGAAGCTGATCACATAAGTCAAGTCATCAATGGGAGCATTCCTCTGCCATCCAACTGCATGCAGATCTGCTCTCTAAAAGCAAGAACAAAGTGTCCGGCGATTAAAAACTTTCGTCGTCACTCATCAAAGAAAAGAAAGAAGAAAGAATGCAAGAAAGGCAGCAAAGCCAATCCTCTTCTACAAAGGGGAATGATCCTTCCAACTTATACAGGGATGATTTTGGTTGGGAAGATAGGTCCAATAACCAACTGGAATCAATACAAGAAATGGCCGATATGCCAGAAAAAATTAAGGAGATGTGCAGAAAGCAGAAAATTCCTCAGGTACAAGATGTTTCCCGAAGAAATTTCTTCAAGCAACTATGGGAACCTTCTCAAGTCCGGGGGCAACCTCCATTCTCTGGGAGAGATACCAGAGGATTAGGTTATGATACCAAATCCTCCTATACAGTCAATGTTGTCGGATCATCATCAGAGGTCTGCAGCACGGAGAATAATCAGGAGTCTTCCAACTCCAACTCTCAAATATTACTTCAACTCTATCAAATGAATATCAAATGAAGAGCTACCAGAAGAATTCTGCAGCAATCTTCATCCACAAACTCTGAAGATATAGATCTCTATGAAGTCTACGTCACCAATTCTGATGACGAAGAAGATTTCATAGATCTGCAACCAGCTCCCCAAGAAATTGAAGATGGTGGACAGGCCACTATTGATGAATTAATTGAACTCAATCTCGGGAATCAACAAGATCCCGACCAATCTTTATCAGCGCCCTTCTTGATGAACAAGAGAGGCAATCTTATCAAATTCTTCTGCTGGAATTCCAAGACTGTTTTGCTTGGAATTATAAAGAAATGCCGGGACTGGAGCCATCAGTTGCTGAGCATGAATTATCCATACTGCACACGGCCAAGCCTGTCAAACAAGCTCAAAGGCGTATGCGGCATGAACTAGAATTGAAAGTAAATACTGAAGTCGACAAGCTTTCTGAAGTAGACTTCATTGAGCCATGCATATATCCAATATGGCTCGCCAATATTGTTCCTGTGAAGAAAAAGAATGGTCAAATCCGGATATGCATCGACTACAGGGACTTGAATAAAGCATGTCCCAAGGATGATTTCCCAGTTCCAATCACTGAAACAATGGTGGATATGACACCGGATATGAAGCCTTGTCTTTCATGGACGGGTCTTCCGGCTACAATCAAGTCCGGATGGCAATCAAAGATAAAGATCATACTGCATTCAGATCACCCAAAGGTATCTTCAACTACAAAAGGATGCCCTTTGGTTTGAAAAATGCAGGGGCTACATATCAAAGAGCCATGACCAAGATATTCAATGAAATGATCCATGATGTGGTTGAATGCTATGTGGATGACTTAGTCGTCAAAACCAAAAACGGGAGGATCATCTATATGATCTTCGCCGTGTTTTGAAAGGCTTCGTCAATTCAAATTGAAGATGAACCCTATGAAATGTGCATTTGGGGTTTCAAGTGGCAAGTTCCTGGGCTTCATCGTCAAATATCGGGGAATAGAAATAGACCCTGACAAAATCAAGGCAATCCAGCAACTGCCTTCTCCTCAAATTTGACAGAGCTAAGGTCACTCCAAGGGAGATTAGCCTATATCAGGCGATTCATATCCAATCTCTCAGGAAGATGCATGCCGTTCGGCAAACTAATGAAGAAGGATGCTCCCTTCATCTGGGACCAAGAATGTCAGGACGCTCTTGAACAAATCAAAGAGTATCTTCTCACTCCTCCAGTCCTAGGGGCGCCAGTTATTGGAAAGCCTCTTATACTCTATATTGCAGCTATGGATGCTTCTCTGGGAGCTCTATTGGCACAAACAAATGAAGATGATAAAGAGCAAGCTTTATATTATCTTAGCAGAAAGCTAATGGTCCGGAACTCCGGTATGCTCCAATGGAAAAAAGTATGCCTAGCACTGGTATTTGCTGAAGAAATTGAGGCATTATCTGCTGCTCATGAAATTAAACTCATCTCCAAGTATGATCCAATCAAATATCTGCTAAGCAACCCATATTGTCAGGAAGACTCGCGAAATGGGCTCTGCTCCTTATGGAATTTGATATCACATACATCCCACAAAGGGCAATCAAAGGGCAAGGCTTGGCCGAATTCTTAGCCGCACATCCAGTGCCAGAAGATTCCCCTTTATCTATAAACCTCCCAGAAGAAGAAACTCTTTCTCCTGCAAGTGAAAATTCAAGTTCTCGAAGAGGTTGCCACAATTGAGCTACCCTCTTGGGAATTATATTTCGATGGAGCTTCCCGAACTCTTCATTATACTGATGGTTCTACCACCGTCTCTACTGGAGCAGGGTCGTCCTAGTCACTCCATTGGAGGAATCTTATACAACTCCTGTGCTCTTATGAAGCCACTCACAAATAATGAAGCCGAATATGAAGCTCTGATTATTGGGCTCCGGCTGGCTCTCGAAATGGGAATCAAAGGCATACAAGTTTATGGGGACTCACAGCTGGTCATCCGACAAATATTGGGCCAGTATGAAGTCCGTAAACCACAATTGCTTCCATACTATACCACTGTTATGAAACTCAAAGAAAAATTCAACTTCTTCGACATATCTCATGTGCCGAGAAGTGAAAATTCTCAGGCTGATGCTTTAGCCAAATTGGCCTCTGCTATAAAATTGCCTCCTGAAGGGGAATTGGACATAAGTGTCCGCCACAGAAGGCTCATGCCGAGTATCCTCGACGCTGAGTCTAATGTTACAATCGAAGAAGTATATAATACAGAGCTAGATACAACAAATGAATCTGAAGATTGGCGCGAGCCGATTATCAAATCAAGGGAGGTTGGCTGCCTCCTGATCGAGCACAAGAATTCAGCTCTTACGCAGGGCTACATCATATCAAATAATAGCAGATCAACTATATAAGCTGGTCCATGAAAAGAAGGACCAGTCCTCCTCAGATGCTTATCCCTAAAGAAGCCAAAATCATCATGAAAGAAGTTCACTCCGGGCTGTGTGGTGCACACCAGGCAGGAGAGAAGATGAAAATCAATATCAAGTTAAAGGCTTCTACTGGCCTACCATGTACGCGGATTGCATCCAATATGCCGTACATGTCATCAGTGTCAAGCATTTGGCCCTATACCAAGGAAATCACCAAATGTATTACATCCCACTGCGCCAACATGGCCGTTTGCCGAATGGGGTATGGATATTGTGGGGCCATTCCCACCTTCATCTCAAGGCCACAAGTTCATACTGGCTGCCACAGATTATTTCTCTCGGTGGGCTGAAGCTATCCCATTGAGGGAGGTAACCGGAGAATCAGTCGCCAAATTTGTCAAGCAAACATAATATACAGATTTGGGACTCCTCACAGGATCATATCTGATAATGGGTCACAATTCAGAAACAAAACAATATATCTTGGCGGCGAAATTTCATATTGATTGAGAACATCTTCAGTATATAATCCACAGGCAAATGGGTTGGCAGAAGCCTTCAACAAAACCCTCTGCAAATTGCTTGCCAAGATAATCGGCAACAGAAAGCGGGAATGGGGAGAAAAGGTTCATGAAGCCTTGTGGGCTTATCGAACTGTGTGTAAAAACCCCTACCGGATGTTCACCCTTCTTGGTATATGGAGCTGAGGCCATGATCCCTATAGAAATTGAAATGGCATCCTATCGGGTGGCAATCCAAGGTGAACTACAAAATCAAGATCAAGATCAAATAGAAAGGAGCTTGAGGAGCTCTCCAATCTAGAAGGAAGGCGCCTCGAAGCATACAAGTCTCTCCAAGTATATCAGGCTAGAATGGTTCGAGCATTCGACAAATTAGCAAGACCCAGAGCTTTTAAGCAAGGGGATCTTGTCATGGTCAAATGCAGAGAAGCAATGGCCGGAAAGTCATGTGGCAAATGCAACCCACTTGGCTCGGTCCATATATCGTCACTCTGGCATATGAAGGAGGCGCATACCGGCTAGTTGACCATAAAGGTAATGTGCCTTTTCCCACTCAATGGGAAACACCTGAAACTGTACCACGCGCCAGAGCATGAATTCCCTGGCCAGCCACCAAAACAAAAAAAAAACTAACACCCAAAAGGGCTCGAAGCCGAAAGAAAATGAAAAAAATGATGAAATAAGTTTGCCATAGATGGGGGCAAAGGAATCAAACTTCCACCTGCCGTCATATACCCCGAACTTGTCAGTCCCTACCGAGCATGAAGCCAAGGGCATTCCATGTAAAACCCGAAAAAAAGGAAAATCCAATGAAAGATGGAGGCTTATTTTGCATATCCCGCCAAATGAGGTTCCAAGCTACAATGCTGAACAATGTCCAACATACCAAAACCATAGCCAGCAAACCAAAAAGGTAGGCTATGTCAAAACCATACCCAAACCATAGCCAGCAAACCAAAAAGGTAGGCTATGTCAAAACCATACCCGGACCATAGCCAGCAAACCAAAAAGGTAGGCTATGTCAAATCCAAATACCAAAACCATAGCCAACAAACCAAAAAGGTAGGCTATGTCAAATCCAAATACCCAAACCATAGCCAGCAAACCAAAAAGGTAGGCTATGTCAAATCCAAATACCAAAACCATAGCCAACAAACCACAAAGGTAGGCTATGTCAAATCCAAATACCAAAACCATAGCCAGCAAACCAAAAAGGTAGGCTATGTCAAATCCAAATACCAAAACCATAGCCAACAAACCAAAAAGGTAGGCTATGTCAAACCCAAATCATACCAAAACCATAGCCAACAAACCACAAAGGTAGGCTATGTCAAACCCAAATCATACCAAAACCATAGCCAACAAACCACAAAGGTAGGCTATGTCAAATCCAAATACCAAAACCATAGCCAACAAACCAAAAAGGTAGGCTATGTCAACCCAAATCATACAAAAACATAGCCAACAAACCACAAAGGTAGGCTATGTCAATCCAAATACAAAACCATAGCCAGCAAACCCAAAAGATAGGCTATGTCAAATCCAAATACCAAAACCATAGCCAACAAACCAAAAAGGTAGGCTGTGTCAAACACAAATCATACCAAAAAACCATAGCCACAAACACAAAGGTAGGCTATGTCAAATCCCAAATACCAAAGCCATAGCCAACAAACAAAAAAGGTAGGTATGTCAATCCAAATACCAAAACCATAGCCAACAAACCAAAAAGGTAAGCTATGTCAAACCAAATATACCAAACCTAGCCACAAACCACAAAGGTAGGCTATGTCCGATCCAAATACCAAACCATAGCAACAAAACCACAAAGTAGGCTACGTTAAATCCAAATACCAAAACCAGCATGCAAAAACCAAAAAGGTAGGCTATGCCAAATCAAATACCCAAACCATAGCCAGAAACCATAAAGGTAGGCTACGTCAAATCCAAAACCAAAGCCAAAACTGAAATAACTAAACCCCCAACCCAAACCCAATTCCATACCAAAGCCCATACAATACCCAAATAAAATAAAAAAAAATCTCTTCACGCTCAGAAGCCATCACCATCCATTCCATCCCAGCTCACCACCCATCCCATCCCAGTTCACCACCCGTTTCAGAACCAGACCCTCACCCTTTTGATTATCTGAGTCAGTCAAATCTTCAAAAAAAAAAGAGAAAAGGGGGTTAAAAATAGAGATCCCGATGGACTTAAGTATACGATTTCTTGTGTGCTTAAGGGTAAAAGATCAAAAAATCCAGCTGAGGCGAAAACCCGAGAGGGCGCTTCAGGTAAAAATGGATAACCCCTCAACGTGAAAACCCGAAAGGGCGCGTTGGAAAAAGCTAAAGGGGGGCCAGTCTTGGTGAAAACCCGAAAGGGCGCTAAGGCTGGTAAGGTGACAAAAAAAAAAAAAACGAAATGATGAAAAAGAGGATTTCTCAGCCCTCCATTCATACAAGTCGCCACATTACAAACTTGTAGAGGGTGACAGATACCACATAGAAAAGAGATCAAGGCAACAGCCCAATATACAAACATTGTGCTGAGAAACAAAGGCAGGAAGGCTTCTTCCTCTCTAGTCATTCAAATCGAGTGCAAACCCTTTTTCCGGCACAAAGCCATCAAGAAGGGGCAAAACTCAAATCCAAAGCCAAGCAATAAACACCATTCCAGAACCTATTCAAAACCAAGCCTAGGGCCAAATCAGACCAAATCTCATATCCATATTCAAACCCAAATCCAAAATACCACAAAGTGACCCAAGTCACCCAACATACTCATATTCAAACCCAAATCCAAAAACCACAAAGTGACTCAAGTCACCAACATACTCATATTCAAACCCAATCCAAAATACCACAAAGTGACTCAAGTCACCCAACATACTCATATCAAACCCAAATCCAAAATACCACAAAGTGACTCAAGTCACCCAACATACACATATCCAAACCCAATCCAAAATACCGCAAAGTGACTCAAGTCACCCAACTTACTCATATTCAAACCTAAATCCACATCCAAATCCAATTCCAAATCCAATTTCCAATCCGAATTTCCAATCATTGGCCAATTTCAAATCTCAAACCCACATCTGAAACCATCACTCATTCCGCAACCAAACCTTTAGCCATTTAGGCATCCAAGTCAGTTGGGTCCTCGACAGCCCTTGGTAAAAAAGGGGGGGGGGGTTGAAATAGAGATACCCCGATGGACTTAAAGTACAATCCATTGTACTCTTAGGGTAAAAAGATCAAAAGAATCCGGCAGAGGCGGAAACCCAAAGGGCGCTTCGGCAAAAATGGATACCCCCTCAACGTGAAAACCGAAAGGGTGCGTTGGAAAAAGCTAAAGGGTCAGTCTTAGTGAAAACCCGAGAGGCACTGGGATTGGTAATGAAAAAAAAAGGAAAGAAAAAACAAATGAAAAGGAGGACCTTCATTGTCCTTCACCTTGTATTTCAAGTCACAAGTCACTCTTTGTACAATATACAAAGAGTGGCGATTGCTACGTAAAGGTCAACAAAAAAGGGGCAAGACAATGAGTTCGGCATGTAAATGTCATATTGAAAAGCAAAGACAGGAAAACTTCTTCCTCTCCAGCATTTAATCCCCTTTAGCTTTGAAGGCTGTCAACTGGCGGAGGTTCCTTCCGTCCCTTACATAGGCAGCCTCTTCTTCAGAATCTTTGGCCTCATCTCTGGCCTCCTGATTCAAAAAGACTTCTCTTCATCAAGCTCGCGTTCCAACCCGGCGATCTTCTCCTTCCCGCGACCATGCTCAACTTCTCATCAAGCTCGCAGCACCTCCTACCTAAAGGCAGAATAAGTTGAGCTCCAAAATGGGCTCCCTGCATTTCCCCAAAGTGGAAAGGGAGAATTGGCCACAGATACAGAATATGAATCCATCATCTCAAAAAAGTTTGACCACAGAAAACTTGGTCACCTGGACACAGAAAGGAGAGTCAACATCAGGAAAGAAAACATTGTCTTTAAAGACTGTATATGAGTTCAGTAAAGGAAGTCACCTGCAGGAGTTGATTCCGTGGCAGAATATTCCCCGAAAGGCATCGGGATATAAGCCTCGACAGGATCAAAAGAATATTGTTCCGTCGAGACTCCCAACTCAGCAAATGCAGAAGCACTGTCATCCATCACGACTATCTCAAGAAACAGACAGTCGGATGATGACCTCATTATCATTAACCCACGAAGGAGAGGAGAACCTCAGGGCAAAGAAGCATGGCTGCCCAGTACTTCTCATTTGTCTCATCATCTGAGGTAGAGAGTTTTACAAAAAAAGAGAGAAGAAAGAAAAAGAAAGTCCCCACCAGATGAGGTGGAATCCGCCACTCTCCTTTTCCAGCTTTTTCAAGCCTATAAGAGGAGGGAACATCCAATGAGCTTCACCATTCCTATCTCTAACAACTTCTGGAGCAAGGGTGGCTGGAGATTCATGACAGATATGTGAAAAAAAATGAAGAGAAGGAAAAAGATAGCCCACCCCACAAATCTCCTCGGAGGAAAAGGATTATAGTTTGTTGCGTGAAGCCAACAAGGTCGGCCTCAGCGATAGAATTCTGTCGAATATGATCCAAATACTGCCAGAAGGCGATCTCGTGAAAGAAATTCAAATTCATACCTGAGGTGAAGTCAGAAAGACAAGACCCAGGTAAAGAGGTCCAACCAGTTCCAAGTAAATCCAAAGAAGCGGAGCTGATGGCTCGGCACAAGAGGTATACAAAGTCGATCGTTGCCTGAGATTGCTGGTTTCACAGTGCAAGTACTGAAGCGCGTCACCTGCGGCTACAACTTTTCGATTCAAGTTCCTTGTCAAGTCACTAGACAAGAAGCAAAGCTCAAAGAATGCACGGGACATCCTCCTTCGGCTTTGGCTTCGGTGCACATCCCGTGGGGGGCTTTGTTGACAGAGAAAATTAAAAAAAAAATTTCTGACCATTGGCTGGCCATCCAACCGATGGTGACCTCACAATGAGGTCACCATCGGTTGGGCCTTCCCCGACCCAATGTAAGGTGGGCCTTCCCCCTAAAAAGGCCCCCTATCCCCTCATTTGGCAAGGCCTCTCCCCCATGTAAGGTCCCGTCGAAGCCCTTGCAAATTCCTGTCCAAAAAAATCAAGGAATAAAAAGAGCATATCCCCTTCCAATAATTCCTTTTATCATTTGTTCTCTAGCCCGATAGGCCAAGCGCGGAGAGAAGAGTCGTCGCGCGAATCGTCATCGATATTCCTTCTCAATCCCCATCCCCCACATCGAGCAAGTCTCTGTGGGTGATATTCCCGGTTTTAAATACCGTCCATATCGAGCAGTCTCTATGGACATATGGTATTTAAATACCCATGTTCTCCCCGCCCATCGAGCAAGTCTCTGGGATGGTGGATTTTGTGCTTATATGTATATGTTTTCTTGAGGAGACTCTGCCCAAGCGGAGGTTCTGCCCAAGGACATATTCGTATATTCACAAATTGTGTTCTTATATATATGTTTCTTAAGACGAAACTCTGCCAAGTGGAGATTCCGTCTAAGAACACATATATAAAGACCGCAAGTTTGTAATTATACAAATATGTTCCTTGAGGAATCTCGCCCAGCAAAAATCTCTCTCAGGGGACGTTCCATATAAATACAAATTCGTGTTATATGTATATGTTTCTTAGAGGAAACTCTGCCCAAGCGGAGGTTCTGTCCAAGAACATATTCGTATATTCACAAATTTATGTTCTTATGCATATGTTCCTTAGGGAAACTCTGCCCAAATGGAGACTCCCTTAGATATATCCATAAAATCACAAATTTGTGCCTATACGCATATGTCCTCTTAGGAGGAACCCTGCCCGGACAAAATTTCCCTCTAAATTCATATCCGTATAATCACAAACTTCATGTTTATATAAATGTATTTCTTAGTGGAATCTCTGCCCAAATAGAGACTCCGCCCGAGAACACAGTTATATGACCACAAATATGTCTCATTGTGTATGGTTTCTCAAAGGGACTCCGTCATACGGGGCACCTTTCTACCGATACCTGCTCAAATAGAGATACCGTTTGAGAACATATTCATAAAATGCAAATTTGTGTTTATATACATGTGCCTTCTTAGGGCAAACCCCTCCGGGTAAAGTTTCTCTCCCGAGAATACATGGATATAAGCATATACCAATATGAAATATCTCTATGAGGACCCCTACCTAAGCAGGGATCGCCAAGACTACTCCTATATCCAAAAAAAAAAAAGAGGATTGTGATAATATACACACATCCAAAGAAAAAGGAGTAAGACAAGAACTGCGCTCAGATACTCTAAATGGGTCCATATGCACCTCCACGAGAACCATACCCGTGGAAATGGACTTTGGACAGTAATCACAATGGGACAGGACTTCCATGGAGATACATCCATATGCTCTCCGGAAATTGTACCCGCACAAGTGCGAAATGAGGAGAAAAGAACCCTACCTCAAACTCGGACTTTGCTCAAAAATGGCATTGTGAAAGAACCTCATATAAAATTTGCACAGTCATCCTTCTAATACGGAAGTGTTGCTTTGGTAATAATACCCCCAAGTTCAAAATCAATATCCACGGGTATATACTCGTTCATAATAATAATCCCCATGTTTTCCCAAATAAAAATCCATAATCACCTTCTGCAAAAAGGAGAAAGACCTCAATAGGTCCACGGTATATACCCGTTCCCCTCTTCAAAAATCAAACTTTGGGCTCCTAAAAAACAGTCATTCAAAAATGAAATATCCAAAGCAAAAGGCATTTCAAAATAATCAAAAGAAGGAAAAACATGTCATAATTAGGATTTTCTAAGAAAAAGCATGTATATTTTTTTTCACGGACACAACCCGTCCGTTTCACGGATACTATACTCGTCCATTCCCCGACACCAAAATTCTTCTTCCGCATCGTGCGGACTCTTTTTCTGTCTGCTAGACAGGCTGGCACGCCCCGCAATATAAAAATCAAAGCATGCGAAATAAATGATACCCAAATGGAAAGAAACAATTGAATCAAAATGAATGAATGAATTGATGAAAATTTCCCGTGTCAACAGTAGCCTGAGGGAATCAACCTGGATCAGTCTGGATCGGCCTGGATCAGTCTGGAATCGGTCGATCCTTGCTTGATCCAGTCGATCCAACTCGATTCTGGCCGATCCAGCTGGAAGTTTGCCGATTCAGGACTTCCCCCCCATAATCGGATCCATAGCCCTCGATCTGATCCAGGATCGACCGATTCTGGGTCGATCCTAGCGATTTTGCCTTCCATGGTTTGAGGGCCAAGGGGGGCAGAACACCCGCTGGGGTGTCCTGCGCAGAAACACCTCCGCTGGGGTGGTTCTGCACAGGAACACCCCACTGGGGGTGTCCCCTGGCAGCAGGAACACCCCCGCTGGGGTGTCCCGCACAGGAACAACCCTGCTGGGGGTGGCTGCACAGGAGAACACCCCCACAGGGGGTGTCTCTGCACAGAACACCCCCGCTGGGGGTGTCTGCGCAGGAGAACACCCCCGCACGGGTGGTTTCTGCACAGGACCACCCCGCAGGGGGTGTCCAGCTGGGTTTTTCTTGGGTTTTTTCTGTTAAATTTTGTGTCAACAAGGGTATATATCTCGACCTGCCGCGCCTCACATTTAACATGTCATCCAAATTAAATCGGAATAAATTATGCATTCGAACCCGTTTATCTCAGGTGTTCAAAATGGGAGGAGATTGGGGGTTTCTCCCGAAACTCCGTACTTTTTCAGGCGGATTTATCGCCCGGCCTTTGTCTAAGTCCCGATATTTTTTCGGGTTCAGCAGTACTTAAGCCACAATTGCGGGCAAAGAATCATCAGACTGGACCCGCGGGGGGTTTCTGCGCCGGAACACCCCGCAGGTGGTGTCCGCGTGAGGAGACACCCCCGCGGGGGAGAACACCCCTGCGGGGGTGTCCGTGCAGGAGCACACTTCCGCAGGGGTGTTCTGTGCACCAGAAGATGCACAGAACCACCCCGCAGGGGGGGTTTTTGCGCACAAACACCCCTGCAGGGGGTGTCCGGCCGGCCTCCGTTATAAGAGTGGGTCCCTCGGGCCTGTCTTCACCCGGTTGACCGCCATTTGAAGTCCGTTCGGAGCTGTTCGAAGCCCTGTTTGTTTGTGTCTTTGAACATCGGGTTGTTTTATCTGCCCGGACCCATGCACGACGCGTATATTACATCGGACTTGGACTGATATTGACCTTGCCCGGCAGAGGGTATATATCTCGGCCTGCCGCGCCTCACATTTAACATGTCATCCAATTAAATCGGAATAAATATACATTCGAACCCATTTATCTCAAGTGTTCAAAATCGGAGGAGATCGGGGGTTTCTCCCGAAACTCCGTACTTTTTTCGGACGGATTTATCGCCCGGCCTTTGTCTAAGTCCCGGTATTTTTCCGGGTTGCAGTACTCAACCCACAATTGCGGGCAAAGGAACCATCAGACTGGATGATCATCTTTCCTTGTCATCTACCCTACATGTTTGGATGTTCCTTCCGTTCCGATAAATCTCGTGCCTGTTAGCAACCTCACCAAATCCCGTAATTGTTCCATAGCCTTCTTTCCAACCCATTATGTGTTATAGGATTTGAAGACCAAGTGAATGATTAGGCGTGGTCTTGAGGACAGGGCTCTTTACCAGCTGAACATCAAAGGGAGGGCAGCTCTTCAGTCCAAGAAAACTAGCAATAATTGCAGTCAAATTCAGCAGCTCAAATTATGGCATTGTCGTCTAAGACATCTTCCTTTCAAGACATTGAAACTGTTATTTCCCACATTGTTTAGTTTATTAAACCAGAGTCGTTCCGTGCCCTGTCATCTGCCAATTGGCAAAACATTGTAGATCCCAACCAACTTCAATAAAAAAGAGTAATGCTCCTTTTGATTTGGTCCATTCTGATGTATGGGGTCCCTCACCCGTGTGTTCTGTGGGTGGCTATCACTACTTCATCACTTTTATTGATAATTTTTCCTTGTATGCTTGGGTATATCTCTTGCAGTTGAGAGAGGAAGTGCCCAGAGCAATTCAGATTTTTTCCAATATGGTTCTGACGCAATTTGAGAAAAAAAATCCAGACTTTTAGATCTGATAATGCAAAAGAATACTTCACGAAAAAATCTGAATGTGTTGATGCAAGATGAAGAATGGTACATGAATCCTCTTGCCCGTATACTCCACAACAAAATAGAGTGGCGGAGGGAATGAATCGACACCTAATGGAAAATGCTCGGGCATTCCTGTTTCATCACAAAATTCCCAAACAGTACTGGACATATGCTGCCCTTACAGCAGCATATGACATTAATCGGATGCCATCCAGAGCCGTAGGGTTCCGTATTCTTGTGACTATCTTACGCCCAAATCATCAATTTTTCATTTGACTACTCAGGTATTTGGGTGCTTGTGTTTTATCCATGTCTTGGATTCAGGTCATTCCAAACTTGATCCCAAAGCTGTTAGGGGAGTCTTTCTTGGTTATTCTCTTACTCAGAAAGGGTGTCAGTGTGCTGACCCTAAGACAGGGAAGGTCTATGTGAGAACACACGGAGAGGGTGACCTTTTTCTCATTTCGCTTCGATTTGGTTTACATTTTTTTTTGTGGGCGTGCCAGTCTATTTAGAAGACAAATTTGAAATCCGCTTGATACAGGAATTTGCATGTCCATTCATTAGACAATTGCGACTATATATTTTATTTTTTTGTTTATTTATTTCACATATTTATTTTGTCAGACGATTAAGTTTCGTGTACTGGATCTTTCCCTACCAACCAAAGTCGGTGTTTTATTTACATCGAGTTACCTTGAACACCTTCGACACGATATGTTTTTAAGACCTTTGCTGACTATGGGTGTAGAAACGATATTTAGACATCCGTGCATGTTCATCCGAAGAAAAAGTTTCATTGGGTATATATATATATATATACTGTTATTGTTATGGAACACTTGTAAATCACTAAGTGTTATCAAAACATACAAGAAATGTGCATGCCTTGCATGTATTTTCTTTACAACATGGAAGGACTTATTTACAAAAAGACATTTTAAAGACCTGCACGTCTTCCGTAGACAACAATGGGTCTTCCTCAGAGTCTTCAAATCTTTCTCCCCCAAGTTCAAGCCTCCCAACAAAGAGGTTCCAACCTGCAGGAGATTCCAAGTCCGGATCTCTTCCCCTTGACCCTTGGCCTCCCCCAGAAGGCCAAGGATAAGCTCATCTCTTTTTAGGGTCCATTCTTCTGTCTCTTTCTTTGCTATTTTCCTTGACATGGTCACATGGCAGGGTCAGAATCAGACAACAATCTAAACATGCACAAACCATGTGGCCCATTGACCTGACCCAATTTGGATATGAAGATCCAACTGCTGTGCACTCTTCCCAGTTTGGAACAGATGACTGCCATGTCAGTAATGGCAGAGGCTTTGGGGCTTGGGATTAAAAGAATTGGAATATTAAAGTATCACACATGTTATAATTTTAACTAGAGAAAATTAAAATGTGAAATTGTGAGTAAGAGTGTGGAGTTTCCTCACTTTGAAAAAATTGGATATAGAGTTCTCCAAAGTGTCATCAAGAAGGTATAAAAAGGAAATACACCATAAGAATGAAGCACATGAAGGGTTTTCTAACTGCATTTACTACTCTTTAGCCTCCTCTGACATGGCATATTATTAAACACACTTTTGTGGCAGACACAGAGTTATATAACTTGTGAAGGCAGTTGATTTCATGTTATAGGAGATTACCTGTACTTCGCTTCAAGGCCAAGCTTGTTATAGCCCAAGAAACATTTTTAAGCTTCACTCTTTCACTCTGAAACAAGTAAGAGTAACGTCATGATGCAAAAAATGTGTTAGTTTCTCTTCTCAGTGCGTAAAATAAAAAATGGAAGAAAAAGGAAATGTCATCATTGGTATTATTTTTTGCTAGAATGATAAAGGATGAAAAAAAGGAGTTTTACACCTTAGAGTTTTCAAAGTTGATGTCATCATCATCATCATCATCACTTTCTTCATCCTCCCATGAACCAGCGTTAGCAATTGCATCATAGAATTCTTCTTCCACATCTGTGTCCTCGAGCTCAGAGTTAACACTAGAAGAATCAGCAACATTTGATTGAACAATTTCTGATGGAGAATCCAATATTAAGGCAGGATTTGACTCAAAATATTCCTTTAAGCCTGACCAGAAAGGTGAAAAAGAAAACTTCAGTTGATAAAGAAAAAAATCAAAGACATATCAGTAAAACGAAAACTTCACTGCAGGCTTCTTGAAACTTGTCATGCAGAAGAAGCAAAATCCGGAGTATTTCTCCTGTGGGTATGGAAGGCACAAACGGAAAGAGAGGGACGGAATTTTTCTTTACTTCACTCTTCATAGGAGGGCATCATAACGAGCCCTCAGATCAATGTCAGATCATATTTCAAGATGGGTAAAATGGTAGAACACGAGAAAACGCTGATGTCTCCAAGCACAATTTGGTCGCTATGTTACTTATGGGGAAAAATCATCTTCATGAGGCATCTATAAAATACATATTTAAGAGTAAATAGATCAGCAGAATCTGAATCTGAAACTTAGGATTCGTATGATAGCTTTCCAACCTGAAGTTTTCAGGGTGTTGTCAAAAAAAACAAAAACAAAAAAAGAGAGAGAAGAAAAAGAAAAAAGAATTCTCTCCTTTATAAACTATGTTCTCCTTCTTGGTCAGCAAACCATGGTGGTCGACCGAGTCAAATCTCTTAGCCAGCAAACCCAAATGGTAGGCTAAAACTTCTTCTTGGTCAGCAAACCTTGTTGGTCGACCGAGTCAAATCCCTTAGCCAGCAAACCAAAATGGTAGGCTAAAACTCCTCCTTGGCCAGCAAACCATCATGGTCGGTCAAGTCAAACCTTTAGCCAGCAAACCAAAATGATAGGCTAAAACTCCTTGGCCAGCAAACCATTATGGTCGGTCGAGTCAAACCTTTAGCCAGCAAACCAAAATGGTAGGCCAAAACTCCTTCTTGGTCAGCAAACCTTGTTGTCGACCAGGTCAAAACCTTTAGCCAGCAAACCAAAATGGTAGGCTAAAACTCCTTCTTAGTCAGCAAACCTTGTTGGTCGACCAGGTCAAATCCTTTAGCCAGCAAACCAAATAGTAGGCTAAACTCCTTCTTGGTCAGCAAACCTTGTTGGTCGACCGAGTCAAATCCTTTAGCCAGCAAACCAAATGGTAGGCTAAAACTCCTTGGCCAGCAAACCATTATGGTCGGTCAGTCAAACCTTTAGCCAGCAAACCATTATGGTCGGTCAAGTCAAACCTTTAGCCAGCAAACCAAAATGGTAGGTCAAAACTCCTTCTTGGTCAGCAACCTTGTTGTCGACCAGGTCAAATCCTTTAGCCAACAAACCAAATGGTAGGCTAAAACTTCTTCTTGGTCAGCAGACCTTGTTGGTCGACCGAGTCAAATCCCTTAGCCAGCAAACCAAAATGGTAGGCTAAAACTCCTTCTTGGCCAGTAAACCATCATGGTCAGTTAAGTCAAAACCTTTAGCCAGCAAACCAAAATGGTAGGCTAACCCAAGTCAAATCCCTTAGCCAGCAAACCAAAATGGTAGGCTAAAACTCCTTCTTGGCCAGCAAACCGTCATGGTCGGTCAAGTCAAACCTTTTAGCCAGCAAACCAAAATGGTAGGCTATGCCCTTTCTTGGTCAACAAACCATGGTGGTCGACCGAGTCAAACCCTTAGCTAGCAAACCAAAATGGTAGGCTAAACTCCCTTCCTTAGCCAACAAACCACAATGGTAGGCTAAGTTCAAATAGCAAATTCTATAGCCCAAGGTTCCGTAGCTCCGATCCAGATCCCAAGCTTCAAAAAATAAAAGAAAATAAAAAAAAGGGACTAAAAATAGAGATGTCCCGGCAGACTTGGCCACTCCCTAAAAGGAGTGCCCAAGGGCAAAAAGGCCAAAATCCGGCTGAGGTGAAAACCCGAAAGGGCGCCTCATGCAAAAATAGATAACCCCTCAACGTGAAAACCCAAAAGGGCGCATTGGGAAAAGCTAGAGGGGGCCGGCTTCCGTGAAAACCCGAAGGGCGCGGGAGTCGGTAATGTGAAAAAAAAAAATCATCATCATTATTTATCAAGTTGTGCCTCGCTCAGCCAACAAATGAAATGGCAAGCTGGGCCCTCTTCCTTTCGGCCAACAAACCTCAATGGTAGGCCAGATGAAACCCTTAGCCAGCAAACCAAAAGAACGGTAGGCTAACCTAAATCTTTTTAGCCAGCAAACCCCAAAATGTCGGCTATGTCCCTCTCGGCCAACAAACCACAAGCAGTTGGCCGGGTTAAACCCTCAGCCAGCAAACCAAAAACGGTAGCTAATTTAAACCCCTTGGCCAGCAAACCACCGTGGTCGGTCAAGTCAAACCCCTTAGCCAGCAAACCTCTAAAGGTCGGCTAGTCCCTCCTTGATCACAAAACCACCGTGGTCGTCAAGTCAAACCCTTTAGCCAGCAAACCCCAAAACGGTAGGCTAAACCCTATACCCCCTTAGCCAGCAAACCAAAGTGGTAGGCTAACCGAAATTTCCTTAGCCAGCAAACCGCAATGGTAGGCTAAATCCAAGTGGCAAACTCCATGAACAAATGCCCCAGGGTCCGGCCCCAGACCCTAATATATATATATATATAATATATATATATATATATATATATATATATATATAAGATAAGAGAAGAAAAAATGGACTAAAATAGAGATGTCCCGGCGGACTTGGTCATTCCCCAAAAAGGGATGTTCAAGGGTAAAAAGGCCTAAAATTCGGCTGAGTGAAAACCCGAAAGGGCGCCTCAGGCAAAAATGGGTACCCCCTGGTGTGAAAACCCGAAAGGGCGCACCGGAAAAAGCTAGAGGGGGCCATCCCCGGCGAAAACCCGAAAAGGGCGCTTGGGTGGTAATGTGAAAAAAAAAGGGGGGAAGAAAGAAAGAAATGAAATCAACTTCTCTATAGGGAAGGAAATGTTGCTCAAGCAAACGGGTTACATTCGTCGAGCAATCCCAATATGAAGCGACTGCTGGACAAAGCCAAGAAGACCGGCCCCAGTGCCAGAATGTTGCATCAAATCTTGAAGAATGCCAGAAACGCAGAATTCAAGCTGATGCTACCCAAGCTAACGGCCACACCCGTCAAGCCACCCAAACATGAAAAAGTCGTTGAACAAAGCCAAGAAGACCAGCCTCGGCGGTAGAAGTTTGCGTCAGATCTTGAAGAATGCCAGAAATGCAAAATTCAGAAGATAGACGCTAGGTCAAGCCTCGAGAAAAGCCAGAAAGGTAAGTCTCGAGGGAAAGGCCAAAAGAGCAAAGCCAAGAAGGCCAGCCTCAGCGGCAGAAGTTTGCATCAGATCTTGAAGAATGCCAGAAATGCAAAATTCAAAAGCAAGATGCCTAACGAAATCCCGAGAAAAGCTAAGAAGGCAATCTCGAGAGCAAAGTCAAAAGATAAGCCTCTTCGACCAAATGATAAGCCACTGAGCGAAGCCAAAAGCAAGACTCAGCAACCGGGCTCTGACCCAACCTTGAGCAAAGTCAGAAAGACGAGCCTCAAGAGAGAGCTCAAATCAAGCCGTTAAGTAAAGTCTCGAAGGCAAGTCTCACCGGTCAAATCTCCAACCAAATCAAATCTCGAACATATGTAATACATATAAAGGTTCGCCGCATCGGGGAATTGGGGCGAATCGGGTTTTTCCTAATCCGCCACGATTCGCAAGAATCGGACCGATTCGCTTGGCAATCGGATGGGAATCGGTCCAATTCGATGGGAATCAGGCGAATCGGGTTTCTCCTGATTTGATCCGATTCGGCCGAATCGGACCGATTCGATCCGATCCGGCAAACCATATATTGACATCATATAATTACTTTCTATTTCCATTCATCCACATCCCTTTGTTTTTTATTTATAACACTCATTATCTCATCCTATTAAAAATGTTTCAGTTTAGTACCTCATACATCAAGCATTTTGATAATCACAACATGGAGTGTTGGCTAAAGCTTGTTAGTCCCATAAGCCATTTCATACCTATATCAATTCCGTTACCTTGCAACTTGAGCTTTATGTTGGCAGTTTGGTTCAGTAACATGGTATGGAAGCTGGGTTCACTCTCTGGATCCCACCTCCACCCTTTCTGTTTGTCCATTGCAGTTTCCGATAGTGCAGTCACCATTTGTCAGATAACTTCACCCAGGTTCATCATATGGGAAGATGTTGGCCAAAGCCATTTAGTCCCACACTGGATATCATGTGCCATTTTGTGCTGAGGTCAATTCTGGGCTCTCCACCTAGCAAACTGAGTTTCAGGTTGGTGTCAGTTCAGTAACATGGTATTAAAGGCAGTTTTGCTACTTGGGTTCCCCCCTTCTGTTTGGCCATTGCGCTTTACACTTTTCAGAGAATACTGCCATTGTCCTTGACTTCACCCTGTTCATCATGGGGATGTTGGCGAAAGACATTTAGTCCAGTATTCAAGAGTCACTACATGCGTATATCATTCTGGCTTCTCTGGCTACCAACCTGAGTTTTAAATAGGCAGTTCAGTTCAGTAACATGAAACATTTATTTGTTTCTAGAATCTAGTAGTTCACAAGCAGAGCAGGAGTATAAAGAAGTAGACAATGATGACCCCAGTTCATGGAGAAATCATGACCTTAATCACTGCTTCGTCCACATTATTTCATCTGTCAAGAAATCATTTCTTTAATCAAGGTCCAGATATGGTTCAGCATCAGATTTAGGGTTGGTGAAGGTGCACTAAGGCAAATCAAGTTGTTAAGGTGCTGTAAGATACCCAGAAGCACAGAGTAAAACAGAAAGCACTTTAGAACTCTATAAAAGAATATGCAAAGGTCAGTCAGTCAGATGTTCTGCCTTTTTTATGCAATTGAGAGATTAAATGATGGCATTAAAAAGGAGGCCGTGCAAACCATATAAAGATTAATTTAAAGTAGAACCTACAGTACAAAGAACACAAATAATACATCAACCTGCTACTTGGCATAGCAAAGCATAAGGGATTGTCCTTTCGAACTCTAAGCATGGGCTCTCTTCCACCTATCCCAGAAGCTACACTGTATCTCCAGCATTTGTGTCACCAAGCATCTTGAAGTACCCAACTGTGATGTGCTTAGCCTTCTAATCTCCCAAGTAGAAGCTGCAGCAATAATGCAATGAAGAGAAGCACAGATTAACCAGTAATATGTTTCATACTTTCACATTAATCACTAATAGAACAGTCAAATAATCAATTGGTTTGTATTCAACATTCTTGCTCATTTCGGTGAAACCAAGTATAGAAAAAAAATTGATTGTGTAACTTCACTTTTCCAAACAAAAAGACTCCGCAAGTTGCAATACTTTCAATAATGTCCAAATCAGGTCAAATAAAGATCCAAATGTATACACCAATAAAAACAAACATAAAGAAAGAATATCAACTAGTGGTGATCTATCTCCAACACACTTCCCGCATATTTTATGTAAGCTAACAAATTCTAACCCACATGATCCAAAGGTGAACACAGTTTCTGTGTCTAAAAATTTACATGTTTAAGCTCCAGGAAAGAAATTCATGCAATCCTAACGCTAAAGGTAAGGTTTCTTTGACGTCTCGGATTTCCCGGATCCTGATTATCAGGTTAGCATTTTAGTTCGGAACTGTTTTTGTAAACGGGAGTGGTTGTATTTTAGGCGTGGCCAGAGATTGCCTAAACACATCTGCCCGATATGACGCATCTTGAGTCCGTCGAGTAGCATAGGATGACACGTTTAGGTAGTTGTCCAGTAGTGGAGCTAGGGTGTTCTGACCTAGTTGTCAGACCTCTGTTGGGTAGTCGCATCTGGGCGGCATGATGTGTTGTGTTTAGTCAGACAGACATCTGGTCAAGCCTGGTGGGTATTAGTCATGTGCGCCAAGTGTCAGACAGGTCTGACAGGTGAAGGCAATGCAAACTGATGCATTCTGAATGTGTTAGCCTGCACAGATGTGTTCACAGCTAGTGTGTCATAGTGTATTGATGTGTTTAGGTTGCCAGGTCTTTATCCCCTCCGAACTTCACACTTTTCCTCCTCACTCTCCCTTACTGAGCCCCCCCCCCCCCCCCCCCCATCCTCTAATCCTCTTCCTCTCGTCGCCGGTTGACGGCTGTTCGTGGACGAGGATGACAACGGCGTGGTGCTCAGCATTGAGTGGTTGTGTTGGAGGATGAGGTGGTAACAGGTTAGGAGTTAGGGCCTTCCTTTGGAGGTAGGTGTCTTTCCCCACTTGCCCCAATGTTTGATTCCTTGCAGATTCCTTCATTAGAAGTATGAATAGGGTGAGAATGTGGGTTCTATTTCGTGAATGGGGATTTTGCATGTCAAGGGAAAGGTGAGCACTGTTTTCCTTGGTTTCATGTGATTTCCTGCCAAATGTATGTTGGAAACGGTGTGGATCTAGTCTCCTTCATCCACCCCCTTCTTTCTTTATTTTTTGCCCTTTGTTATATGGCGATTTGGGGTTCTGAAAGGGGGAGACTCTGTCCAGACCCTATGTATAGACGCATCAGCTTGGATGATGAGTTCTGAACATGTTAGCCCGAACGGACGCATCTATGGCCTTTCAAGGGTTTTCAATGGCAAGCTTAAGGCATTAATTGATGCTTCCCTATAGAGGGGTTGGTGTGCAGCAACACGTCCGGAGATAGTGACCTAGTAGGCTTGGCCTTTTTGTTTCCCAAGGTTCTTGGGAGGATTTACTATTTGGAAGTTTCTGAGTTTTCAGTAGACACGTTACTCCTAGCTGATGCGCTCAGAAGGCATCATCAAACCTGATGTGTTTGGGTGTCAATCAGCAACCTATGATGCATTCTCAGTTGGGTTCTGACAAGCTGTTCTAGTTAGTTTACCATGCACTCAAGGCTGTCAGTGCTATGCTCCTAGCATGAGGCCCTACTAGTCAGGTATCCCAATGCTTTGAGCACGTTACGACTGAGGGAGAGTTCGGGGGTCTTTCTTATGCCTAGGGCACAACCAGTTTGCAGCCATTTTTCAGGACCCCCCTCTATTTTACACCTACATCCAGGCTCAAGGAAAAATGGTCGAGGACATTGACTTATGTAGATCACTTGTGTGTACACATGGTTGGACTAGAGGATATTGTGTAGGTTGTGGGGCCACAGTCCAAGCTAGTCCTGCTTTTTCTCATTTATCTCACTCTGCGAGGTTCCGAACTTGGTAGAGGTGGTTAGACGTGGGGCCATGGCTTAGCTTGGCTGCAGTTAAGTCAGTTTGTGTTAATCCTCACATGCCTCACTCCATGCATGTGGAGGTGCTTAGGCGTCATAGTTGTCAAGGTACCCAGGCACTCAAGGCATTCTTGGGGTCCCTGAGCACCTAAGCGCTTAGGCCCCGTCCAGGCAGCACTTAGGCATCTAAGGTGATGCCCAATGTCATATCTTCCTTCTATATGGACTTTAAGTATCTAAAGGCATATAATGTATGAATAATCAAAATGTAAATTATGCAATAAAAATGTTAATATAACATCATGATAAAAATTAGAACATAATGGCTTAAAAAATTATGATTTTAACATTTAATGATTGTGACAATGTTCACAGTCTAATGATTGTGAATAGTGTTGGAATATGAAGTTCGAGGTTCTGAATTCTCCAATGTGCGAATATGCACATGCAAATTGACCTGGCGGTCAGGTCCACAGACAGGGTCCAGGCATAGATGGCAAAATCGGCTGAGTCGGGTCGGAGTTGGCCGACTCTGAGTCGGGTCGGCCCTTGGCGACCCGACTTGGGGGGTGGAACAACGACCCACCATGGAGCTACATGGAATCGGGGTGAGTCGACCGAAATCGGGTGGAGTCGGGCCGACTCAGCCCGACTCCACCCGATTCCAGGTGGACTCTTGTGAACGGTAAAAGTGTGACACGTTTATTTCAGCGGAAATTACAAAATCCATCAGATGATGGTCCGCGGCTAGCCTAGTTGAAGCCTAGTTTGCGGACGACGGTTCGAGTCGCGGACATGATGAAAGGGCCGTTGGGCCACGAAGATTAAATGTTGGTTATCAGCAGGCCTGGTTACAATACATTATCAGCAGCCTGCTCAGAGGCCAAAAAAGTTGTGATTTAAAATGACCCCAAGGTTATTTAAGTTACAAACTTATTAGCGGGATCCTTCCCCAAAATTCAGCAGGGGAGTTCCGGCCCTTAAAATGGTGCCGGGAGTCCCGGTTAAATGAAAGTACAAGGAGAACATGTCTCCGTCCAAAGTACGAAGCACGGAAAAATCCGGCAGCACAAGGTCTATAGACCGAGTACGAAGGACAAGTACAAGAACAAGCTCGAGGAAGAACTCCGAGGCTTGCAAAGGCACCCTCTGATCGGGCAGAACTCCGAGAAGCTGGGGCGAAGCACCAGGAAACGGAGCCGGACGCCAGCAGCACCTCCGGCAGCACAAGGTCTATAGACCGAATACAAGAACAGCACAAAGAACACACAAGAACAAGCTCGAGGAAGAACTCCGAGGCTTGCAAAGGCACCCTCCGATCGGGCAAAACTCCGAGAAGCCGGGCAGAAACCCGGGCAGAAAGAAAAACCCAGCACACTGGGCAACATAGCCTTGTAAATGAGGTGTAGGGGGGGTATTTATAGACAAAATCCCCCCCTCTCCCCTCTCTTTCCATCGGTTAGGACCCCCTAACCGATGGTGACCTCACAATGAGGTCACCATCGGTTAAGGGGGGGTCTCCCCTAACCGATGGTGACCTCACATGAGGTCACCATCGGTTAAGGGGCTAACCGATGGTGACCTAAGCATGAGGTCACCACGGTTGCCCCTAACCGATGTCCCTCATGATAGGTCCCATCGGTTAAGGGGGATCTCCCCTAACCGATGGTGACCTCATCATGAGGTCACCATCGTTTAGGGTCTAACCGATGGTGACCTCATGATGAGGTCACCATCGGTTGGCCCTAACCGATGGTGACCTCATCATGAGGTCACCATCGTTGGGGCAAACCCTCTCTTCCCTCTCCCGCATGTAAAGGGTTCTCCCCTATAAATACCCCCCCTATTCCAAAGGAAAGGGGGTCTGATCGCTGGCGGAACTTCTCTGGAATGTCGGTCTTCCACCTGCTCTGGCGAAGCCCTGTCGGAAAATTCCAGAAAATAGAAAAGAGCATTTGCTCATTCCCTCTCTCATTCTCAAATCCCTCCGGTGTGTGAAGGTACAAATCCCCTTCTTTAGCCCGATAGGCCAGGCGCGGAAAGGAGAGCGGTCGGCGTAATCGTCATCAGCATTCCTTCTTAATCTCCATCCCCCACATCGAGCAAGTCTCTGTGGGGTGATATTCCCGGGGTTTAAATGCCGTCCATATCGAGCGAGTCTCTATGGACACATGGTATTTAAATACCCATGTTCTCCCCGCCCATCGAGCGAGTCTCTGGGATGGTGGATTTTGTGCTTATATGTATATGTTTTCTTGAGGAGACTCTGCCCAAGCGGAGGTTCTGCCCAAGGACATATTCGTATATTCACAAATTTGTGTTCTTATATATATGTTTCTTAAGACGAAACTCTGCCCAACGGAGGTTCCGTCCATGAACACATATATAAAGATCACAAATTTGTAATTATACAATATGTTCCTTAGGAGAATCTCACCCAGGCAAAAATCTCTCTCAGGGGACGTATCCATGTAAATACAAACTCGTGTTATATGTATATGTTTCTTAGAGGAAACTCTGCCCAAGCGGAGGTTCTGTCCGAGAACATATTCGTATATCACAAATTTATGTTCTTATGTATATGTTTCTTAGAGGAAACTCTGCCCAAATGGAGACTCCCCTAAGAACATATCCATAAAATCACAAATTTGTGCCTATACGTATATGTTTCTTAGGAGGAATCTTGCCCGGACAAAGTTCCCTCTAAATTCATATCCGTATAATCACAAACTTCATGTTTATATAAATGTATTTCTTAGTGGAATCTCTGCCCAAATAGAGACTCTGCCGAGAATATATCTATATAATCACAAATATGCCCCGTTTGTATATGTTTCTCAAAAAAAAGGGACTCCGTTCATACGGGGGCTCCTTCTTATCGGATACTCTGCTCAAGTGGAGATACCGTTTGAGAATATATTTACAAAGTGCAATTTGTGTTTACCACATATATCTCTTTAAGGCAAAGTCCCTCCGGGTAAAGTTTCTCCCGAGAATACATGGATATAAGTATGCCAATATGAAAATATCTCTACAAGGACACCCTGCCTAAGTGGGGATTCACCAAGACATATTCACATATTCAAAAAAATAAAAAAAGGGATTGTGATAATATACACACATCCAAAGAAAGGGAAATAGACAAGATGTGCTCAGATACCAAATGGAGCACATATGCCCTCCACGAGAACTATACCCATGGAAATGGACTTCGACAAAATCACAATATGACAAGGACTTCCGTGGAGATACATCCATATGATCTCCGGAAATGGACCCGACAAGTAAATGAGGAGAAAAGAATCTACAATAGGACAAATCACAAATGACAAGACTTCCGTGGAGATACATCCATATGATCTCCGAAATTGACCCGCACATGAGTGCGAAATGAGAGAAAAGAACTCTACCTCAAACTCGGACTCTGCTCAAAACGGCATTGCAAAAGAACCTCATATAAAAATTTGCATAATCACCCTTCTAATACGGAAGTGTTGCTCTGGGTTATAACACCCCCAAGTTCAGAATCAAAATCTTCGGTAATACCCGTTCACAATAATAATCTCCATGTTTTCCCAAATGAAACCCATAACCAACCTTTTGCAAAAAGGAGAAAAAGACCTCAAATCGGTCCACGGGTATATACCCGCTCCCCTTTTCAAAAGAAATCAAACTTTGGACTCCCAAAAAGGCAGTCATTTCAAAAATGAAATATCCAAAGCAAAAGCATTTCAAAACAATCAAAAGAAACAAAAACATGTCATAATCAGGATTTTCTAAGAAAAGCATGTATATTTTTCTCGTCCTTTACTATGAAATGGTATTCGGGTTTAGACCGGTATCTAATAATACCAAGTGTCCTAACTCGATGTAAATGTAACATCGATTCCGTCGATGGAGACAGAGGTCCAGCACATGCTACCCTAATCACCTGATGAGAATAGACATGGGACTCAAGAAGTTCAGATAAAAAACGGCGCACCCGTCCGTTCGCGGACACACCCGTCCGTTCGCGGACACACCCGTCCGTTCGCGGACACACCCGTCCGTTCGCGGACACATCCGTCCGTTCCCGGACACCCGTCCTTTTGACACCATACCCGTCCGTTCCCCCGACACCAAATTCTTCTTCCGCATTGCGCGGACTCTTTTTCTGTCTGTTAGACAGGCTGGCACGCCCCCGCAAACATCAAATATCAAAACATAAATACATACGCCAAATAAATGAATGAACGCATCATCACTTCCCGCGATATCTTACAGGGAAAATCCCCCCGTGTCAACAGCTGGCACGCCCGGTGGGACCTCTTCTCACCATTCATAGTAAAAAGGATGAGACTTGTATGCTGTTTATGAAAATCCTGATACTGCTATTTCCTTTTGAAGGTACTTAAAAAGAAACAAATCCAAACTGTTGAAGATGGCCGTCACTTATGGACCGCTAGTCGTCAACAACCATGCCAGGTTCGGTTACCTGGCGACTCCGATCATATTCGGAGATTTCCCTGCAGTCGTCGGATCCCCTTTCTTTCTGGGAGTGGTTCCGGCCCATCAACAGGAGGAAGCTGCTCAAATATCTTCCTCCCACAAATCAACAAAGAAAATTCCAACAACAGTGGACGTGTCAAGGCTCGTTCCGCTACTGTCAAAACAGGCACCCAAATGCCTGTGAAGAATGTTGCTGTCAAAGGGGGCAAACCCCATTCAACTCAAGCTCGGACCTATTCGGTCCATATGATCTCTCTACCATTGTGGCTCCTGTCTCCTCACAGCGGGGCAAAATAAACGCCACAAGACAGAAGGCCGCCCGCCGCCATCTCCAGATCTGGCAAGTCCGTTATGGTCGGAAATGTGCGAGTGCGCTTGATGGTACTCCCACCTACCACTCCTCGTGATAGGTATATTCCAAATATTCCAACCTCGAACCGCTTCTCAGCTCTACGGTGGTTCCGAGGAAAACATGAAGATTCCATGGTGAAAGCCGATGTCAAGCAAAAGACGCGGCGTTTTACCAAGTTGAAACAAATCTGGGTTCCCAAAAGAGAGTCCAGAATTTCAAGAAAAATCAGCAGATGCATCAAAGGTGATTCAAAGAAAAAGCAACACCGAAGATGCCTCTCTTCAATATGCTGGATCTGAACATCCCAGAGGATGGAAAAGAAAAGGCGTATATAGAAAGCCAAACTACAATCCTCAAGGCCCGGAGAATACCCGGGTGGTCGAAGAAATTCCAACTCAACAATCCAGGGCTCGCGAGTATCGGTCTTCGACCGTATATCGTGGATCCCAGAATTCTGTAAGCCAAAGGCAATTCCTAGCACCAGTACTCGTCCGTCAAAAAGGCGACGTGTTACTTGGGCAGCTCGGGAACACCCAAGCTTATAATCTTCTCATGTTATACTACTGGAAGGGAAGTTGGCGAACTCGCGGAGCAAATCGCGGAAGCCACCCCAATATTCCCACAGAAGATGTCCATCCTAATATCAGGCAGTTCGTCAGAAGAACTCACCAACCTGGCGGGCAAATTGGCCCCTCTAATCAAGCTTCTCTTCCAACTGATATCCAACATGAGGGTACTCAAATTCCCTTCCTTGAAGAAACAAATATTCAACTTGAAGAAGGTGGACCCTCTACCTCTGGTAGTCATCCCGTCATCAACTTGCCGACAAAAGAAAATTTCCACGCAATGGCGGATGACGACAAATATGAAGTCATGCAACAGTGGCGGTCTGAAATGACCTCACTTGTCAATGAGATGAGACGATTGGCAACTTCAAGCCATCGACCATCCATAGAACCGGTTGCTGCTCAACATCAACCACAAAACCAGCATCCGGATGGATTTATCTCATTACATAATCCAGCAATTTCTTCAACTGGTCTTCTTCCTCAAGCTACGGGTCCGGATATCAATGACCCATCTAATATCATGCCTCCTCAAACAGAAGCCTTGCAAATTCAAAGGCATGAAATAAAGAAGATGGTTGAAGATATGTTCGCCCAGCAGGGCGAGGGTATTCAGGCTACGGGTTTATATTCTGTCCCGTTCCCTATACATCATCAACTCAAGAAGCTGCCAGAATCATGTCCCAAAGTCCCAAAGTTGCCTAAATATGATGGGCATGGGACACCTCGGGAGCATGTGGCACATTATATAATTGCCATGGGCGATCTTGCATCTGAGGAATCATATCTCCTCAGATATTTTGCAACTTCTTTAACAGGGGTCGCATTCAATGGTATGCAAAGCTCAAGGTTGGCTCAGTTCTCGACTGGGCTGATATGCAATCAAAATTCTATGATCGCTTCCAAACAGCAGAAAGGAAGGTCTCTCTTGCTGAGTTATGCTCCCTCAAACAAAGAAAGGGGAGTCGGCAATAGACTTCATCCAAAGATGGAGGGAGTTTAGCATGCAATGCGACAATCCTCCCATCCAGCAAGATGCAGTAATTATTTGCCGCAGAGGCCTCATCATAACAATTAAAGAAGACTCTTGGCTGCAAATATCAGAAGCTTTGACCAGCTGAATATTGCTGTGGCGAAATCGAAGGCTTCTTAGCCGAGCAATCAACTCATACAGCTCAAAAGGGTAAACTCCCTAAGGAGCGCAATTTGCCTGCAAAAGAAGTCAATGCTATCGACTTCTTGCCTAGTGATGAAACAAAGGGGGCAGCAATCCCCACTACCTCAAGAAAGAAACCGGAACCAAAGATACCTCCGCCAACATTGGCCGAGCGTATGAAGGCTCCTTATTCTTTCAGAAAAGAGCATACCAGAAAACTCTTCGATCTCTGCCTTGATAATCAATTAATATCACTGCCACACCAAAGAAGCCGGCAGATATCGGCAAGATCAATCAACCCAATTACTGCCCGTATCACCGTATGGTGGGGCATCAATTGAAGATTGCTTTGTCTTCAAGAACGAAGCTCAAAAGGTAATCCAAGAAGGCCATATATCTATGCAAAATGGTCTGGTTGATCCTCCACAGCCTCATACTTCGGATTGGCCAGAACAATCTGTCAATGTTATACATACGGCGGAACCCGCCACAAGCTCAAGGAATCCTGAGGTTGGGTCTTCATGTAACCCACCTCAAGATACTTCTGGAGCTCATTCTCCGCCAAGATCTAGGCATCACGGTACAAGGAAAACAATACAAAGAGTACAAAGGCAGCTCGAACAATTACAACAAAGCCAACAGGAGCTGCGCCAAATCATGCAAAGCATGGAGAGGCGTCAGGATGTGCCTATTCAGGAATCCCACGCCTTCCAACCTGCTTATATTTATCCACCTGCATATCCGGAGCTGCCCCCTATGCCGCCATTTCAAGACCCGATCGGGTGGTTCCTTGAAAATCCTCAAAATCCTGTCGAGCCGGCAAGGTCATATTCCTTCCGTCGCCAGCATACACTGCCCTCTTCCGGCTATGTCTGCGATCAGGATATATGGACTATCTAGTCCCGGAAGAATTGAGACCCAACTATTGCCCATATCATCAACTGCTGGGACACGTCATTGAAGACTGTCCAAATTTCAAGCATGAAGTGGAGAGCTGATCCAGCAAGGACTCATCAATATGGGTAATTTTCTGGTCAATCCCCCACAACCTCATATTCAGCCACCATCAAATGAGCCATACAATCCTGGACCTTATTCGGTCAATGTCATCAATGCATCATCCTCTGGGGTTCTTGAACCGGAGGGACAACCGCCTATGCCGCATCCATATCTATCCAGCCGATGGTATGATGATTGGCATCCTCTACATCAACGCTCATTTGATCTAAAAGATACTCAAGCCATATTCAATCAGCTTAAGATCAGAGGGTTGATAAAAGTATTTGATCCTGAGCCTTATACTCCCGAAAGGAAAGGGAGTCACATCTCTACTGTGAATATCATGCCAGAGTCATACACTCTACCAAAGATTGCCCAGATCTCCATGATTGGATCGAAACAAAGATCCGCGAGGGAATAATTGATCAGGAGGGAAATTTCCTGACCCCCTCACCACAAATATATGATCCAAGTCCACAGTTCCAAGCACAATATCAAGATCTATGTGAATATTATCATCGCCAGTTGGGCTATGGACGACATAGAAGCAAGGCTGATGTTGAGCAATTCAGAGTTGGCCTGTTTCAATATAGAAACGGAATCAGAAGAAAAGCTGCCGCGAAACCAATCTCGCAGCAAGCTGAGGAGTTTGTAGATGATTACTACCAACTCCCTCCTGAAATTGTTGAAGAAGCAATCAACTCAACCTTTCAGGCACAACCCTCGGAAGCTGAATGGGTCACTGTTGGCCCTCGAAAGTCAAGAAATTCTAGGAGACCCGGCAAATCTATCGCCAAGGGTCGCCCTAGCAAAAAAAATATTCCTGAGCCATCCTCAGAGCAAGAAGTGATGAATTCACTAGAAGCTCTACAAATGAAGAATAGAGAGAAAAATAGAAAAAAATGAAAAAGAAAAATGAAAAAACAAATGGAGGATGCTATGGCAGCAGAAGCTCCTCAGCAGCTGACGGCTGTCCAAAGACTCCAGCTGTTGATTAATGAGCTGGAAGAATATGAAGTCTCCGAGCCCTCTAATAAACCAACGCTCGACCAATATATCCCTTGGGAAGAAATCGAGCGAAAGAGGCGGCTCCGGAACTGGTTATTGCAAGTTCAACATGAAGCACTCCAAGAAGGTGACCTCCCTCCTTCGCCGAATCTGAGTCTCTTCAATGGAGATGAAGAAATCACCATGGAACAGTTGGACTCTATGTTCAGCTCTTTCCATTGCTATATGGTGTTCATTCCTCCTCCAAAGGAATTACAAACTCCCACAAGCAATACTACTGCACAAGCGGGAGATAAACCAACGACGCTTGTATACCAGCGTCGACCTCCAGGCAATTCAAATCGTCATACTAAGAAGAGTCGTGGTAGGCATCAAAAGGCGGCATCTTCCACTACCAAGCAGCCAGATAAGATTATACTCTTTCATGGCGAAGAAGCAAAGCCTCTGCCGAACCTCAAATCCGGGCGGACTCTTATATATTTGATCCTTCAGATGAAGAAGGAGGACTGTCCGACAAGGTTCCTCAATCTGGAGATAAAAATTCAAGTCCATATGCTTCATCAAATGAGCCGACAATGTTCCTCCTCTTCCCAATGAGAAGCTATTGGCTCCTATCTCTCAAAAGAAGCCCGTCAAATCAAAAGAGCCTTCTGGGTCCTCATCAAGGGAATCCTCCCACTTGGACCAGATACGCTCCGAAGCTGACGACAAATTCTTCAGCAATTACAGTCACTTCCCGTCAACATTACTGTCTGGGAAGCAATTGCCTGGAGCAAAGACTTGAGAGAAACTCTCGTCAAAATACTCCAAGAACCAGAAACTTATGAAGCCCATATGGCAAATTTTCAAGCACAAGCATGTGAAGCACTGGCGGCAAATGTCACCTTCACTGATGAAGATTTGCTACTATCTTCCTCATATCACAATCGCCCCTTATATATGAAGGGAAAGATCAAAACATGCAATTGAATCGGATCCTGGTTGATCCAGGGGCATCCATCAATCTAATGCCCTTCAAGACCTTTCAATCTCTATATCTTATGCCCTATATGCAAAGGGTCAAGGATGTGAAGATCACAGGATTCAATCAGAATTCGGAAAAAGCCATCGGAAAGGTCACCGTCAACTTGACTCTGGGGGACTTTGTCACCAGGGTGACCTTCTTCATTATTGATGCCAATACATCATATAGAGTCTTGCTTGGAAGACCCTGGCTACATGAAAACTGGGTCATTCCATCAACTCTCCATCAATGCATTAAATATGCAAAAGAAGGAAAGCCACACAGTCTTTGCTGATCAAGCCCCGTTTCGGGAAGATGAATGCAACCTGACTGATGCCCCTTTATATCTTGGAGGACCAAATCTTCAACCCTCCTCCCTCTCTAAAGGGAAGAATAAGCAAATTGAGTCTTCAAATGAAGACAATGAAACTGGCGAGCTTTTTGGATAAACAAAAAGCCTTGCCAAATTACCTGCAAATACTTCTCAAAGTAAAGCAACCCGCCCAGAACGGCGGAACATCAGTTATGAAGCTGATCATGCAAGTCAAGTTATCAATGGGAGCATTCCTCTGCCATCCAACTGCATGCAGATCTGCTCTCTAAAGCAAGAACAAAGTGTCCAGCGATTAAAAACTTTCGTCGTCACTCATCAAAGAAAAGAAAGAAGAAAGAATGCAAGAAAGGCAGCAAAGCCAATCCTCTTCTACAAAGGGGAATTGATCCTTCCAACTTATACAGAGGATGATTTTGGTTGGGAAGACCTCCAATAACCAACTGGAATCAATACAAGAAATGGCCGATATGCCAGAAAAATTAAGGAGATGTGCAGAAAGCAGAAAATCCCTCAGGTACAAGATGTTTCCCGGAGGAATTTCTTCAAGCAACTATGGGAACCTTCTCAAGTCCGGGGGCAACCTCCATTCTCTGGGAGAGATACCAGAGGATTAGGTTATGATACCAAATCCTCCTATACAGTCAATGTTGTTGGATCATCACCAGAGGTCTGCAGCGAGAATAATCAGGAGTGTCCAACTCCAACTCTCAAAATTACTTCAACTCTATCAAATGAATTATCAAATGAAGAGCTACCAGAAGAATTCTGCAAGCAATCTTCATCCACAAATCTGAAGATATAATCTCTATGAAGTCTACGTCACCAATCTGATGACGAGGAAGATTTCATAGATCTGCAACCAGCTCCCCAAGAAATTGAAGATGGTGGACAGGCCACTATTGATGAATTAATTGAACTCAACTCGGGAGTCAACAAGATCCCCGGCCAATCTTTATCAGCGCCCTTCTGATGAACAAGAGAGGCAATCTTATCAAATCTTCTGCTGGAATTCCAAGACTGTTTCGCTTGGAATTATAAAGAAATGCCAGGACTGGAGCCATCAGTTGCTGAGCATGAATTATCATACTGCACACGGCCAAGCCTGTCAAACAAGCTCAAAGGCGTATGCGCATGAACTAGAATTGAAAGTAAATACTGAAGTCGACAAGCTTTCTGAAGTAGACTTCATCGAGCCGTGCATATATCCAATATGGCTCGCCAATATTGTTCCTGTGAAGAAAAAGAATGGTCAAATCCGGATATGCATTGACTACAGGGACTTGAATAAAGCATGTCCCAAGGATGATTTCCCAGTTCCAATCACTGAAACAATGGTGGATATGACCACGGCTATGAAGCCTTGTCATTCATGGACGGGTCTTCCGTACAATCAAGTCCGGATGGCAATCAAAGATAAAGATCATACTGCATTCAGATCACCCAAAGGTATCTTCAACTACAAGCGGATGCCCTTTGGTTTGAAAAATGCAGGGGCTACATACCAAAGAGCCATGACCAAGATATTCAATGAAATGATCCATGATGTGGTTGAATGCTATGTGGATGACTTAGTCGTCAAAACCAAAAAACGGGAGGATCATCTATATGATCTTCGCCGTGTTTTTGAAAGGCTTCGTCAATTCAAATTGAAGATGAACCCTATGAAATGTGCATTTGGGGTTTCAAGTGGCAAGTTCCTGGGCTTCATCGTCAAATACCGGGGAATAGAAATAGACCCCGATAAAATCAAGGCGATCCAGCAACTGCCTTCTCCTCAAATTTGACAGAGCTAAGGTCACTCCAAGGGAGATTAGCCTATATCAGGCGATTCATATCCAATCTCTCAGGAAGATGCATGCCGTTCGGCAAATAATGAAGAAGAATGCTCCCTTCATCTGGGACCAGAATGTCAGGATGCTCTTGAACAAATCAAAGAGTATCTTCTCACTCCTCCAGTCCTAGGGCGCCAGTTATTGGAAAGCCTCTTATACTCTATATTGCAGCTATGGATGCTTCTCTGGGAGCTCTATTGGCACAAACAAATGAAGATGATAAAGAGCAAGCTTTATATTATCTTAGCAGAAAGCTAATTGGTCCGGAACTCCGGTATGCTCCAATGGAAAAAGTATGCCTAGCACTGGTATTGCTGTAAAGAAATTGAGGCATTATCTGCTGGCTCATGAAATTAAACTCATCTCCAAGTATGATCCAATCAATATCTGCTAAGGCAACCCATATTGTCAGGAAGACTCGCAAAATGGGCTCTGCTCCTTATGGAATTTGATATCACATACATCCCACAAAGGGCAATCAAAGGGCAAGGCTTGGCCGAATTTTTAGCCGCACATCCAGTGCCAGAAGATTCCCCTTTATCTATAAATCTCCAGAAGAAGAAACTCTTTCTCCTGCAAGTGAAAATTTAGTTCTCGAAGAAGTTGCCACAATTGAGCTACCTTCTTGGGAATTATATTTCGATAGAGCTTCCCGAATCCTTCATTATACTGATGGTTCTACCACCGTCTCTACTGGAGCAGGGATCGTCCTAGTCACTCCATATGGAGGAATCTTATACAATTCCTGTGCTCTTATGAAGCCACTCACAAATAATGAAGCCGAATATGAAGCTCTGATTATTGGGCTCCGGCTGGCTCTCGAAATGGGAATCAAAGGCATACAGGTTTATGGTGACTCACAGCTGGTCATCCGACAAATATTGGGCCAGTATGAAGTCCGTAAACCACAATTGCTTCCATACTATACCACTGTTATGAAGCTCAAAGAAAATTCAACTTCTTCGACATATCTCATGTGCCGAGAAGTGAAAATTCTCAGGCTGATGCTTTAGCCAAATTGGCCTCTGCTATAAAATTGCCTCCTGAAGGGGAATTGGACATAAGTGTCCGCCACAGAAGGCTCATGCCGAGTATCCTCGACGCTGAGTCTAATGTTACGATTGAAGAAGCACATACTATAGAGCAGATACAACAAATGAATCTGAAGATTGGCGCGAGCCGATTATAAGATCAAGAAGGTTGGCTACCTTCTGATCGAGCACAAAGAATTCAGCTCTTACGCTACATCATATCAAATAATAGCAGATCAACTATATAAGCTGGTCCATGAAAAGAAAGGACCAGTCCTCCTCAGATGCTTATCCTCAAAGAAGCCAAAATCATCATGAAAGAAGTTCACTCCGGGCTGTGTGGTGCACACCAAGCAGGAGAAAAGATGAAAATCAATATCAAGTTAAAAGGCTTCTACTGGCCTACCATGTACGCGGATTGCATCCAATATGCCCGTACATGTCATCAGTGTCAAGCATTTGGCCCTATACCAAGGAAATCACCAAATGTATTACATCCCACTGCGCCAACATGGCCGTTTGCCGAATGGGGTATGGATATTGTGGGACCATTCCCACCCTCATCTCAAGGCCACAAGTTCATACTGGCTGCCACAGATTACTTCTCTCGGTGGGCTGAAGCTATCCATTGAGGGAGGTAACCGGAGAATCAGTCGCCAAATTTGTCAAGCAAACATAATATACAGATTTGGGACTCCTCACAGGATCATATCTGATAATGGGTCACAATTCAGAAACAAAACAATATATGCCTTGGCGGCGAAATTCATATTGATTGGAGAACATCGTCAGTATATAATCCACAGGCAAATGGGTTGGCAGAAGCCTTCAATAAAACCTCTGTAAATTGCTCGCCAAGATAGTCGGCAACAGAAAGCGGAATGGGGAGAAAGGTTCATGAAGCCTTGTGGGCTTATCGAACTGTGTATAAAACCCCTACCGGATGTTCGCCCTTCTCCTTGGTATATGGAGCTGAGGCCATGATCCCTATAGAAATTGAAATGGCATCCTATCGGGTGGCAATCCAAGGTGAACTACAAAATCAAGATCAAGACCAAATAGAAAGGAGACTTGAGGAGCTCTCCAATCTAGAAGGAAGGCGCCTTGAAGCATACAAGTCTCTCCAAATATATCAGGCTAGAATGGTTCGAGCATTCGACAAATTAGCAAGACCCAGAGCTTTTAAGCAAGGGGATCTTGTCATGGTCAAATGCAGAGAAGCAATGGCCGGAAAGTCATGTGGCAAACTTCAACCCACCTGGCTCGGTCCATATATCGTCACTCTGGCATATGAAGGAGGCGCATACCGGCTAGTTGACCATAAAGGTAATGTGCCCTTTCCCCCGCTCAATGGGAAACACCTGAAATTGTACCGCGCCAGAACATGAATTTCCTGGCCAGCCACCAAAACAAAAACCAATCACCCAAAAGGGCTCGAAGCCGAAAGAAAATAAAAATGATGAATGAAAGTTTGCCATAGATGGGGGCAAAGGAATCAAATTCCACCTGCCCGTCATATATCCCAAACTTTCAGTCCTTACCGAGCATGAAGCCAAGGGCATTCCATGTATAAACAAAAAAAAAGAAAAAAGAAAAAATCCAATGAAAGATGGAGGCTTATTTTGCTTACCCGCCAAATGAGGTTCCAAGCACAGTGCTAAACAATGTCAAATCCATACCAAAACCATAGCCAGCAAACCAAAAAGGTAGGCTATGTCAAAACCATACCCAAAACAAAACCATAGCCAACCACCAAAAGGTAGGCTATGTCAAACCATATACCAAACCATAGCCAGCAAACCAAAAGGTAGGCTATGTCAAACCATACCAAAACCATAGCCGCAAACCAAAAGGTAGGCTATGTCAAACCATACCAAAACCATAGCCAGCAAACCAAAAAGGTAGGCTATGTCAAATCCAATACCAAAACCATAGCCACAAACCAAAAAGGTAGGCTATATCAATCCAAATACCAAAACCATAGCCAGCAAACCAAAAGGTAGGCTATGTCAAACCATACCCAAACCATAGCCAGCAAACCAAAAGGTAGGCTATGTCAAAACCATACCAAAACCATAGCCAGCAAACCAAAAGGTAGGCTATGTCAAATCCAAATACCAAAAACCATAGCCAGCAAACCAAAAAGGTAGGCTATGTCAATCCAAATACCAAAACCATAGCCACAACCAAAAAGTAGGCTATATCAAATCCAAATACCAAAACAAACCATAGCCACAAACCAAAAAGGTAGGCTATGTCAATCCCGATACCAAATCATGCCAACAAACCAAAAAGGTAGGCTATGCCAATCCAAGTACCCAAACCATAGCCAGCAAACCAAAAGGTAGGCTATGTCAAATCCAAAACAAAACCAAAACTGAATAACCCAACCCCAAATCCAAACCCAAACTCCATACCAAAGCCCATAACAACCCAAAAAAAAAAAATCTCTTCACGCTCAGAAGCTATCACCACCATTCCATCACCACCTCACACCCACTCCATCCCAGTTCACTACCGTTTTTAGAACCAGACCCTCACCCTTTTGATTATCTGAGCCAGTCAAATCTTCAAAAAAAAAAAGAGAAAGGGGGTTAAAAATAGAGATACCCCGATGGACTTAAGTATACGATTCCTTGTGTGCTTAAGGGTAAAAAGATCAAAAATCCAGCTGAGGCGAAAACCCGAGAGGGCGCTTCAGGCAAAAATGGATAACCCCTCAACGTGAAAACCCGAAAGGGCGCGTTGGAAAAAGCTAAAGGGGGCCAGTCTTGGTGAAAACCCGAAAGGGCGCTAAGGCTGGTAATGTGACAAAAAAAAAAATGAAAAAAATGAAATGATGAAAAAGAGGATTTCTTCATCCTCCATACAAGTCGCCACATTACAAACTTGTAGAGGGTGACAGATACCACATAGAAAAGGATCAAGGCAACAAGCCCAATATACAAATGTTGTGCTGTGAAACAAAGGCAGGAATGCTTTTTCCTCTCCAGCCATTCAAATCCAATGCAAACCCCTTAGCCCCGGCACCAAGCCATCAAGAAGGGTGAAATTCAAATCCCAAAGCAAAACAATAAACACCATTCCAGAACCCATTCAAAACCAAGTCCAGGGCCAAATCATACCCAAATCACATACTCATATCCAAACCCAAATCCAAAATACCACAAAGGTGACCCAAGTCACCCAACATACTCATATTCAAACCCAAATCCACATCCAAATCCAAATTCCCCAAACCCCAAATTTTTTCCAATCATTGGCCATATTCAAATCTCAAACCACATTTGAAACCATCACTCACTCCACAACCCAACCTTTGCCATTCACCATCCAAGTCAGTTGAGTCCTCGACGGCCTTGGTAAGGAAAAAAGAAAGAAACAAAAAGGGGTTAAAAATAGAGATACCCCGATGGACTTAAGTATACGGCCCACTGTATGCTTGAGGGTAAAAAGATCAAAAAATCCAGCTGAGGTGAAAACCCGAGAGGGCGCTTCAGGCAAAAATGGATAACCCCTCAACGTGAAAACCCGAAAGGGCGCGTTGGAAAAAGCTAAAGGGGGCCGGTCTTGGTGAAAACCCGAAAGGGCGCTAAGGCTGAATAAAAAAAAGGAAGAAAAAAAGAAACAGAAAATGAAAGAAGGAATTTCCTTGTCCTTCATATTTATATTCATAAAGTCATAAGTCACTCTGTTACATATTCATAAGGGGTGACAGATAGTCACACACTATTTACAAAAAAAAAAACAAATCAGGACAACGAGCCTAATACACAAAGGTTATTTGAAAGCAAAGCCAAGAGGTGCCTTCTTCTGCAGCCGCTCTGCCTTCCTAGCTTTGGAAGATCCGGGCCGGCGAGAGCCGTTTCTATCTCTAGCACGGAGGCCTCCCTCTTCGGGATCTTCAACTCATCTCTGGCATCTTGATCCTGACAAGATATTGCCTCGCCAAGCTCGCGTTCCAGCCGAGCCATCCGCAGCTCTCGCGTCTTCTGACGCTTGCGCACTTCAGCAGCCTGGGGATCATCGGCTTCAGCATCGCTCTCCAGAGCTTCAAATCGCTGGGCCCAGGTCATCTCAACCTGACGAGTGTACACCCTGTTCCAAACATCGGTGATGAAATTCATCCAACGCTCCTGCTGGACTCCCATGCTGAAGGCGGATCCCGTATGTTGCTCCAGCGCCTCTCGAATAACTTCAATGGGCGCCGGGTCTGTGGATCTGCCAATGCCGTTATTCGGCCAACAAGGAATCCCAGCAGCCATCATCAGCAAAATGCGGGGCTGGTTGCGTCCCTTCAGGCCATCTTATACCATGCTCAGGGGGAGCACCAACCTCCAAGGGCGGAGAGTTCTCCTCGTCAAGATTCGGCACAATGTCTGCCCCGGAAAAGAAATCAGCAGCAAGAAAAAGGCTGTTAGCAAGACAAAGCTGATAAAACACCAAGTCAAAGATGCAAGGCATAAAGCTCGGCTCTTCTCACCTGGGGCGGGAATTTCGCCTTCCTCCTCAGCCTCAGATTCTGAAGGTTGAGCGAGATTGGATGGTCCAGGATGCGGATCTTGAAAGGAGCTGGGAAAATATGGCGAAGTTGCATAAAATTGTTCCCCATCATATGGGAAGGTTGGAGGAACATAGGCAGGATCTGCCTGGTGAAGACCTCCGCCTCCACTTGTGGTATCGCCCACTTGAAAGGCAGATTGAGCTGGGAAGTCCAAAACGGGCTCATTGAAATTCCCCAACTCGGGATGGAGAAGTTCGCCCCTGAGACAGAATATGAATCTGTCGTTCCCCAGCCAAACATTGATCACAGAATTCTGCCCCTTTTAAAGCAAACAGCAAGGGAGGAGGATTCGTCATAAAAGAAATGTGTCATGAAAAACTATATACGGCTTGAGAAAATCGGCTCACCAAAAGAAGTTGTCCCTACAGGAGGCTCCTCCACAGGTCTCGGGATATAGACCTCAACGGGGCAGAAGAATACTCTCCTTCTGAAGCTCCCAGTTCAGCATATGTGAATCCTGGGCAGTCAACATCGGCTTCTACCACCCCAGAAAATGCAAAATGAGAGGGAGCACCATCAGTCCCCTCTCCGGGCAAAGGATCTGCCATAGCCTGCAGAGTGCTCCCGTTTCCCTCTCTATGAAAATAGAGGGACTTTCGGGCGGAGAACCACACTCATCTGGAAGGGGTGAGCCGGCGCCCGCCTCATCAGTTTCATCATCTAGTGCAGAAAAGTATGAAGAAATCAATATGAGAACTGATGATAAAAGAAAAAAGGAGGCGGGGAATCTCAAAAGAGTATACCGCTCGAGGAGGCATATGCAACCTCTTTGGCCTTCTCAGCTCTTCTATTGGTAGAGGAAGAAGGAGCGCCGGGGCGAGTCCCGTTGCCCCTATCCCCGTTAATCCTCAAAACGGGAGTAGCTGGAAGACAAGGTCACCATATAAAAAAAAAAGGGAAAAGAAGAAAAAAAGGGAAAGAAGAAGGGAAAGAGGGGTGGCTTACGTGCTGACTCTGATAAAGGCTTTGGTACCAGCTGAAGGAAGGTGGTGCTACAAGCTTCCCCCACTCTCTTCATAATATCCTGAACATCTTGAAATGTCTTGGCATTTTCTAGCCGAGGGATATATTCCAGAGGCCCAATATTGCCAATTACATTAATAAGATGTCTTTCCCATCGTGTCCATCCGGGATGGCCGATGCTCTCTGGAGGTAACTTTGTCACAAAGGTACTGTAGGAGAGTGACCGCAGTCAGATAATAAATGATTCCACCAGCAATATGATGAAGAATCATCGCTGGCGACCGGGCTTTTGTCCAGAACAGCTCTATGGATGCCAGGAGCGGTATTTCCCCCTGATAATAATACCTGTCATTTTCGGCCTTGGTATTATGTGACACACTGGCATCATAACGCCTCTTATATGAGCTGCTATGCTGGAAAAGTGCCGGTTAAGATATGCCTCGTCAATGAAGACCGGGGACAAGCTGTACTGCACAAGCCGAGAGTCCTCCCTCTCCCTTATTTTGCCAGGGGAGAGTCGGAAATACCGCTCCGGTCAAACCACCATCTGGCATAAAATATATCCATATGTCCCGTCATTCCTGGCGCAGGAAGGGCACATGCTGAACCTGTTTCAGGACGACGGAAATAATTCCACCAACTTGCTGCCGTCATGTGAACATCATGGCCGCGTTGGAGTCGGAGTGACAATGGAAATTCCGCAGGTGGCGGGATAGATGATCATACCCAAAATTTCTGGCAAATCGCGAAGGATAATAAGGCTCAGTGATAAGAGTCGATCCCACGCGATACACCAATACTCCGGGCCGAATACAGCATAGCCAGTCCTGATACACAGATTGGCTGGGGCTATTGCTATTTGCTGAATAATATTGTGTCCCGTCGGAGGTCTGGGTGCAGAAAGGCCTGGTTCCCGGGATGCATTGTCGAATTGAAGTAGCCCCTGCTCATTGTTCGGCAGAAAAGATAAACTGGATCTAGTACTCATCAGCTCTGTCAGTGGATCTCCAGCTGGACGATTCCGGAACATTAAATTAATGGAGCTGAAGAGCGAGGCAAATCAATTGTCTGACACAAACTAGGCAGCAAAAGGCCGGCCCAAGCACTCAAGTAATGGGTGGGTAGCTGCACCTTCCGATCTCGGGGACTGGGATGTGAACTCAACGATCCCAGCCGTGAAATATATTTGCTAGTGCTGCAGGAGCCAAAGCAAGTTGACGGCCCTCTGCCAGAAGGCAAGCAGGATAAATAAGGCCTGGCCGAATATATTCTTCCTCGCCATGGGGAACCACAAAGCTGGACAGCCAGTAAACTAAGTAAGCGGCCAAATAAGTGCGGTCAGGTAGCCGCCGAGGGTTCCAACCCATATCCTTCGGGGCACAAATGAATCGTCCCCGGGAAGGCTTCTTCACTTCTAGTTGCTGATATTCTTCTAAACAGCGACCCTCAACTGAAAAGCCCTCGAAGAAGCAAAATGGCCCATTATAAAAATATCGAAGCCAGGCATTCTGACTGACTCTTATAGTTGAGGAAGATGAGGATGCTTTGTCTGTTTTCCCGACACGGGCTAGGTCCCGCCATACTTTTGTCAGGAAACGGAGGCTATATGGATAGAAATACTGGCCAGAGCCATTGCTGCGGTGGCTGTGCAAGTCATCCAATACAATTTCTTCATAAAAAAGCCCAGATATCGGCAGGCCTGAAATTTGGTGAAAACCCCATAAGTCAATGGAAGTTTCACCCTCAGCCGTCCCGAAGGTATTCCATCTGGGGCTAAATCTCTCCACCAAACCTCGGAGAACACCTGTGTAACAGGGATAATCATATAAAGCTGCCTCAACAGCTCCATAGATGCCAGATTTCTTCAAGATCTCGCCATAATGGTGCAAAACACCGTCAACCACTCTGTGGCCCCATAACGAAAGATATGAGAAGATACAACTGACCAGTGGCCATACCAGCTGGGAGAAGTGAAATCAATAATCCGATCCAAAAGACATCGGATGTCATGACTTCCAGCGGCATACCGGGAATCACCTGGCATCAATAAGTGCCATTGATCTCCATGCAGTTGTATGGCGATTCTGCAAGTTCCAGATAACAGGGGACAGCTTCCGTGACCGAGTATAACAATCAAGGTCACGATTATAGGGCCAAGGTTATCAGCCGTCGGCATCCTCTTCAAAGGCATATATCCCAGAGGAAAACTGGGGTAGGAAAAGGCACAGGTACCCAGGAGGCTATCCCGGAACCTTAAAATGGCAAATTCCAGATACCTCCTCTCGGCTGAAATACAGGGATCATTCTCGGACATATTGGTGGGATGAACCCTGGATGAAGGAAAATAATTCCCTGTCAGATGGGAAATGGCTTGGATAGCCTCCTCTCCGCGTATAATGATAAGTCCCCTTTTGAAGACAAATGCGGGAGTAATCCACTGAGCCTTTGGAGCAAGACCCTCAGGGTTAAGGTTGCTACTACATGGTAACCACTATCCAGAGAAGCTAAATTGGCTTCAGTGATACGAGGCCTCGCCAGGGCAGGCATCATAATTCCTTTCGGAACAACCCCGTCACGGGTCTTCTGGCTGTGGTTGTCCCGGGCCAAGTAATTTTTCTTGAAAGGCATGATGAAAGCCTGGGAAACCACAGGTAAAACAAAAAGGAAATCAGAAGAAGAAAAAGACACTAAATCCAGCTGAGCAGAAATCCGGGAACAAAAGCACTACAAAAATGCTCCGGAATGCAAAGCAAGGATTTACACGGGTCGCGTGTCGTCACTTTCAGTTCCGACACGTGTCCCGTGGGGGGCATTTGTTGAACGGCAAAAGTGTGACACGTTTATTTCAGCGGAAATTACAAAATCCATCAGATGATGGTCCGGCGACTAGCCTAGTTGAAGCCTATTTTGGCGGACGACGGTTCGAGTCGCGGACATGATGAAAGGGGCCGTTGGGCCACGAAGATTAAATGTTGGTTATCAGCAGGCCTGGTTACAATACATTATCAGCAGCCTGCTCAGAGGCCAAAAAGTTGTGATTTAAAATGACCCCAAGGTTATTTAAGTTACAAACTTATTAGCGGGATCCTTCCCCAAAATTCAGCAGGGGAGTTCCGGCCCTTAAAATGGTGCCCGGAGTCCCGGTTAAAATGAAAGTACAAGGAGAACATGTCTCCGTCCAAAGTACGAAGCACGGAAAAATCCGGCAGCACAAGGTCTATAGACCGAGTACGAAGGACAAGTACAAAGAACAAGCTCGAGGAAGAACTCCGAGGCTTGCAAAGGCACCCTCTGATCGGGCAGAACTCCGAGAAGTGGGGCGAAGCACCAAGGAAACGGAGCCGGACTCCAGCAGCACCTCCGGCAGCACAAGGTCTATAGACCGAATACAAAGAACAAGCACAAAGAACAAGCTCGAGGAAGAACTCCGAGGCTTGCAAAGGCACCCTCCGATCGGGCAAAACTCCGAGAAGCGGGCAGAACTCCAAAAAGAAAGAAAACTTCAGCAGCACCTGGGAAGATAGCCTGTAAATGAGGGTGTAGGGGGGGTATTTATAGACAAAATCCCCCCCTCTCCCCTCTCTTTCCATCGGTTAGGACCCCCTAACCGATGGTGACCTCACAATGAGGTCACCATCGGTTAAGGGGGGTCTCCCCTAACCGATGGTGACCTCAACATGAGGTCACCATCGGTTAGGGGCTAACCGATGGTGACCTAAGCATGAGGTCACCATCGGTTGCCCCTAACCGATGGTGACCTCATGATGAGGTCACCATCGTTAAGGGGGACTCTCCCCTAACCGATGGTGACCTCATCATGAGGTCACCATCGGTTAGGGCACTGGTGACCTCTGAGGTCACCATCGGTTGGCCCTACCGATGGTGACCTCATCATGAGGTCAATCGGGGGGCCTCTCTCCCCTCTCCCGCATGTAAGGGTTCCCCTATAAATACCCCCCTATTCCAAAGGAAAGGGGGTTTCAATGTGCTCCGCGGCGAAGCCCTGTTGGAAAAATCCCAGAAAATAGAAAAGAGCATTTGCTCATTCCCTCTCTCATTCTCAATCCCTCCCGTCCGGTGTGTGAAGGTACAAATCCCCTTCTTTAGCCCGATAGGCCAGGCGCGGAAAGGAGAGCGGTCGGCGTAATCGTCATCAGCATTCCTTCTTAATCTCCATCCCCCACATCGAGCAAGTCTCTGTGGGGTGATATTCCCGGGGTTTAAATGCCGTCCATATCGAGCGAGTCTCTATGGACACATGGTATTTAAATACCCATGTTCTCCCCGCCCATCGAGCGAGTCTCTGGGATGGTGGATTTTGTGCTTATATGTATATGTTTTCTTGAGGAGACTCTGCCCAAGCGGAGGTTCTGCCCAAGGACATATTCGTATATTCACAAATTTGTGTTCTTATATATATGTTTCTTAAGACGAAACTCTGCCCAAGCGGAGGTTCCGTCCATGAACACATATATAAAGATCACAAATTTGTAATTATACAAATGTTCCTTAGGGAGAATCTCACCCGGCAAAAATCTCTCTCAGGGGACGTATCCATGTAAATACAAACTCGTGTTATATGTATGTTTCTTAGGGAAACTCTGCCCAAGCGGAGGTTCTGTCCGAGAACATATTCGTATATTCACAAATTTATGTTCTTATGTATATGTTTCTTAGAGGAAACTCTGCCCAAATGGAGACTCCCCTAAGAACATATCCATAAAATCACAAATTTGTGCCTATACTATATGTCTCTTAGGAGGAATCTTGCCCGGACAAAGTTCCCTCTAAATTCATATCCGTATAATCACAAACTTCATGTTTATATAAATGTATTTCTTAGTGGAATCTCTGCCCAAATAGAGACTCTGCCGAGAATATATCTATAAATCACAAATATGCCCCGTTGTATATGTTTCTCAAAAAAGGGACTCCGTTCATACGGGGGGCTCCTTCTTATCGGATACTCTGCTCAAGTGGAGATACCGTTTGAGAATATATTTACAAAGTGCAAATTTGTGTTTATACACATATATCTCTTTAAGGCAAAGTCCCTCCGGGTAAAGTTTCTCCCGAGAATACATGGATATAAGTATATATGCCAATATGAAAATATCTCTACAAGGACACCCTGCCTAAGTGGGGATTCACCAAGACATATTCACATATTCAAAAATAAAAAGGGGATTGTGATAATATACACACATCCAAAGAAAAAGGAAATAAGACAGACCGTGCTCAGATACCCAAATGGGAGCACATATGCACCTCCACGAGAAATATACCCTGGAAATGGACTTCGGACAAAAATCATCACAATATGACAAGGACTTCCGTGGAGATACATCCATATGATCTCCGGAAATTGGACCCGCACAAGTACGAAATGAGGAGAAAAGAAACT
>CM024756.1:145953273-146035834 GCA_014218235.1 Colocasia esculenta | reverse complement strand
GACAGGGTTCTTTGGACTCAGGATCCTGTTCAGGCAGGGTTGTCAGGATCCCCTTATTTACCTGAATATCATTTAAGTAAATGTTATAATTTGTTGTTTCATTTACTTAAGATATTACATGTAAATAAAGAAGTACTCCCCATTTGAATCCAATAAAAATATCAAAAAAATCATATCTCTTACCAATAAAAAGTCAACTCTCTCATCGAAGAACAAAATCGCGATTTTGGTGATTTTAGCGAAATGCTAACTTTTTAATCTCTCATAATTTGGTCTATCTAAAAATTTGATAATTCAAATAAACCATATGGAACACTAAAAATCTAAAGTCCGGTAAAAAAAGTCAAACGTGCATGTGACTTCTCCAGGGAGCCGCTCTCCTACTGACAGCACTTAGTCTGCTCGAGGCATCTCAAGATTTGGTCAAACTTAAGTTATCATCATTCAAACTCATAAGAATTGTCACTTTCTAGTTTCTTTTCAATTAGAAAGTGAAAATTCTCATGACTTTAGGTGATGATAACTTAAGTTTGACCAAATCCTGAAATGCCTCGAGCAGACTAAGTGCTGTCAGTAGGAGAGCGGCTCCCTTGGAGAAGTCACATGCACGTTGACTTTTTTTACCGGATTTTAGATTTTTAATGTTCCATATGGTTTATTTGAATTATCAAATTTTTAGATAGACCAAATTATGAGAGATTAAAAAGTTAGCATTTCGTTAAAATCATCAAAATCGCGATTTTGTTCTTCGATGGGAGAGTTGACTTTTTATTGGTAAGAGATATGATTTTTTTGATATTTTTATTGGATTCAAATGGGGGGTACTTCCTTATTTACATGTAATATCTTAAGTATAACATTTACTTAAATGATATTCAGGTAAATAAGGAGATCCTGATAACCCTGCCTGAACAAGATCTTGAGTCCAGTGAACCCTGCCTGAACAGGACCAAGTTCTGGCCGAATCCAAGCGGATCAACCGAATCGGTTCGATCCGCCCGAATCGGATTGGATCAGGATAATCCCGATCCGGTCCGAATCGGCGATGCGCCAACCTTGTGTCCAATGAATGGACATGCAAATTCTTGTATCAAGCGGATTTTAAATTTGTCTGCTAATAGGCTGGCACGCCCGCAAAAAAAAAATGTAGACCAAATCGAAGCGAAATGAGAAAAAGGTCACCCTCTTCGCGTGTTCTCACATAGACCTTTCCTGTTTTAAGGTCAGCACATTGATACCCTTTCTGAGTAAGAGAATAACCAAGAAAAACTCCCCTAACATCTTTGGTATCCATGGATGACATAGTCAGGTCGGGGTGCTGGGACAGACCCAATCGACCCCAACTCGAGTTGGGTCGGATCGGAGGATCCGCCTAGCTCCATTGGAGTATGGTCAATCTAGGATCGGCCATGTTAAAAAATGATAAAAAATTGTAAAAAAAAAGGAAAAATCATGAAAAAATCCTTAAAAACATATAATGATAGAACATTTTGGGTATATTCATAGTCTAGTTGCACATATGTTCATATCACAATATAGAGCAACGATAATTATGATACCTTATTTACCTGATCATTTAAGTAAATGTTATATTTGTAGTTTCTTTCATTTCTTAAGATATTACATGTAAATAAGAAAGTACCCCCATTTGAATCTAATAAAAATATCAGAAAAATCATATCTCTTACAAATAAAAAATCAACTCTCCCATCCAAGAAGAAAATCGTGATTTCGGTGGTTCCATCAAAATAGCGACTTTCTAATCTTTCATAATTTGACATATAAAAATTTTATAATTCAAATAACCCAATAAAATACTAAAAATCTAAAGTCCGATAAAAAAAGTCAAACGTGCATATGACTTCTCCTAGGGAGCCACTCTCCTACTGACAGTATTTAGTCTGCTTGAGACCTCTCAGGATTTGGTCAAACCTAAACTATCATCACTCAAACTCATAAGAATGTCACTTTCTAGTTTCTTTTCAATTAGAAAGTGGAAAAATCTCACCTTACATAGTGGGTGGGTTGTCGTCCCCCCCCCCTCCCCAAATCGGGTCGCCATAGGCCGATTCCGACCCTAGTCGGCCGATTCCGACCCGGATCGGCCAACTTTGCCATGGGATCAAGTTTGGAATGACCTGAATCCAAGACATGGATAAAACACAAGCACCCAATACCTGAGTAGTCAAAGGAAAAATTGGTGGTTTGGGCGTAAGATAGTCACAAGATACGGAACCCTACGGCTCTAGATGACATCCGATTAATGACATATGCTGCTGTAAGGGCAGCATATGTTCAGTACTGTTTGGGAATTTTGTGATGAAACAGGAATGCCTGAGCATTTTTCATTAGGTGTCGATTCATTCCCTTTGCCACTCCATTTTGTTGTGGAGTATATGGGCAAGAGGATTCATGTACCATTCCTTCATCTTGCATCAACACATTCAGATTTTTCGTGAAGTATTCTTTTGCATTATCAGATCTAAAAGTCTAGATTTTTTTCTCAAATTGCGTCAGCACCATATTGGAAAAAATCTGAATTGCTCTGGGCAGTTCCTCCCTCAACTGCAAGAGATATACCCAAGCATACAAGGAAAAATTATCAATATAAGTGATGAAGTAGTGATAGCCACCCACAGAACACACGGGTGAGGGACCCCATACATCAGAATGGACCAAATCAAAAGGAGCATTACTCTTTTTTATTGAAGTTGGTTGGGATCTACAATGTTTTGCCAATTGGCAGATGACAGGACACTGAAATGACTCTGGCTTAATAGACTTAAACAATGTGGGGAATAACAGTTTCAATGTCTTGAAAGGAAGATGTCCTAGACGACAATGCCATAATTTGAGCTGCTGAATTTGACTGCAATTATTGCTAGTTTTCTTGGACTGAAGAGCTGCCCTCCCTTTGATGTTCAGCTGGTAAAGAGCCCTGTCCTCAAGACCACGCCTAATCATTCACTTGGTCTTCAAATCCTATACACATAATGGTTGGAAAGAAGGCTATGGAACAATTACGGGATCTGGTGAGGTTGCTAACAGGCACGAGATTTATCAGAATGGAAGGGACATCCAAACATGTAGGGTAGATGACAAGGAAAGATGATCATCCAGTCTGATGGTTCCTTTGCCCACAATTGTGGGTTGAGTACTGCTGAACCTGGAAAAATACCGGGACTTAGGCAAAGGCCGGGCGATAAATCCGCCCGAAAAAGTACGGAGTTCGGGAGAAACCCCCGATCTCCTCCCATTTTGAACACCTGAGATAAACGGGTTCGAATGCATATTTTATTCCGATTTAATTCGGATGACATGTTAAATGTGAGGCGCGGCAGGCCGAGATATATACCCTCAGTCCAAGTCCGACACAATATACGCGTCGTGCACGGGTCCGGGCAGATAAAACAACCTGATGTTCAAAGACAAACAAACAGGGATTCGAACGGCTCCGAACGACTTCAAATGGCGTCAACCGGGTGAAGACAGGCCCGAGGGACCCACTCTTATAACGGAGGCCGGCCGGACACCCCCTGTAGGGGTGTTTGTGCGCAAAAACCACCCCCGCGGGGTGGTTCTGTGCATGTTCTGGTGCACAGAACACCCCCTGCAGGGGTGTGCTCTCGTGTGAACACCCCCAGCGGGGGTGTTCTCCCCCGCAGGGATGTCTCCTCGTGCGGACACCTCCTACAGGGGTGTTCCGACGCAAAACACCCCCCGCGGGTCCAGTCTGATGATTCCTTTGCCCGCAATTGTGGCTTAAGTACTGCTGAACCCGAAAAAATACCAGGACATAGACAAAGGCCGGGCGATAAATCTGCCCGAAAAAGTACGGAGTTTCAGGAGAAACCCCCGATCTCCTTCCATTTTGAACACTTGAAATAAACGGGTTCGAATGCATAATTTATTCCGATTTAATTCGGATGACATGTTAAATATGAGGTGTGGCAAGCCGAGATATATACCCTCTGTCGGGCAAGGTCAATATCAGTCCAAGTCCGATGTAATATACGCATCGTGCATGGGTCCGGGCAGATAAAACAACCCAACGTTCGAAGACACAAACAAACAGGGCTTCGAACGGACTTCAAACGACGTCAACCGGGTGAAGACAGGCCCGAGGGGCCCACTCTTATAACGGAGGCAAGCTGGACATCCCCTGCAAGGGTGTATGCACAAAAACCACCCCTCGCGGGGTGGTTCTGTGCATGTTCTGGCGCACAGAACACCCCCTGCGGAAATGTGCTCCCGCGTGGACACCCTAGCGGGGGTGTTCTCGCGCCGGACACCCCCAGCGGGGGTGTTCCGACATAGAACACCCCCGGGGGGCTGTCTCCCGCGCGACACGCCGCCCTGCGGAGGGGTTCCAGCGCAGAACACCCCCCCGCTGGGGGGTTTTTGCACCGGACACCCCCAACAGGGTGTTCCGCCTGCCTCCCTATCGCAGGACCCCCCCCCCCCCCCCCCCCCCCCCCCAGGGGGGTCTTTTTTGTGTGCACAGTTTAGTCCCAAATGCCCAAAGGGGCCGCAACAACCCTTGCCCCTTGAAAACCCCTATAAATAGGGGGTAAGGGCTATGAAGAAAGGGATTTGGAGCGCTTCTTCCGAATCCGGGAGAAAAGTCACTAAACTCTCATACACAAAGGGAGAAGAGAGGAAGATACTTTTGGTCGTCTCCTCGTTCGTCGTCCTCCTCATACTCTGCTTGTGCTCTGGTGAAAAAGACGGTGGGTAGAAGGACAAGGCACTGTAGGTCTATATATATTGGCCACACCCTTTTGTAAATAAGTCCTTCTGTGTTTCAAAATAACACGTATGTAAAGGCACACTTATCTTTATTAAAATGCTTAATAGAGGCACATATACCCCATTAAGGACGTGAATGCAAGTGTAATAAAAGTGTTTGAGGATAATTGTGGATGTCCGAAATATCCCTCATAATCTCTTAATATCGGCAAGGTCTTTAACAAACGTATCGATTAAGGTCTTCGAGTTTTTACTCGATGTAAATAAAACACCGACTTCGGTCGGTGGGGATGGTCCAGTACACGACCACCCAATCGCCTGATAAAACGGATGCGTGTGAAATAATATTACATATTGCAAATGCTCGAGGCTTAGGGTCTATACTCGATGCACCTCATAAATATCAAATTTTGTCTGTTTTCTTAAACAGTCTGGCACGCCCACGCATAGATATACATGCATCCATATATTTTTCCTACAAAACGAACAATATATGTACACCCCGTAATAATAAGTACTAGACCCCCACGTCCATCCTTTGTCCGCGTCCCCACAGTCTGGCACGCCCGGGGGATGTTCCTGCCTTTCATACATATGTAAAAAGACCTTATGCCAATATAGGTTATATGATGGCTGATATCCACACTGTAGGTGCAAAAGGAGCTGAAGCCGGCATAAAAAGCCCGCCTCCACCTGCAACTTCTTCAAGCGAAGCAAATGGCAACAATCACATACAGTCCGCTCGTCGTTGCCAGCCACGTCAAATATGGCTATCTCACCACTCCCATGGTGTTCAGCGACTTCCCCCCGCCGTCGTGGTTCCCCCTACTTCCTAGGGGTGGTGCTCACTGTCCAGATAATGCCGGTGACAACACCAAAAGTAGCGGCTAGGGGTATTAAGCCTTGCCCAATTAAGGCCGAGTCTTCTCGGTAAACTCTATCTCCTACATCGCAATCTCTAGAGAAAGGGGGCAGGGACGGGCCGTAAGGGTGATAAGCCCAGGCGGTCGTCTCCAGCTCCGGCAAAACCGTCCTTGTCAGAGACGTGCGCATCCGACTTGATGGAGACGAGCCGATCATGTCGAGGGACAGATGCGTCCCCACCATATCCACCTCCAACCAATTCGCTCCGCTCCAGGGGATGCGGCAAGGCAAGCGGAACTCCCCAAAAGGATCCCAACCTGAGCGAGCTTCCAGCTCGGCGCCTCACCAGCCTTGCAAAATGAGGCAAATGTGGGTTACCAACCAGGAGGCTCGTCAAATAAAGCAAGGAAGAGTGAGCCAACCCGTTGAAGACCCCAAAAAATCACATTTTGAGCTAGAAAAAGCTCAGAAATCCGAACCCCCTCGTCCCCATGGGCAGAAAAGGAGGGGAATATATCGGAAGCCCAACTTCTTCCCTCCCAGGCAGAACCTACCCCCGGAGAAGATACAAGTTGTCGTGAAGCTTCCGCATCGCGAGTCTCGGTCTTCGAATGACTGAACACCTCAGTCTTTGAATGGCTGGGGGCCGTGCTTTGCCCAGGCGCGCAAAAGCCGAAGAAGCGGAGGGTGCTGCAGACTTATGAAGAAGGTGGAGGGATGAAAATCTTCACCTGTTATGCCTCTGGCAAGGACCTGGCTGAGCCAACCGGCATCCCCGTGGACGTGGCCAGGGTAGATGAACCCGGTCATGGAGGTGAGGCTGTCTATCGATATACCCAAAGTGCTGCCAGAAGACCTCCTCAAGCACAGCACGGTGGTCAGGCTGGTGTTGAACCTGGAAAAATACCGGGACCTAAACGAAGGCCGAGCGATAAATCCTCCCGAAGAAAGTACTGAGTTTCGGGAGAAACCCCCGATCTCCCTCACTTTGAACACCTGAGACAATGGGTTCGAATGTATATTTTAGTCCAATTTAGCTCGGACGATATTTTTAATGCCACGTCCGATGGTTCAGCCTAGCAGGATATATACCCTCTGCCTGGCAACGTCTACGTCCAAGAGTGCACACGCCGTGCACGTGTCCGGGCAGACGAAACAGCCCCGATGTTCAAGACGGGAACAAACAGACGTCAAACGGCTGCGAACGGACGTCAAATGGGCAGAAGAAAACCCCGGGCCCACACTTATAGCCTGGCCCAGCCAGGACACCCCTCTCAGGGGTGTTTGTGCACAGAAGCCACCCCTCGCATGGTGGTTCTGTGTGGAACACCCCTTGCGGTGCCCAAGACACCCCTTGCGGGGTGTGTGCTGCGCGGGCACCCCCTGTGGGGGGTTCTTGTGGGACACCCCCAACGGAGGTGTTTCGGCATAGGACATCCCCCCACGGGGGTGTTTGCTCTGCGCGGACACCCCCTGCGGGGGTGTTCTGCCGCCAGGCCCAGGGGTGCTCTGCAGCACCCCTTCTGCCCTGCAACCCCCCCCTCCCCCCCCCACCCCCCCCCCCCCCTTTTTACGCCAAAGCCCCAAGGGGCCGCAGCCCCCCCCCCCTTTGGCCCCTTCAAGCCCCTATAATATAGGTAGGGGGCCTTGAAGAAAGCACCGATCGGACCCTTGAAGTACAAGAGAAATTCCAGAAGAAAGGGAGAAGCCCTAAGGAGTTTGTGCTTAAGGATTTTTGGAAAATACCTCCCGAATATCTTCATCCGCTCGTACTTCGTCCGTACTCCGTCCGTGCCCCGATGGAAAGATCGTGACATAGAAGAAGGATGCACTACAGGTCTATATATAAGACCGTGTCATTTTGTAAATAAGCCCTTCCGTGTTTTAAAGTAACACGTATGTGAAGCTATGACTTATGTAAACGCTTAATGGAGGCACATATACCCCATTAACGACATATATGCAAATGTGATAAAAATATGTTTGAGGATAACTGTGGATTCCAAAATGCCATCTAAAATCTCCTAATTTCGGCAATGTCTTTTAACAAACGTATCGTATCAAAGGTCTTCGGATTTTCACCCGATGTAAATGTAACACCGACTCCGATCGGTGCGTATCAAAGTTCTTCGGGTTTTCACCCGATGTAAATGTAACACCGACTCTGGTCGGTGGGGAATGGTTCAGTACATGACCACCCCAGTCGCCTGATAAAACGGACGTGCGCGGAATAAATATACATATATACAAATACTCGAGGGCATAGGGTCTATACCCGATGTACCTCATACACATGAAATTTTGTTTGTTTATTTTAAACCGGCATGCCCATGCATGGATATACATGCACACATTTTTTTTTTTCCTAAAAGAAGGGACAAATATGCATGTATCTGTCGAAATCGGAGGAGTTCGAAAGTCCTTTCCGTGTTCCACAGTCTGGCACGCCCGGTGGGATTGTTCCTGCCTTTCATACATACGTAAAAAGACCTTATGCCGATATAGGATATATGATGGCTGAAATCCACATGTCAAGTTCGGAAGAGCGGAAGTCGACATGAAAAGCCCATCTCTACCCGCAACTTCCTCAACTCAAACAAATGGCAGCGGTCACCTACGGCCCGCTCGTCGTCGCTAGCCACGCCAAATGTGGCTATCTCACCACTCCTCTGGTGTTTGGCGACTTTCCTGCCGTGGTAGGCTCCCCTTACTTCCTGGGAGTGGTGCTCGCCGTCCAAACAATGTCGGCGGCAGCACCAAAGACAGCAGCTGCCGGGGACATCAATCCCCGCCCAAGCCAAGGCCGAGTCTTCTCAGTAAACACTATTTCCTACGTCGTAGTCCCTAGAAGAAGGGGGCAGTGCCAAAGTCGCAGGGGCAATAAGCCCAGGGCGGTCATCTCCAACTCTGGCAAGACAGTCCTCGTCGGAGACGTGCGTATCCGACTCGATGGAGGCGAGCCGATCATGCCGCGGGACAGATGCATCCCCACCATATCCACCTCCAACCAATTCGCTCCTCTCTAAGGGATGCGGCAAAGCAAGCGAGACTCCCTAAAAGGATCCTAACCAGAGCGAGCCTCCGGCCCGACGTCTTACCAGCCTCGCAAAATGAGGCAGATATGGGTCACAAGCAGGAAGCTTGCCAAATCAAGCAAGAAAGAGCGGGCCAACCGCTGAAAATTCGAAGAAATCACGTTCTGAGCAAGAAAAAGGTCGGAACCCCGAACCTCCTCGTCTTCGCAGACAGAAAAGGAGGGGTGTCCACCAGAAGCCTAACTTCGTCTCCTCCCAGGCAGAACCTACCTCTAGGGGAGATGCAAGTTGCCCTGAAGCTCCCGCACCACAGGTCTCGGTCTTCGAAAGACTGAGCACCTCAGTCTTCGATAGGCTAGGGGCAGCATTTCGCCCAAGCACGCAAAAGCCAAAGAAGCGAAGAGTGTTGCGGACTCAGGAAGAAGGTGGAGGGATGAAAATCTTCACCTGCTATGTTTCCGGCAGGGACCTGGCTGAGCCATCCGGCATCCCCGCGGACGTGGCCAGGGTAGTTGAACCCGGCCGAGGAGGCGATGCTGTCTACCGGTATACCCGAAGTGCTACTAGAAGACCTCCTCAAGGACAGCACGACAGTCAGGCTGGGCCCTCAAATCAACGGCTAGCCATTGAGCCGCCACTCGAATATGATCAATGGTCACTCCCGGGCCAAATCCAGGACTATGAAGGAGCGGATGAAGATGAGGTCGCAAGCCTCCATCCCGCGAACGAACACCTCCCGGTTGATGGAGGACGACACCAAATGTTCTTCGTACTGCCAACCAAAGCTGCTTTCCAGGCGATGACAGATGACGTCAAGTATGAAATTATGTGGCACTGGCAGGCTGAAATGGCCAATCTTATGGTAGAGAGGGGGGCAGCAAGTGGGCGCAAATGCGCCACGCCGCCTTGTGTCGACGACAAATCAAAATGCTAAGAGAAGACATCAACAAGGCGACTTGCCTGATGTCAACCAGCAAGCAGCCGTGCCCAACGACTACACTGTTGATCCGGGCCACTAGCCGCATCGGGGCATAAACTCTCTGCCCTCCGCAGCTGAAGATATTGTGGCCTAGCGGCGGATGATTGAAAAAAATCATGGATGATCGTTTTGCTTAGCGAGGCGAAGGGACCGCTACTGTAGATCTATACAGTGTGTCGTACCTCGTCCACCATCAATTCAAGAAGTTGCCGCCAGATTGCCCCAAGGCACCAAAGTTGTAAAAGTTTGATGGGCAGGGCTCGCCAAATGAGCACCTGGTCTATTACATAACAGCAATGGAAGATTTGGCGTTTGATGAATCCTATCTCCTTTGTTACTTTGCAACCTCCTTGACGGATACTGCCTTCCAGTGATACTCGAGGTTGAGGCCCAACTCCATCGTCAATTGGGCCAATCTCCAAAAGAAGTTCATCGACCGCTTCCAAACGGCCGAAAGAAAGGTGTCGCTAGCGGAGCTATGCTCCCTCAAGCAAAGAAGAGGTGAAACGGCACTCGACTTTATCAAGCGGTGGCGTGACTTCAGCATGAAGTTCGACAATCTCTGGCATAAGAAGATGCCATAACCATCTGTCGGCGGGGCCTGGCGGCCGAGATAAGTGAAAAGCTACTAGGCACAAACATCAAGGGCTTCGACCAACTCAACTCGGTTGTCGCGGAGATTGAAATGGTCTTCGCCGACAACCTGGTGCATGCTTCCTCCAGAAATAAGCCAAATAAGGAGCGTGCCTCTGGCAAAGAAGTCAATGTTGTTGACTTCACCCCCGTAGGCCAGGAAAAGAAAGTCGTAGTCTCAGGCGCTTCAAGCAGGAAGGCAGAAGGAAGGCCACCTCCGCCCTCATTGCCCGAGCACATGAATACACCTTACTACTTCAAAAAGGAGCATACAAGGAAGCTCTTCAAGTTATGTATGAAGAATGACTTGATCACACTCCCAGGGCCAAAAAAGCCGAGTGAGGTGGATAGGGTGAACAAGCCAAACTATTGCCTCTATCACCGCATGCTGGGGCACTCTATTGAAAACTGTTATGTCTTCAAAAATGAAGTGCATAAGCTGATCTAAAGCCGCCTCATTGCAATGTAGGGCAACCTGGTTGATCCTCCACAACCCCATGCTTGGGATCAACCAAAACAATCGACCAATGTGATTGTGAGATCCGGCCCTCTCGGGCCCTTAGCCCTGTCGTCAGGGTCGCGACGGACCCCTTGGTTGCGACATTGTCGCGTCAGAGGAGCCGGTCACGACATGGTTTTGGTCGCGGCACACCTGGCCGTCGCGTTCTGGTCGCAACGGGGGTGGGCGTCGCGATCTTTTTACAGCGTTTGGAGGCGACGCGACTACTTTTCTGACTGTTCTGACCGCTGTCCTTTTTGTCAGAACAGCCTTGTCGGGTGTCAGGTGCGTACGATGTTGACTTAACTTGGCAGTCCGTCGCATTTTGGTTTTCCTGGTCTTCGAGGTTTGACCGCTTTTGGTGTCGCTCCGGGCAAGGCGGTCGCGACATTGTCGCGACGCTCTGAGGTGTCGTGACATGCTCACTGACGCGCCGGTCTGACCCGTCGCGTCTCCGGACCCGTCAATTAAAAAACCGAGGCCGGCGCCCGTTTCCCCCTTTCTCCCTTTCCTTTCTCCTTCTTCTCCCTTCTTCCCTCCCCCGAGTCCTCTTGTGTTCTTGACTTGTTCGCGGTGCTTGTGGCGGGGAGTGACGTTCTAGCATGCTCCCTTCCCCTGAGATTCCTTGTATTCTCTGTGGTTTGGGGTGTGGGGTGTGTGAGATCCATGCTCGTGGTAAGTGAGGCTTTCTTTGAGCGTAGATTTCCTTGTGATGCATGATTAGTGGGGTTTGAGGGTGGTTTGGTTGTTACAAGTTTTCCTGCATGTTTCCCATGCTCCTCTTCCCCTGTGGAATGTGTTTGTACCGAATTTTGGGGCGGTCCTTGGAAGTACTGTACTAAGACGCCCCTCGGTTGAGATCGTGACTGGTATAGAGGTCGCGATGATGTCGCAACCGGTGTGGCCGTCGCGACATTATCACGACGCTCTGTGGCGTCGCGACATGGTCGCGACGACCTATGGCGTCGCGACAGCATCAGAGATAGGTAAGTTCTTGCGGAGTTCTGTTTCTCATGGAGTCTTCGCCGTTTCCGGTTCTTTCTGTATCCGTGGCACCAGTGCTAGTTCCTAGTACGGTCCTACACTAATCGTTTGCCCGGTGCTCGGCTCCTGAGGGCTTGTCCCGAGAGAGAGGTTGTACCTTTTAACTGGGACCCCCGTCCCCGTGCGCCTATTGAGGGAGTGCTTCAGGCAGCGGGCGTGCTCGAGTCACAAACTCTAGAACGGAGAGGAAAATGGTGGTTAGGATAGCGGCGTTGAGTCGTTTGCAGAGCTCTCTTGGTTGGTCTGGGACGTCGAGGCCATTTGGAGTCTTCCGGACGCAGGCCAGTCAGTCCTCTTCTCACTCTTTGTGGCCCCAGAACCAACTGGAGAGGCCAAGCGTGGGACCGTAGTCCGGCCAGACTACGACAGTTACTGTTGTGTTACTTTGTGCTCCTGCCCCCACTCTGACGAGAGTAGAGGTTTAGACCTAGGTCGAGGGTAAGACGTCAGTGGACGCTCTTGACCGGTTGACTAGTGGTAGTGGTTTCCGTAGCTAGTGTCTCTGTCTAGGCAGGGTTCGCTTGTCTGTGTTACCAGCCGTATGGTGGTCATGACGTACAGGTCGTACGGAGTTTCCGACCGTAGTGTCCTTTCCGTACCATTGCTAGATAGTTAGCTTTACTTCTGTGTTTTCCCGTATAGCTTAGAATATATGGAACTACTGTTATTTAATTTGTTTATATATATTCTTTCCTGTCTGTTAGAGCCAGTAGGAGATTGGTAGTCCCTATGAGCTTTGTTGTGAAGCTCATCCCTTCTTTTTCCAGGTGAGACTTCTCAGCAGCGGCCAGGTGCGCGTCGGGCGGAGGAGGCGGGACGGTAGTCGTCGTCCCCATAGCTAGCAGTGGATTTTCTCCTTCAGTTGTGCTTCACCCTTGGGGTATGCCCCTAAGGGCTGTGTCTTTCCCTTCTTTACTTATACTCGTTGTGTTGGGATTGTACCTGGAGCGATATACTGCGGTCTCGTTCTTCTTTCTGCTTCCACGTGTGTGCTCCTAGTTCAGTAGTTGATGTTTATTTCCCTTAGATATTCTGTTAGACTTGTTTATAGCCCTTCCGGGTCCCGGATCCATAGGCAGCGACCGCGAAAATCAGGTCCTCGGCTTGGGCCGAGGGTCGGGTTCTCGGGGTCGTTACAGTTGGTATCAGAGCGAGTCTAACAGGACTTGTAGTGGATTTAAACTGCAAAAGGAAGTCCAACAGTAGTACATGTACACTGCTAGCCGCCCGAGTTAGTGTTGTTAACCTGTTGGTTGTGTGCCGTACAGGATATGGCTCCGTGTAGACGTAGGCAGACCAGAGAGCTGATGGAGCAGCAGGGTGAGTCAGATATGCCAGTGCCAGGTCAGGTTCAGGAGGATGAGTCAGCAGAGGAGTCTGTGGCACACACTTAGGGGGCAGCAGCGGGCGAGCAGCAGCAGCAGTGGTACTAGCCCCCACTATAGTAGTATGCAGATTGGTTCCTTATGGCCGAGCAGTTCTTCAGGGCCATGTTCCAGGGGACGTGGCAGCCAGGGCAGATGGTAGCGGGAGATCAACCGCTAGTACCTCCCCTAGTAGTACTAGAGCAGCATGCAAATCCGCAGGAGGAGCAGCCAGCAGTTCAGCAAGCGTCGGGTACTGGGAGTACCCAGGTCGGTAGGAGGAGGACGGCTGTCACTGAGGACAGAACCGCCCTCTTAGAGAGGTTCCTGCGTCTCCGACCACCGACGTTCTTCGGCGACTATGATCCAGATAGAACTGAGAGTTGGACGCACGAGTTGGAGCGCACGTTCGAGACTATGGAGTAAGCCGAGGAGGATCAGGTTAGATTGGCAGTGTATCAGCTCAAGGACCAGCCCATGAGTGTGGAGAGTTCAGAGGCAGACACACTTCCCAGGGCAGCGTTGGATCAGGTTTCTTGGCAGCGGTTCTTGGAGGTCTTCCACGACAAGTACTTTCCTGACTATGCTCGACGTGAGAGACGAGATCAGTTTCATGAGTTGGTTCAGGGTGATTTGACGGTTGCTAGTATCACCAGAGGGTTGTCAGATTGTTGAGGCATGTTCCTCATGTCGCCGGCAGTGAGCAGGCTTGTGCAGAGAGGTTTATTGCAGGATTAAGGCCAGATTGCGATGGGGCATGATCGCTCACATGTGTGCCACTTGGGAGGTGGCAGTGGCTAAAGCCACCGCCTTGGAGAGAGAGACCTGGCAGCCCCAGCAACAGTAGGGAGGAGCTTCCTCTAGGACCACACCGTACCAGCGTCCCGCAGGTAGTCGTGGTAGTGCGACTTCTTCTTCTTTGGGCTCGGGCAGTTCGGACAGTTCCAGTTTGCGCTCGAAGTGCAGGCAGATGATCACTCGCGGGGGTGGATGGAGTCGGCAGTAGAAGCGCCAGTCGAGGTTTGCAGAGCAGTCGGTCCAGCAGGGAGCCGAGCAGGGCAGGCAGGAGGCGGTTTGTTACATTTGTGGTTTGCCGGGCCACTTCAGGAGGGATTGCTCGATGGGGCAAGTCCAGCAGCCGCAACAGCTAGTGAAGTATAGTCAGCAGTTGCCGTAGTACCAGTACTCTCTGCAGCAGCATGCACCCCGTCAGTAGCAGCAGGGGCAGTACCTTCAGTAGCCTCAACAGTTTCAGCAACATCTACAGTTTCAGCCATACCATCAGCAGCAGCAGTTTCCACAGCACCAGTAGCTGCCGCAGTAGCAGCAGCAGTTTCCACAGCACCAGTAGCTGCCGCAGTAGCAGCAGCCCCAGCAGGCGCCGCAGCGTGGGCGTGGTCGTGTGATGGCTCTCATCAGGGAGGAGGCCGAGGCGTCGAACCTGGTTATAGGTACTTTACCTATCCTTGGTAGAGCTGCTCGTGTTCTGCTTGATCCCGGGCTTCTCTTTGTTTTGCTTCTGAGGAGTTTTATGAGTCGCTCGTTCGTCACACACCTAAGAGGTAGTGTGATGTAATGGTCGATCTTCCGTCCAGTGATTACATGCGTTCTTTCAGCTATCTTGAGGGTATCACAGTGGAGGTCCAGGGACGTCATCCTTGGCATGGACTGGTTGGAGGCTCACTCGGCTGTGGTGGGTTGTCAGTGGAAGACTGTTCGGTTTGAGATACCTGGAGCGCCTGTTCTCTACTTCTGAGGTATCCGGTCTACCCGTCAACCTTTTATTCATTCTGTAGAGCTCGTCGTTTGATCCACGATGGTTGCGTAGTATATCTTGCTTCTGTTTGTTCCTTGGAGCCTAGCGGGTCATCTGTTTTTGATGGACCTGTTGTTTGTGAATTTTCTGGTGTTTTATTAGATGATCTACCTGGGTTACCACCTGAGCGGGAGGTAGAGTTCTCCATTGAGCTCTTGCTTGTTACGATGCCTTTGTCCAAGGCACCATACCAGATGGCTCCGGCTGAGTTGCGCGAGTTGAAGTGCCAGTTGCAGGAGTTGCATGAGTTGGGTTTCATTCATCCGAGTCATTCGCCTTGGGGTGCACCAGTGTTGTTCGTGAGGAAGAAGGATGGCAGCTTAGATTGTGCATCGATTACAGGCAGTTGAATCAGGTAACAGTGAAGAACAAGTATCCCTTGCCCAGGATCGATGACTTGTTGATCAGTTGCAGACAACCCGAGTGTTTTCGAAGATTGACTTGAGGTCCGTTTCTACCAACTGAGGATCAGAGAGTCAGAATTGGCCTGACAGCTTTCCGTTCGAGGTACGATCACTTTGAGTTGTCGTGATGCCGTTTGGGCTCAAGAATGTGCCAGCAGCTTTTATGGATTTGATGCATAGGGTGTTCAGTGAGTACCTAGACAAGTTTGTGGTCATCTTGGTAGATAAACTTTGGTCTACTCGGCTTCGGAGGAGGAGCACGAGGTGCATCTGAGGATCGTGTTAAAGACGTTGCAGAGTCACCAACTTTATGCCAAGTTCGACAAGTGTGAATTTTGGCTGAGGGAGGTGCACTTTCTCGAACACGTGATCTCAGGTTCAGGTGTGGCGGTCGATCTTGCCAAGGTAGGGGCAGTGTGTCTTGGGAGCAGCCCACTTCAGTGTCAGAGGTTCATAGCTTTCTGGGTTTGGCAGGCTATTACAGGAGGTTTATCCAGGACTTTTCTAGGATTGCATAGCCGTTGACTAGATTGACCAGACTTGAGACCATATTCGTTTGGACAGAGGACTGTGAGCAGAGTTTTCAGGAGCTGAAGAGGAGATTGACTTCAGTGCTAGTGTTGGTCTTGCCGTCAGGTAGCGGGGTTTCGTGGTCTACACGGACGCTTCGAGATCAGGTTTGGGTGCAGTGCTGATGTAGCATGGTGGGGTCGTTGCCTATGCTTCTTGGCAGTTGAAAAAGCATGAGGAGAACTACCCTACTCATGACTTAGAGTTGGCAGCAGTGGTGTTCGCTCTAAAGCTGTGGAGGCACTTTGTACGACGAGGCGTTCGAGATCTTCACCGACCATCAGAGTTTGCAGTACATCTTCACTCAGAAGGATTTGAACTTGAGGCAGCGCAGATGGATAGAGTACTTGAAGGACTACGACCTTACCCTCTCCTATCACCTGGGAAGGGCTAACGTCATGGCGGATGCTTTGAGCAGACATGTTCGCTTGAATTCGTTAATGGTTAGAGAGTGAAGATTGTTTGCGGACTTGTCTCAGGGAGTTTTCTGCCCTTCTAGGTATAGAGATCGTGCAGTGATGACTAGTTTGTCACTTCGTCCGTCAGTGTACCGTCAGGTGCTGAAGGCACAACAGACATATTCAGAGTTGGCAGATATGTGCAGATGCCAGATATTGAGCTGGACGAGACAGTGAGGTCAGATTCAGAGGCAGATTGTACGTTCCCTGTGATGCGCGACAGGCGCTTTTGTCAGAGGCACACCGGTCGAGATATGTTGTTCATCCTGGTTCCACCAAGATGTATCATAACCTGAAGAGGTTCTTCTGGTGGCCAGGTATGACGAGGGGCGTGGCAGAGTTTGTCGCTCGTTGCCTTACCTGTCAGCAGGTGAAGGCGGAGCATCGGTATCCGGGTGGTGAGCTGTAGCCGTTGCCCATTCCTGAGTGGAAGTGGGACGACATCACCATGGATTTTGTGGTTGGTTTGCCCCGTACTCCGCAGAGGCATGATGGTGTTTGGGTGATTATGGATCGGTTGACCAAGTCAGCGCACTTCCTTCCAGTCAGGATGTCTTGGTCAGTGGATAGGCTTACTAGACTATATGTGGACCGAGTTGTTCTGTTGCACGGGACCCCAGTTTCCATTGTTTCCGACAGAGATCCGAGGTTCACTTTAGGGTTTTGGCGCAGTTTGCAGAGAGCCTTTGGCACAGAGTTGAGCCTGAGTTCAGCGTACCACCCATAGTCAGATGGTCAGTCAGAGAGGACTATACAGACTTTGAAGGACATGTTGAGAGCATGTTGTTTGGACTAGGGAGGCATATGAGAGTTGCACCTTCCGATGGTAGAGTTTGCATACAACAACAGTTATCACTCGAGTATTGGAATGGCCCAATACGAGGCTTTGTATGGTCGGCCATGCAGGACACCACTTCACTGGTTCGAGTGGGTGAGAGGCAGCTTCTTCGACCAGAGATGGTACAATAGTGTGCAGACACTGTCGGTTTAGTCAGGCAGAGGCTTCAGGCAGCATAGAGCAGGCAGAAGAGCTATACTGACGTCTGCAGGAGGCCATTGCAGTTTAGCGTAGGTGACCTTGTGTTCTTGCGAGTCTCGCCAACCAAGGGTGTCATAAGGTTTGGTAAGAAGGGAAAGCTCAGTCCGAGATATATTGGACCTTTCCCTATTACAGAGAGGATCGGCGAGGTCGCGTATAGGTTGCGTTTCTAGCAGAGTTAGTAGGTGTGCATGAGGGGTTTCACGTTTCGTAGCTCAAAAGGTACGTTGCAGATCCGTCGCACGTGTTAGATTACTCATAGTTAGAGGTTGCACTGGATTTGTCAGTACCAGAGCACCCAATCAGAGTTATGGACCACAGAGTGCAGCAGTTGCGCAGGAGGCAGATTCCGCTGGTTAAGGTAGTTTGGGAGAACCGCGTTGGCGGCGAGGCCACTTGGGAGCGCGAGGATGAGATGAGAGAGTAGTTTCCATACTTGTTCGAGTGATTCGGTATGTTGTTTTTCTATGCTGCTTCCTGTTGAAACTGAGTTTTCCTTTGATTTCGAGGACGAAATCCTTTTAAGGGGGGGTAGAATGTGAGATCTGGCCCTCTCGGGCCCGTAGCCCTATCCTCAGGGTCACGACGGACCCCTTAGTCGCGACATTGTCACACCAGAGGAGCCGATTGCGACATAGTTTTGGTCGCGGCACACCTGGCCATCGCGTACTGGTCGCGACGCGACTGCTTTTCTGACCGTTCTGACCGCTGTCCTTTTTGTTAGAACGGCCTTGTCGGGTGTCAGGTGCGTACAACGTTGATGCGACCTGGCAGTCCGTCGCTTTCTGGTTTTTCCAGTCTTCGAGGTTTGCCCGCTTTTGGTGTCGCACCAGGCAAGGCAGTCGCGACATGATCACGATGCTCTGAGGCGTCGCGACATGCTTGCTAACGCACCGGTCTGACCCGTCACATCTCTGGGCCCGTCAGTTTAAAACCAAGGCCGGCGCCCATTTCCCCCTTTCTCCCTTTCCTTTCTTCTTCTCCCTTCTTCCCTCCCCCGAGCTCCTCTTGTGTTTTTGGCTTGTTCGCAGTGCTCTGGCGGGGAGGTGACGTCTTCTTGGTGCAGGTGATGTCCGGGTGGTGCTTGGAGCGAGGAGGTGGCCATTCTGACGTGAAGTCCTCAACAGGTCAGCTCTATTCCTTAAGGTAGGGACCTCTCTTTCACTCTCGTTCTAGCATGCTCCCTTCCCTTGAGATTCCTTGTATTCTCCATGGTTTTGGGGTATGTGAGATCCATGCTCGTAGTGAGTGAGTTTTTCTTCGAGTGTAGATTTCTTTGTGATGCATGATTAGTGGGGTTTGAGGGTGGTTTGGTGGCTTACAAGCTTTCCTACATGTTTCCCATGCTCCCTTCCTTTGTAGAATGTGTCTATACCAGATTTGGGGCGGTCCTTGGAAAGACTGTACTGGGACGCCCCTCGGCTGAGATCGCAACCGGTATAGAGGTCGCGATGATGCCGCGACCGGCATGGCCGTCGCGACATTATCGCGACGCTCTGTGGCGTCGCGACATGGTCGCGACGGCCTATGGCGTTGCGGTAGCATCAAAGACAGGTAAGTTCTTACAGAGTTCCGTTTCTCGTGGAGTCTTCGCCGTTTCTGGTTCTTTCTGTACTCGTGGCACCAGTGCTAGTTCCTAGTACGGTTCTACACTAGTCGTTCGCCCAGTGCTCGGCACCTGAGGGCTTGTTCTGAGAGAGAGGTTGTTACCGTTTACTTGGGACCTCCGTCCCCGTGCACCTGTTGAGGGAGTGCTCTAGGCGGCGGGCGTGCTCGAGTTACGGACTCTAGAGCGGAGGGGAAAACGGTAGTTAGGACAACGGCGTTGAGTCGTTTGTAGAGCTCTCTTGGTTGGTCTGGGACGTCGAGGCCATTTGGAATCTTCCCGACGCAGATCAGTCAGTCCTTCTTCTCACTGCCTCGCTCTTTGTGGCCCCAGAACCACCTAGAGAGGCCAGACGTGGGACCGTAGTCCGGCCAGACTACGGCGGTTACTATTGTGTTACTTTGTGCTCTTGCCCCCACTCTGACGAGAGTAGAGGTTTGGACCTGGGTCGAGGGTAAGACGTCAGTGGACACTCTTGACCGGTTGACTAGTGGTAGTGGTTTCTGTAGCTAGTGTCTCTTGTTTAGGCAGGGTTCGCTCTGTCTGTGTTACCAGCCGTGTGGTGGTCACGACGTATAGGTCGTACGGAGTTTCCGACCATGGTGTCTTGTCCATACCGTTGCTAGATAGTTAGCTTTGCTTTCATGTTTTCCCATGTAGCTTAGAATATACAGAACTATTGTCATTTAATTTGTTTATATATATTCTTTCCCGCTTGTTAGAGCCAGTAGGAGATTGGTAGTCCCTACTGAGCTTCTATTGTGAAGCTTATCCCTTCTTTTTCCAGGTGAGACTTCTCAGCAGCGGATAGGTGCGCGTCGGGCGGAGGAGGCAGGGCGGCAGTCGTCGTCCCCGTAGTTAGCAGTGAGTTTTCCTCTTTAGTTGTGCTTAACCCTCGGGGTATGCCCTAAGGGCTCTGTTTTTTCCTTCTTTACTTGTACTCGTTGTGTGTTGGGACTGTACCTAAAGCGATACACTGTGGTCTCGCTCTTCTTCTGCTTCCGCGTGTGTGCTCCTAGTTCAGTAGTTGACGTTTATTTCCCTTACATATTCTATTAGATTTGTTTATAGCCCTTCCGGATCCCCGAATCCATCGGCGGGGACTGCGAAAATCGGGTCCTCGGCTTGGTCAAGGGTTGGGTTCTCGGGGTCATTACAGTGATCCACGTCAATGCTCCGATTCCCGGGCCAGATGTGTTAGAGGCGGACCCGTGGGACTCTCAGTCCATAAATGGGCACGAGAATCATCACTTCTCGGCCCTTGGATAGTAGTCGTTGCCGGAAGCGGTGTAAAGCCTCAAAAGGTAGGTTCGATCGCTGCGACACTGCCAACGTAAGGTGCTTCTATACTTGAGAAGCATGGACGAGCGTCTAACTGCTCTCCATCAAAGACTCCCAGCCCCGGTGGCCACGTCTGCCCTCCCAACTTGTCCCCCGTGTGGAGGATGGCTCTCGGAGGAATCTTCAAGCCCATCCGATGAGGAGGCTGCCAAAAGATTATATTCTTTCCCATGCCATCTGACACTGGCACTTTTCTGTGCCTGCCTACGAGGAGGCTTATTAGGCTGCCAACCGCCAACAAGTATCCCGACGATCTACTGCGTATATCACTAAGTCACGAGACATGACCTGCAAGACTGCTGCGCCTTAAAGATAAAGTTGAAGCTTGGATCAACTAAGGGGTCATTGACCTGGGCAGCGCCTATATGGATCCGCCGCAACCTCATATTCGCGAATGGGCGAACACTCAGCTGACGTTGTTACCCTTTCGGTCAACGTCATCCATCCGCCCGAAATCTATACAGCGGCGGCATTCATATTCCCGAAGCCGGAGATGGTGGAAGCTGGTTCCTCCAGTGCTGCCTCCACCTTATGGTATCCAGGGTGGCGGCTCTCCCATCAATTTTCCCTTGCAATGGGGCATATCGACAAGATTTTTGATAATCTTCTGAGAGAAGGCCATGTAATGGCGCATGATCCACCACCGACATATACTGAGGAGGAGATAAACCATCCCATGTATTGCCGGTACCTTGCCATGCTGCTGCATCCCACGGACATATGTCCAATTGTTCGGGATTGGATCGAAACCCTGATACAAAGGGGAAAAATCGATTCGGAAGGCAATTCCATGGTCTTGAAAAAAGCTAGGGAAGCGGCTCAGCGGGAATTTGAGCAAAGTGACTATATGTACTTCGCAAATCTCAAGGCCCTTGAACTTGATGAATAGGGGTGGATTATACCGCCGCCGCAGTCTCCAGTTGACATTGAAAGCCTGGCGAAAGAAGTTCCGCGGCGACCTCCTCGACAAAAGAAGGGGTCTTTACGACATCAAGTCGCGCCCCCTCACAGACAAAGCTCTGGCGGCAAGGTCTTGGGGCAGCGCCCCGAAAATCTATCTCCAAATGAGGAGTTGGACCCAGTGCATAACCAAGAGGGCCTTGTCCGACATGGACGTTCTTGGCCCACCTCCAAACAAAGCAGCGGGATCGGGACTTGGCTTGAGTCTTCTCAGCCAACAAGTATCCCAGCGAACTACTGCAGATATCATCAAGTCGCGGGACACGATTTGAAGGACTCTCACGCCTTCAAAGACAAAGTTGAAGCCTGGATCAACCAAGGGGTCATCATCTTGGGCAGCTCCCGTGTTGATCCGCTGCAACCTCATGTTCGCGAATGGGCAAACCACTCAGCTGACGTTATTACCCATTCGGTCAACGTCATCCATCTGTCCGAAATCTATACAGCGGCGGCATTCATATTCCTGGACCCAGAAATGGTGGAAGCTGGTTCCTCTAGCGCTGCCCCCACCCTATGGTATCCAAGATGGCGGCTCTCCCATCAGAATTCCTTGGAAGAGGGAACATTGACTAGATTTTCTATAATCTTCTGAAAAAAGGCTATGTAATGGCACATGATCCGCCGCCGACATATACCGAGGAGGAGATAAACCATCCTATGTATTGCCAGTACCATGCCATGCTGCTGCATCCTACGGACAGATGCCCAATTGTCCGGGATTGGATCGAAACCCTGATACAAAGGGGAAAGATCGATTCGGAAGGCAATTCCGTAGTCTTGAAAAAAGCCAGGGAAGCAGCTCAGCGGGAATTCGAGCAAAGTGATTATATGTACTTCGCAAATCTCAAGGCCCCTGCGCTCGACGAACAAGGGTGGATTATACCGCCGTTGCGATCTCCAGCTAATATTCAAAGTTCGGCGGAAGAAGTCCAACGACGACCTCCTCGACAAAAGAAGGGGTTTTGATGGCATCAAGTCACGCCCCCTCACGAACAAACCTCAGGGGGCAAGGTCTCAGGGCAGCACCCCGAAAATTTGTCTCCAAATGAGGAGTCAGACCTAGTGCATAACCAAGAGGGCCATGTCCGACATGGACGTTCTCGGCCTAGCTCCAAACAAAGTAGTGGGACCGGGACCTGGCCAGAGTCTTCCAAGCCTCCCATACGGCTAGATGAAGACCGAAGGGGCAAAAAGCCTGTGATGGAGCCAACCTCCCAAGATTCTGGCCCCTATATGACCGAATTCCAGGAATTGTCGCTCGAGATAATTGAGCAGGCAATCAATTCCACTTTTCAACGTCAACTAGATGCAGCTGACTAGGCCACTGTGGCCCCCAAGAAACGCTCGCTCTCCCTAACATTCCCTAAAAGGGGAAGGTCACGTAATCACCCCTGTCGAGAGAGTAGCTCTCAACCAGCTGTGCAGTCAAAAGATCCATCGCCACTCGAAGTGGCACAAGCAAAGAAGCAAAAAAAGAACAGGCAGAAGAACCTGAAAAGACGCCTGAAGAAGCAAGCTGAACAGGCCGCAGTGATGATGGCCCCACTGGAGCTGACTCTCCAGAAATTACAAAAGCTCATCGATAAGCTGGAGGAATATATTCCCTCCAGGCCTACCAGGGGCGTCCCTCTGGACAAATACATCCCTTGGGAAGAGAAGGAGCGCAAAATCAAGCTCAAAAGCTGGCTACATCAAATGCTTCAGCGGGCACAAGAAGGCAAGAAGCTGTCTCTACCCGAGGAACTGGCCATCTTCTATAGGGAGGATGAAATCATTGTCGAGAGGTTGGAAGATATGTTGAAAAACCTCTCATGCAATATGGTGTCGATACCGCCGTTCGCAAGCTTACAGCCTCCGTCCGACAAAACTATTGTGGTGACTTATTAGCGCCACAATCGAGGCAGAGGAAAAGGTCGTGGACGAAAAAAGAAGTCTACCCTAGCTCCCGACGAGAAGCCAAGCTCACCGAGCCTTGATAAAATCATAGTCCTTCGGGGCGAAAAGCCCCAATCCATTCCCGAAATAGAAGTGCAGGTAAATTCCTTCGTCTTCGACCCCTCTGACGAAGAAGAAGAACAGGAGGTCACAAGCGAGCTCCCCCACAGACGGGTTGTCGAGCAAACCCGTCAGCCAGCTCTACCTGAAGAAGATAAAGATGAGACCTCACCCCGGAGGAAGGTCTCTTGGCCCCTTTATTCCAAGAGAAGGCCAGATGAACAGCTAGGGGCGAAGCAAAGCGACAAGCTCGGGCAGCCGCCGGAATCCTTGTCAGACATGGTCCTCCCATTGGATTAAATTCGTGCTTGAGCCGACCGTAAAATCATATAGCACATGAAGTGGTTCCCCGCCAGTATCACTGTATGAGACGCCATCGCTTGGAGTAAGGAGCTGAGAGGGGCCCTCATCAAGATATTGCAGGAGTTCAAGGTCTATGAAGCTTATGTGATCGAACTCCAAACTCAAGCCCTAGAGGCACTAGCAGCAGAGGTCACATTCTCCGACAAAGATATGCTGCTACCCTCTTTATATCATACCCCCCTTGTATATGCAAGGAAAGGTCAATGGGCATGATCTCAACCGAATTCTGGTTGACCCTAGGGCATCTATCAATATAATGCCCCTCAAGACTTTCAAGTCTTTATATCTTATGCCCTACCTACAAAAGGGTAAATGATGTCAGAATTGCCGGGTTCAACTAGAACTCCGAAAGCGCCTTGGGAAAGGTAGAAGTATAGCTAGTCATGGATGGCTTCATTGCCGAGGTCGTATACTACATCATTAATGCCAACACGTCACACAAAGCTCTCTTGAGGAGCCCTTGGCTGCATGAAAATCAGGTCATCCCTTCGACGCTCCACTAGTGCATAAAATATGTCAACGAGGGAGAACAACTTACAGTCTTTGCCGATCGGGCCCCTTTTTGTCCAAATGAATGTAATCTGACGGATGCCCAGTTATATTTCGGCGAACCCCTTGGCGAGTCTTCGACTGCTCCGAAAGGCAAAGCAAAGCAAAATGCTCAAAAGGAGTGTCCAAGGGTAAAAAAAAGCCTGAAATCCAGTTGAGGTGAAAACCCGAAAGGGCGCCTTAGGCAAAAATGGATAACCTCTCAACGTGAAAACCCGAAAGGGCGCGTTGGAAAAAGCCAGAGGGGGCCAGCTTTGGTGAAAACCGAAAGGGCACTGAGGTTGGTAATGGAAAAAAAAAATCTCATTTACGAACCATGTCTTCCTTGGTCAACAAACCACAATAGTAGACCAAGTCATATCCCTCTCTGCCAACAAACCAAAATGGTTGCTAAGTCATATGCCTCCCTTGGTCAACAAACCACAATGGTAGACCAAGTCATATCCCTCTCAGCCAACAAACCAAAATAGTAGCCTAAGTCATATGCCCCTCTTGGTCAACAAACCAAAATGGTAGGCTAGGTCATATCCCTCTTAGCCAACAAACCACAATGGTAGGCTGAGCCATATTTCTCTTGGTCAACAAACCATAATGGTAGGCCGAGTCACATACTCCTTAGCCAACAAACCAAAATGGTAGGCTAACCCATGCTCTCCTTGGTCAATAAATCATAATGGTAGGCCATGTCATATCCCTCTTAGCCAACAAAGCACAATGGTAGACTGAGCCATATTTCTCTTGGTCAACAAACCACAATGGTAGGCCGAGTCACATACTCCTTAGCCAGCAAACCAAAATGGTAGGTTAAGCCATATTCCTTAGCCAACAAATCAAAATAGTAGGCTAAGTCATATGCCCCTCTTGGTCAACAAACCAAAATGGTAGGCCAGGTCATATCTCTCTTAGCCAACAAACCACAATGGTAGGTTGAGCCATATTTCTCTTGGTCAACAAACCACAATGGTAGGCCAGGTCATATCCCTTTTAGCTAGCAAACCAAAATGGTAGGCTAACCCATGCTCTCCTTGGTCAATAAATCAAAATGGTAGACCAAGTCATATCCCTCTTAGCCAACAAACTAAAATGGTAGGCTAAGCCATATATTCATCCCCTAGCCAACAAACCTCAATGGTAGGCTATACCCCCTTAGCCGACAAACCAAAATGGTAGGCTAGGCCTTATCTCCCTTAGCCAACAAACCAAAATGGTAGGCTGAGCCATATATCCCCTTAGTCGACAAACCAAAGTGGTAGGCTAAGTTACTTATTCTTTAGCCAACAAACCAAAATGGTAGGTTGGGTTGGATCCCTTTTTAGCCAACAAACCAAAATGGTAGGCTGAATCATGTCCTTAGCCAATAAACCACAATGGTAAGCTAAGTCCAAATTACAAACCCTATAACCAAATGTCCTGCAGTTCCGTCCTGGATGTCAAGCTTTAAAAGAAAGAAAAAAAATGGAACTAAAAATAGAGATGTCCTGGCGGACTTGATCTCCCAAAAGGAGTGTTCAAGGGTAAAAAGGCCCCAAACCCAGCTGAGGTGAAAACCTGAAAGGGCGTCTCAGGCAAAAATAGGTAACCCCTCGGTGTGAAAATCGGAAAGGGCGCACCGGAAAAACCTAAAGGGGGCCATCTTTGGTGAAAACCCGAAAGGGCGCTGGAAATGGTAATGTAAAAAAAAAATGAATGATAAATGAATTTCTCTAAAGGGGAAGGAAATGCTACTTGGCCTCACAAGCAAGCAAAATTGAGCCCGAGCTGACCAGCTGACGGCACAAAAGATAGTCGCCGTCAAGCCTCAATCAACTGCTTATATGCATCTTGACCCAGACGGTTCCTGAACATGAAAAGCAACGGTGCTGAAGGGTTGTTAATACTAACATCCTGGTACAGTTCGAGCAACAAAAGACCGCCCCAGGCACTCAAAATGGGTTGCCAACGAAATATTTCTGTCACGTGGGAAAGGGCTGGCTGTCAAGTCTCTCAAGCTGTGAAAAATGTTGGCCAAAGCTGCAGGGGCCAATGCTAACTGCCTGCCATCAGCAAGAAGGCACGCCGGATATATGAGCTCCGGCCTAACAAACCTTCCTCCCCAAACGAGAGGACGAATGTACCCAGCCAGTATGCAAGATAAACCGCCAAATAGGTCTTGTCTGGAAGGTGCCTCGGGTTCCAGCCTCCACCTCGGGGTGCATACAAGTGCCTTTGGTTGTCTTCGAAGTCCACAGAGAACTGTGTAGCTAGCTGGGTCGTGGGTATCAGAAGCAAACCCATCGCAGAAGCAGTAAGGGCCGTTGTAAAAGAAACGGACCCAGGCAACGAAGCTCACCCGCACATTCCCCTGAGAAGCCTTGGGACTCTGCTCTTTTCCGTATTTGGCTAGATCCCGCTAGACCCTCATCAAATATTTGAAGCTGTAAGGCATGATATAGGAGCCCGCTCCGGTGGAGTAGTCACGATAGAGGTCATCTAGGCACACCTCCTCATAAAAATGGCTAGAGAGAAAAAGGCTAGAAATCATGTGGAAAGCCCACAGGTCGAGAGATGTCTCTCCCTCCGTAGTGCTGAAGGTGTTAAACCTCCAGTTGAATCACTCCGCAAAGGCCTGCAATAGCCCAGAATGGCATGAATAACTATAAAAGGCAGCGGTAACCGCGTAATGGAGCCCAACTCGGTCCAACATTTCATGATAATGGTGTAGGACCCCTCATCAACCACTCAGTCGCGCCAAAACGGAAGCGGTGAGAAGAAACCATTGACCACCTGTCATACCAACTAGCGGCACCCCCGCTCATAATCTGGTCAAGAAAGCAGAGACGGTCATAACCCTCTGAGGCAAACTGGCTACCATAGGGCAATAAACTATGCTCGGCAAAGGAGGGTCCGGCCTTGTGCTGCCCATGAACCTCCTAGGTAGTTGGTGCAACTGAAATCCTCCTGATGGGGCGAGCCGACTCAAAGCTATAAAGTCCCAACTGGTGCGTATCTGGAAACTGCACTTGCATGCTGGGATAGTTGAAGCCACACATTCCCAGCATGCTGTCCCGGCCTACCAAAATAACCCTCTTCAACTGAATTCGTTCGGTCGCCAAGAGGTCAGTAGGGCCATCCCATCCATCGGAAACAATCCTCTGGATAAATGGGAACAGATGTCCATCCAGAGGAAAGTGCTTGGGGCAGTTATCGCCCCGCAAATAGCAATAGATCCCGTCGAACTTGACGATTGAGCTTGGGTTCACCATACCCTCGTCTGGCGAGTGTTCCTCCAGAGGGCCCTGGGCATATACTGTGAAGCCGCGATCAAGCCCGAACATATTCTCCTTCGTGGTAGTGCAAGGAGCAAAATGAGGCATTGGAGTGTCAGAACGTCGGACCGTCCCCTCTCGCCTACGGGACGCGCCGTTGCTCTCTCCACGATGGCTCGATACACGGGACATCTTCAAAATTGCCATGCAAAAAAATTGGCTATTAGAAGCAATGTCGATGCAGTAAAGTAAACATATACAAATGCAAAAGAAGAAATGCATTCAAAAAAATAGGTCACAGGATACCTGTTGTCGCCCTGTCTCCGACGGATATCCCGTGGGGGGTATTGGTTGAACCCGAAAAAATATCGGGACTTAGACAAAGGCCAGGCGATAAATCTGCCCAAAAAAGTACGGAGTTTCGGGAGAAATCTCCGATCTCCTCCCATTTTGAACACCTGAGATAAACAGATTCAAATGCATATTTTATTCTGATTTAATTCGGATGACATGTTAAATATGAGGCGCGGCAGGCCAAGATTTATACCCTCTACCGGGCAAGGTCAATATCAGTCCAAGTCTGACGTAATATACGCGTCGTGCACGGGTCCGGGCAGATAAAAGTAAAAACAACCCGACGTTCAAAGACACAAACAAACAGGGCTTTCAAATGGCTCTGAACGGACTTTAAACGACGTCAACTAGGTGAAGACAGGCCCGAAGGGACCCACTCTTATAACGGAGGCCGGACGGACACCCCCTATAGTGGTGTTTGTACGCAAAAACCACCCCCCGCGGGGGTGTTCTGGCACAGAGAACACCCCCTGCAGGGGTGTGCTCCCGCGCGGACACCCCCAGGGGCGTTTCGGCGCAAAACACCCCTCGCGGGGCTGTCTCCTCACGCGGACACCCCAAGCGGGGGTGTTCTGGTGCAGAACAACCCCCTGTGAGGGTGTTTCCATGCCAGACACCCCCAATAGGGTGTTCCGCCTACCTCCCTGCCACAGGACCCCCCCAGGGGGGTCTTTTCTGTGCGCACGCACCCCCCTCCCCCCCTCCTTGCCGCGGGGGGGGGGGGGGGTTAGCACCAAATGCCCCATAGGGGGCTGCAGCACCCGTTGCCTCTTGAAAACCCTATAAATAGGGGGTAAGGGCCCATGAAGAATGGGATCTGGAGAGCTTCTTCCGATCGGATCCGGGAGAAAAGTCCATGAACTCTCATACACAAAGGGAGAAGAGGGAGAAGAGAGGAAGATACTTTTAGTCGTCTTCTCGTTCGTCGTCCTCCTCGTACTCTGCCCGTGCTCTGGTGAAAAAGACGGGGACGGAAGGACAAGGCACTGTAGGTCTATATATATTGGCCACGCCCTTTTGTAAATAAGTCCTTCCATGTTTCAAAATAACACGTATGTGATGGCACGCTTATCTTTGTAAAACACTTAATGGAGGCACATATACCCCATTAAGGACGTGAATGCAAATGTAATAAAAGTGTTTTGAGGATAATTGTGGATGTTCGAAATGCCCCTCATAACCTCTTAATATTGGCAAGGTCTTTTAACAAACGTATCGGATCAAAGGTCTTCGAGTTTTCACTCGATATAAATAAAACACCGACTCCGGTTGGTGGGGAATAGTCCAGTACACAACCACCCCAATCGCCTGATAAAACGGCCACGTGCGGAATAAATAAATAAATATATATATATAGAGAGAGAGAGAGATGATGGGGTACGGCGGTGCGGCTCCGCCGTACCCCTGCCGCTGCCGCTGGATCACCATCCAGCGGCAGCGCTCCCGCCCCAATTTTTTTTTTTTTTTTGCAGCCGCTGGATCACCATACAGCGGCTGCGCTGGGGTGCGGCGGGGCCGCATCGCCGCACCCCAGCATTTTCCTATATATATATATATATATATGCAAATGCTCGAGGGCTTAGGGTCTATACCCGATGCACCTCATAACTATCAAATTTTGTCTATTTTCTTAAACAGTCTGGCACACCTACGCATAGATATACATGCATCCATATATTTTTCCTACAAAACGGACAATATATGTACACCCCATAGAAATAAGTACGGGACCCCCGCGTCCATCCTTTTTCCGCGTCCCCACAAGTACCATCAGCTACCATCACCTTTTCTTGGCCAGAAGAAAGAGAATAGTTAGAGAAGAGACTAGGGTTACTGGTCATATGATCAGTAGCTCTAGAATCAATGATCCAAGATGTATCTATTGATTGAGATGTAGCACTAAGTGCAGCTCCCTTAACACTGAACTTACCCAAGGAAGTGGAAGCAAGAGCAAAGGCGTCCAGTTGAGAAAGAATCATTTGTAGAGTAGAAATATTAGTTGAGGATAGGCCCTTTATGCTAGGTACTTGAGCATTGGAAGATCCAACATCCTGAGAAGAAGTCTGAACCGTTGCTGCATTTCTGTTGGCTTGCTTGCTGCCCTTCTTACCGCAGAACTTGAGTCTTCTTATCAGGATTGAGCTCCCTGCAGTCATCCACAAGGTGGTTAGATCTGCCGTAGTGACCACACCTCTTGCTTGCTTTCCCGTCATCATCTTGACTATTACCACTCCCCTTCTTAGACTTAGAAGCATTGCTTGTCAAAGCAGAATGGTCATGAAGAATATGCCCACCTGCTGTTTGAATGTCTACCAGCATAGCCTCCCTTCCATTCTCTTCAACCAGCACCCTTTGATATACCTCATCTAGATATAGAGCACTAGTTTCATTGAGAATCCATCCCCAGAGTGGTTCCCACTCGGGGTTTAAACCACCAAGGAACTTACTCTCCCCTCTGAATGAACTTCAAGTGCCTTTGTGATCAGTCGGGGTATCCCATTAATCAGCATCATAGTAGTCGAGTTCATCCCCCAGTGTTTGTAGGGTAGTGAAATAATCCGTAACATAAAGTGTACCTTGCTTTGCTCCCATACAGAGCATTCTCCAACTGATAGACCCTAACAACATTTTTTTTTCTCCATACTTCTTTTCTAAGAACACCCATATGTCTCTAGCTGTCTCCTTAGGCATAATTAGTTTCCTCTGAGCATCTTCAACAGAGTTGACTAACCAAGTCATCACAACACTATTCTGTTCAACCCAATCTTCAAACTCAACACTATCCTCACTTGGTTTCTCAATTTTACCATTGATATAGCCAGACTTCCGCTTTGCTCCATGGTACATCTTGGGTGCCGCTAACCATTCAACACAATTGTGTTTATTCAACTTGATCGAAGTAATCTGCAAAGCATGGTGTTCATAACCTGACACAGAGCCAGACATCAACACATTTGCTCAGCATCTGTGGATGTAGACTTGGAGATTAACGGGGATTGCTTTTTGGCCATGAGAATCTCCCCGTCTTCCTATGTAGCCAACTGTGAACTTGAAAAACCTAGGAGACAGGCAGCGGCTGTCTCCACAAGGGCAGGTTCCACAGCTCAACAGAAAGGGGAAAAAGATGGAGAGAAATGGTGTGATCCCTACAGATGGAGATAAGAAAGGGCCGTAAACGGTAGACCTTTTCTCAGGCCAGAAAGGGCTGTGCGATGAAGATACCTCCAGGAGATGACCATTGCCGGTTTGGGCTAGGGAAAAACCCTAGGGCAGAAAGGAACTCAGTGTTGCTTCTGCCCCTGTTTCAGATCTCCTTTGGCTGTGATACCATGTAGAAACCCACAAAACCTAGGTTTTGAGGTTCTAAGACCTAGGACACAGGATCTCCACCTTGATATCCGACATGGGATTAATGCCTATATGGCTCTCTTTTAACACTCCCTCTCACTACCAAGATGGCCATGGAATTGAACAGGGAGGAGGCAAAAACACCAGAACAGGGTTCGCGCATTGCCGATTCTGGGTGAATCGTTTTTTTTTTTTATCCACTCTGATTCGGGAGAATCGGACCGATTCACATGGGAATCGATGGGAATCTGTCCGATTCTCATGTTAGGGAGAATCGGGATTCCCATGATTCGATCCGATTTGCCCGAATCGGACCGATTCACTCCACCACGGCAAACCATGCACCAGAATGGGCCCTGACCTCTGGCTCTAATACCATGTTACAACCAGGATGCTGGAGAACAGGTGGAAGAAGAAGAGAAGAAGGCACCGACAGAACCAAACCATGGGTGCGGTGGTTGAGATATATAAGCTTAGGGCAATTGCCTCCTTACAAACCATGACAGAAATTCCCCTAGCTAATGACTACCCAGACTCCCAGAGCGCAGACCTAATAGACCAGAAATAACAAATAATAAGAGGAGGACCAAACTACCCTTCTCCTCTTTACAATTCCCAACTGTGAATAAAACTTGACACGGTTTCACACGAGGAAAAGATAATTCAGAAGATCAACAGAAGGGTTTTCCTTGATAATAATGAAGTGATGGGTTTTCAGTATGTGCTTGTTGTCCAAGAAAAATGTTGCATGTTACTCTAACTTCTAACCAAACTCAGGAGGCAAAATCTACTATTTAGCTGACCATGAGTTGATAACTTCACTTTTTGTTGCTTTTAATATTCAGTATTTGGAAGAAATAATCAGAGACAGTATATTCTGTGTGATGCAGCCTCAGCTGCAAATTATGACTTGATTGCGGTACCTCTCCAATAACAATTGATCTAGAGCAGTTCAATGGCTCATTGCACAAAGAAAAAAATGAAAGTGACACAAACTGTTGGGCTGCTCCAGGTGGCCAAGGATTTATGATAAGAGGAAAGACCTACCTGAGTGATTACTCCAAGGTTAGTATATCTACATTCTTAAGACATGTCAAATTAACTTTGATATGTTCATAATTCTCAGAGAACAAAAGAACCAGACTATATGCAGCAGTCAGTTCTTATTGCAGGATGTCATTTTTTTATTCACAGTCAGAAATTATGGTGAAATTGAACCGACATATTCATATGTCCATCACTTGAAACATCTAATCCAAATACTATGCCTACATGTAAACCTGTATACTCGCTGTCTTAGTCTCTTAGATACTTCGAGTCCTTATTTACTTTTGCCCTTTAACACATTACATTGGACAGACTAAAAAAGATGAACTTGATGTTTTTTTCTGGAATTTATGGAAAGGTTGATTATACTTGGTTAACAGATATTAAAAAAATCAGACAACAAATTGCTTTAATTTGAATTATCCGAAGCATAGATTCCTTATATATATATATATATATATATATATATATATATATATATATATATATATATATCCAAAAAAATAGTTTTATATTTTATAAAATCATAAATAAATAATATATAATATATAATTATGTTATATATATATAATACCTTAGGAATTACTTCACAGAAATCATAAAAGGGGAGAATCAGTCTAATGAATTTGCCAGATGGATGAGCATTATTTATTTACGAATCATCTTTTAACCTTCTTAACATGGATTCTTCCTGATGAAATGTAACAACTGTCTTCATATGCAATTAATTTTCAAGCATTTAGAGAAATTTTATTACAGGTTTCCACATTAATAGAATATCACATCTGAACTTAATGACAGGACCCGTTACCAGGCCTCATGTGACCTTGATCATATCAAGAACAGAGAACCATAATTATCACCATGGAACTGTGCATCATGAATTTGAGGCATACTTTAGGACAACCAACTCAATATATATTTGTAAATTTGTGGACTCTTGACAGATTAATAGTGAAAATTGAAATCAGTGGTTGAATCATGTAGCTTTGGAGTTGTCACACCATTCTTACTTTCCCACCATTCACCAAAGAACCCTCCTCATATACCTACAAATATGCCATCTATGACCATTGGCATTAAGTTTTTAGTTTTAGCTACCATGTCCTATAACTGTCAAACATGTAAGAATTGGGACAGTTACGAAATTATCAGTTATCATTTCATCTCTGGCCTTAACTAGCTCATATTGTGCTGTTGAATGTTGATGTCCTGCTTTGATACCAGAACATCAATGCAACTCTTGCAAGGTACTGCTTACTTCAAGTCTAGGCACATGGTTTGGTCCTCAAAAAGATGATGCCTCACAAATTAAGGTCCATGTCCACATGTATTGCCTCATAACTTTTCTCCCTTTTCACTATGGGACTATTCAGTTCATTCACACTGCAGTCCCCAGTTAAAATGGGAGCTCCAAACCATCATGGATGTGAAGTCAGCCTAACTGCACTAGAACCAGCCAGATGGAACCAGCAGGAACCAAGAACTAGCATTTGGATTAGGGACCAGGTCTGAACTGGCCATGGAAAGATCTATCAGATTGGCCAGGAATGAGGAATCGCCCCGGGCTGATCCCGATCCCATCCAGATAGTCTGATCTGGCACAAGAATTAAAATACTAAAAATCAGAAAATAATAATAAAAGAACAGAAAAAAAGAGGTTGTGAAACAAGAAGAAGACAAGAGAGAAGAAAACCCCTTTTTCCCTTCCCTATGTGAACCCTCTGGTCCCTCTCCACCTTTTCCCTTACCCATGCCGCCCCTCCCCACCTCCCATGCGTGCAGAAGGTATGCGGGAGGCAAGGGCAGAAGAATGGCAAGGTAAAATGGGGGAGGGGGCTGGGAACCTTCCCATCCAGTCATCCACTTTCTATCTGGGCCCACCCCTTTCCCCTTCTCCCTTTGGGCTGCATGGGGAAGGGGTGGAGGGAGAAAGGGGCTTTTGTTATTCATTAAAATCCCCCTTTCCTTGGGGGAGAAGGATGGATTGTAGTGTGGACAATTTAATAATATAATATGTATGTGTAGTATTACTAAGTATGATATAATAAATAATAAATAAACTGTTAAATAAGGCATATACACTAACCTAACCGAACTTGAAATGAAAAAATAATAATACAATAATACAATATATAATAAGAATAAATACAAGTCATATAAAATAAGAAATAATAAAACATTAGATATCTCTAATCACTATTATTTAATTTATTAATACTAATTATTAATAATGAATATTAAATGTTAATTCGAAATAATATATTATAATTATAAATTTGTTACGAACAGAAATTTTTTAATTAACTAAAATTGCATCAATCTTTTTGTTCTAAAAGTTGTACGTATTTGGGGCCTTTGATGCAAATGGATGCATCTCCAGCACTGTATAGATTACTTCTTAATACAATTTCTTTCAAATTCATAAATATTTCATGTATTTATTCTAATGACAAAAAAATGCATCAGCTGGATTGGGTGATCCTGTCCGATCTGGACCAACTCAGCCCAATTAAACCAGAAGTTAGCTGATCCAGGTTGCTCAATGCCTCAACCCTGGAATGGCAATTCATTGTGGTACTACCCACTTTCCAAAAAAAAAAAAAAGGAATGGAAATTGACCAGGAATTGGCTGGTCCCAAACAGATCTCAATTGCAATTGTCTGATTCCGCCTTTCATGGAACTGGCCCCTGCCAGTCCAGGAACTAGTTCTGGTTCAGCAAACCTTGCACATCACCATTGCAGAATTCTATTGCAGTCCTTTCCTCAGGATATTCCTTTCTACTATCTGCCTATCTGCTGCTCGACTGAGCTCTATAGAACAGCCCTCTCCTCCTGTCTGGCTCCTCAGTCAGCATCACCTCCCATGGATGGCAAAGTCGGCCGACTCGGAGCGGAGTCGGCCGACTCTGAGTCGGGTCGGCCCCTGGCGACCCGACTCTAGGGGGGGGGGGGGGGGGGGGGGGGGGAACACCGACCCACCCACAAGACTGGTTTACAAAGTCCACTGTCCCGACTCAGGCCAGCTCTGGCCCGACTCAGGGTCGGGATCGGCTGGGGCCGACCCAGCCACCCGACCCGACTCTGCCATCCATGTCACCTCCTCAGTCGTAGCTCAAGTTTCTAACTCTGTGTCAACTATGAAAGTGAATTACGTGATTCTTTTTTTTAGTTCATATGTCAAAAATTCTTCAAGATCCTGATATATGCTGTGTTTTTTCAGGTTATGGGAGGTAACCCTCTCTTGAAACTTATTGCAGTTGACTGGCTTAAGGCTGGCAATGTCATAAATCAGGTTGCACTGCATCCAAAATGCATTGTCCAGGTGAAGAATCATCACTTATGGGAACTCCATTCAAGAAAATTTCACTGCACTTGGTGTTTGAAAATTGCTATTAATTATGATTCTTTAAAATAAAACAAATGCAAATTGATGTTTCGCTCTAGTGTACAACTACAAACCGTCTATTAAAAATGTCTATCTGGTTAATTTTCCTCTTATTTCTGGTTGAGATCATTTATTGGCCAAGCTATGGAGACTTAGAGGGGGTGAATCGGTCTTAATTGGTGTTAGTGGATGATAATAAAAAAAATGCAAAAATGATAAAAAAACACAGATGGACACAGTGATATATCTTAGTTTGGAACTGAACTACTTTAGCCTCCTACGTTCAGTCCCTGAGGCAACAACCTCAGGATTTCATTAGTAACTTAACCAAGCTACAACTACGTGATGCAAAAACCCGCACCCATGTCTTCCCTGCACAAGAGAGGTAGGAACCACCTGGTGTTACACCATGTAGGTCTTCCCTACATACGAGGGGAACAACTGCCTAAAACCCTCAACTATCAGGTCTTCCCTTAACGAAGGGGGACTATTAGGCATGCAGGGCCACACTTCTTAAAGAAGTATAGCCAAGAAAAACTCTCTCTTATAGGATGAAATGGCAACAAGATGCTTAAAAGCCAAAATAACTTAGAAAGAATCAAAAGCTTGATGTCGTTGACTCGTGGTTGATTGCTTGGCAAAGGATGATGATGAAGCTTAAAGGCCAAGCTGCTCTTCCTCGATGATGATCATGCGAAAGCTTGTTGAGGAGAGGTTAGAACTTTCTCAAGGTCAGAAGACTTGAAGGAGTTGAAGGAACACTCAGTCTTCTTTAGATTGGAAGCTCGTTATGCATTGCTTGTCGTGGTTTTCTTGTATTGATTCATACGTAGTTCATTCATTTGATCTTGAAGGTTCTAGTCATATAATGGATGCTTGAGAACTTGATGACTATTGGAGCATGAATAGTCATTGTGCATATGTCTGAATTGGTGCAATGTCTATTGCCTACTTGGGTAGGTCTGAGACTTTCTATTTTGTTGCCCAGATAGCAAGCTCAGAGGGGGGTGAAGGATTGTTAAAATATTCTTTTAGAATAATCTTGTAAATAAAAACGCTTGACAGAAGACACTAAGTTCGATGGTTAGAGTTAGTGTAAAGCAAACACAAAAAGATCAATCACACAGACAACATAAATTTTATCCTGGTTCAGATCTCCTGTCACAAAGAGTCCTACGTTCAGTCCCCAAACAACAACTTGATATTTCACTAAGCAAGGGTACAGTCCCCTTAAGGACACTTACACATCTAGCCGCAGCTAGCCTTCTCTTCTCTACCCGAAGAGGCACTAACCCACCTGATGCAACATGTCTTTCTTTTTACAAAAGGGAATAACCACCCACTCAACAGCAGGTCTTCTCTTCACAACCGAAGAGGAACACTCAAGAACAAATGAGTAGAGAGTGGAGGGCCCCTAGACAAGCTTATAGAAACTGCTTGATCTGAGGCAAAGTTTGAAAGGCAAAGATTATCACACAATGAACTCTCTCAGATCTACACAAGCTCTCAAAGGTTAAACAGGTTTCTGTGGAGAGCTAAGAGTTAAAGACTGTTGAGTAGATGAGCAAGCTCTTCTTTCTTCTAAGTGACTAAGATCTTCAAGCTATTCGAAAATCTTCAGGATTCAAGAGGTGTGCTTCATGGAGTCACCAGTCTTCTATTTATCTTCTTTGAAAGATTTTGACGGTTGAAGTATTCGTTGTCTCACATCTTCATGTACATTGGAGTGTCTAGTCCGAAGTATGGAGCAAGAGAACCTGTTGTCATTAATGGTAGGATAGATACACACATACAAAGGAAGATTGTCTGAATCTCTTCTAGCATCTGTCAGATTGACAGGTCCAACTTGGAACTTGCGTTTCTACCGGAACTTTGCACGCAATAAATGCTGACGCATAGACAACTTATCTTTGTCTAAACTGTCAGTCAACGTTAGTAGTCGTGCTATAGGAAGATACACTAAGAAGGAAATGTCATTCTGTCATCATACAAAGCGTTAATTTATGTGACATGAGTGTGGTAAGCAAAGATATATCGTGTAGAGATTTGTTCATCATAATAAATGTTAGAGAGCACATGATACAACATGATTCTCGAGAAGACTTGAAATCCACAGAGATTTGAAAATGTATTTGAATATCATGTGGAATGTCTTTTAAGAATGTCTGAAAAGAATTTAAATAGAAATATTAACAGCTGTTTAAAACATAATCGTTATTAAAAGGGAGTTGATCTTTGGAGACAGTTTGTGATCAAAGAGAGTCGATGTGGATATGAAATCGATGTTAAACCATAATCCATGTGATAATGTAATGAATTGATGTTCTATATAAAGTCGTCGTTTAATTGAAGTCGTCGTTGTAGTGAAATCGATGTTTTAACGAAATCGTTGTTGAACTAAAATCGATGTACAGATGAAATCATTGTTTAACTAAAATCGATGTGCAGATGAAATCGTTGTTTGAAACGAAGTCGTTGTTCTAGTAAAGACTGTAAAGTTGTTGTTTCACATGAAGTCGATGTTCTACTGAAATCGATGTTTAAGTGAAATCGTTGTAGAAACGAAGTCATTGTTTTATATGAAGTCGATGTTCTACCGAAATCAATGTTTAAGTGAAATCATTGTAGAAACGAAGTCGTTGTTTCATATGAAGTCAATGTTCTACCGAAATCAATGTTTAGGTGAAACGAAGTCGATGTAGCAACGAAATCGATGTTCTACTGAAGAAATCGATGTAGAAACGAAATCGATGTTCTACTGAGGAAATCGTTGTTTAACTATGAAGTCGATGTAGAACCGAAATCGATGTTCTACTGAGGAAATCGTTGTTTAAGTGAAGTCGATGTAGAAACGAATCGATATTCTACTGAGGAAATCGTTGTTTAAGTATGAAGTCGATGTAGAACCGAAATCGATGTTCTACTGAGGAAATCGTTGTTTAAGTGAAGTCGATAAAACGTTGTTTAAGTATGAAGTCGATGTATACTTAGATAAAAACATATGTAATGAACTTCACAGAACAGTGAGTGTAGACAACTTACTGATTTTGTTTGAATTACTGTCTGTGATAAACTTCAGAAAATGATGTTAGAAAATAATATTCAGGGTTTTGTTAATCACAAAAATAATATAATAAATAACAAATTATGTGGAGATGGATGATCATCAATCATTTTGCCTAGTAGGTGTGGTGTTCGAGATATGACAAATAAGACACAGATATTTGATAAAAGATTTAAGTCTTCTGTAGTTGGTAAGAAAAATCTTCAGGATAAATATGTTGTATGTAAGCTTATACCTTCTTATATTCCTGAGTCTACAAAATGAAATGGTGGCCATAGCCATGAAGATCGAGATATCTGAGAGTACGTGTATGGTATGGAGATTCTCTTGTACATCTCATCATTGTTGTCTTTTGTAAAAAGATGGCACCTATCTGACAAATAAGATTTTCTATGAAAAATATATTGACAAGTATTGCTCAATAAATGCGTCAATGCTCAAAAGAAGTTGATCTTATAAGATTTTCATTTAAGATGTTAGATCATACCTTTGAGATCAAATAGTCTGAATTAAATGATAAATTTATTTTATTCAGACTAAAATGATATCATATTAGGCTATCAAAGACTCTATTCAACTAAAAGAATGAATATATAATGTGTAATGTAACAAGCAAAGTGACGGCCATTTCATACTTTAAACAAAATTTATTTAAGTTAATCATAGAAAAATGTATAATCGATTTCGACAAACTTGTACTTAGTTGCTTGAATTAGAGAAAATCATGATCAATTATGACATATCTCATGGACTTAGAAAAATCTCAATGTTGAAACCAATGTTTTAAAAAGGATTAATCGGTCCAAGTTGGATGAGCCTCCCAAAGGATTAGTCGAACCTATGTAATCAGAGGCGTGAGGCGATCGAGGCGGCTGAGGGGTCGCCTTAGCCTCAAAGGCTTAGGCAATGGCCTAGGCAACCGAGGCGATGTATTATTAAAATAATATATGTATATAAAAAATATGAATATATCTATAAATATCACCTAAACAGGTGCATAAAACTAGTATATTTCATCAAAATATGTTAAATCATGTATTACATATAATATATAATATATATATGCCGAATCGGGATTAGGATAGGAATCATATTACTTGAATATCATTTAAGCAAAGTTATATACAATTACTTAAGAGGAAGTACCCCCATTTGAATCCAATAAAAATATAACAAAATACATATCTCTTCTAATAAAAAGTCAACTCTCCTATCTAAGAAGAAAATTACGATTTTGGTAATTCCATCAAAGTGGTGATTTTTTAATCCTTCATAATTTGACCTAACTAAAAATTTCATAATTCAATAAACTAAATAGATTCAAAAATTTAAACTTCGGTGAAATAAGTCAAATGTACACTTGAGTTCTCCAAAAGACTCACTCTCCTACTGATAGTTGACTAAGTACTGTCCGTAGGGAGAAGTTACATATAGTCACGTACATTTTACTTATATCACCAAACTGTGTATTTTAATATTTCATATGGCTTATTTGAATTATAAGCATTTTTAATTAGATCAAATTATGAGAGATTAGAAACTCAACATTTTCATAGAATTACCAAAATCACGATTTTCTTCATAGATGGGAGAGTTGACTTTTTATTGGTAAGAGGTATGATTTTTTTGATAATTTTATTTGATTCAAATAGGGGGGTACTTCTTTATTTACATGTAATACGTTAAGTTCATACTTAAATGATATTCAGGTAAATAAAGGGATCTTGGAATTGGCAAATAAGGGGATACTGGAATCAAACTGAACTCGGCCTAGGGTCACTAGGCAAAATTGGCTAGGGTGAGGCGCTTAAGGTCGCTTATCCTCACCTCAGCGTCTAGGCGACTGCCTCAAGTTTCTTTGATAACATAGAGTCGAACCGATTAGTTGACCGCCTCAAGTTTAAGTCGTTTATTTTTTCAGGATTTTTTTCCATTTTTTATGCATAGTTCTTGTTGATTGTTAGTGTTCAGTGTATGCCTTCATACTTAAAGATATAAGCATCACAAAAGAAATCTGATTGAATTAATACTATTATAAATTTAATTTAGAAACAAGATTTTGCTAGCATTATAAAATTAATATTCTTACAAATTTTAACCTAATTAAAATTCCATAATTCGAATAAACGACATGAAATACTAAAATTCAACGTTCGACAAAATAAGTCAAATATATATGTGACTTCTGCAAGAGATTGTTGCCAGTAAGAGAGTGAGCCCTTGGAGAAGTCACGTGTACATTTGATTTATTTCACGGACTTTGGATTTTAGTGTTCTATGTGATTTATTCGAATTATGAAATTTTTAATTAGACTAAATTATGAGGAATTAGAAAGTCGGCATTTTGATGGAATCTCCAAAATCATGATTTCTTCTTCAACTGGAGATTTGACTTTTTCTAGGTAAAAGATATATTTTTTCTGATATTTTTAGCAGATTCAAATAGGGGGTACTTCTTTATTTACATGTAATATCTTAAATAAATGAAACTACAAAATATAAATATTACTTGAATGATATTCAGGGGAATAAGTTACTTATCCATGTATCATAGGACGTATGCCACCCCACCCTATTCAACAAAGAAATAAACCAAATGTTCTTTTTTTTAAAACTATCGTTAATCGGAGGCCGACTAATTGACTAGCCACCCGACTCGATTAGTCGGGCTGACTTTTAATCCTTGGTTGAAACATAATCGATTATTAAGAATATAGTGAAACTTAATCGATTATTGCACTAGGAGTGTGGACTTAGCCACTTGTACACAATTGAAGACAATCGATTATCGAGTATATATAGTAACACTTAATCGATTATTGAGTCTCACTATAGACTTAAAAATTTTCACACCTCTAAACATTTAATCAATTATCATGCCAATAAGTGTAGACTTAGAAACTTTTCCACTTCTAAAGGCATAATCGAGTAGTTCGTTCACTGTGTGGACTTCGAAAAACTTCATGGTAAGAAGCTTAATTGATTATCAATGCCACTATGTGGATATGGATCTTGTGAGAAGCAACATAATCGATTATCAATCTCTTTATGTGAACTTAAAAACTGTTACACAGACAAAGACATAGTCGATTATGGACTATACAAAATGAAACATAATCGATTAACATGTGCTGTGTTGTTTCAGCGGATTCGGCACTCTTCGCTCGAAAGTTAGCCTATCTTTCCCCGTCCCATCGATGTACGGACCAAAGCTAATCACAAGCTACCATTCCAAATGCATAAAAGACAGGAGTTAGACCCCCGCCTCTTTGAGCTCTATTTTTCTGAATCAGTTGTTGATGAATGAGTGGTTTCTTACTTTTTTTAAGTGAAGAAAGAGTTTCTATCTTGCACGGTATCTAGATAAAGCAAGAAAGTAAGTGAGAGATCTAGGAAGATAATTTATCTTGACTTGACTCTTTACTAGAGCAGTGCAAAAAGCTCTAACAGAGAGAGCAGCAAGAGAGAGTGGAGGTGGACATAGAAAATTTTCCGAAAACTTTCTCGATAGGAAACATAATTGATTAACACATACACTATGTGGACTTAGAATTTTGTGGTCCACAACTTAATCGATTATCGATTGTTTGTCTGTGGACTTTCTCGATACCACAATATAATCGATTGACATTCACATTTGTGGGCATAATTGATTAATGATATGCTTTGTGTGAACTTTGAGAAAATCTGAAGTCTAGACTTAATCGATTGACAACGATTGTGGACTTAGAAAAATCTTGCAGTCGAAACTTAATCAATTGTTGATGAGAAATAAAAGCATAATCAATTTACGATTGTCGATTTAGCCATTACTTGGAAGCTGAATGACCTTGATGATTAACAAATATTAGATCATGATATCATTGATTATCAAATCAGAAGACTTAGTTGATGAAATTGAATCAAAATATGATTGATTATGAACTTATGCAAACACTTGAACATATGTTGATCATACTATTCATGCTTTGTTTTGATAATTACTCATACTTAGTAGTAAGTACCAGGGAATCAAAACTCGGCCAACTCGGGATCGGATCGCCCGAGTTGGCTCGGTTTTGGCCCCTCCGATCCGAGCCGGGGTAACCTGTCCGGTCCCCTGCGCTCGGATCGGTCGGGCTCGACTGGGCTCGGCGGGATCGCCGAGCCCGGGCCGGTCCGCCGCGGATCGGCCCGGATCGGGGCGATCCGGGCCCCAACGGCTAGTTCAGAACTAGCCGTTTTCTAGCCGTTGGGGACTGTTCCCAACGGCCAGAGAAACGGCTCTTTGGAGCCTTTGGAGGCCTTGGGGTCTATATAAACCCCCCAAAGGCCCCCAATATGTTCTAAACTCAAGTTTTGAGTTCTCCTCCCCTCCTCTCAATATTTGGGCATTCTCTCTCTCTCTCGGGCGCTATTTTGCACTATTTGGGAGGCGATCTCGTCTTTCACACTCTTGGGATTCTTGTTCGACTATTCGGGCTCTCTCACACACACTCTTGGCCCGAACTCTTGGCTGCGATTCATCTCCCTCTCTTCATCCGCAAAAAAAGATTATTTATTTTCTGTTTTATTATTATTTAACTTCTTTTTTTGTGTTGTAAGTGATGGCCGCCGAAGGTGGTGCTGCTCCGGCTCCCCATTCTTCAAGCAACCCTCCTAGCACCGATCCCGCTTGGCTCATGGTATCGTTGTGGACATGGCTCGAAGGAAGGTCCAATGTAAATATTGTGACCGGGTCTTATCGGGCGGCATATTCGTTTGAAACAACTCTAGCGGGAATTAAAGGTGAGGTGGCACTATGCTCGAGAGTTTCTGCTGAAGTTCGAATGCAATTTTGCCAATATATGAAGGAGAAAGAGACATCCAAAGCAACACTAGTAGAAGACGGCAAAAAATCCGGGAAAATTATCTGTCCCTCCTCGAAGGTCCGTAGATTTACCAAGAGGGAGACAATTCTTTGATCTTGATCAAGATGAAGAAGGTTAGTAATTAGTTAACTTACTTTTGGAACATTTATTTTAGTTTAAGGCTTTAAGCACCCTCCGACCCTCATTCTATTTCTATCTCATATTATAGAACAATTTCGTCGGGCATCGGAAGCAAGTCGAAGGTCTAATGCGGAAGAGGACTATCTCCGACGTAACGGTCGTCACGTAGGTCAAGGTAGTGGCCATGGGGGTAGTGGACAAGGGAGTTCAAGTGCTGGAATGAGTTCAAATATACCTGAGGTCCAGTGGATATCCTAGAGACGGAGATCCTAGAGTGGGACCAATAGACCCATTTCTCACCAGGCGAAGGGAGAAGCAACCATCCATTTCTGCAGCATTCAAGAATTTGAAAATATGCAAGGAGAAGATAGGGAGAGCGACGTCAAGATGGTTCTTCTTCAACAGCATACCGGCTAATGCAGCAAAAGGACCATATTATGAGTCCATGATAGAGACTATTGGTGAAGTGGGCAAAGGGGTGGAAGGCCTACTTCATATGAAATCTACAACAAATACTTGGATATGGAGGTTGAAGATATGAAGGCATATGTTTCCACATTTGAACGAATATGGGATGAATATGGTTGCACGTTAATGTGCGATGGATGGACAGGTATGTACAAGTGTTTGGCTAGTTAACTGTTATTCACTTATTCATAATAAGACATAGGTTTTAATTTTCATATGGAATTGTGCAGGCATTACACGAAGAAGTATGATAAACTTCTTAATCTACTGCAAAGCAGGGACTGTTTTTTGGAAGTCGGTAGACGCTTCTGGCAAGGTGAAGAATGCAGACTACCTATTTCAGTTGATGGATGAGATGGTGCAGGAGATTGGAGAGAAAAGAATTGTCCAAGTGGTAACCGACAATGCAGCGGCTTTCAAGTTGGCGGGCCAAAAACTAATGGAGAAAAGGGAACACTTGTATTGGGTTCCTTGCTCCGCGCACTGCATTGACTTAATGCTAGAAGACATTTGTGAAGATCCAATGGTGGAAAATGTGGTCAACAATGCAAGGTTCGTAACCACTTTCATCTACAACACCACAACAACATATTGGACATCATGAGGACGCATACACATGGACGGGAGTTGCTTCGGCCAGCACCTACAAGGTTTGCATCCCAATATATTGCATTGGATAGCATAAATGGGCAACGTAGCAACCTTATTAGGATGGTAGCATCGGAAGAGTGGGAGAACTATATGTCCCGACATGCTCCTACACAGGTGAGGGAGAATGGAAAGAAGGTGACCGACATTATCCAATCAAAGCCATTTTGGAAGGGGGTCCAAAATGTGTTGAATGTAGTAGAACCGCTTGTTCGAGTGTTAAGGGCGGTAGATGGGGAGAGGAGATCCGAGATGGGTTACTTGTACGAGGCTATGGATCGAGCAAAGGAGCTTATCCAAATGAACAACAAAACAACGTATGCCAAGTGGTGGGAAATCGTAGATCGGCGATGGGAGCACACATTGCATCATGATCTTCATGCTGCAGGTAAGCATAACACTTCAACTATTGTCAATTGTGATTACATATTATTTACAACTCATGTTTTAACATTTATCTTCTACATGTAGGGCATTCTTCAACCCCCATACATGTATAGGACTGATGGGAGGAGGGAGAACTATGACAATTCCTCCGAAGTGTTGATTGGGGCCAAAAATGTAATCAAACGGATGCTAGACAATGAGGATAGGGCAATCATAGCATGCAAACAAATGCATGATTATAGACTTCAACTCTACCACTTTGGTACTAGCACGGCACAACGAGCTGCTCAGATTTTGAGTCCAGGTTAGAAGTACTCATCATATTTATTTGCATGTAGAATGAGTTGGTTCTATTTTCTAACACATTATACATGCTTCATTACAGCGGATTGGTGGTTGGATCATGGAAGAACTTATGGATATGAAGACTTGGCCTATGTAGCTATTCAGGTTTTAAGCCAAACAACGTCTGCCACAGGGTGTGAGAGAAACTGGAGCACATTTGGCTTGATCCACACAAAACAAAGAAAAACCGGTTGAAGTCTGCACGTCTTGAGAAGTTGGTATTTTGCCACTACAACATGAGATTGAAGCTTAAAAACCTCCAATTAATCAAGCAAGTTCAAGATAGAGAGAGATATAGATCTCGGGGCAACAACAAGCTGAAGCAACTCCATCGGAGACAATAGATATAGAAGAAGTTTTTGAGGAGGAACACTCCACTACATGCATGGGTAAATGCAAGCACTTCGGTTCAACCAGAGTTCGACCCGCATGATCGTGCATGGGCTGAAGGTAAATGACATTTACAATGTACATGCATCATTTATAAATTATTTATTTCTCATTTTAACATGTTTATGTCTCATTTAGGTGAGCTTGATGATGTGCCTTTGCTTCCGGAGTTCGAAACTCCCCCAGCCCCTAAACGCCAAAAGAAGACAGTGGGTGCAAGAGGAAGGAGCACGAAACATGGCATTAGCATTGCAGACTTGGACACGATCGAGGAAGATATAGATGATGAAACACCGGAGCCAAGCGATAATGTTCAATACCAAACTTCTAATGACTCGACATCGAAGACAAGTACTCCTAGTGAGGGATCCGATCATGGAGGAGATGTCCTAGTTGTCAGCAGTGTACCGCCACCCGACCTATTGTATTCACCGGAGAGGAAGACTTCACCCATGCTACTCAAGATCAACATCATGGGAGTAGGGAAGGGAGGGAAGCACAAACCTCAAGTCAAAAATATGCACGAAAGGGGAAGAAAGTGGCACCTCAATTGCAAGGGCAAGGGCAAGGGCAAGGAGCATCCGAAGATTCGGGATACAATCCCAACTTCATTCCGCATAGACGGAATTGGTTAATGAAGAAGAAGAAGATGCAAGAGGAGTGGGAGCGTCACGAAAAGCTACGGATGGAGTTTGAGACCATGGAGCAAGCGTCAGATACATCATCTTATGCTTCCACTGAAGGATATTACCAAGGGCAGGGAGGCTACTTGGGATATCCTCAATACCGGATGCATCATATTACACCGGAGGTGGAGCATATGCACAATCCACTGAGTCCGATTCACATTCACATGACTCATATGAGTCATATGGCTCATATCAAGTGCCTGAAATACCGGGCTACACACCAATCACTATCATATATGCGAACACGGATGCCTATAGTCAATATTTGACTCAATATGAGGCATATTACCAACATTATATGTCTTGGACAGATTATGTAAACCTTATGTCCACACAATATAATGTACGATTCCAATAAATACATTTTTTCATGTATTTCAGTTCATAAATACAATGTTCATATATTTCCTATTTTTTCATATTTTTTCTAATTTTTTTTCAATTTTTTAAGGGGGGCGATCCACCCCCCTTTTGCTTGGCCAGACCCGGTCGGGCTCGGCCCGGATCGGCCGAGCCGGGCTCGGGATTGCCGGGTCGGATCGTTTTGGGCCGACCGATCCGATCCCGATCCCCGAGATTTTGAACCTTGGTAAGTACTCTCTGTTTTGTTAATCTCTTACACAAAATAATTTTTGGTTCGTTAATCTCTTTATGCTAATGCTTCTTGTTTGGTTAATACTCGAACTTAATCTTCGGGAATAGTACTACAGTACAACTGCTACATCCTTGGGGGATGTAATTGGAGGGTGAGGTGTAGTGAGGACTGAGAGTCCTATACTCCTATTAGCTTTGTCAACTGAAAACCTCAAAAATCCCCAATTTCCCAAAACCCTCATTTCCAAAACCCAAAACTCCAAAATATTCAAATCCAAAATTCCCAAGAAAATCTTTGAAAAATCCCACAAATCTGAAAATCCCCAGAAATTCCCAAAAAAATCCCAGAAATCACCAAAACCCCCAAAAAAATTCCAAAATCCCTAGAAATTCCCAAAATTCTCTCAAAAACACCACAAAAAACCCAAAATACCCCAACAAACCCATCGGAGGTAGGGTACCTCCGGACCTCCGGTTGCACCCAACCGGAGGTGGGGTACCTCCAGTCGGCCCAACCGGAGGTACCTCCAGACCCCCACCCCTCCGGTTGGACCTGATCCCTCCCCCCCCAAACCAGAGCCGGGGGGTACCTCTGGTCTCCACCCCCCTATCTAACCGAAGGGGGGGGAGGGCCTCCGGTCCCTCTTCACCCCCCCAACCGGAGGGGGAGGGGGGACGTTCGGTCCCTCTTCACCCCCCCAACCGGAAGAGGGGGGGGGTGCTCTAGTTGCACCCCCAACTGGAGGTGGGGTACCTCCGGTCCTCCTCCTCTTCACCCCCCATCACTTCTATAAAAGGAGAGGGCCCTTGGGGCCTTGGACCCCCCATCTCCTTTAGCCTCCCCTCTCTTGGCCCCTCCAAGGGCTCCTTTGGACCCCCACCTCCGGTCCCTCTCCATACGCCAACAGAAGGCACCCACCTCCGGTCCAATTGACCAAACCCAACCAGAGGCACCCCACTCCGGTCCACTTTCAATCGGAGGTACCCCACCTCCGGTCCATATCCAAACCGGAGGCATCCACTTCGGTCCAATTGTCCAAACCCAACCGGAGGCACCCCACCTCCGGTCCACTTTCAAACGGAGGTACCCCACCTCCGGTCCAATTGACCAAACCCAACCAGAGGCACCCCACTCCGGTCCACTTTCAAACGGAGGTACCCCACCTCTAGTCCATACCTAAATCGGAGGCACCCACCTTCGGTCCAAACCCAACCAGAGGTACCCCACCTCCGAAAACCCATGAAAGGTGCAATATTGTAAACATGGAAGGCAGAATTGGCCAGAGGCCCAGATCGGATCGGGATCAGCCGATTCTGGATCGGATCGGCCATGGCTAATCCAAGCCGATTCCTCCGATTCTGCTTGGGAATCGGCTGGATCGGATCGGGATCGAGCCTGGGCGATCCCAATCCGATTTCGATCTTGCCTTCCATGATTGTAAATGAGTCCTCGAAAGGGGTAAAATTGCAAAAAATACCCAGGTCAGGGGGGAAAATTGCAGAACTGGTCTTGCTCTAGAAAATTGCATAGAAGCCCCCAATTTGTGAGAAATTTCAGAAAAGCCTTGAGGAGTAGAAAATTGTAGAAATACCCTAGTTTGTGGGGAAAAGTGCAGAAATGCTCCTAAAGGGTTGGAAATTGTAGAAAAGTCCCGAAGGGTGCAAAATTGAAAGGAGGTCCCCCTACTATCCAGAAAATTGTAGAAAAACCTCAGAAAGATGCAAAATTACAGAAGAACCCTCCTTAAGAAGGAATTGCACAAGAATCCTCTGTTTAAGGGAACGTCGCAAAAAAGTCCCTGAGGGGTCTACAAATTACAGAAAAGTCCCTACTATTGGGAAAATGATGAAAATACCCCAGTTGTGGGGGGAAAATGGCTGAAACACTCCTGTGTAGGGGAAAATTACATGTAAACCCTCACGGAGTTTAGAAATTGCACGGAAGCTCTTTGTCAGTCCGAAAAATGACACAAAGGCGATGCAGCTCAAAGCGAGATACCGTTGGTATGATTCGGTAGAGTGGTACCCATGTTGCTTCCCTGAAGTGGCGTGCGCTCGCGGAAATGTCCGAGTATGCCAATCAATGGAGAAGACACTTGAGGAAGTCAACGAATGGCCGACAAGCTCAGGAACTCCAAGAAATGGCAGTAATGTCTAGGAAATCAAAAAATGGCAGAAATATCTGGGACTACTCGAGGAAGCCAAGAAATGGTAGGAATGTCTAAGAAAGCCAAGAAATGGCAGGGATGTTCGAGAAAGCCAAGTAATGGCAGGGATGTCCGAGAAAGTCAGGAAATGGCAGGGATGTCTGAGAAAGCCATGAAATGACAGGAACGTCAAGAAGAGCCAGGAAACATGGAAGGCAGAATCGGCTGGATCGGATCGGAATCGGCCGATTCCGGATCGGATCGGCCATGACCGATCCAGGCCGATTCCTCCAATTCTAGCCGATCCTAGCCGATTCTGCTTAGGAATCGTCCGGATCGGATCGAGATCGGGCCTGGGTGATCCCGATCCGATTTCGATCCTGCCTTCCATGCCAGGAAATGACAAAAATGTCAGAAAATGCCAAGAAATGACAGAAGTATCCGAGGAAGTCATTAAAGTCAAGAAATGACGGAAAGAACCCGAGGACGACGGTCAGCCAATGGCAAAAAGGTCAGAAAATGCCAAGAAATGGCAGAGGTGCCTAGAAACGTCAAGAAATGGCAAGGAGCTCTTGAATAGTCATGGATACAATGTTGTCCAAGTCTCTTCCGGGTTTCTTCTTCAAAAGACAACATTGGCAAAGTTTTTAGTTCTTTGATCATGGTGGTTGATGCTTGCAGAAACACCTTGACATGGAAAAGTTGCAGAAGTCCCAAGAAGGGCAGAGAAATGTAGGAAAATCCTTCAAAGGGTGGGGAACTGTGGAAAAATCCTTGAAGGACAAGAAATAGCATAAAACTCCTTAAGAGCAAGAAGTTGCAGAAAAGTCCCCTCAAAGGGAGGAAAACCATATGGCCCATGCTGTTGCACGGCTTGGTGAAGCAGGACCCACGTCACTTCTCTAAAGTGACGTGCGCTCTCCTGGGCTCGACTTATGGTTGGCCATCCCCAGTCTCGGGATTGCCAAGAAATGGTAGGAATCCCAGGAAATACCATGAAATGGTTGAAAATCCCGAGGAGGTCAAGAAATTATCATAAACCCTCAGGGAGTCAAGAAATGGCAAGTGTACCCCAAGAAGTTAATAAATTACTGCAAAGACCTCGTGGATATTGAAAAGTGACAGAAGCACCCAGAAAGGGCACAAACTTACAAAAGCCTAGCAAGACCCCTCAAAGGTCCTGTCATAATCAAATGATGATGGTGACCAAGAAGCAAACATAATGGACTGGCAGTGAGCATCTTGGCGATCCAACAATCTCATTGTGATGAAATCCAAATCCAACGGTCTGATCGTGGCTGAAGCAAATTCAGAAGAATCGAATCGCGACTAAATTAAGTGTTGAAGACCCAATTATATAATTGGGACACAGGTCTTGAAAGAGCAATTGTAATTTAAATTACATGTGTACAAATATTAAAATTTTCAATTTTCTTTGCAAGAATGTGTACTCACAAAGGGCAACTATTAAGGTCAATGTTGTCACAACAAACAGAGACGAAAGGCTTTCTTTGACAGAGAATCAAAGGTGTTCGAGTTCGACTCAATGTAAATTAACATTGAGTTCGGTCGATGGGGAAAGGTCCAGTACATGATATCCTAATCGCCTAATAAAATAAATGCGCGGAATAAATGTTGTCCAGTAAAGGACACATATATACCCACATTAATCAAATTTTAATGTCTATTTTACAAACTGGCACGTCCACATAAAAAAGGAAAAGCAAAGAAAGAAAAAGAAAGAGAGAATTCCACGTCGGTTGGCATATAAAATTTTCAAAACCCTCAAAACCTCCATTTCCTAAAAATCCCATGAATACCAAAGGGGGGGGGGGGGACTGTCCCCGATTAAGGAAGAGATCCTTACCGATGGGACTGTCCCCATCGGTTAAGGAACAACTCTTTAACCAATGGGACTGTCCATCAGTTAAGGAAGGAGCCTTAACCGATGGGACTCTTCCATCGGTTCCTTAACCAATGGGACTCCCCCATCGGTTACCTTTCTCTCGTGTAAAGGGGCAAAACCCCTATAAATACCCCATGTAGCTCAAAGGCAAGGGGGAGCTTTTCTAAAATTTGGAAGGGTCGAAGAAACTTGTAAGGGAAGACTCCCCTCATGCTTGGCGTAAAGGTACTGTTGACACGGGAAATTTTCATCAATTCATTCATTCATTTTGATTCAATTGTTTCTTTCCATTTGGGTATTCATTTATTTCGCATGCTTTGATTTTTATATTGCGGGGCGTACCAGCCTGTCTAACAGACAGAAAAAGAGTCTGCACGACGCGAAAGAAGAATTTTGGTGTCCGGGAACGGACGAGTATAGTGTCCGTGAAACGGACGGGTTGTGTCCGCGGACGGACGGGTGCGCCGTTTTTTATCTGAACTTCTTGAGTCCCATGTCTATTCTTATCAGGCAATTAGGGTAGCATGTGCTGGACCTCTGTCTCCATCGACCGGAATCGATGTTACATTTACATCGAGTTAGGACACTTGGTATTATTTAATACCGGTCTTAATCCGAATACCATTCATAGTAAAGGACGAGAAAAATATACATGCTTTTTCTTAGAAAATCCTAATTATGACATGTTTTTCCTTTCTTTTGATTATTTTGAAATGCCTTTTGCTTTGGATATTTCATTTTTGAAATGACTGTCTTTTTAGGAGCCCAAAGTTTGATTTTTGAAGAGGGGAACGGGTATATACCCGTGGACCTATTTGAGGTCTTTCTCCTTTTTGCAGAGGTTGATTATGGATTTTTATTGGGAAAACATGGGGATTATTATTATGAACGAGTATATACGTGGATATTGATTTTGAACTTGGGGGTATTGTTACCCAGAGCAACACTTCCGTATTAGAAGGATGACTGTGCAAATTTTATATGAGGTTCTTTCACAATGCCATTTTTGAGCAAAGTCCGAGTTTGAGGTAGGGTTTCTTTTCTCCTCATTTCGCACTTGTGCGGGTACAATTTCCGGAGAGCATATGGATGTATCTCCATGGAAGTCCTTGTCCCATTGTGATTACTGTCCAAAGTCCATTTCCATGGGTATGGTTCTCGTGGAGGTGCATATGGACCCATTTAGAGTATCTGAGCGTAGTTCTTGTCTTATCCTCCTTTTTCTTTGGATGTGTGTATATTATCACCAATCTCTTTTTTTTTTGGATATAGGAGTATGTCTGGCGAGTCCCTGCTTAGGCAGGGTGTCCTCATAGAGATATTTTCATATTGGTATATGCTTATATCCATGTTTCTCGGGAGAAACTTTACCCGGAGGGGTTTTGCCCTAAGAAGGCACATGTATATAAACACAAATTTGCTTTTATGAATATGTTCTCAAACGGTATCTCTATTTGAGCAGAGTATCCGGTAGAAAGGTGCCCCGTATGAACGGAGTCCCTTTTGAGAAACATATACACAATGAGACATATTGTGGTTATATAACTGTGTTCTCGGGCGGAGTCTTATTTGGGCAGAGATTCCACTAAGAATACATTTATATAAACATGAAGTTTGTGATTATACGGATATGAATTTAGAGGGAACTTTTGTCCGGGCAGGGTTCCTCCTAAGAGACATATGCGTATAGGCACAAATTTGTGATTTTATGGATATATTCTTAAGGGAGTCTCCATTTGGGCAGAGTTTCCCCTAAGGAACATATGCATAAGAACATAAATTTGTGAATATACGAATATGTTCTTGGACAGAACCTCCGCTTGAGCAGAGTTTCTCTAAGAAACATAACATATAACACGAATTTGTATTTATATGGATACGTCCCCTGAGAGAGATTTTTGCCTGGGCGAGATTCTCCTCAAGGAACATATTTGTATAATTACAAACTTGCGGTCTTTATATATGTGTTCTTAGACGGATCTCCACTTGGGCAGAGTTTCGTCTTAAGAAACATATATATAAGAACACAAATTTGTGATATACGAATATGTCCTTGGGCAGAACCTCCGCTTGGGCAGAGTCTCCTCAAGAAAACATATACATATAAGCACAAAATCCACCATCCCAGAGACTTGCTCGATGGGCGGGGAGAACATGGGTATTTAAATACCATATGTCCATAGAGACTTGCTCGATATGGACGGTATTTAAACCCCGGGAATATCACCCCACAGAGACTTGCTCGATGTGGGGGGTGGGGATTGAGAAGGAATATCGATGACGATTCGCGCCGACGACTCTTCTCTCCGCGCTTGGCCTATCGGGCTAGAGAACAAATGATAAAAGGAATTGTTGGAAGGGGATATGCTCTTTTCTATTCCTTTAATTTTTTTTGGACAGGAATTGCAAGGGCTTCGCCGGGACCTTACATGGGGGAGAGGCCTTGCCAAATGAGGGGAATAGGGGGGCCTTTTATAGGGGGAAGGCCCCCCTTACATTGGGTCGGGGAAGGCCCAACCGATGGTAACCTCATCGTGAGGTCACATCGGTTGGAGGCCAACCGATGGTGACCTCATCGTGAGGTCACCATCGGTTGGATGGCCAACCAATGGTCAGAATTTTTTTTTTTTTAATTTTCTCTGTCAACAGGTACTCGCCCCGGCAAGCAAAAGGGTCGTTCCCCCTCCGACCACGAAGTCTTTGTAAACCTCCTCCATGTCGAGTTAGTCTCCATAGGGGGATTTTTAAAATTCAAATATATGTTCATATCTCCACATTGAGTTAGTCTCTGTAGAGATAAAATCAAAATAACGGTGCTTGTGTGCTCCGTTGCTTAAATATTTTCATGTTGAGTTAGTTTCCATGGATGCAAAATATATAAACATGTTCATGTGCTCTGATGTTTAGATGTCTTCCATGTTGAGTTAGTCTCATGGGCATAAGATATCTAAATATCAAATGTTCTTTGTTCTAAATGTTTCCATGTCGAGTTAGTCTCCATGGATATAAACATTTAAACACATCTATGTTATTTCCCTCATGTTGAGCAAGACTCCATGAAGGGTAAATCTTTGTGCTCATATGTGTATGTCTTTTAAAGGTGACTCTGCCCAAGTGTAGGTTTGTCCTAAAGCATACTTATATGTTCACAAAATATGTGTTCATATGTGCGTATTTTATGGGGAGACTCTGTCTATACGGAGACTTTGCCCCAAAATAGTACGACCATATGTCCATCAAATATATGTTCGTGTGTGTTTGCGCCGAATTTTGCCCATGCGTAAGCTTTGCTCAAATACACAATATATCCGAACATCAAATAAATCCTCGGGTTTACGCCCACTCTTTCCTCAAATTGCATGACTAAACTCACAAATTGAGTCCATGCTCTTTTCAAGACAAAATCTATTTCGTTCGATAAAATTAAAACACCGTGTGATTATTTTCTAAAAAAATGTAAACTTAGGCTTTTACTATCAATGGTGTTCGGGTTAAAATTTAATCTGATGTAAATAAACATCGATTCTGGTCGATGGAGAAGGGGTCCAGCACACGCTACCCTAATCGCCTGATAAAATAAAATCACGGAACAAATAAGTTTAAAACAAACTTGGCGCACTTGTCCATTCTTTGGACATAAAACTTCTCTCCGCATTGTGCGGATTTCAAATTCTGCCTGTTCGACAGGCTGGCACGCCCAGTAAAAGAAATAAAATCATCAATCGAACCTAATCAAATATTTCCACCTATATATATTTTTTCCGCGTCTGACAGTTAGCTTCGCCAGGTGGGACCCCTTCTTGCCGTTTCATAGCAAGAGTCGAGGTTTATACATTTCTTATGAAAATACTACTAATGGTGTTTTCCGTGAAGGTGAACTGGACGAAATCACAGAGTTCAAGCCTCAGCCTACAAGGCATTCAAAAGAGATGGTTGTCACCTACGGACCGCTCGTCATCAACGACCACGTCAGGTTCGGCTACCTGGCGACTCCGATTATGTTCGGGGATTTCCCAGCCATCGTCGGGTCCCCTTTCTTTTTAGGGGTAGTCCCGGCTCAACAAGAGGAGGATGCTACTCAGAAGCTTCCCTCTAACTAATCAACAAACAAGACCAGCATGATCCGTGGGCACATCAAAGCCCATCCTACTATTGTCAACAGGGGCCCAAAATGCCCTCAAAAGATGTTATTGTCAAAGGGATCAAACCTTGCCCAACTCAAGTTCGGAGTTACTCTGTTCGAGTAATCTCCTCTGAACTCGTAGCTGTTGTCCCCTCACACAACGGAGGCAATACAAAAGCAGAAGGTTGTCCGCTGCTACCTCCAAGTCCGGCAAATTCGTGATGGTGGGAAGCTTGCGGATGCGGCTTGACAAAGACCAGCCTATCATCCCCATGATAGGCACATTCCCACAATTTCTACCTCGAACTGCTTCTCAGTCTTGCGGTGGTTTCGAGGAAAGCAAGAAGACTCCAAAGTGGAAGCCGATACCAAACAAAAGATGCGTGACCCGCCAAGCTCAAGCAAGTTTGGGTCCCTAAAACAAGGGCTCGAAAAATCAAGAAAACTCAAGCAAATGCACCGGAGGTGGCTGGAAGGAGGAGTGGCGCCAAGTGCACTTCTCTTAACATGTTGAACCCGAACACCTCAATGGACAAAAGAGAAAAGGGGTGTATAGAAAATCAAACAATAGCCCTCAAGACCGGAGAATATCTGGGTAGTCAAATAAAATCCTTTTCAACAACTCAAGTTTCTCATGTCGGTCCTAGACCGTATAATGCGGATCTCAGTCTTTGACAAACTGGGGGCAACTCCTAACAAGGATGGCAAAATCGCGCGGGTCGGGTCGGAGTCGGGCGGGTCGGGGTCGGTCGGCGGCCTGCGACCGAGTTGGCGGGGGAACTGGCCAAGATCCGCGGAGTCCCGGTAGTCGGGCCGGATCCGCCGGGGTCGCGCGACTCCGCGACCCGACTCCGCCGACTCCACCCGACTCCAAGTGGTCTGTATGTGGTGCAACCGATTCTCTCAGGTTACCTTCAGGATCCTCTTCGGTTAGGGGTTCAGGATCTCCTTATTTACCTGAATATCATTTAAGTAAATGTTATAATTTGTTGTTTCATTTACTTAAGATATTACGTGTAAATAAGGAAGTACCCCCCATTTGAATCCAATAAAAATATCAAAAAAATCATATCTCTTACCAATAAAAAGTCAACTCTCTCATCGAAGAAGAAAATCGCGATTTCGATGATTTTAGCGAAATGCTAACTTTCTAATCTCTCATAATTTGGCCAATCTAAAAATTTGATAATTCAAATAAACCATATGGAACACTAAAAATTCAAAGTCCGGTAAAAAAAGTCAAGCGTGCATATGACTTCTCCAAGGGAGCCACTCTCCTACTGACAGCACTTAGTCTGCTTGAGACCTCTCAGGATTTGGTCAAACCTAAATTATCACCACTCAAAGTCATGAGAATTGTCACTTTCTAAGACTTTTTCAATTAGAAAGTGAAAATTTTCATGAGTTTAGGTGAGATTACCTTAGGTTTGACCAAATCTTGAGAGCTCTCAAGTAGACTAAGTGTTGTCAGTAGGAGAGTGGCTCCCTTGGAGAAGTCATATGCACGTTTGACTTTTTTACCGGACTTTGAATTTTTAGTGTTCCATATGGTTTATTTGAATTATCAAATTTTTAAATAGACCAAATTATGAGAGATTAGAAAGTTAGCATTTCGCTAAAATCATCGAAATCACGATTTTCTTCTTCGATGGGAGAGTTGACTTTTTAGTGGTAAGAGATATGATTTTTTTGATATTTTTATTGGATTCAAATGGGGGTACTTCCTTATTTACATGTAATATCTTAAGTAAATGAAACAACAAATTATAACATTTACTTAAATGATATTCAGGTAAATAAGACATCATAGTTATCGTTGCTCTGTATTGTCATATGAACATATGTGTAACTAGACTATAGATATACCCAAAATGTTATATTACTATATATTTTTAATAATTTTTACTGATTTTTTTTATTTTTCCTGATTTTTTGGATTTTTCTGATTTTTTTTTCCATTTTAAAAAAAAAATTACTCTGGCCGACCCAGGGTCGGCCAGACTCCATTGGAGTCGGCCGACTCCACCGACCCGACCCGACCCGAGTCGGGGTCGGCTGGGTCCGACTCACCCAGCCGACCCGACTCTGCCATCCATGACTCCTAAAGCTCATACCCACTCGTCAAAAAGACGGCAAGTCGCTTGGGCAACGGGAGAGAAACCCAGACTGAAGATCTTCTCATGCTATGCCTCTGGGAAGGACTCCGACAGACCTGCGGAACAAACTACGGAGACTGATCCAAATATTCCTACTGAGGCTACTCATCACAATACCAGACAATTTACTAGAAGAAACTACCAACCTGGCGGGCAAGCTGGGACGTCTGATCAAGCTCCTCTTCCTGTTGAGCCCCAACATGAGGAAATTTAAATTCCCTTCTTTGAGGAAGGAACTATTCAAGTTGAGGAAGGCAGACTCCCTGCTTCCACTACCAGTCTCGTCGTCGACTTGCCTACAAGGAAAAATTTTCAGGCAATGTCAGACGATGACAAATATCAAGTTATGCAACAGTAGCACTCAGAAATGGCCACTCTTCTGCATGAAATGAAGCAATTGGCTACCACTAGCCTTCGACGATCTGTGGAGCCAGTCTCTACTCAAAATCAACAACAAAGCCAACATCCGGATGGGTCTGCCCCGGCAAATCGTCCGACAGCCTCCATAAGTGGCCCTCTTCCTGGAGTTCTGGGCATATCATCGATCCATCCAACATCATATCCCCTCAAACGGGGGCAATGCAAGATATTGCCATACAAAGGCATATGATTGAAAAGATCATTGAAGACAAATTTGCTCAACAGGATGAAGGGATTCGGGTCATGGACTTATATATTGTCCCATATCCCGTACATCATCAATTCAAGAAGCTACCACTTGAGTGCCCCAAAGTCTCAAAACTACAAAAGTTTGACGGACATAGGTCACCTCAGGAGCATTTGGCATAATATATAATTGCCATGGGTGATCTCGCCTTTGAGGAGTCTTATCTTCTCCGATATTTTGCAACCTCCTTAACTAGTGTTGCATTTCAATGGTATTCAAAGCTGAAGCCTAATTCGGTTGTTGATTAGGCTGATCTACAAAAGAAATTCATCAACTGTTTCCAGACGGCTGAAAGAAAAGTCTCTCTTGCCGAGTTATGCTTTCTTAAGCAAAAGAAAGGGGAGTCGGCACTAGACTTCATCAAAAGGTGGAGAGAGTTTAGCATGAAATGCGACAACCCTCATGCCAAGAAGACGCAATTATTATTTACCGAAGAGGCCTTGCAATGGTAATTAATGAGAAACTCTTGGGAGAAAATATCAAGAGTTTCGATCAATTAAATTCCGTCGTGGCGGAAATTGAGATGTTTTTAGCCGAGCAAATGGCTGATACATCTCACAAAGGCAAGCTCCCGAAATAATGCAATCAACAGGAAAAGAGGTCAATGTTATTGACTTTTCACATGACAAAGAAGAAAAAGGAGCGGTAATGTCTGCCACTCCAAAGAAGAAATTGGAATCTAAAACGCCAATGCCAACATTGGTGGGTCGCATGAAAGCTCCTTATTCTTTCAAAAGGGAGCATACCCGAAAGTTTTTAATCTTTGCTTAGACAACAAATTGATATCACTGCCAGAACCAAAGAAGTCGGCAGATGTCAGCAAAATCAACGAGCCCAACTATTGCCCCTATCACCGTATGTTGGGGCACACAATTGAAGACTGTTATATCTTTAAGAATGAGGTTCAAAAGATGATTCAAAGTGGCCTCATATCTATGCAAGGTGGTCTGGTCGACCCTCCTCAACCCCATGTTTGGGATCGACCAGAGCAATCAATCAATGTAATTTATATAGTAGGCCCCTAAGGGCTTTTGGCTGGGAGATGAAGCCCCCCCTCCTTTGGGGGGGGGGGGAGATGTTTGTTCTTCAAAATATGAAGACCCCTATATGGGCCCGAATTTGTGTAAAATTACACACAGGCCCCTAAGGACATAAAGTTTGTGCATGTGTGTATTAAATTACACATATGTCCTGTCCTAGAAAATTGTAGAATACCCTGCTATCCGTAAAGTTGCAGATACGTCATGTTGTCCCAAAAAATTACAGGAATACCTCTGTTGTCCGAAAAATTACAGATACATCCCTGTGGCGGGAAAAATGGCAAAGATGTCTGACGGTTCATGCCTTTTGTCCAACTCGGTGGAGCGGGATCCACGCCACTTCTATGAAGCAGCGTGCGCTCTCCTGGATGTGACTTAAAGCTGAACACATTGGGAACTCTCGAAAAACGTCAACAAATGGCGGAGAAGTCCAAGTAAGCCGATAAATGGCAGGAGGATTTGGAAAAGTCAATCGACGACGAAAATACCCGGAACCACTCGAAAAAGTCAAGAAATGACCGAGAGGCCTGGCTCATGCCGTTTGCACGGCCCGGTGGAGCAGAATCCATGCCGTTTCTATGAAACGGCGTGTGCTCTCCTAGGTCCAGCTTACGGTAGGCCACTTCAAGTCTTAGGATTGTCAAATAACGGCAGAAGCCTTGAACATGTCAGGATACGACCAAAAATCCCCGAGAAGTCGAGAAACGACCGAAAAGCCTCGGGGTTTACTAACTTCGAACACACCTGAGATAAACGGGTTTGAAAGATGTTAGAAGAGATCGGATTCCATCCAACCCAAGGAGAATTCTGAAGAAGTATGTGCTTTAGGACTTAGGGGAGTTTTGGGAGAATACCTCTCCGATTCCCTCGTCCGGCCCGTGCCTGCCCGTGTTCCATCTATGCTCCGGCAAGAAAGATCGTGACGTAGGAAGAGGGAGACACTGCAGGTCTATATATAAGATCGTGTCATTTTGTAAATAAGTCCTTCCGTGATTTAAAATAACACGCACGTGAAGGCTCGACTTATGTAAACACTTAATGGAGGCACATACACTCCATTAAGGACATATATGTAATGTTACCAATATATATATATATATATAATATATATATATATATATATATTATATATATATATATGTTTGAGGATAATTGTGGATTCCCTAAATGCCATTTATGATTTCCTAATTTCAGCAAGGTCTTTTAATAAACGAATCGTATCAAAGGTATTCGGGTTTTTCACCCGATGTAATGAAACACCGACTCCGGTCGATGGGGAATGGTCCAGTACACGACCACCCCAATCGCCTGACAAAACGGACATGCGTGGAATAAATATACACAAATACTTGAGGGCTTAGGGTCTATACCCGATGCACCTCATAAATATCAATTCTCTTTGTCTGTTTATTTTAAACAGTCTGGCACACCCACACATAAAGATACATGCACGTATATTTTTTCTACATAAATGGATAAATATTGCATATATCCAACAACAAAAAAAAGAAGAGAAGAGAGAGAGAGAGGGGTCTTTCTTCCGAAAAGAGTAGGAAAGTCTATTCTGCGTTCCACACTGGCATCACAGTGCAAGAGCTGAAGCGCGTCAACTATGGCTATGATTTTCAATCCAATTCCTCGCCAAGCCATCAAGAGCAGGAGTAAAGCTTGGAGATCGCACGGGACATCCTCCTTCGCCTTTGACTTCAGCGCACATCCTGTAGGGGGCATTTGTTGGCATATAAAATTTTCAAAACCTCTATTGGGGGGGGGGGGGGACTATCCCCGGTTAAGGAAGAGATCCTTAACCGATGGGACTGCCCCATCGGTTAAGGAAGACCCTCTTAACGATGGGACTCTCCCATCGGTTAAGGATGAGCCCTTTAACTAATGGGACTCCCCCATCGGTTAAGGAAGAACTCCTTAATCGATGGGACTCCCCTGTTGGTTACCTTTCTCTCGTGTAAAGGGGCAAAACCCCTATAAATACCCCATGTGGCCCAAAGGCAAGGGGGACCTTTTTCTGAAATTTGGGAGGGTCGAAGAAACTTGTAAGGGAAGACTTTGCTCGTGCTCGGCATAAAGGTACTCGCCACCGGCAAGCGAAAGGGTCGTTCCCCTCCGACCACGAAATCTTTGTAAACCCCCTCTATGTCGAGTTAGTCTCCATGGGGGGATTTCTTAAATTCAAATATATATTCATATCTCCACATCGAGTTAGTCTCTGTAGAGATAAAATCAAAATAATGGTGCTCCATATCGAGTTAGTCTCCATGGATGCAAAATATTTAAACATGTTCATGTGCTCCAATGTTTAGATGTCTTCCATGTTGAGTTAGTCTGCATGGGCATAAGGTATCTAAATATCAAATGTTCTTGTATTCTAAATATTTCCATGTCGAGTTAGTCTCCATGGATATAAACATTTAAACACATCTATGTTATTTCCCTCATGTTGAGCGAGACTCCATGAAAGGTAAATCTTTGTGCTCATATGTGTATGTCTTTTAAAGGAGACTCTGCCCAAGCGGAGGTTCTGTCCTAAAGCATACTCATATGTTCACAAAATATGTGTGTTCATATGTGTATTTTATGGGGAGACTCTGTCCATACGGAGACTCTGCCCCAAAATAGTATGACCACATGCCATCAAATATATGTTTGTGTGTTTGCGCGGAATTATGTCCATGTGGAAGCTCTGCTCAAATACACAACATATCCGAACATCAAATAAACCTCGTGTTTACACCCACTCATCCTCAAATTGCATGACTAAACTCACAAATTGAGTCCATGCTCTTTTCAAGACAAAATCTATTTCGTCCGATAAAATTAAAACACCGTGTTATTATTTTCTAGAAAAATGTAAACCTCGGTTTTTACTATCAATGGTGTTCGGGTTAAAATTGATGTAAATCAACATCAAAGGCTTTTAATCGGATGTAAATAAACATCTATTCCGGTCGATGGAGAAGGGGTCCAGCACACGCTACCCTAATCGCTTAATAAAATAAAATCACAGAACAAATAAGTTCAAAACAAAAGGTGCACTTGTCTATTCTTTGGACATAAAACTTCTCTCCGCATCGCAGGGATTTCAAATTCTGTCTGTTTGACAGGCTGGCACGTCCTACAAAAGAAATAAAAATCAATCAATCGAAACCTAATCAAATATTTTCACCTATTATATTTTTCCGCGTCCGACCGCGTTGTCCACACTAGAGCAAATATTATTAATAGAGGTGCAAATATAAAATGTTTTGAATACTTAGAAGTTCACACAACCATAAATTGCTGGTTCAAATACTAGCTTAGGGCTGAGGTAGACCACTTCACAAGTATTGGTTTACTAAGCCTATCTGGTTTTTATCTAAAGGACAGTGAAGTCATACATTATAACCCATGGAGTTTGTTGTGCTATTGTTTAACACGCGAAATATTCTTTCAAATCTTTTATCTTTTAGAAGAAAAGGATTATTGAATTGTTGATGTTTATCTATTTTTGCGGGCGTGCCAGTCTGTTAAAACAGACAAATTTCATTCATTTATCAGGCGATTTGGGTGTCGTGTACTGGACATTTCCCCACCGACCGAAGTCGATGTTAATTTACATCGAGGTGACCTCGAACACCTTTGATTCTCTGTCAAAGAACACCTTTTGTCTCTATTTATTGTGACAATATTGATCTTGATGATCGTTCTTCATGGATATATACTCTTGCAAAGAAATTTGAAGTATTCATTGCTTATACACATGCAATTTGAAATACAATTGGTCTTTCAAGACCTTTACAAATGGTGCCGATTATATAATCGATCTTCAGAATTTCATTCGGTCGCAATCGGACCCCTTTGGACTTGCTTCTATCACGATCTGATCGTTGATTTGCATCTTCATCCGATCGGACCGTTGGACTTGAATATCATCACGATCAGACCAGTGTATTTGAGTTCAACCACGAACAGGTCGTTGGATCGCCAAGATGATCACTGTCGGCCCGTTGTGTTTGTTTTGTGGTCATGTCAGGTTTCTGCAAGTTTGTACTCCTTTTGGGATTTCACTGCAATCTTTCATCCTTTCTGGAAATTTTGTAGCTCTCCCATATCGGGGTATTTCTGTGAGTATCAGCCACTATGATCATAGAACTGAAAACTTGGTCAATGTTGTGTTTTGAAGAAGAAACCTGGAGGAGATTTGGACAGCATTGTATCTATGACTGTTCAAGAGCTCCTTGCCATTTTCTGACATTTCTAGGCGCCTCTGTCATTCCTTGGCCTTTTTAGACCTTCTGTCATCAGTTGATATCTTCGAGTTATTTCCGTCAGTTCTTGACATTCTCAGACGTTTCCGTCATTTCTTGGCTTTTTTCGAACAGTCTCGGGTATTTCTGTCATTTGTTGACTTGCCGGATGCTTCTGCCATTTCTTGGTATTCTGTCTTCTTGACATTCTCGGACATTTCTGTCATTTGTTGACTTCCTCGGATGCTTCTGCCATTTCTTGGCATTCTATGTCTTTTCTGTCATTTCTTGACATTCTCGGACATTTCTGCATTTCTTGACTTTTCAAGTAGTCTCGGGCATTCCCATCATTGATTGACTTCCTCGGATGCTTCTGCATTTCTTGGCATTCCCGAGTGTTTCGGTCATTTATTGACGTTCTCAGGTGTCTTTGCCATTGATTGGCATGCTCGGACATTTCCGCCGTTTCTTGGCTTTTTCAAGCAGTTCCGGGTATTTCCGTCATTGATTGACTTCCTCAGATGTTTCTTATGTCAGTTCTCGACTTCTTGGGGCTTTTCAATCATTTCATGCCTTCCATGGGTATATTTGTCATTTCTTGACGACCCCAAAACCTCACCAACCGTAAACCGGACTCAGGAGAGCGCACGCACTTGAGGGAAATGACGTGTGTCCCGCTCCACCGAGTCATGTGAACGGCATGGAACTTGTATAGTTTCTTCTTTGTAGGGATTTTCTTGCAATTTTCAAACTTCGACGGCATTTTGTTGGCTTCCGTGAAGCTCGAACATAGCTTGAAGGACTTCCTCATAAGCGGGAGCACTTGTGCAATTTCCCCCCCTCAAGGTCTTTGGGTTTGGAACTTTTGAGAGGCATTTTTGCAATTTCTAACCTCCGAGGGTATTTATGTAATTTTCTCGGACTCAAGTATTCCTGCAATTTTCCCTGTCATGGGGGTATTCTGCAATTTTCTCGGCCATGAGGGTATTTCTGCAATTTTCCCAGTCATGGGGGGTATGTTTGCAATTTTCCCAGACATGAGGGTATTTCTGCAATTTCCCCTCAAACAGGGACATTTCTGCAATTTTCTCAGTCATAGGGGTATTTCTGCAATTCTCCCAGTCATGGGGGTATTTCTGAAAATTCCTTGACATGGGGATATTTCTACAATTTTCCCAGTCATGGGGGTATTTCTGCAATTATCCTTTGACATGGGGATATTTCTACAATTTTCCCAGTCATGGGGGTATTTCTGCAATTATCCTTTGACATGGGGATATTTCTACAATTTTCCCAGTCATGGGGGCATTTCTGCAATTTTCCCTTGACATGGGGGTATTTCTACAATTTCCCTTAGCAAAGGGGGTATTTCTGCAATTTCTCCTCAAACAGGGACATTTCTGCAATTTCTACTCTCCAAAGGTATTCTGCAATTTTTCCTGACATGAGGGTATTACTGCCATTTTTCCTTCAACAAGGTATTTCTGCAATTTGTCCCTTGATCAGGGCACTTCTGCAATTTGTCCCTGATCAGGGTATTCCTGCAATATTTCACCATTTTGAGGATGTGTATGCAGTTTCTATCCTTTTACAGACATATTTGCAATTCCTGTCCTTTGAGGATGATCCTTCAATTTTCTGTCCAAATGGGACATTTCTGGAATTTTTCAGTCCTTTGAAGGACATTTCCACAATTTCTGTCCTTTTGAGAATGTATATGTGATTCTCACCCTTTGAAAGCCATTTCTGCAATTTTCCTCCCCCTTGGCATGTTTCTTCAAATTTCCGTCCAAAATGGACATTTCTGCAAATTTCAGCCCTTCAGGGACACTTCTGCAAATTTCAGTCCTTTGAAGGACATTTGCACCATTTGTAAGCCTTCGGGGTATTTATGTCATTTTCAGACTGGAGAGATTTTTTTTCTGGAATTTTCAGACAGTGGAGGGATTTTTCTGCAATTTTCTGTTGGACAGGGACATATTTGCAATATTCTCCGAACACAGATATATTTGCAATGTTTCAGTACAGAAGAATTTCTTTACCGTACCCAACCTGATATCACACCATTCAGAACATGCCATCTTTCTGTATTTTATGACTTTCTCTGGGCATATGTGCAATTACATAAAATGTTTGAATATAATTGTAATTTGCCATTTCATGTAAAAAAAAACTTGACTTAATTCGGGAATATTAGTCAAAAGATTAACTTTCACCCATTAAATTTCTGAATATCACATACTAGCCTTTGCCATAGCTTCTTGACCAACGTTGCAAATATATCTCTTTTGAGGGACTTTATAAGGAAAATTGTCCAAAAGGCCTTCACTTCCTTTTCAGAAACCAAAGAAACGACATGAGGAATTTCAGGTCCCCCACAACTTGCCAAATTTTCAGATCTCCTCAACTTGGCAGATTTCAGCCCCTCCAAAACTTGGCCGATCCCCCAACTTTTTCAGATCTCAGCTTGGCAGATCTTTCTTTTTTTTTGTCTTAGAGTTCATCTCCTTTTATAGGAGATTGCGTGGGGGGTGGGCATCCCACCGGGGTCTTCTTCCATGTCCCACCGGAGAAGGATCCCACCGGAAACGCACCCACCGGAGATGCACCCCACCGGGTACGGCATTTTTTTCGTTCCGTCTTCTTTTTCTTTTCTGCCAAAACAGCAAGCAGGAGCACCGGTGTGGACTCCCACCGGGTGTGCAGGACTCACGGGGTACCGGTGGGACTCCTACCGGGCGCGCGCATTTATTTTTCCGTTTTTCTTTTTCTTTTCTGCCAAAACAGCAAGCAGGAGCACGGTGGGACTCCCACCGGACGTGCGGGACCGGGGGCACCGGTGGGACTCCCACCGGGCGCGTGCATTTATTTCTTTCCGTTTTTCTTTTTCTTTCCTGTCAGGACAACAAAACAGGGGCACCGGTGGAAGTCCCACGGGCGCACGCGACCCCGGTGGGGATCCCACCAGGTGCGCAGGCCCCGGTGGGGCTCCCACCGGGTGCGCACGGCCCCGGTAGGGCTCCCATCGGGCCCATGACAACGGAGATTCTTTATAAAGTCTTCACCACGTTCATTTTCACCACGTGAAGCTCTTCTTTGTCGTGCGAGGACGGTGTGCTTGGCCACATCATTTTCTGTTGTTGACATGGGTATTTAACCGGACCCTCGCACTATTAATATGAACGCAAATAGGACGGCTTCCATCGGAATAACCCGGGGCATTCAATTTCGTTTGCCCTGCATTGGATTCAATCCTGATAACACCGGAAGTTGACGGATTTCTATTTTTGGCCAACTCCGGGAAATTTTTCTTCGACATTCTGGGATATGCAGAAATATTTCTTTTCCTGCATTAATTTATTCCGAAAATTCAGAATAAATAATTTTGTTTCGTTTATTCATCCTGAAAATTCTGAATAAATAGCTTCAAGGGTTATCTTTTATCCGGGACCCCGGATAAATATTTTCCCTTTCATGCACTTGTTCAAACATTTGAAACAAGTGTTTCTAATGCAATAAAGTTCTCGGGGGGAATTTTATTCCGAAAACGCCGGGATTTATATGGATTCCACTCCGTTTCATCTTGGAGGGACCACTTTCAATCTGTTTTAAAAAATCTCACAGAATAGACTCTTTTTTTCTTTATCTATTTTCTGTGATTAATCTAAAAAATCAGAACAAATGCTTTTTCTTCATTATTTGTCCCGAAAATTCAGATTAAAGGATGCAGGGAGTTATTCGTATTCGGGAACCCGAATAATATTTTGCTCCCTGTATGCTTGTTTTAAAAATCAAAACAAGTATTCTATTGAAAAATTTATTTTGACAATTTGGGTTCAACAGCTATCAATGAGAAAAAACAACTAAGCATGTTTTAGCTGATGTAGGTTGCCGTTAATATCTCCATATCTTGATTGTTGAAGCACTCTGGTCTTCGTGTACCTTGCAAATAATAGATGTTTCTCTGTCATGTGTAAGATCTCAATGTTGCTACAGAAAATGCTACTACTTTTTAAAAGGAAATTGACATATGGAATACCATTGTAAAGTAGGTATTTTTCATTCCTTGCTTTCTTCTTTGCCTTTCCCCTTTGCTTGCAACACAAAATGAAGCCAGAAACTTACAAGACTTTTTGTATTTCAGTCAGAAACTGGAAAGAAGCTTCCATTCATTCTTGTCATAAATTTACAGGTATATGTGGTAAACTTTTGTTGATAACTTTTTGGCATTGCTTCTTATCAACTGTTCCTTTAGTCTTAGGTTAACGTTAATCTATACATGAATTCTGTACATACAAATTTGAAAGCAGTCTTGATATCATAGTCTGATATTATATATATCTCCATGTGTTGTATATATTGTACAAGCCATTTATAGCTAGAAGAAGCTTATAAATGGTGCTATTTTAACTGAAATAACCCCATAGAACAGCTTGCTTTTTCATGGTTCAAACATTAACTTGCCAGACAAATCTGAAGAAGCATGGTAGGTAAACAGCATCCATGTTAGAGAAGGTTCAACCTCTGTGAATCCTTCATGACCAGAGCAGATTATGAACCTATACATTTAGGTTTAGTTTGGCAAGGGAAAAGAGTAATCTGAAGAGGAAATGGCAACAGACCTGAAGTGAATATAAAACTGCAGTTGTGTTGAATCCCATGGATTTTTCTTCTATCAAACACATCGATTTCAAAAAAAAAAGGGCCATAACTCATGCACAGTCATGGGCCATGGGGACTGCAGTATCTAAAAGGTTTAAAGAAGAAGAAAAATCTTAATAAGCAGTGCCCTGTCAAACCTGTCCAAGAGCACCCCTTTCAGCGCCCAAAGCTCCCTGTAAGCACCCCAATTAGGCCCCCGTCATCCACTGCTTCATGGGTTAGAGTAATAAGAAAAAGAAGAGAGGGGAGCCCTATTTACAGAGAAAGGAGAGGGAGAAAAGAAGAGAGGGGGGGGGGGGGGGGTAGCAGTCCAACTCCCTAGGATTTGAACCCGGTGGGGATTAAAAGGGAAAGGGTCACCCCCACCCCCCCTTTCTAGTCCATTATTACAGGAATGACTCTCCCTCTGACCCCTTTTCCTTTTCCTAATAGGAATCCTCACCGGTGGGAATTCCTAGTCCCCACTGGTGTGTGACTGTTGTACCATATTTTTGGTCTGCCTTCCACGGGGAAAGGACAAAGGGAAAAGAGTATAAAATGTAACAGACAAACCTAAGACAGACGCGCGGAGTTGAAGGATCTTACTGTGCCCCCGTCCGCCAGTCCGTCGTCGCGGAAGAAGAAGAAGGGGAAAAGGACCGACCGCCAGAGGGCCGCGCCTTCGCCGCCCCGGCTCTGAGCCTTCGCCGCGGCAGCCCCGCGCCGTCGCCGCCTCCGCCCCTGGCGCCGCCGCGGTCCTTCCCTCTGCTCACCGCGGCTCGGCGCCTGGGTCACCGCGGGCCCCCTCCTGCCGCCGCCGCGCTGCTGTGCCGTGCTGGTTTCCGCCGCCGCCAAGCAAGGAACGAGGAGGGGGGGAGAGGCCGCTGTTGACACGGGATGGAGGTGTGTTGGTGAACCCACGCGGGGTATCATCGGCGGGGAACACCGACCATTTGGTTTGGTTTTGGTTTGATTTCATTTGAGGGAGGTTATGCATATTCATTCACATGCTTTGAATTTTGCGGGGCGTGCCAGTTTGTCTAATAGACAGAAAAGAATCCGCGCAATGCGGAAGAGAAATATTGGGTGTCCATGAAATGGACAGAGGTGTCCGTGTGACGGACGACTGGGTTGTCCATGAAATGGACGGGGATGCCCGTGTGACGGGCGACTAGGGTGCGCCGTTTTTCTGAACTCCTTGAGTCCCGTATCTATACTCATAGATGATTGAGGTAACATGTGCTGGACCTCTGTCCATCGATCGAAATCGATGTTACATTTACATCGAGTTAAGACTCTTGATGTTATTTCATCAGTTTTAACCCGAATACCATTCATAGCAAAAAGAGAGAGAGAATACACATTTTTTTTTAGAAAATCCTGGGCATGATGCATCATTTTCTTTTGGTTATTTTGAAATACTTTTTGCTTTGAGTGTTTCATTTTGAAAAGACCGCCCTTTGTGGAGCTCGAGATATGACTTTTAAGAAGGGAACGGGTATATTTCCGTGAACCCATTTGGGGTCTCCCTCCTCTTTTTTTTTTTGAGAAAGATGTTGTTTGAAGGTTTTATTTGGAAAACCTGAGGATTATATTGCAGACGGGCATATACCGTTCATTGATTCTGAACTTGAGGGAAGTCGTGATTAGAAGTAGCATTTAGAAGAGTTGCTACATCAATCCCCTTTTCTTTTATGACATGATATTCTTTTACAACATCCTTCTTTTTAAAAGAAGTCCGAATTGAGGCAGAATTTCATTTCTCCTTGTTCATCGTTTCATTCATTAATCATTCATTTTTTTTTACTTGTATGAGTATGATTTTCGGAGAACGTATGCACATATCTCCATGGACGTTCTTGTCAATTTGAAGTTCCTTTCTGGAAACTGTCCATATGAACACAATCTTGTGAGTATGCATCATGCTGCTCTTTGGAGTAACTGAGCACAGTTGGGTCCCATCACAGTTCGGGTCCTGTCACAGTTCGGGTCCTGTCATAGTTCGGGTCCTGTCATAGTTCGGGTCCTGTCCTCTTTTTCTTGGGATGTGTGTATATTATCACAATTTTTCATAAATTTATTTTGGCAGAGTTTCCACTTATGCGGAATGCCCTCACGAAGATATATGCATATGAATATGTACTTATATCCATGTGTCCCCGGAGAACCTTTATCCGGAGGGATTTGCCCTTAAAGAAAAAGGTATGTGTGTATAATCATGAATTTGCAGTTTACGCATATTTTCTCACCGGTATTCCCTTTTGAGTGGAATGTCCGGTAAAAGGTACCATCTGCATATGCAGAATCCTTTTGAGAGGTATACGCATATAATTGCGAATTTTATGATTATATAAACATGCCTATGAGCGGAGACTGCATTTGGGCAGAGTTTCCTCTTGGAAACACATGTATATGAATACAAAGTTTGTGATTATATTGATATGTCTTTAGAGGGAAAACTCTGACATAGGCAGGGGTTCCTTCCAAGAAACATATGTGTATAGGCACAAATTTGAGTTTTATAGGTATGTTCTTAGGCGGAATCTCCACTTGGGCAGAGTTCCCTCTAGGAAACATGCATATAAAATACAATTTGTGAATATACAAACATGTTCTTGGGCAGAATCTTCCCTTGGGCAGAATCTCCTCTAAGAAACATATAATATAAACACAGATTTGAAATTTATAGATATGTTCTTAGGTTGAATCTCTGCTTGGGCAGAGTTTCCTCTAAGAACACATATATAAAAAGACGAATCTGTGAATATATGAATATGTTCTCGAGTAGAATCTCCACTTGGGCAGAGTCTCCTCTAAGAAACATATGCATATAGCACAAACACACCATCCCGGAGAGTTTAAAACTCGATGGGAGGTGGCATAAATAACAAAGGTATCTAAAATACCATATGTCCGTAATGGACGGTATTTAGAACCTATAGCCCGTGAGGGCCAGTGCCGCTATTGCGGACTTTAGCCGATGAAGTTTGCCGATGCCGTACCTTAGCTCACAAGGAAATGAGATTGAGAATGGATTTGAAAATTTCTATTTCCTTCACTTTGAAAGAGGAGGGCTAAAGAGCCGGGGGCTTTTACATGGAGAATGGGGGATCCGGGAGAATGGAAGCCGGGAGCCGAGGGGACCGAGATTCCAAGCCGGGGTCCGAGAGTTTCCAAGCCGGGGTCCGAGAGATTTTTCATGGGGGATGGGGGTGCCTTTTATAGGGGAAGGCCCCCCTTACATTGCATGGGTGGGGGTTTAAACCGATGAGAGTTCCATCGGTTAGAGGGAAAATTCCCTCTAACCGATGAGACTCTCATCGGTTAAAGAAAAAAAACTCTCTAACCGATGAGACTCCCATCGGTTAGAGGGTTAAAGGCCCTCTAACCGATGGGGGTTCCATCGGTTAGGCCCTTTTTTTTTTCTGTTTTTTTCTATTTTCTATTATATTTTTTTTGTTTTTTTCTGTTTTCTGTCTTCTGTGTTTTTTTTTCTGTTTTCTTTATTTTTCTGTTTTCTGTTTTTTTTGTTTTATGTTTTTTTTTTTTTGAAAGGGGACCCCTTAACCGATGGGGGTTCCATCGGTTAGGGGGAATCCCCCTAACGATGGAACCTCCATCGGTTAGAGGGAAAACTCCCCTAACCGATGGAGGTTCCATCGGTTAGGGGGAATCCCCCTAGCCGATGGAACATCCATCGGTTTAGGGAGAATTCCCCTACTTCCATCGGTTAGAGGATTCCCCTCTACCGATGGAAGTACCATCGGTTAAGGGGGAAAAACCCCCCTTAACCGATGGAGCTACCATCGGTTAGGGGGAAAAACCCCCTAACCGATGGTATTCACATCGGTTTAGGGGAGGGCTTAAAAGTCTATAAATAGACCACCCTCCCCTTCATTTGAAGGGGTCTTGCCCTTTGGAGAAGCCCGTGCCATTCCGTCGTGCCATTCCGTACATTTTGTCGGAAGTTCTGCCGTCCCGGACGGAGAATCAATTGCAAGTCTTTGGAGCCTTCGTGGCGGACTTGTTCTTGTACTTATCTTGGTCTTGTAGACCTCGTAATGCCGGAATTCTTCCGTGCCGTATTTTTATCCGGAGATTTATTCTCCTCGGCATCTCCCACTTGCTTGGGTGCTTGACAATACTTGAGAGCTTGAATGCTCGGATCAAGTTATGACTTTAAGTAACCTTGGGGTCACCCTAATCATAACTGCTTTGACCTCTTAATCAAGCCGTTAAACCGGTTAGGTGGGATTTTAACCGTTAGATGGGGTCAACATTTTACCGGTAGTTGCCAACTCCCGGTTAAGTAGCCATCTTCTTTTCACAGGCTAGCTAACTGAGTAGTTGCCCACAGGTGAATGTCACCTACTTAACTTGTCGGACCACTATATAGGGAGTATTGATGCTTCCCTTAACAAGCATCCAACACCATCACATTCATATTTGCTTTTTTTTTTGTTCCAACAAATGCCCCCCACGGGGTACGTGTCGGAGTTGGAGTGACGGCACGTAGCCCGTGCGAGCCTCATATAGCAGTCTTCTTCATATCCCGGCTAGCCAATTTCCGACTTTGTTCTGTTGCCAGGTTAATGCCTTTATTCTTCCTCCTCTTCCTTTGGGGGGAAAGAGATGACATATGTCCCATAGCACAACAGTCTGTCTTGTATCTTGGACTGTCCTTCCTTTGTTGATTTCTGATTTCTTCAATATTTCTCTGTTCTTATTTTCTCTTCCCCTTTCATGTATCTTTTTTCAGATTTTCAAAATGCCTCGGGGAGGAGGATATTTGAGCCGTGGTGACTACGCCCAGCGGACTCGGGACAAGGTGATCCTTCTTGATGATGTGATGCCGAGATTTGGAGCACCTCGTACTTCAAGCCGCAACTTGAATAGCGGAAATGATATTGTAGCAGAAGTAAATTCCGGCGGTCTTGCTATCAACGGCGGGGTGGATGTGTCCCGCATTAGCCGCCGGAATGGAGTTTATTATTACTCGCGGGAGGAGGACTACCCGGAGTATCTCCCATCAGATCCAGAGCTATTCACCTTTATTCAGAATTTTATCCCTTCACACATGACCGCAGGTGATCTTTTCTTGAGTGTAGAAAGGCGGTATTTAGAATCGGCCATTTTAAAGTCCCGGGATAGTCTTCTCGGTACCTGCGCCTTTTCATATCCCAGCTTCCCTTTGGGGTTTGCTGTTCAGCACCGACTCCCCCGGGCTGTTGATCTGGGTTCATTTAGCCATGATCTGGAGAGTTATACCCGGTCAAGGAAAATTTCTCCAGCAGTTTGGAACTTGATGAATCGTCACCAAGCGAGGCCGGAGACTAATGGCCTACAATTACTGCCTTGTAACACCAGGTATGTGTCTGGAGATTATGACAATCGGTGCTTACTGAACCGAATTGTCGATCTGACTAGTCCCAGTTGGTATGGGAACTGGTCAGTTTTATCTTCTCACATTTTTCACTTTGGTGCCACTGAATGGTTGATGGGGGTCCTCCACCATTACGGGGAGATCTTGAACTCAGCGGGTATTTATGAGGCCGTTGGGACGGCGTTGTATAATTACCCATGCCATACTGGGCTTCTTCAGGCATTAGTGGAGAGATTCAATCCCCGATGGAACACCTTTGGGACGGCTGAAGGTGAAACTTCCATTGATTTATGGAGCTTCCACGGATCTCCGGGTTGCCAATATCTGGGTATTTTTATGAAGAAATTGTTCTGGATGATTTGCACACCTATCGCAGTAATGGCGCTGGTGAATATATTCTTCCATACAGCCTCCGCTTTCTGACAAAGGTATGGAGAGACTTGGTCCTAGTTGAGAGGACGGAGGATCCGGAGTCCACTGTGGCGAACCCCAGGGTAAGTCAGAATGCTTGGCTTCGTTATTTCTATAACGGGCCATTTTGCTTTTTTGACAACTTTGCGACGGAAGGCCGCCGCCTGGAGGAGTATAACCAGCTCAGTGTAGGGAAGCCCCATCATGGGAGATTCATCTTTGCCCCTGAGAACAAAGGGTGGAATCCTCGCCGGTTACCAGATCGCACCTATTTGGCTGCGTATCTAGTGTATTGGCTATCTTCCTTTGTTGTTCCATGGTGAGGAGCAAATCCGGCCGGGTTTGATTTATCCCGCCTGTCTTTTGGCGGAAGGTATGAAGCTTGCCATAGCCCCTGCTGCCCTTGCCAATATCTTTCATGGGTTGGGCTCATTAAGTTCACATCTGAATCCCCGGGATAGGAAAACATTACTCCCTACTCATTACTTGAGTGCCTGGGCAGGCCTTGCTGCTGGCCTGCTTTGTCAAACTGTTGATTTGCCCCGGCCGATGGCTCCTTTAATTTTACTATTTAGAAATAGACCCTGTGAAGATTTAATATCTCAGCTGACAGGAGCTCGCCATAGTTTGTCCTTTCTTCCAAACGGCGAGCAATTTCTCCTCCAATTTGGTGCTATATCCCGGGGAATCCGACCTTATAGTGTCCGCACATCTGGCGAGATCACCTACCATCTGCCTCATAGTGGGGGTTCTGGTGTGTTCTTGTATAAAGACTGGTTACTTTGCATCCGGCCAAGTGTACTGGTATGTCGCCGAGGATCCAGCCTTATATTGGAGCCTTATTATCCTTCAAGATTTGCCAGGAACTTTGGATATGACCAATCAGTTCCGCCAAATGCAGAATTTCCACTGGAAGTTCGCCTACACCGTGATCATTGTCTTCACATGAATGCGGCGAGTTGGTGGAACTATTTTTGTTGGGGAAGAGGTGAATTCGGCATGTATTCTCCCGGCCCTTGAGGCAACTGGGCGTATAGATCTTTTCTACGCCCGATGGTGGTTTGACAGAAGCAAGATTTTCCGGCTTGCCCCCAGGAAATTGAAGCAATTTGAAGAGACTCGTTTAAAGAAAAGGGTCTCCCTTTGGTCTTGATGAACTTGGAATTCCTCAAAGCCCACTTCAAAGGAATAATGCGCTCGTATCTCAAGCGCTATAATTCCAAGACGTCCAGAAAGGGAAGCCTGATTCTGGTAAACAATATTATTGGGGAGATGCTGCCTTTGGATCCCATTGAGCTTTTTGACAGGAAGGCCACAGACATTCATGGTGATCTTCCGGAGTATGATTGGTGGAGCCACCTATTACTTGATCTTGGGCATTCTGCCAATGTTGCCTTATCGACCAAGCTTCCGCCCGAGTGTATCAACGATCCGGGCTGGGTGCGCTGGGAGAAGCACCTTATAATCGCCATCGGCCATGCTGGGCCTCTGGAGTTTTTGTCTAATCTAGAAAATGCCAGGACACTTTATGATGTCCGAAGCCTTATGCAGAGAGTGGGAAAGATCTGCAAGGCTAAATTTCAGTGGCTGGTACCAGGTCCTCCACTTGGCTTAACAGGTACTTCTCAGCCTCTGCTTGAGTTCACCATTTTTTTATATTTCATCCTTCTTTTTGCAGGCATTTCTTTTCTGATTCTCCTCCCTCTTTTCTCATATATATTTTTACTGTTTTTTTTTTTACCTTCAGATATTTCAGCTCCAGTATTTGGAGGTGGAAGGAATGATGAGGTTCGCTCCCTTCCTTCCCAAGGAGGCAGGATTGACAAGGGTAAAGCGGTGGAAGAGACCCACTTGAGTGGTATGTCTTTCCCTTTTCTTTTCTTCTCTCATCATTATCATACATACTCTTTTTAGTTCATCATTTTTTTTCTTTTCTCTTTTTTTTTTATCTCAGAGGATGAAATGAACGAAGAGGAGAGGACCCCTGCCCTTTCGGATGAGGAAGGCTTTTTATCGGAGGGGTCTCCCTCTATCCGTGAGGAGGAGTACGGGAGTACTTCACAGGCTGCCGTCGATCTTTCTCCGGAGAATGCTCATTATGAGATGCCATCTCATTTTGAGCTTTCCGGAGCCGCCACAGCAGTGGGTATAACCCAGAGTTCACATTTTCTGAACTGGGAGTTTCGTCGGGGCAGTATTCTTCCGCGCCGACGGAGGTTTATATTCCTGTACCTGTCGAGGAGTCCACGGCTACAGCAGAGGTTCCTCTTGGTGAATATTCCTTCTCGAACCACTGTGCATTTCCCCTTTTTTTTTATTCTATCATTTTTTCAGTATTCATATCTTCGTTTGTCCTGACTGTTTTTTTACAAGGACAAGAACTCTTCGAGCAGCTTTTCATGTCGGGTACAATAGACATGTACCCACACTAGCTGCCGATCCCTTCTTTTCGCCTTGGGGTAATGCCGGAACGCATACTTGGCCGAGCGAGCCCATTCTGCCTTCCAAGTGGATGGAGTAGGGGCTATGGCGGAGGATATCAAGAGGCAGATGCCGCCATGGATCATAATGCTAATCCACCAGTTTCGTCACCCAGAGATTTTGGTTCTCATCCGGTTGACCATCCCTCCAGATCCGAAAGATTTTCTTCAGAGGAGCCGGATTTTGTCGAGCCACCAGATCCTGAGGTGGCGATTAGGGAGAGGATCCCCTCGCCAGGTAAGGTGTGATGAGGGTTCAAATGCTTTGTTGGATTTCTTCTTGATTTGTCTTTATGGAATGCATGTTGATATCTTGGCAGAATTTGCAAATTCCCCGGCATTGGAGATTGGTGCTCCACCCGAGCACAACATAACCTGGCCTACTGGAGATCGGCCAGATTTGAGTTCTGATGATGAAGATAGCGACATCTGGAATTGCCTTACTGCCAAAGTCCAGACACTGGTGACCTCAGCAAACCCTCCATCAGTAGAAGTTATCAGGCGGATTTTGGCAAAATACACCATCAGGGCTTTTAATATTGGTATCCACCGCGATCGCTGGATGGGCTTCGTCGAAGATACTTGGGACAGGGTGCATAACCCCCATGCCAATGCGATTCAGGCCTCTTACGGCCAACGGCTTCAAACTTTGGAGAGCGACACCTGTTCGCTATCTGATGACATTGATGAAAATGACTCCCGAGCTGCTGATGTGCGCAAACGTCGGAAGACACGGGAGTTGAGGATGGCCACGAGAGGCGAGAATATTGCTCGGCTGGAGCGCGAGCTTGGCAAAGAAAGATCTTCCCAAGCTCGAGACGCCAGGGATGCAGCTAGAGATTCTGAAGAAGAGGCCATCCTTGTCAGGGACGGGGATGGTTCTCGCCGGGCTAGATCTTCTCAGATCAAAGAAGCTGAACGGCCGAAGAGGAAGCAGCCTTCCTGCCTCTGTTTCTCATCATAATACTTGTATTTTGAGCTTGTAATCTTAGTCCTCTTTTCATCTTGTATGTAGTATCTGTCACCTTTTATGAACTTGCAACGGTGACTTAGACTTGTAATTTCCATAAATGTACAAATGAAGGATAAAGAAATCTTGCTTTACACTTTCTTTTCCTTATCCTTTCTTTTCTTCTCTTTTTTTTAACCAGTCCAAGTGCCCTTTTCGGGTTTTCACCGAAACTGGCCCCCTTTAGCTTTTTCCAACGCGCCCTTTCGGATTTTCACGTTGAGGGGTTATCCATTTTTGCCTGAGGTGCCTTTTTAGGTTTTCACTTCAGCCGGATTTTTTGATCTTTTTACCCTCAAATATACAGTAAGTCGTATACTTGAGTCCATCGGGGTATCTCTATTTTTAACCCCCCTTTTTTGTGTTTTTGTTTTTAAACAAAGCTGTTGAAGACTTGACTGACTTGGATGGTTGAATGACTGAAGGTTTGGCTGTGGAATGGATGATGGTTTGAGGTATAGTTTGAGACTTAGATTTGGCCAATGATTGGGGATTGGGATTTGGGATTTGAATTTTGGATGTGGATTTGGGTTTGAATATGAGTATGTTGGGTTACCTTTGTGGTATTTTGAATTTAGGTTTAGATATGAATATGGATATGAGATTTGGGTATGTTTTAGCCCTGGGCTTGGTTTTGAACGGGCTCTGGAATGGTGTTTGCTATTCTGGCTTTGGGATTAGAATTTCACCCCTCTTTGATGGCTTAGTGCCGGGGTAAGGGGTTTACACTTGAATTTCAATGGCTGGAGAAGAAGGCTTTTTTGCCTGCATATTGGGCTTGTTGTCTTGATCTCCCTTCTGTTCTGCATGTGGTATTTGTCGCCCTCTATGAATTTGTAATATGGTGACTTGTAACTTTGTGAATGCATGAATGGAGAACTGAGAAGTCCTCGCTTTCATTCTCTCTCTTTTTTTTCTTTCTTTCTCATTTTCTTTTTTCACATTACCAGCCCTAGTGCCCTTTCAGGTTTTCACCAAGACCAGCCCCCTCTAGCTTTTTCCAACGTGCTCTTTCGGGTTTTCACGTTGAGGGGTTATCCATTTTTGCCTGAAGCGCCCTTTCGGGTTTTCACCTCAGCTGGATTTTTTTATCTTTTTACCCTTAAGTATACAAGGGATCATATACTTAAGTCCATCGGGGTATCTCTATTTAACCCCTTTTTTTTTTAAAGACCTGACTGATAGTCTGATGGGATATGAGATTTTGATTTTGCTTTTTGATTTTGGATTAGGTTGATTTGGCTCTAGACTTGTTTAGTTTTGATTTTGGTTTTAGTTTTGGTTTTAGTTTTGGATGAAATCGTGTATGATTGCCTTGATGGCCTGCTGAATATAAACTTGGAATTGTATTTGGGTATAACTTGCCTTGATGGCTTTAAATATGAACTTGGGATTTAAGCTTGACATCATCTACCATGGTGGTTTGCCAGTGGGAATTCAGGGTTTTGACTGGCTTTGATATGTCCTACCTTGGTAGTTTACTGGCTATGAGGTAATTTTGAATTTGATATAGCCTATCTCTTGTGTTTGCTTGGTTTCGGTATTTTGGATTTGACATAGCCTACCTTTTTGGTTTGCTGGCTACGGTTTTGGTATTTTGGATTTGGCATAGCCTACCTTTTTGGTTTGTTGCTATGGTTTGGTATTTTGGATTTGACATAGTCTACCTTTTTGGTTTGCTGGCTATGGTTTTGGTATTTTGGATTTGGCATAGCCTACCTTTTTGGTTTGCTGGCTATGGTTTTGGTATTTGGATTTGGCATAGCCTACCTTTTTGGTTTGTTGGCTATGGTTTTGGTATTTTGGATTTGGCATAGCCTACCTTTTTGGTTTGTTGGCTATGGTTTTGTATTTTGGATTTGACATAGCCTACCTTTTTGGTTTGCTGGCTATGGTTTTGGTATTTTGGATTTGACATAGCCTACCTTTTTGGTTTGCTGGCTATGGTTTTGGTATTTTGGATTTGGTATAGCCTACCTTTTTGGTTTGTTGGCTATGGTTTTGGTATTTTGGATTTGGCATAGCCTACCTTTTTGGTTTGTTGGCTATGATTTTGGTATTTTGATTTGGCATAGCCTACCTTTTTGGTTTGCTGGCTATGGTTTTGGTATTTTGGATTTGTCATAGCTCACCATTGTAGTTTGGAACCTCATTTGGCGGAATATGCAAAATAAGCCTCCACCTTTCATTGGATCTTCTATTTCCGGGTTTATACATGGAATGCCCTTGGCTTTATGCCGGGTAGGGACTGACAAGTTCGGGGTGTATAACGGGTAGGTGGAAGTTTGATTCCTTTGTCCCTATCTACAGCAAACTTTGTTTCATAATTTTTTACTCTCTTTTGGCTTCATGCCTTTTGAGGTGACTGTTTCTTTTTGTTTTGGAGGCTGGCCAGGGAATTCATGTTCTGGCGCGTGGTACAATTTTAGGTTTTCCCGTTGAGCGGGGAAAGGGCACAATACCTTTATGGTCTACGAGCCGATATGCGCCTCCTTCATATGCCAGAGTGACGATATATGGACCGAGCCAAATAGGCTGCAATTTGCCGCATGATTTTCCAGCCATTGCTTCTCTGCACTTGACCATGACAAGATCCCCTTGTTTGAAAGCTCTGGATCTTGCTAATTTGTCGAACGCACGAACCATTCTGGCTTGATATACTTGAAGGATTTGTAGGCTTCAAGGCGCTTCCCTTCTAAATTGGAAAGCTCTTCGAGTCTTCTCTCCATTTGATCTTGATCTTGGCTTTGAAACTCATTTTGAATTGCCACCCGATAGGATGTCATTTCAATTTCTATAGGGATCATGGCCTCAGCTCCATAGACTAAGGAGAAAGGTGAACACCCTGTAGGAGTTTTATATGTAGTTCTGTAAGCCCATAAAGCTTCGTGAACTTTTTCTCCCCATTCTCGCTTTCTATTGCCAACTATCTTGGCGAGTAACTTGCAGAGAGTTTTGTTAAAGGCTTCTGCTAACCCATTAGCTTGCGGGTTGTATATTGAGGATGTCCTCCAGTCAATATGGAACTTTGCCGCCAAAGAATATATTGTTTTGTTTCTAAACTGCGACCCATTATCGGATATGATTCTGTGAGGAGTCCCAAATCTGTATATTATGTTATGCTTGACAATTTTGCGACTGACTCTCCGGTTACCTCCCTTAATGGGTGTGAGAATTATTTTTTTTAACATTTAAAATTTTTTTAATTTTATCTTTGAGTTTGATTTATTTGGATATTTATTTATTTATATGGACATGGTCTTGTTTAGTTCATTTGACCTCCCCCCTAACTGCGTTTAGTGTTATTATATCAGCACAAAGGCTGAATACCCTTGATTAACCATCAGACAAACCCTTAGAAACAAGAGAATATGACTCACATTTGAATGGAATGAATTACACATGAAAGAGACATGGTTGCAACATGCAATCTATTTTTTTAGAATTTTATGATATTTATTTCATTTTTATTGTTTTTTAAATTCATTTTCTCATTTTTTTGGTATTTTAGGATTATTAATTTCATTTATTTATCTATTTTCGTTATTTATTTATTTACATATGATTATGTGAATTAAATTAACATTTTTATTTTATTATTTGATTTAAAGGTGTTTAACTTAAGGTGGATTAAAATTGATGTGAAACATAACTTGTTTGTTGATTTTATGTTATTGAAAATTAAATAATAATGTTTGGAAAATATTTCGTTAACGTTTGTCGAAAACTTGGTTGATTTTGGTTAAGAAATTAAGCAGTGCAACGTTTTTAAATAAATGTGACACTATGTGAAATAATTCATATGACGTATGATGGAATGATTAAAAATAGCCCAATAGGCCCATTAAATCACACATGAGAATTTGTTAAATGTCGGCCCAATAAGCACACAATATCTCAATTGATTGTACGGGAATACAAGTCTGGCCCAATAAGCAGTCTCAGGCCCAATAAGAAAATTGGCCCAATAAGACAAGCCCAATAGACCTTTTTTATAAACTTGAGAGAAAAGAATCGTGCCTTGCACGATGATCTTTAGGGCTGCCTTGCAGACCCTTTTTTCAGACTGCCTTGCAGTCTTTTTTCCCGAAGCCTTGCTCGGGTTTTCTGGCTCCGAAAAAGCTCTCCTATGGCTTGGGCGCTCCCTCCTTTTTATAGTGGGAGGAGAGGATGGCCATGGGGGGAAGGTTTCTGCCTCTCCCCGGAGGTCTACACACCTTTCTAGGGGGTTTTGTGCAATTTCCGCTTTGCACATTTGCATTTTAGCCCTGCTGTTTTACGTTTTTTTTTCTTTTTCCCTTTCTATTCCCGGCGCCCCTTTCCCTGCTTGGCTCTGTGCGAAACAGAGCAGGGAGGGAGAGGCGCGATCTCCCTCCTCCCCTTCGCTCCTTGCTTGGCGGCGGCGGAGGCAGGGCGACGGCACGGCAGAAGCGACGCAGCGCGGTGCGAGCAAGGGCGCCAGCGGCGCGCCAGGGCTTCGGCCCTCACAAGCGGGCGAGCACGGGGAGGGCCGGCGAGCGGCCTCGAGCAGCAGCAGCGGCGAGCGGCGGCGGTGCAGGCAGCGGCGGCACACCAAGGAGGCAGTAGCAGGGCTTCGCCCTCCCCCCTTTTCTCGCTCCTCTTCCTCCCTCCCGCAGCGGGCAAGCCAGGTAGAAGTAGAGCAGGGGTGCCGGCGGTGGTCACCCTAAGCAGAGGCGACGCCGCAGCAACAAGGGAGGCCAGCGGCGGCTTCCCCAGGTGGTTTGTGGACGGAGGTGAGATTCCTCTCCCCTTCTCTTTTATTTCATGTATTTTCTGTTTATTTGTTCTCCCCTTTTTTGTTCTTTCTTCCTGTGTAGTCGACAACAATCCGGCACACCAAATGCCCCCCACGAGACTGGCGTCCGAGAGTGAAACATAGGGCGACTGTCTCGTGTGAATCTTTCCAGTTGTATTTTAGCACATGTTGCCCTTCAGAGGGTCCACTTCATTTATTCTGCCAATTCATTTCAGCCACTTTGACTTTCTTGAGATCCATGCTGGGGATGTACTTGTGATTTGATATGTCACAACTTTGGCATACTTGTAGTAAACTTTCCATTTCTTTTGGACTTGCGGTATCAACGGTCCACCATCTTATGACAACAATGTCAAAATTTTACTCTATGTATT
>CM024756.1:145890471-145953173 GCA_014218235.1 Colocasia esculenta | reverse complement strand
TCCACTACAGCATCTAATATAGAATCATACTCTTTCATGGCGAGAAGCAAAGCCCCTGCCCGAACCTCAAATCCGGGCGGATTCTTATATATTTGATCCTTCTGATGAAGAGGACTGTCTGACAAGGCTTCTCATCTGAAGATAAAAACTCAAGTCCATATGCTTCATCAAATGAGCCAGACAATGTTCCTCCTCTTCCCAATGAGAAGCTATTGGCTCCTATCTCTCAAAAGAAGCCCTCAAATCAAAAGAGCCTTCTGGGTCCTCATCAAGGGAATCCTCCCACTTGGACCAGATACGCTCTGAGGCTGACGACAGAATTCTTCAGCAATTACAGTCACTTTCACGTTTCCTCAATATCACTGTCTGGGAGCGATTGCCTGGAGCAAAGACTTGAGAGAACTCCTCGTCAAGATACTCCAGAACCATAAACTTATGAAGCCCATATGGCAAATTTTCAAGCGCAAGCATGTGAAGCACTGGCGGCAATGTCACCTTCACGGACGAAGATTTGCTATTATCTTCCCCATATCATAATCGCCCCTTATATATGAAGGAAAGATCAACAACATGCAATTGAATCGGATCCTGGTTGATCCAGGGGCATCCATCAATCTAATGCCCTTCAAGATCTTTCAATCTCTATATCTTATGCCCTATATGCAAAGGGTCAGGGATGTGAAGATCACAGATTCAATCAGAATTCGGAAAAAGCCATCGGAAAGGTCACCGTCAACTTGACTCTGGGGGACTTTGTCACCAGGGTGACCTTCTTCATTATTGATGCCAATACATCATATAGAGTCTTGCTGGGAGACCCTGGCTGCCTGAAAACTGGGTCATTCCATCAACTCTCCATCAATGCATTAAATATGCGAAAGAAGGGAAGCAGCATACGGTCTTTGCTGATCAAGCCCCGTTTCGGAAGATGAATGCAACCTGACTGATGCCCTTTATACCTTGGAGGACCAAATCTTCCACCCTCCTCCCTCTCTAAAGGAAAAGTAAGCAAATTGAGTCCTCAAATGAAGACAATGAAACTGGCGAGCTTTTTGTGGTAAATAAAGCTTTGCCAATTACCTGCAAATACTTCTCAAAGCAGAGCAACCCGCCCAGAACGGCGGAGCTCAGTTATGAAGCTGACCACATAAGTCAAGTCATCAGGGGAGCATTCCTCTACCATCCAACTGCATGCAAATTTGTTCTCCAAAGCAAAACAAGTGTTCGCGATTAAAAACTTTCGTCGTCACTTATCAAAGAAAAGAAAGAAAAGAATGCAAGAAAGGTGATCAAGCCAATCCTCTTCTACAAAGGGAATTGATCCTTCAAACTTATACAGGGATGATTTGGTTGGGAAGATAGGTCCAATACCCAACTGGAATCAATACCAGAATGGCCGATATGCCAGAAAAAATTAAGGAGATGTGCAGAAAGAAATCCCTCAGGTGCAAGATGTTTCCCGAAGAAATTTCTTCAAGCAACTATGGGAACCTTCTCAAGTCCGGGGGCAATCTCCATTCTCCAGAAGAGATACCAGGGGATTAGGTTATGATACCAAATCCTCCTATACAGTCAATGTTGTTGGATCATCATCAGAAGTCTGCAGTGCAAAGAATAATCAGGAGTGTTCCAACTCCGACTCTCAAGCTATTATTTCAGCTCCATTAAATGAATTGTCAAATGAAGAGCTACCAGAAGAAGTCTGCAAGCAATCTTCATCCACAAATTCTGAAGATATAGATCTCCATGAAGTCTACGTCGCCAATTCTGATGACGAGAAGATTTCATAGATCTGCAGCCAGCTCCCCAAGAAATTGAAGATGGTGGACAGCCACTATTGATGAATTAATTGACTCAATCGGGAATCAACAAGATCCCGACCCATCTTTATTAGCGCCCTTCTTGATGAACAAGAGGGCAATCTTATCAAATTCTTCTGTTGGAATTCCAAGACTGTTTTGCTTGGAATTATAAAGAAATGCCGGGACTGGAGCCATCAGTTGCTGAGCATGCATTATCCATACTGCATACGGCCAAGCCTGTCAAACAAGCTCAAAGGCATATGCGGCATGAACTAGAATTAAAAGTAAATACTGAAGTCGACAAGCTTTCTGAAGTAGACTTCATCGAGCCATGCATATATCCAATATGGCTCGCCAATATTGTTCCTGTGAAGAAAAAGAATGGTCAAATCCGGATATGCATCGACTACAGGGACTTGAATAAAGCATGTCCCAAGGATGATTTCCCAGTTCCAATCACTGAAACAATGGTGGATATGACCACCGGATATGAAGCCTTGTCTTTCATGGACGGGTCTTCCGGCTACAATCAAGTCCGAATGGCAATCAAAGATAAAGACCATACTGCATTCAGATCAGCCAAAGGTATCTTCAACTACAAAGGATGCCCTTTGTTTGAAAAATGCAGGGGCTACATATCAAAGAGCCATGACCAAGATATTCAATGAAATGATCTATGATGTGGTGAATGCTATGTGGATGACTTAGTCGTCAAAACCAAAAACGGGAAGACCATCTATATGATCTTCGCCGTGTTTTTGAAAGGCTTCGTCAATTCAAATTGAAGATGACCCTATGAAATGTGCATTTGGGGTTTCAAGGGCAAGTTCCTGGGCTTCATCGTCAAATATCGGGGAATAGAAATAGATCCTGACAAAATCAAGGCAATCCAGCAACTGCCTTCTCCTCAAAATTTGACAGAGCTAAGGTCACTCCAAGGAGATTACCTATATCAGGCGATTCATATCCAATCTCTCAGGAAGGTGCATGCCGTTCGGCAAACTAATGAAGAAGGATGCTCCCTTCATCTGGGACCAAGATGTCAGGACGCTCTCGAACAAATTAAAGAATATCTACTCACTCCTCCTCCAGTCCTAGGGGCACCAGTTAATGGAAAGCCTCTTATACTCTATATTGCAGCTATAGATGCTTCTCTGAGAGCTCTACTGGCACAAACAATGAAGAGATATAAAGAGCAAGCTTTATATTATCTTAGCAGAAAGCTAATTGGACCCGAACTCCGGTATGCTCCAATGGAAAAAGTATGCCTAGCACTGGTATTCGCTGCAAAGAAATTGAGGCATTATCTGCTGTCTCATGAAATTAAACTCATCTCCAAGTATGATCCAATCAAATATCTGCTAAGCAACCCATATTGTCAGGAAGACTCGCGAAATAGGCTCTGCTCTTATGGAATTTGATATCACATACATCCCACAAAGGGCAATCAAAGGGCAAGGCTTGGCCGAATTCTTAGCCGCAGATCCAGTGCTAGAAGATTCCCCTTTATCTATAACCTCCCAAAAGAACTCTCTCTCCTGCAAGTGAAAATTCAATTCTCGGAGAGGTTGCCACAATTGAGCTACCCTCTTGGGAATTATATTTTGATGGAGCTTCTCGACTCTTCATGATACTGATGGTTCCACCACCGTCTCTACTGGAGCAGGAATCGTCTTAGTCACTCCATATGGAGGAATCTTATACAACTCCTGTGCTCTTATGAAGCCACTCACGAATAATGAAGCTGAATATGAAGCTCTAATTATTGGGCTTCGGTTGGCTCTCGAAATGGGAATCAAAGGCATACAAGCTTATGGTGACTCTAGCTGATCATCCGACAAATATTGGGCCAGTATGAAGTCCGTAACCACAATTGCTTCCATACTATACCACTGTTATGAAGCTCAAAGAAAAATTCACTTCTTCGACATATCTCATGTGCCGAGAAGTGAAATTCTCAGGCTGATGCTTTAGCCAAATTGGCCTCTGCTATAAAATTGCCTCCTGAAGGGGAATTAGACATAAGTGTCCGCCACAGAAGGCTCATGTCGAGTATCCTCGACGATGAGTCTGATGCTGCAATCGAAGAATATATAATACAGAGCTGGATATACAAATGAATCTGAAATTGGCGCGAGCCGCTTATCAAAATCAAGAAAGGTTGACTACCTCCTGATCGAGCACAAAGAATTCAGCTCTTGCGTAGGGCTACATCATATCAAATAATAGCAGATCAATTATATAAGCTGGTTCATGAAAAGAAAGGACCAGTGCTCCTCAGATGCTTATCCCCCAAGAAAACCAAAATCATGAAAGAAGTTCACTCCGGACTGTGTGGTGCCACCAGCAGGAGACAAAATGAAAATCAATATCAAGCTAAAAGGCTTCTACTGGCCTACCAGTACCGGATTGCATTCAATATGCCCGTACATGTCACCAGTGTCAAGCATTTGGCCCTGTACCGAGGAAATCACCAATGTATTACATCCCACTGACTGCCAACCTGGCCGTTCGCCGAATGGGGTATGGATATTGTGGGGCCATTCCCACCTTCATCTCAAGGCCACAAGTTCATACTGGCTGCCACAGATTATTTCTCTCGTGGGCTGAAGCTATCCCATTGAGGGAGGTAACCGAGAATCAGTCGCCAAATTTGTCAAGCAGAACTTAATATACAGATTTGGGACTCCTCACAGAATCATATCTGACAATGGGTCACAATTCGAAACAAAACATATATGCCTTGGCGGCCAAATTTCATATTGATTGGAGAACATCTTCAGTGTATAATCCACAAGCAATGGGTTGGCAGAAGCTTTCAACAAAACCCTCTGCAAATTGCTTGCCAAATAGTCGCAACAGAAAGCGGGAATGGGGAGAAAAGGTTCATGAAGCCTTATGGGCTTATCGAACTGTGTATAAAACCCCTACCGATGTTCGCCCTTCTCCTTGGTATATGGACCGAGGCTATGATCCCCTAGAAATTGAAATGGCATCCTATCGGGTGGCAATCCAAGGTGAACTACAAAGTCAAGATCAAGACCAAATAGAAAGGAGACTTGAGGAGCTCTCCAATCTAGAAGAAAAGCGCCTTGAAGCATACAAGTCTCTCCAAGTATATCAGGCTAGAATGGTTCGAGCATTCGACAAATTAGCAAGACCCAGAGCTTTTAAGCAAGGGATCTTGTCATGGTCAAATGCAGAGAAGCAATGGCCGAAAAGTCATGTGGCAAACTGCAACCCACTTGGCTTGGTCCATATATCGTTACTCTGGCATATGAAGGAGGAGCATATCGGCTAGTTGACCATAAAGGTAAGGTGCCCTTTCCCCCGCTTAACGGAAAATACCTGAATTGTATCACGCGCCCGGAACATGAACTCCTTGCTAGCCACCCAAACAAAAACCGATCACCCAAAAAGGCTCGAAGCCGAAAGAAAATAAAAATGATGAAATGAGTCTTGCCATAGATGAGGGCAAAGGAATCAAACTTCCACCTGCCCGTCATATACCCGAACTTGTTAGTCCCTACCGAGCATGAAGCCAAGGGCATTCCATGTATAAACCCAAAAAAAAAAAAGAGAAGAAGGGAAAATCCATGAAAGATGGAGGGTTTTTTTGCATATCCCGCCAATGAGGTTCCAAGCTACAATGCTGAACAATGCCAAATCCAATACCAAAACCATAGCCAGCAAACCAAAAAGGTAGGCTATGTCAATCCAAATACCAAAACCATAGCCAACAAACCACAAGGTAGGCTATGTCAAATCCAAATACCAACCATAGCCAACAAACCAAAAAGGTAGGCTATGTCAAAACCATACCAAAACTATAGCCAACAAACCAAAAAGGTAGGCTATGTCAAAACCACACCAAAACCATAGCCAGCAAACCAAAAAGGTAGGCTATGTCAAAACCATACCAAAACCATAGCCAACAAACCAAAAGGTAGGCTATGTCAAAAACATACCAAAACCATAGCCAGCAAACCAAAAAGGTAGGCTATGTCAAATTCCAAAACCAAAACCAAAACTGAAATAACCTAAACCCCAAATCCAAACCTAAACTCCATACCAAAGACCACAACAATACCCAAAGTAAAAAAAAAAAGAAAAAAGGGGTTAAAAATAGAGATACCCCGATGGACTTAAGTATACGATTCTTGTGTACTTAAGGTAAAAAGATCAAAAAATCCAGCTGAGGTGAAAACCGAGAGAGCGCTTCAGGCAAAAATGGATAACCCCTCAACGTGAAAACCCGAAAGGGCGCGTTGGAAAAAGCTAAGGGGGCCAGTCTTGGTGAAAACCCGAAAGGGCGCTAAGGCTGGTAATGTGACAAAAAAAAAAGGAAGAAAAAAATGAAATGATGAAAAGGAGGATTTTCTCAGTTCTCCACTACAAGTCACCACATTACAACTTGTGGAGGGTGACAAATACCACATAAAAAGGAAATCAAGGCAACAAGCCCAATATGTAAATGCTGTGTGTGAAGCAAGGGCAGGGAGACTTCCTCCTCTCCAGCCATTCAAATCCAAATACAAACCCCTTTTTTCCTGGCACGAAGCTATCAAAAGGGGGAATTCAAATTCCAAAGCCAACAATAAATGCCATTCCAGAGCCCATTCAAAACCAAGTCCAGGGTCCATCATACCCAAATCTCATATCCATATCCAAACCCAAATCCAAAATGCCACAGAGGTAAACCAACATACTTATATTCAAACCCAAATCCAAAATACCACAAAGGTAAACCACATACTCATATTCAAACCCAAATCCAATCCAAACCCAAATCCAAAATACCACAAAGGTGACCCAAGTCACCCAACCTACTCTTATCCAAACCCAAATCCACATCCAATCCAAATTTCAAATTCAAATCCCAATCGAATTTTCAATCATTGGCCAATTCAAATCTCAAACCACATCTGAAACCATCACTCATCCACAATCAAACTTTTAGCCATTCACATATCCAAGCCAGTCGAGTCCTCGACGGCCTTGGTAAAAAAAGAGATAAAAAAACAAAAAAAGGGGGTAAAAAATAGAGATACCCCGATGGACTTAAGTATACGGCCCACTGTATGCTTGAGGGTAAAAGATCAAAAAATCCAGCTGAGGTGAAAACCCGAGGGCGCTTCAGGCAAAAATGGATAACCCCTCAACGTGAAACCCGAAAGGGCGCGTTGGAAAAAGCTAAAGGGGGCCAGTCTTGGTGAAAACCCGAAGGGCGCTAAGGCTGGTAATGTGAAAAAAAAGAAGAAGAAAAAAAGAGAGAGAATGAAAGAAGGAATTTCCATGTCTTTCATATTTATATTCACAAAGTCATAAGTCACTCTGTTACAGATCCAAAAAGGTGGCAGATAGTCACACGCTACATACAAGGCAAAAAAGCAAATTAAGACAACGCCTAATACACAGGTTATGTGAGAAGCAAGCCAAAGCCAAGAGGTGTCCGCTGCAGCCGCTCTGCAGCCGCTCTGCCTTCCTAGCTTTGGAAGATCCGGTCCGGCGAGAGCCGTTTCCATCTCTAACATAGAGCCTCCCTCTTCGGGTCTTCAACTTCATCTCTGGCGTCTTGATTCTGCAAAGATCTTGCCTCGCCAAGCTCGCGTTCCAGCCGAGCAATACCTTTTCTCTCGCGGCCACCGCAGCTCTCGCGTCTTCTGACGCTTACGTACTTCAGCAACCGGAGGTCACCGGCTTCAGTGTCGCTCTCCAGAGCTTCAATCCGCTGGGCCCAGGTCGTTTAACCTGACGGTGTATACCCTGTTCCAAACTTCGGTGATAAAATTCATCCAACGCTCCTGCTGGACTCCCATGCTAAACGCAGATCCGGTATGTTGCTCCAGCGCCTCTCGAATAACTTCAATGGGCGCTGGGTCTGTGGAGTCTGCCAATGCCGTTATTCGGCCAACAAGGAATTCTAGCAGCCATCATCAGCAAAATGCGGGGCTGGTTGCGTCCCTGCAGGCCATCTTATACCATGCTCGGGGGAGCACCAACCTCCAAAGGCGGAGAGCTGTCCTCGTCAGAATTTGGCACAGTATCTGCCCCAGAAAAGAATCAGCGGCAAAAGAAAGCTGTTAGCAACAAAGCTAGTAAACATCAAGTAAAAAAAAAATGCAAGGCATAAAGCTCGATGCCATCTCACCTGGAGCAGGAATTTTGCCTTCCTCCTCAGCCTCAGATTCTGAAGGTTGAGCGAGATTGGATGGTCCAGGACACGGATCTTGAAAGGAGCTGGGAAGATATTGCGAAGAATAAAATTGCTCCCCATCATATGGGAAGGTTGGAGGGTCACAGGTAGGATCTGCCTGGTGAAGGCCCCCGCCTCCACTTGTTGTGTCGCCTACTTGAAAGGCGGATTGAGCTGGGAAATTCAAAAACGGGCTCATTGAAATTCCCCAATTCGGGGTGGAGAAACTCGCCCTGAGACAGAATATGAATCTGTTGTTCCCCAGCCAAACAGTTGATCACAGAATTCTGCCCCTTTTAAAAAGCCAATACAGCAAGGGAGGAGGATTCGTCATGAAAAAGAAATATGTCATGAAAAACTCTATACGGGTTTAAGAAATCGGCTTACCAAAGAAGTTGTCCTACAGGAGGTTCCTGCACAGGTCTCGGAATATAAACCTCAACAGGGGCAGAAGAATACTCTTCTCCTGAAGCTCCCAGTTCTGCATATGTGAATCCTGGACAGTCAACATCTGCTTCTACCATCCCGGAAAATGCAAAATAAGGGAGCTCTCCATCAGTCCCCTCTTCGGGTAAAGATCCGCCATAGCCTGTAGAGTGCTCCCGTTTCCCTCGCCATGAAAAATAGAGGGACTCCCAGGCAAAGAATCACGCTCATCAGCAAGAGATGGAGTGTGTGCTTACCCCGTCGGCCTCATCGCCTGATAACGGGAAATATAAAGGGAAGAAGTCACTACAAAGGGTGATGATAAAAGAAAAAAAAAAGGGGCTAGGGAATGATAGAAATGTATACCGCTTGAAGAGGCACATGCAACCTCTTTAGCCTTTTCAACCCTTCTATTGTTGGAAGAAGAAAGAACATCAGGGCGACTCCTGTTTCCCCTGTTCCTGTTGGTCCCCAAAGTAAGGGCAGCTGGAAAGCGAGAGTCGAGTGTCAAAAAAAGAAAAAAAAAGGGGAGAAAAGAAAAAGAAAAAGCGGGGGATACCCGTTGATTCTGATGAAGGCCGTGGCACCAATTGAGAAAAGGTGGTGCTGTAAGCATTTCCCACTTTCTTCACAATATCTCGGACATCTTGAAATGTCTCAGCATTTTCCAGTTGGGGAATATATTCCAAAAGGCCGAAATTACCAATCACATTTATGAGATGTTTCTCCCATCGTGCCCATCCGGGATGGCCGATGCTCTCTGGAGGCAGCCTCGTTGACAAAGGAACTGCGGGAGAATAACCGCAGTCAGATAGTAAGTGGCTCCACCAGCAATATCCCGAAGATCCATTATAATAGTCACGGCCTTCGTCCAGAAGAGCTCTATAGGCGCCAGGAGCGTCGTCTCCCCTGATAATAGTGTCTATTATTCTCTTTGTCGGCCTTGGGCGACGCTTTGGCACTATAACGCCGCTTGTATGAGGCGGCTATGCTGGAAAAATGCTGGTCCAGATATTCCTCACTGATGTAAATCAAGGGCAGGCCGGGCTTCTCAAGCCGAGAGTCCTCCTTCTGCCTAATATCACGAGGAGCAAGTCGGAATATACTATTCCGGTCGGACCACCATCGGGCGTAAAATATATCTACACGCTCAACTGCTCCCGGTGCAGGGAGGGCATATGCAGAACTGGTCTCCGGCCGGCGGAAATAATCCCACCAACTTGCCGCAATCAGGTGAATATTATGGCCCCGATGGAGTCGAAGCAACAGTGGAAACTCCGCAGGTGGGGGAATAGATTGATCATAGCCGAAGTTCCTGGCGAATCGCGAAGGATAATAAGGCTCTGTAATAAGAGTCCTTCCCATGCGATATGTCAGCACTCCGGGCCGGATACAGCATAACCAGTCCTGATATACGGACTGGCTGGAATTAACACTGTACAGATGATACTCTATCTCATTATGGGTTCGGGTACAATAAGGCCTGATACCTCTAGATACATTGCCAAATGGAAGCAGCCCCTGCTCATTATTTGGAAGGAAAGATAAACTGGACCGGGATCCCACCAGCTCCGTCACGGCATTCCCAGCAGGACGACCCCTAAACAATAAAATCAATGGAGCCGATGGGCGAGGCAAATCAATTGTCTGGCATAACCCGGGCAGCAAAAGACCAGCCCAAGCACTCAGATAGTGAGTGGGCAGTTGTGCTTTCCTATCCGAGGGTTCGGGTGTGTGCTCAATGACCCCAGCCCGTGAAATATATTTGCCAAAGCCACAGGAGCCAAAGCAAGTTGACAGCCCTCCGCCAGAAGACAGGCGGGGTAGATCAATCCCGACGAAGATATTCTTCTTCGCCGTAAGGAACAACAAAGCTGGATAACCAATACACCAAGTAAGCAGCTAAATATGTGCGGTCGGGCCGCCGCCGGGGATTCCAACCCATATCCTTTGGGGCGCTGATATATCGTCCCCGAGAAGGCCTTTTGACTTCCAGCTGTTGATAATCTTCTAAGCGACGGCCTTCTACTGAGAAATTTTCAAAGAAACAGAACGGTCCGTTGTAGAAATATCGGACCCAGGCACTCTGGCTTACTCTCATGGTTGATGAAGAAGAGGAGGCTCCCTCCTTTCTTCTAGCAAGGGCCAGGTCCCGCCATACCTTCGTCAAAAAACGAAGGCTATAAGGGTAAACATACCGGCCAGAGCCGTTGCTGCGATGACTGTGCAAGTCATTTAACACAACCTCTTCATACGGCTGCCCAGATATCGGCAGGCCAGAAATTTGATGAAGACTCCACAAGTCAATGGAGGTCTCACCTCGGCGGTCCCAAAAGTATTCCACCGAGAGCTGAACCTCTCCACCAGAGCTCGAAGAATGCCCGTATAGCACGGTAATCATATGATGCTGCTTCAACAGCCCCATATATCCCCATAATGATGCAAGACACCCATTAGCCATTCTGTCGCTCCATAGCGGAAAATATGAGAGGGTATGACCGACCAGTGGCCATACCAACTGGCAGAAGTATAATCAACAATACGGTCCAGAAGGCACCGGATGTCATGGCTTCCAGCAGCATATCGAGCGTCAGCAGGCATCAGATAAATGCCATTGGTCTCCTCTGCAACTCGGTGGCGATTCTGCAAACTCCAGATCGCCGGAGAAATTTTCCGTGATCGAGTAAAGCAGTCCAACTTACAAGAAAAAGGACCAGATCGTCCGCTGTAGGCATCCTCTTTAAAGCATTAAATCCCAGAGGAAAACTGGGATAGGAGAAAGCACAGTGCCCAGGAGACTATCTCGGGATTTCATAATGGCAATTTCCAAATATCGTCTTTCTGCTGAAAGACAGACATCACCTGCCTTCATACCAGGCGGAATAAATTGTTGAATAAAGGAGATCAGCTCCTTATCTGATGGAAAGTGGCTTGGATAATCTTCCGTCCGTATATATCGGTAATAGCCTTTCCGACGGATGATACGGGAATAATCGACTTCACCCTGTGAAGGGAGGCCCTCAGGGTCAATTGTCGCTATAGCATCATAACCACTGTCCAATAAGGGCAGGTTCATTACTGTGATACGAGGCCTTGCCAAAGCGGGCATCATTATCCCTTTCGGGACGACTCCGTCACGAGTCCTCTGACTATGGTTGTCACGACCCAAGAAACTCTTCTTGAGAGGCATGATGAAAGCCTGGAAAGGCACATGCAAAACAAGAAGAAAATCAGAAGATGAAGAAAAAGGTATCAAAGCCAGCTGAGCAGAAATCCGGGATCAAAGCACTACAAAAACACTCTCCGTAATGCAAAGTAAAGATTTACACGGGTCGCGTGTCGTCACTTTCAGTTCCGACACATGTCCCGTGGGGGGCATTTGTTGAACGGTAAAAGTGTGACATGTTCATGTCAGTAAAAATTACAGATAATGGTCCGGTGACTTGGCCATTTGAAACCTATTTGTGGCAGACAACCGTTCAAGTCATGGATATGATGAAAGGGGCCGTTGAGCCATGAAGATTAAATGCTGGTTATTAACGGGCCTGATTCCAATACATTATCAACAGCCTGCTCAGAGGCCAAATAAGTTGTGATTTAAAATGACCCAAGGTTATTTAAGTTACAAACTTATCAGTGGGATTCTTCCCCAAGTTCGACAGGGAGTTCCGGCCCTTAAAATGGCGCCCGGATTCCCGTTAAATTGAAAGTACAAAGAGAATATGTCTCCGTCCAGAGTACAGCGCGGAAGAAATCCGGCAGCACAAGGTCTATAGACCGAGTACGAAGGACAAGTACAAAGAACAAGCGCGAGGAAGAACTCCGAGGCTTGCAAAGGCACCCTCCGATCGGGCAGAACTCCGAGAAGTCGGGCAGAACTCCGAGAGAGAAAGAAAACTCCAGCACTTGGGCAAGATGGCCTTGTAATGAGGGTGTAGGGGGGTATTTATAGACAAAACCCCCCTCCCCTCCCTCTCTCTCCATCGGTTAGGAAACCCCTAACCGATGGTGACCTCAAGATGAGGTCACCATCGGTTAAGGGTTCTCCCCTTCAACCGATGGTGATTCATCATCGGTTGAGGGGGGGTTTCCCCAACCGATGGTGACCTCATGTGAGGTTACCATCGGTTAAGGGGACAGTCCCCTTAACCGATGGTGAATCACCATCGGTTAAGGGGACAGTCCCCTTTAAACCGATGGTGAATCACCATCGGTTGGCAACCCCAACCGATGTTGACCTCATCATTGAGGTCACCATCGGTTAAGGGGGGTGACCCCTTAACCGATGGTGATTTACCATCGGTTAGGGCCCAACCGATGGTGACCTCATCCGAGGTCACCATCGGTTGGCCTCCCCCAACCGATGGTGATTCACCATCGGTTGGGGGAGGTTCCCTCTCTCTCTCCCACGCATGTAAGGGGCCAAAACCTATAAATACCCCCCCTATTCCAAAGGAGGGGGTTCTTCCATCTGGCTCTGGCGAAGCCCTGCTTGGCCTTCCTTTGCTCCGGCGAAGCCCTGTTGGAAAAATCCCAGAAAAATAGAAAAGAGCATTTGCTCATTCCCTCTCTCATTCTCCAATCTCCCTTGCTTGGTGTGCGAAGGTATAAATCCCCTTCTTTAGCCCAATAGGCCAGGCGCGGAAAGGAGAGTTCTCGGCGTAATCGTCATCGACATTCCTTCTTAATCCCCATCCCCCACATCGAGCAAGTCTCTGTGGGTGATATTCTCGGGTTTAAATACGTTCATATCGAGCAAGTCTCTATGGACACATGGTATTTAAATACCCATGTTCTCCCCGCCCATCGAGCAAGTCTCTGGGATGGTAGATTTTGTGCTTATATGTATATGTTTTCTTGAGGAGACTCTGCCCAAGCGGAGGTTCTGCCAAGGACATTTTTGTATATTCACAAATTTGTGTTCTTATATATATGTTTCTTAAGACGAAACTCTGCCCAAGTGGAGGTTCCGTCCAAACACATATATAAAGATTACAAATTTGTAATTATACAATATGTTCCTTAAGGAGAATCTTGCTCAGGCAAAAATCTTTCTCAGGGACATATCCATATAAATTAACTCGTGTTATATGTATGTGTTCTTAGAGGAAACTCTGCCCAAGCGGAGATTCTGCCCAAGAACATATTCGTATATTCACAAATTGTTTTTTATGTATATGTTTCTTAGGGGAAACTCTGCCCAAATGGAGACTCCCCTAAGAACATATCCATAAATCACAAATTTGTGCCTATACGCATGTCTCTTAGGAGAAATCCCGCCCGGACAAAAGTTCCCTCTAATTCATATCCGTATAATCACAAGCTTCATGCTTATATGAATGTATTTCTCAGTGGAATCTTTGCCCAAATAGAGACTCTGCCCGAGAACATATCTATATAATCACAAATATGCCCCATTGTGTATGCTTCTCAAAAGGGAATCCCGCTCATACGGGGCACCTTCCCATCGGATACTCTGCTCAAATAGAGACACCGTTTGAATATATTCACAAAGTGCAAATTTGTGTTTAACACAATATCTCTTTAAGGCAAATCCTCCGGGTAAAGTTTCTCTCTCGAGATATATGGATATAAGCATATACCAATATGAAAATATCTCTACAAGGACACCCTGCCTAAGCGGGGACTCGCCAAGACATATTCATATATTCAGAAAAAAAGAGGGATTGTGATAATATACACACATCCAAAAAAAGGAGGATATATAAACTGCGCTCAATACTCCAAATGGGAGCACATATGCACCTCCACGAGAACCATACCTGTGGAAATGGACTTTGGACAGTAATCACAATGGGACAAGGACTTCCATGGAGATACATCCATATGCTCTCCGGAAATTATGCCCGCATAAGTGCGAAATGAGGAAAAAAGAAACCCTACCTCAAACTCGGACTTTGCTAAAAAGGGCACTAAAAAAAAAAACCCCATATAAAATTGGCACAATCACACCCTTCTAATACGGAAGTGTTGCTCTGGGTTATAATACCCCCCAAGTTCAGGATCAAAATCCACAGGCATATACCTGTTCATAATAAAATCCTCATGTTTTCCTAAATCAAAATGTCTAATCAACCTTTTGCAAAAAGGAAAAAGACCTCAATAGGTCCACGGGTATATACCCGTTCCCCTCTTCAAAAATCAAACTTTGGACTCTGTTGAACCCAAAATATCGGGATTTAAACAAGTCCCGGGTGGCAAACTCGCCCGGAAATCTACAAAAGTCTGGGAATAACCCCGCCTCCCCACTCGAACACCGGAGGATAAACGGATCCGAGTCTGTGTGTCAACCCGAATATGGCGTTCGAAAGTTCCGCTGACAACGGAAATACACACACCCGGATAGCCGAAAATTGATGTCCGGACTCGCGCCAAAGGTCGCGTACGACTCGGATGGGCCCGAAAGGTTAAATGCACGTGTCCTCCGAAAATGGAGTCAAACGCACGTGAAACGGGCAAAAACGCACGTCAAATGCGCGTGGGTGCGCGTGTGTGCACGTGCAGGGGCGCGCATCGCCGGTTCGCGCAGGGGCGCAGCCCCGCCGGTCCGCGCGGGTGCGCCCCCCCCGCCGGTTCGCGCGGGGGCGGGGTGCCCCCCGCCAGTCCGCGCATGGGCGAACCCCCGCCGGTCCGAGCGGGGCACCCCGCCGGTCCGCGCGGGGGGCGCACCCCCGCCGGTCCGCGCAGGCGCCCCCCCGCCGTCTGCGCGGGGGCGCACCCCCGCCGGTCCGCGCAGGGGCGCACCCCCGCCGGTCTGCGCGGGGGGTGCACCCCCGCCGGTCCGCGCAGGGGCCCAGCCCCGCGTTCTGGGCGGGGGCCCACTCTCGCACCCCCGCCGGTGCGGAGTCCCGCCAGGCAGGACCCCCGCCGGTCCGGCCCCGTTTCGGGTCCTGTGCGTGCGTACCCCCGCCGGTTCAGGCGCACACCCCCGCCAGTCGCTGCCTCTCTGCCGCGCTGCCTCGACGCGCGTGCTACATCGACGCCCGTGCCCGCGCACCCCCGCCGGGTTGCACACCCCCGCCGGGCCATGTACCCCGGACGCCTATAAATAGAAGGGCAAGGCCTTCATTCTTCGGCCTGGGAAAACTGGCGTAAGGAGCTTCCAGCGCTCCCCCCGGGCTTCGAGAGGGGCGAGGCTCTCCGCCTGAGAGATTTTTCCTCCCCCACGCCGGCGAGATGCTTTCGCGTCCCGGCGAAACCTGAGGCAGCCTGGCGCTCGAGACTTCTCTCGCGCAGGCCCTCAGGGGTCCCCCTCCTTTGGGAGGAAGAGACCCGTTTGTTCTCTATATGAAGACCCAGTGCGGGACCCTGCTTGTGTAAAATTACACAAAGGCCCCCTGGGGGGGAGAAGACTTGTGCATGCATGTGAATTGCACATATGTCCCGTACAGGGTCCAAGCTTCTAAAATGCACAAAACCCCCGGGACATAAAATTGTGTGTGTGTGTATATCAAAAGTACACATATACTCATGTCAGCCAGAAATGTTGTAGGGACACCCCTGCTTCTGAAAAATGCAGAAGTATCCCATGAAGGATAAAATTGCAAAAGTACCCCTCGCTGCCCGGAAAGTTGCAAATATGTCCTTACGGCGCGGGAAATGGCAAAGACAACCTGACGGTTCGCGCCTCTTGTCCAACCCGGTGGAGCGGGACCCACGTCACTTCCCTGAAGCGGCGTGCGCTCTCCTGGGTATGACTTGAAGCCGGACTCGAGGGAGTTCCCGAGAAAGTCAACAAATGACCGGGACGCCCGGAAAGCCAAAAATCGGCCGGGACACCCGAGACAGCCAGAAACCGACGGGACCCGTCGGAAAAGCCAGAAATCAGCCGGGACGTCCGGAAAAGCCAGAAATCGGCCGGGACGCCCGGGAAAGCCAGAAATTGGTCGGAACGTCCGGGACAGTCAGAAATCGACAGAGATGTCCCGAAAATCCAGAAAACAGCAGAGATGTCCCAGAAAGCCAAAAAACGGCAGGGATGCCCAACCATAGATGCCATTCGGCCCCCAAAAAAAGGCGCTAAGAGAGACAGGCGGGAGAGCCTTACGTGCGCGAGCTTAAATAGGCCGCACGTGCTGGGGAGAAAGTCTTTGGCGTCTGTCGGTGTTCTGTCCTCCGCGATCGGGCCTCCTGCGCTCGTCCGTGAGAAGATACCACAGGTGTCATAGGACCCCCGGTGTCATATTTAAGTCCTCCGTCGTCATCAAACGACGCACGTCGAGGCACATGTTTTAAGTCCTCCTCCGTCGTCATCAACGACGCACGTCGAGGCACATGTTTAAAGCCCTCCGGTGTCATAAAACGACACTCGTCGAGGCCCATATTTAAGTCCTCCGTCGTCATCAAACGACGCACGTCGAGGCCATGTTTAGTCCTCCGTCGTCATCAAACGACGCACGTCGAGGCACATGTTTAAAGCCCTCCGGTGTCATAAAACGACACTCGTCGAGGCCCATATTTAAGTCCTCCGTCGTCATCAAACGACGCACGTCGAGGCCATGTTTAAGTCCTCCGTCGTCATCAAACGACGCACGTCGAGGCTATTTTAAAGTCCTCCGGTGTCATAAAAGACACTCGTCGAGGCCCATATTTAAGTCCTCCGTCGTCATCACGACGCATGTCGAGGCCATGTTTAAGTCCTCCGGTGTCAAAAACGACACTCGTTGAGGCACACGTTGAAAGTCCTCCGCCGTCGGCAAACGACGTACGTAGAGGCAATGTTGCTCACGCAGGGGCACTCCCCCATTCCTACGGCATGCCATTCGGCCCCTACCGCATGCCATTCGGCCCCTACCGCATGCCATTCGGCCCTACCGCATGCCATTCGGCCCCTACCGCATGCCATTCGGCCTAAACGTGCCCACCAGACGCCCTCCAGCCCAAGGACGCCTCCCGTGCGCTAGCTTACATAGGCCGCACGTGTTGACACCCGTTGGTACTCTGTCTTCGTGGTCGAGCCCTGCTGCGCTTGCCCGTGCAGAGACGCTACAGGTGGTTACGAAATCCTTGTCGGCATAGTCTAAGTCCTCCGGCGTCATAAAACGACGCACGTTGAGGCATATCTTAAGCCCTCCGGTGTCATAAAACGACGCACGTCGAGGCATGTACTTAAGCCCTCCGGTGTCATAAAACGACGCACGTCGAGGCATATACTTAAGTCCTCCGGCATCATAAAACGATGCACGTCGAGGCACATATGTTTAAGTCTTCCGGTGTCGTAAAAAGGCACACGTCGAGGCATGTTAACCTATGGAGGCACAAACACCCCACTGGTAACACATATGTATCCGCTATCGTGTAAACGTCCGACGGAGGCACATACACCCTGCCGTCGACGTCCATGTACTTGGCTTGTTACATACACGTCCAGTGGAGGTATAAAACCCCACTAAAGGCGTACATGTAAATGTAAATGTCATGTCATAAATATAAATGACATGAGCATGCTTGAATAAAATTGTGGAAATTCATTTGTCATCTGCCTTTTCTTCTTTAAATTTCGGCATACGGTCTTTTAACAAACATTACGCATTCGAAGGTATTCGAGTGTTATACTCGATGTAAATGAAACATCGACTTCGGTCGGTGGGAACGGTCCAGTACACGACCACTCCAATCGCCCTGAACGCGAGCGCACGCGGAAAAAAATTCGAGGGTATCAGGGTTCGCACCCAATACTCCTCATAAAATAATCTTTGTCTGTTTCTCGCAAACAGTCTGGCACGCCCACGCAAAAGATCCATCTCGAAGACGAGAGGATGGATCGAAAGAAAAAAATGAGAAAGAAAATTTCCGCGTTCCAACAGACTCCAAAAAGGCAGTCATTTCAAAGGTGAAATATCCAAAGCAAATAGCATTCCAAATAATCAAAAGAAACAAAACATATCATGATCAGGATTTTCTAAAAAGCATGTATATTTTCTCGTCCTTTACTATGAATGGTATTCGGGTTAAGATCGGTATAAATAATACCAAGTGTCCTAACTCGATGTAAATGTAACATCGATTTCGGTCGATGGAGACAGAGGTCCAGCACATGCTACCCTAATTGCCTGATGAGAATAGACACGGGACTCAAGAAGTTCAGATAAAAAACGGCGCACCCGTCCGTTCGCGGACACACCCGTCCGTTTCACGGACACACCCATCCGTTCCCCGGACACCAAAATTCTTCTTCCGCATCGCGCGGACTCTTTTTCTGTCTGCTAGACAGGCTGGCACGCCCCGCAATACAAAAATCAAAGCATGCGAAATAAATTAATACCCAAATGGAATGAAACAAATGAATCAAAATGAAAGGAGGAATCGATGAAATCTCCCGTGTCAACAGCCATCAAGCAATTTGCCACAAGAAATCGCCAGCTCGGCAGGCAAGCTGGAACACCAAGTCAAGCTCCTCCTCGTGTTGATTTTCAACATGAATGAATTCAATCCCCTTCCTCGAAGAAACAAACATTCAAATCGAAGAAGGTGGCTTTCTACTTCAAATATCAACCCCGTCATAGACTTGCCTACGAAGGAAAATTTCTAGGCAATGTCAGATAATGACAAATATCAAGTGATGCAGCAATGCCAATCTCAAATGGTTGCGCTTCTAAATGAATGAGGCAATTGACAACTTCAAGCCTCCGACATTCTACAGAGCCAGTCTCTACTGAAAATTAACAAATTTAGCATCTAGATGGGTCTGCTCCGGCAAATCGTCCAGCAGTTTCTACAACTGGTCTTTTTTTCTCAAACTACGGATCAGGATACCATTGATCCGTCTAATATTATGTCTACTCAAACAGAAACAATTCAAGGTGTTCCTATACAAAGGCACGAGATACAGAAGATTATTCAAAACATACTCACTGAGCAGAGCGAAGCCATACAAATGACAGATCTATAATTTGTTCCATATTCAGTACATCATCAATTCAAGAAGCTGCCAGAAACATGCCCTAAAGTCCCAAAACTATCAAAGTTTAATGGACATGGGTCACCACTGGAATATGTGGCACATTATGTTATTGCCTTGGGCAAGCTCGCCATCGGCAAATCTTTTCTCCTCGGATATTTTGCAACTTCCTTGATTGAAGTTGCATTTCAATGGTATTCAAAACTCAAGCCCAACTCAGTTGCTAATTGGACGAATCTGCAAAAGAAATTTCTAGACCATCTCTAAACGGCTAAAGGGAAGGTATCTCTCTCACCAAATTATGTTCCCTCAAACAACAGAAAGAGGAATCGACAATCCACTTACCAAGAGGTGGGGAGAGTTTAGCATGAAATGCAATAACTCTCCCCGCAAAAAGATACAATCCCTATCTGCCGAAGAGGCCTCACATCAACAATCAATGAGAAACTCTTGGAGCAAATATCAAGAGTTTCGAGCAATTGAATTATATGGTAGCAGAAATTGAGATGTTTCTAGCCAAACAAATGGCTCATGTATTTCATAAAGGGCGTATGAAGACTCCTTATTCCTTCAAAAAGAAGCATACTAAGAGGCTCTTGATCTCTGCCTCGATAATCAGTTAATATCACTACCAGAACCAAAGAAGCCGGCAGATGTCAGCAAAGTCAATCAGCCCAACTATCGCCCGTATCACCGTATGGTGGGGCATCCATCGAAGATTGTTACCTCTTCAAAAGTGGAGTCCAGAAGATGATCCAAGAAGGCCTCATATCTATGCAAACTGACCTGATTGATCCTCCTCAGCCTCATGCTTGGGATCAACCAGGGCAATCTGTCGATGTCATACATATGACAGAAATTGCAATGAATTCAAATCATACCAAAGACGATCCTTCGTGTGATCCTCCCCAAATAATTCAGGAGCTCATTCTCCACCAAGAGCAAGGCATGATCCACACAGAATAATGAGGAAAATCCAAAGGAAAATATTCCTATGCGTATTCAATATATCTGGAGCCACCCCTATGTTGCCATGTGCAGACTTAATTAGGTGGCTATCTGAAGGTCCTTCAACTCCTGTCGAGCCGGCAAGATTGCATAAGATTCAAGGATCAGGTGCAGAAGCTAATCAGACAAGGGCTAATTGACCTGGGTATTCATCGGGTCAACCCTCCACAACTTCATACTCAACAATCACCAAATGAACCAGCTAATCTGGATCCCATTTGGTGAATGTCATTAATGCATTATCATCTTTTGGTCTTCCTCAGTCATCAATGGGGAAACCTTCAAATCCATATTTATCCAGTCAATGGTATATAAATGTGCGTCTTCTACAATAAGCGCTCATTTGCAACAAAGAACATCAAGTTTATATTTGAAAATTTTAGAAGGCAAAGTCTGGTTTCCATACTTGAACCAGCACCATATATCTTTCAGAGTGAAAGGAGATGTATGAACTATTGTCTGGATCTCCAGGATATGGTTGAAACTCATATTTGGGAAAGAAAAATTGATCAATATGGAATTCTTTGGCGCCAGCAAATAAGGTGTCACAGCAAGCCTATGATCTAAGTCTAGAATCACAAGCTCTATATCCAAAGATATGTGAATATTATCATCATCCACTGGGCCGTGGATACAGAACCAAAGCTGGAATGGAGCAATTCAAAATTGATCTTTTTCAATACAGTAATAGAATATCAAAAGAAGTTGCGGCAAAGCCAATCTCGCAACAAGCAGAGGAGTTCGTGGATCATTATCACCAACTCCCATCTTCAATTATTGAAGGAGTAGTTAATGCAACCTTTGTGAATGGGTCACTGTTGGCCCTCAAAATCAGCCGTTCCAAAAGAGTCAACAACTCTACATACAGTGAGAGGTGGCTTCAACACGAGAAGCATCTCCAAATCATCTTCAGAGCAGAAAGTCATAAGTTTGCTTAAAGCTCCGCAGATATGAAATAAAGAAATAAAGAATAATAATAATAACAAAAGAAGAATAAAAAGGAACAAATGTAGCGTGATGCTGCTGCTGAGGTACCTTAAATATCAATTAAAAAAAACTCCAGAAAAAGGGAGCATCATTTCTCAACTCATCAAAAAAAAAAAAAAAACAAAAAAAAAAAACAAATGACTTAGGGCCTAGGACCTAACACTTAGGGCTTAGGGCTTATTTGGAAGAATATACTCTTCTAGGTCTTCTGATAAAGCTACCCTCGGTCAATATACCTATGGGATGAGCTAGAATGGAAAATCTGGCTCTAGGACTGGCTCTATCAATTACAGCAGAAAGCTCTAGAGAAGGAGAAGCATCATCTCTCAGCACGATAATGCTGACATACCAGCGCTGGCCGGCAGATAATCACCATCACAAGAAAGAGCGTGGTAAAGAACAAAAAACTGCAGCTACCACTCCCGAGAGGCCTGATATTACAAAATCAAGCAAAGTCGTGCCTTTTTTATGGTGAAGTATCAAAGCCTTTGCCCCAAGCCGAAATACGGGCGGATTCTTATGTCTTCAACCTTTCAGATGAAGAAGAAGAGCTGTCTAATATGCCTTTTCATACCAAAGAAAAGAGCCAGATTCCATATGCCTCATCAAATGAGCCGGACAACGCTCCTCCCTTTTCAAATGCAAGGCTGTTAATTCCTCTCTCTCAAAAGAAATCTGTCAAGCCAAAGGAGCTATCTGAGTCCTTGATAAAGGGATCTCCCTCATTGGACCAGATACGCACCAAGGCTGATGACAAAATCTTTCGGCAACTCAAATCACTCCCCGTCAACACCACTGTCCAGCAATTGCTTGATGCCAAGACTTGAGAGAAAACTCTTGTCAAAGTACTCCAAGAATTAGAAACATATGAAGCTCACATGGCTGATTTCCAAGCTCAAACATATGAAGCACTGACAGTAAATGTCACCTTCACAGATAAAGACATGCTACTATCCTCTCCATGCCATAATCGTCCTTTATGCAGGGATAAGTCAAAGGCAACAAATTGAATCGGATCTCGGTCGATCCGGGGGCATCTATCAATAAAAAGCCATCGGGAGAGTCACTGTCAACCTAATTCTGGGAAGCTTCACCACCAAGGTGAGCTTGAAAAATCCCGGCAACGGAACCATGGCCTTCTACATTATTGATGCTGATACAACATACAGAATATTGCTTGGAAGACCTTAATAAAGAAAATTGGGTCATCCCGTCAACTCTTCATCAATGCACCAAATATGCAAAAGAAAGAAAGCAGCATACATTTTTTGATGATTAAGCTCCGTTTCGGGAAGATGAATGCCATTTGACTAATGCCCTTTTATATCTTGGAGGGCTAATTCCTCAACCCCTTGCCCGGTCTAAAGGGAAGGGTAAGCAAATTAAATGCTCAGATGAAGACAGTGAGGCTGGCGAGCCTTTTGTGATAAACAGAGGCTTTGCCAAATCACCAGCAAAGAATTCTCGAAGCAAAGTAATTCGCCCAGAGCGGCGGAAAGTCAACTATGAAGCTGACCACATAAGGAAATACTCCTCCACCTCTCAGTTGCATGCAAATTTACTCCCCAGCGGAGTTCTATGCCCTTTGGCGAATTAATGAAGAAGGATACTTCTTCATCTGGGATTAAGAATGCCAAATCGCCTTCGAGCAATCAAGGAATATTTTCTCACTCCACCGAGTTGGGGGCACCAATTGCTAGGAAGCCTCTCATACTTCATACTGTAGCTATAGATGCTTCTCTCGGGGCTCTATCAGCACAAACAAAGCAAGAAGGCAAGGAGCAACCTTTATATTATCTCAGCAGAAAATTAATCAGTCCGGGTGTTCGCCTTTCTCCTTGGTATATGGAGCGGAGGCAATGACTCCTATAGAAATTGAAATGGCATTCTATTGAATTTCAAAGTCAAGATCAAGATCAAATAGAAAGAAGGCTCAAAGAGCTCTTCAATCTAAAAGAAAGACAACTCAAAGCTTATCAAGCTAGAATGGCTGGCGCAGTCGACAATTGACGAGGCCCAGAGCCTTCAAACAGGGGATCTCGTCATGATCAAGTGCAGGAAAGCAACGACAGGAAGTCAAGCGGCAAATTGCAACCTACTTGGCTTGACCCATACATTGTTACCTTGACAAATGAAGGGGGTGCGTATAAGCCAGTGGACCATAAAGGTACTGTGCTCTTTCCCCCACTCAATACCTGAAACTATACCATGCCCCAGGACATGAGTTCCTTGGCCAATCATCAAAACCAAAATCCAATCACCCAGATAAGCAAAAAGCCGGAAAGGAATGAAAGATGCCCTCTTTGAGGATCCATTCTGAAGTAGAAGCTTACCATAAATGGAGGCAAGAGAATTAAATACCCACCCGTCCATCATACAATCCTCCAACCCCTGTAAAAGCATGGAGCCAAGGGTACTCCATCCTGCATATCCCAGTCTTCACCAAATTCATATTTCAAAACCATGGCAGCAAACCACAAAGGTAGGCACAATCATTTTAAATCCTAATTATAGCCAGCAAGCCACCAGGCAGGCCAAATCAGAAATCCAATTCAAAATACAGCCAGCAAGCCTCCAAGACAGGCCATATCCAAAAGCAAATTCCAAATCCATAGCAAAAAGCCATCAAGGCAGGCTATACCAAATCCAAATTCCAAAACCATAGCCACAAACCACAAAGGTAGGCTATATCAAATATAAATTCCAAAGCCATAACCAGCAAACCACAAAGGTAGGTTGTCAAATCCAAACACCAAAACTATAGCCAGCAAACCACAAAGGTAGGCTATATCAAAAAATCAAGTCAAAACCATAGCCAGCAAACCACAAAGGTAGGCTATATCAAATACAAATTCCAAAACCATAGCCAGCAAACCACAAAGGTAGGCTATGTCAAATCCAACACCAAAACAGCAAACTACAAAGGTAGGCTATATCAAACAACCAAATCAAAACCATAGCCAGTAAACCACAAAGGTAGACTATGTCAAATACAAATTCCAAAACCATAGCCAGCAAACCACAAAGGTAGGCTATATCAAACCCAAATTCCAACCTATAGCCAAAAGCCATCAAGGCGGGCCATACTCAAATTCAATTCAAAAACATAGCCAGCAAACCACAAAGGTAGGCTATATCAAACCTAAACTCCAATCATAGCCAGCAAGCTATCAAGGCTGGCCATACGCAAATTCAAGTCTCAAATCCATAGCCAGCAAACCACAAAGGTAGGCTATATCATGCCAGTCATTAGTCATATCCAAAGCCAATTCAAAACCCAAAGTCCCACCAGCAAATCATCATGGTAGGTGACATCAAGTTCAAATTCCAATTCATATCCCAAGGCCATCAAGGCAACTCATATTCAATACAATCCCAAATTCATAGTCAGCAAGCCATCAAGGCACGTCATACCCAAATTTGATCCAAAACCACATGCACCAAGCTATAAATGCCAAAATAAATCAAACCCAGAATACCAAATATAGCCACAAACCATCAAGGTAGGCTGAACCAAATAGAAGTCCGAAATTCCACATCTTAGCCACAAGCCACCAAGGTAGGCTAAATTAAAACCAAAACCAAAACCAAGTCCAGAACCAAATCAACCTAAATCCTACATCCAAAATCCAAAAGCAAAATCAAAATCTCATATCCCATCCAGAATACCACAAAGATAAATTGACATGTCCATATCCAATCCAAAAACAAACCCAATCTCAACTCCAATACAAATCCAAATGCAAATCCCTTATCCCTGCCTCAAGCCATCAAGGATGGGCGGATTCAAACCCAAAACCACAAATCCAAACCAAAACTCCATACCAAAACCCATGTCAATATTCAAAAGGCCAAAGCAAACCCAAATCTCATGTCCATATTCAAATCAAATCAAAATACCACAAAAGTAAGTCACCACACATTCCACAGCCACGTTACCACACATTCCACAGCCACATCACCATCCATTCCACAACTAGATCACCACCCATTTCACAACCAGACCTTCATTCATTCAACTACCCAAACCAGTCAAGTACTCACCAGTCAATTTTAAAAAAATAATAATAAATAGAAAGTAAAAGGGGTTAAAAATAGAGATACCCCGATGGACTCAGGTATACAATTCACAATATACTTGAGGGTAAAAAGATAAAAAAAAATCCTGCTGAGGTGAAAACCCGAAAGAGCCCTTCAGGTAAAAATAAGTAACCCCTCAACGTGAAAACCCGAAAGGGCACGTTGGAAAAAGCTAATGGGGGCCAGTCTTGGTGAAACTCGAAAGGGCGCTAAGGCTCGTAATGAAAAAAAAGAGAAGAAAAGAAAAAGAAAAATGAAAAGGAGGATTTCTCAGTCCGTCATTCATGCATCCATAAGCTACAAGTCACCACATTACAAACTTACAGAGGGTGACAGATACCACATGCAAAATAGAAAGGAGATCAAGGCAACAAGCCTAATATACAAGTGTTATGCTGTGAAACAAAGGCAGGAAGTCTTCTTCCTCTCCAGCCATTCAAATCCAAGTGCAAATCCCTTATCCGGCACTAAGGCATCAAGGAGGGGCGAAATTCAAATTTGAAACTACATCCGAGTCCACTATCCATTCCAAAACCAGATCCTAATCCATTCCGCAATCAGATCCTTAGCCGTTCGACCATCCAAGTCAGTCGAGTCCTCACTAGTCAATCAAAGAAAAAGGGGGGGTTAAAAAAAAAAAAATATATATATATATATATATATATATATATATATGAGAGAGAGAGAGAGAGAGAGAAAGAGAGAGAGAGAGAGAGAGAGATACCCCGATGGACTTAAGTATACGGCTCACTGTATGCTTGAGGGCAAAAAGATCAAAAAAAATCCGGCTGAGGTGAAAACCCGAAAGGGCGCTTCAGGCAAAAATGGATAACCACTCAATGTGAAAACCCAAAAGGGCGCGTTGGAAAAAGCTAAAGGGGGCTAGTCTTAGTGAAAACCCGAGAGGGCATTGGGATTGGTAATGTAAAAAAAAAAGGAAAAGGGAGGATTGGCTACAGATGCAGAATATGAATTCATCATCTCCCAGAAAAGAGTTGATCACAAAAGACCTGGTCACCTGAATACAAGGAAGGAAAGTCAACATCAGAAAAGAAAACATCATCTTAAAGACTGTATATGAGCTCAGTAAAGGAAGTCACTGCAGGAGTTGATTCCATGGCAGAATATTTCTTGGCAGGCATCAGGATACGAGCCTCGACATGAGCAAAAGAATACTGTTCCGTCGAGACTCCCAACTCAGTAAATGCAGAGGCATCGTCATCCATAACGACTATCTCAAGAAACAGACATTCAGATGATGGTTCATTATCATCAATTTCCGGCATAAAATCGGTAGCTGCCCGTGAGGAATTCTCACGCTCCGCTCCACAAAAGAGAGAAGAACCTCCAGGCAAAGAGGCATGGCCGCCCGAAGCAATCAGACCGGCACTTTTCCTCATCTGTCTCGTCACCTGAGGTAGATAAGTCAAAAAGGGAAGAAAGGATAATTGATAAATCAAGAAGAAAGTCATGAATGACATGATGAGAGAAGAAAAGAAAAGAAAAAAAAAGAAAGTCACCGCCAGATGTGGTGGAATCCGCCACCCTGCTTTTTCCAGCTCTCTTAGGTCTGGAAGAAGAGGGAATATCCAAATGAGCTTCACCATTCCTGTCTCCAACAACTTCCGGAGCAAGGATGGTTGAGAATTCAAACAGATATGAAAAAAAAGAGACAGAAAAAGAAGAAAGATAGCCGCGAAACCAAGAAGGTCAGCCTCAGTAGCCGAATACCATGTCAAATCTCAGACAAAGTCGAGAAGACAAGATTCAAGAGAAAGATGTCAAATCCAATCCGAGTAGTGCCAGGAAGGCAGATCTCGGGAAAGGAATATCAAATTCAGACCTGAGGTAAAGTCAGAAAGACAAGACCCAGGTAAAGAAGGTCAAAAAAATAGTTCTGAGTAAATCCAAAGAAGCGGAGCTGATGGCTCGGCACAAGAGGTATGACAAAGTCGATCGTTGCTTGAGGTTGCTGGCTTCACAGTGCAAGTACTGAAGCGCGTCAACTGCGGCTACAACTTTTCGATTCAAGTTCCTTATCAAGTCATGAAGACCATAAGCAAAGCTCAAAGAATGCACGGGACGTCCTCCTTTGCCATTGTTTCGGCGCACATCCCGGGGGGGCATTTGTTGACATAAAAAAAAAAAAATTCTGACATCATGATGACACAAGCATGTGTCACCATCGGTTAGAAGGCTAACCGATGGTGACATCATGCATGTGTCACCATCGGTTGGCCCTTGCTAACCGATGGTGACATCATAAGATGTCACCATCGTTAGCCCCCAATCGATGGTGACATAAGCCCATGTCACCATCGGTTGGGGCTCTCCCCTCCATGTGATGTAAAGGGGGGGCCTCCCCTATAAAAGTCCCCCTATTCCCCTCATTTTTAGGGGGTCTCCCCCCATGTAAGGTCCCGGCGAGGCCCTGTCAAAAAGAAAAAATCCAAAGGAATATAAAAGAGCATTGCTCCTTCTAAAATTCCCTTGCTCCCCAATTCTCCTTCTTTAGCCCGATAGCAAGGCACGGAGAGGAGAGTCGGCGCGAATCGTCATCGACATTCCTTCTTCCCCCCCATCCCCCACATCGAGCAAGTCTCTGTGGGGAGATATTCTCCAGGGTTTAATACCATCCATATCGAGCAAGTTTCTATGGATTACGGTATTTAAATACCCTTGTTCTCCCCGCCCATCGAGCAAGTCTCTGGGATGGTGGATTTTGTGCTTATATGTATATGTTTTCTTGAGGAGACTCTGCCCAAGCGGAGATTCTGCCCAAGAACATATTCGTATATTTACAAATTTGTGTTCTTATGTATATGTTTTTTAGAGGAAACTCTGCCCAAGCAGAGGTTCTGTCCAAGAACATATATATAAAGATCGCAAATTTGTATTTATACATATATGTTCCTTGAGGAGAATCCCGCCTAAGCAAAAATCTCTCTCTAGGGACCAATCCATGTAACTACAAACCTGTGTTATATGTATATGTTTCTTAGAGGAGACTCTGCCCAAGCGGAGGTTCTGCCCGAGAACAATTCGTGTATTCACAAATCTGCGTTCTTATGTATATGTTTAGAGGAAACTCTGCCCAAGCGGAGACTCTCCTAAGAATATATTCATAGAAATGTAAATTTGTGCTTATACGTGCATGTTCTTAGGGGGAACTCTACCCGGACAGAAACTCCCTCCAAGTTCATATCTATATAATCACAAATTCGTGTTTATATACATGGGTTTCTTAGTGGAGATTCTGCCCAAATGGAGTTCCCGCCCAAGGACATATTTATATAATCATAATTCGCATTCATATGCATATACTTCTCAAGAGGGATTCCATTCAAGCGGAGGTACCTTTCACCGGATACTCTGCTTAAACAGAGATACCGTCGAGAATATATACATAAATTGCAAATTATGTTTATATGCATATATGTGCCTTAGGGGAAATTCCCTTTAAATGGATATTTTGTCCAAAGACATATTTGTATAATCATAATTTGCATTCATATGCATATATCTCAAAAGGGATTCCGTTCAAACGGAGGTACCTTTTACCGGATACTCTGCATCAAACAAAGATACCGTTTGAGAATATACTCATAAATTGCAAATTGTGTTCATACATATACATCTTCTTAGGGCAAATACCCTCCAGGCAAAGGTTCCCCAGAGGACACATGGATATAACCATATATTCACATGAATACATCTCTATGAGGACACTCTGCCTAAGCAGAGACTGCCAGAATACATCCACATGTTGGTAACACACACCTAAAGAAAAAGAATAAGACAAGAACTGTGCTCAAGTACTCCAAGTGAAGCACATATGTATACTCACAAAAATTCTCTCCATGTGAACAGTTTCCAGGAAGAAACTGCAATATGACAAGGACTTCCATGGAGATATATTCTATGTTCTCCAGAAATCATACCCGCACGAGCGAGAAATGAGGAGAAAAGAAACTCTGTCTCAAATCGGACTTTGCTCAAAAAGGGCACTGTAAAAGAACCTCATATAAATTTTTTTTGATATAGTAATCCTTCTAATACGGAAGTGTTACTCCGGGTCATAATACTCCCAAGTTCAGAATCAAAATCCACGGGCATATACCCGTTCACAATGATAATCCTTATGTTTTTTTCCAAATAAAAAATTTCTAATCAACTAAAATGATCTTTTGTAAAATAAAAAAGAGGAGAAAAGGGACCTCAAATGGGTTCACGGGTATATACCCGTTCTCTTCTTAGAAATCATACTTTGAACTCCAAAAAGGGCAGTCATTTCAAAAATGAAAAGCAAGAGCATCTCAAAAATAGAAAAAGTGTCATGATCAGGATTTTCCAAAAGAGTGCATATTTTTCTCATCCTTTGCTATGAATGGTATTCGGGTTTAAACTGGTATTAAATAATATCAAGAGTTTTAACTCGATGTAAATGTAACATCGATTCCGGTCGATGGAGACAGAGGTCCAGCACATGCTACCTTAGTCGTCTGATGAGTATAGATACGGGACTCGAGAAGTCCAGATTAAAAAACGGCGCACCGTCCGTTCCCCGGACATCATACCCGTCCGTTCCCCGGACACCATACCCGTCCGTTCCACGGACACCAAAATCCCTCCTCCGCATCGTGCAGACATTTTCTTCTGCTGTTAGACAGGCTGGCACGCCCCGCAAATACAAAAGAATCCAAAGCATGTGAAATGAATGAATACATGAACCAAATAAAATGAAATGAATGAATAAAATTGAGTGAGAAAACTCCCGTGTCAACTGCCATGCACCTGCGCGGGCCCACCCGCTGGTCTGGCGGCCCTGGCCAGCGCGTGGGGCCCGGCACCTGGTCTGGCGGCCATGGGCGCCGGGCCATTCCACCCCCGCCGAACCAGTCACCCCCGCCGGACCATCCTCCCCACGACCCTATAAACACCGGGGTAGGGGCAGAAGCAAACCCACCGGATCTGATGAGGAGCAGAGTCCTACGGCTTCCGGATACACGAAGCTCTCGCGCAGTCTCCCCCGGAGCTCCACTGCTGGTCTCGCCCGCTCTGGCGAAACTTGGGGCGGACTCTTCTGGGGCCGAGGAGAAGTCCCCCTCCTTGGGGGGGGGGGGACATGTTTGTTCTCCATATGAAGACCCCCGTGCGGGACCCAGTTTGTGTAAAATTACACAAAGGCCCCTAGGGAGAAGGAACTTTATGCATGTGTGTAAAATTGCACGTATGTCCTGTGCACGGGCCCAAGCTTCTGTAAAATTGAACAGAAGTCCCCGGTTTGTGGGAAATGTCATAAAGATCCCCGAGAAGGCAGAAAATTGTAGAAATACCGCTGGGATGGGAAAATTGTAGAAAAATCCCCGAAAGGGTAAAAAGATGCACAAAAGTTCCCTGAGGTGTAAAGTTGCAAGAAAGTCCCTTTGTTGCCCAAAAAATTGCAGAAAGGCCCCTGAAAGGTGTAAAAATCTCACAAGTATCCCGATTATGGGGAAATTTGCAGAAATGTCTCGGAAATTTGCAGGAATACCCCTGCTTCTAAGAAAATTGCAGAAATATCCCCGTGAAGGATAAAATTACAAAAATATCCCCGCGAAGGATAAAATTACAGAAATATCCCCGTGAAGGATAAAATGGCAGAAATATCCCAGCGAAGGATAAAATTGTAGAAATATCCCCATGAAGGATAAAATTGCAGAAATATCCCCATGAAGGATAAATTTGCAGAAGTACCCCTACTGCCTGGAAAATTGCAGATACGTCCTTGCAGCGCGGAAAATGGCAAAGATAGCCTGACGGTTCGCGCCTCTTGTCCAACTCGGTGGAGTGGGACCTACGTCACTTCTATGAAGTGGCGTGCGCTCTTCTGGGCGTGACTTGAAGCCGGTCTTGAGGGGAGTTCTCGGGAAATGTCACCAAATGACAGGAATGTCCCATAAAGCCAGAAAACGACCAGGATGTTCGAGAAAGTCAGGAAATAACAGGAATGTCCCATGAAGCCAAAAAACGGCCGGGATGTCCGAGAAAGCCAGAAAATGCCAGGGATGTCCCATAAAGCCAGAAAACGGCCGGGATGTCCAAGAAAGTCACCAAATGACAGGGATGTCCCATAAAGCCAGAAAACGGCCGGGATGTCCGAGAAAGTCACCAAATGACAGGGATTGTCCCATAAAGCCAGAAAACGGCCGAGATGTCCGAGAAAGTCAGAAAATGACATGAATGTCCCATGAAGTCAAAAAAACGGCTGGGATGTCCAAGAAAGTCAGGAAACAGGAACACGTGGTTCTGGGAAGAAGACCCCAAGACTCTCGCTCTCGCTCTCTTGCTTGACTTCCCCCGAGCGTCGAGGATTCTCTCTGCTTTCCGTGGGCGTGCTTCGGGCTTCTCTGCCCTGTTCGTGCTGCGGGGAGGAAAGCTCCTGCTGATCACTCTACAGGTCATTATAAGACCCGACATCCAGTATTGTTGTTGCGTGAGTCCTCCGATGTCACGAAATGGCACGCGTTGGGGCGTATTGTTTGACGGAGGCATAAGCGCCCTGTTGTCGACGGAAATGTAAACATGATAACGCGTAAAGGTCCGACGAAGGCAAAACACCCCGTTGTAGATGTAAATGTACGAGACACATTTGTAAACGCCTAACGAAGGCACATACACCCCTCGCGAGCGCAAATGTAATGGCATATATTGTAAATGCCTAATGGAGATATAAAAATCCCATTAAAGGCGCCGATGTGAATGTCATGAATGCACTTGAGCAATTTGTGGAAACTTGTCATCTATTTCTTCTAAACTTCGGCATAAGGTCTTTTAAGAAACGTATCGCATCGAAGTTGTTTGAGTTTTTACTCGATGTAAATAAAACACCGACTCTAGTCGGTGGGGAACGGTCCAATACACGACCACTCCAATCACCTGAAAATATGGACGCACGCGGAAGAAATAAAATGAAATATTCGAGGGCTTCGGGGTTTACACCCAATGCACCTCACGAAAGAAATCTCTATCTGTTTCTCGTAACAGTCTGGCACGCCCACCCGAAAAATAAAGCCTCCGAGGCGAAAGAAAGCTTTAAAAATATTTCACGTTCCACAATCTGGCACGCTCGGTGGGACTGTTCTGCCTTCCATGCATATGTAAAAGGACCTTATGTCGAGGAAAAAAGAAAGATATAAGATGACTGATTTCCACACCACTTGTACGAGGAGCGAAAGTCGGCGTCAAAAGCCCGTCTCCACTGCCTGCAAGCTCAAGACCACTCAATGGCCGCCGTCACCTACGGTCCGATGGTCGTCACCAGCCACGCGAAATGTGGCTACCTGACTACGCCAATCGTGTTCGGCGACTTTCCTGTTGTGGTGGGATCCCCCTACTTCCTAGGGGTGGTCCCCGCCGTCCAAGCTACACTAAAGGCGACATCCAAAGCTACTGCAGTTAGGGGCATCAAGCTTCACTCAAGTCAAGGCCGAGTTTTCTCGGTTAACACCATCTCTTGCGTCGCGGTCCCTAGAAAACGGGGACAGCGCTAGGGACGCAGGGGCAGCAAGCCCCGCGCGGTCGTCTCCAATTCTGGCAAAACCGTACTTGTCGGGGACATCTGCGTCCGGCTCGATGGAGGCGAGCTGATCCTGCCACGGGACAGAAGTGTCCCCACGGTGGCAACTTCCTCCAAGTTCGCTCCCCTCCAAGGGATGCGCCGAGAAAATCGAGACTCCCCGAAAGGAGCCCGACAGGGCAAGCGTCAAGCTCAGCACCCCAACAGCCTTGCAAAATGAGGCAAATGTGGGTGACCAAGCAGGAAGCCCGCCAAATCAAACAGGCCAGAGCGGGCCAACCCGTCGAAGACCTCAAGAAAGCGATGCCTAAGCGAGAAAAAGCTCAAGACCCTGAACCTCCTCGTCCCCGTGGACAGAAAGGAGGGGCATTTACCGGAAGCCCAACTTCGTCTCCGCCCAAGCGGAACCTGCTGAAGGAGACGCGAGTCATGCTGAAGCTTCCACACCTCGAGTCTCGGTCTTCGAAAGACTGAGCACCTCAGTCTTCAGCAGACTTGGGGCAGCACTCGTCTTTAAGCACTCAGAAGCCCAAGAAGCGGAGGGTGCAACGGACGTCTGAAGGGGTGGAGGCATGAAAATCTTCACCTGTTACGCTTCTGGAAGGGAAGCGATGGGGCTATCTGGCGCCCCCGCTGCAGTGCTCAGGATAGATGAACCTGGCCAGGAGGGCGAAGCTGTCATCCGGTATGCCCGAAATCCGGCAAGAAGACCCCTCAAGTGCAGCAAAGCAATCAAGCTGGGCCTTCGAACTAGGGGCAAGCTCTCGAGCCTCTGCTCGAGTAAGATCAAAGACCCCTTCCGAGTCCGTCCAGCGAGACTTCGAAGGAGGGGAAGAGGACGAAGTCACCAGCCTCCACCTCGGAGATCAACAACTCCTGGCTGATGGAGAACAAGCTGAAGTCTTCCTTATGCCGCCAACTAGAGCTGCCTTCCAGGCAATGACGGATGACGACAAATACGACTTCATACAGCGATGGCAAGCCGAAATGGCCAACCTCTTGATGGAGCGAGGGCACCAGGTAGGGCAAATGCGCCGCGCCGCCAAGTGCCAATGACGAACCAAAATGCACGGAGAAGACATCAACAAGGTGATCTGCCGATGTCAATCTGCGCACGGTCGCGACTAATGATTACACCGTCGACCCAGTCCAACAGCAACGCAGAGGCATAAACTCTCAAGCCTCCACGGCTGAAGATATCGTGGCCCAGCGGCGAATGATCAAAAGATCATGGATGACCGCTTCGCTCAACGAGGCGAGGGAACTGCCACTATGGATCTCTACAGTGTGCCATATCCAGTCCACCATCAATTCAAGAAGCTGCCACCGGACTGCTCCAAGGCGCCAAAGTTGCAGAAGTTTGACGGACAGGGCACGCCAAATGAGCACCTGGTCTACTATATAACGACCATGGGAGAGTTGGCATTCGACGAATCCTATCTCCTCCGTTACTTCGCAACATCCCTGACGGGTACTGCCTTCCAGTGGTACTCAAGGTTAAGGCCCAATTCTATTGTTGATTGGGCTGACCTTCAAAAAAAATTCATCGACTGCTTCCAAACGGCCGAAAGAAAGGTGTCGCGCAGAGCTGTGCTCCTCAAGCAAAGGAAAGGAGAAACGACACTCGGCTTCATCAAGCGGTGGCGTGACTTCAGCATGAGGCGACAATCTCTCGACGCAAGAGGATGCCATAACCATCTGTCGCCAGGGTCTGGCGGCGCAGATAAGCGGAAAGCAGAAAAGCTGGGAACAAATATCAAAGGCTTCAACCAGCTTAATTCGGTCGTGGCGGAGATCGAAATGTTCTTCGCCGACAACCCGGTGCAAGCTCCCTCAAAAAACAAGCCGGGCAAGGAGCGCGCCGCTGGCAAAGAAGCCAATGCTGTGGACTTCGCCCCGCAAAGTAAGGGGAAGAGGATTACGGCCTCTGGCGCTCCAAGCAAGAAGGCGGAAAAAAGATCGCCTCCAACATCACTGCCACAGCGTATGAGCACGCCGTATTCCTTCAAGAAGGACCATACGAAGATGCTCTTCAAGCTATGCATGAAGAATGACTTGATCACGCTTCCGGGACTGAGAAGACCAAGTGAAGCAGATAAAGTGGATGAGCCGAATTACTGTCTCTACCACCGTATGCTGGGGCACCCCATCGAGGACTTCTACGTCTTCAAAAATGAAGTACAGAAGCTGATCCAAAGTCGCCTCATTACAATGCATGATCATTTGGTTGACCCTCCACAGCCCCATGCTTGGGATTAGTCAAATCAATCGGCCAATGTCATTCATGTCAACACGCCGGCTCCCGAGCCAGAGGATCCCGAGGCAATCCTTGGGACGCTCAGTCCACAAATGGACGGGAAAGTGATCATCCTCCGCCTCGGAGCACAGAACATGGTCAAAGACAGTGCAAAACCTGGAAAAGACAGGTTCAGTCGCTGCGGCACGGTCAGCGCCAAACGTTGAAGTACCTGAGGAGCATGCAAGAAAGCTTGGCTGCCCTTCAGCAAGGACTCCAGGTGTCTGCAAACACATCGGCGCCCCGAACTCGCCCTCCTTGCGGGGGATGGATCTCGGAGGAGTCTTCAAACCCGTCCGATTTCAAACTCGCCCTCCTTGCTGTTGAGTTGTTAATATATTTTTTTGTCTTTTCCCCTTCATGTACGATTTCATTTCAGTCCTCATCTCAAGTGGACATAATGAGCATTAATTACATTTCCTAAAATCCCAGCAATATATAGCTTAAGGAAATATATGCCTCCTCCCATCTGTTTTCCACATCAACTACATTTCACTCTCTTCTGTCGAGCATCAATGAGGGTATCATGAGCCCAACTAGGATCAATGCCCTGCTGCTCCACTCCTACTCTTGATGTTGTTGATCAGCCATATTCCTGTGTAAGGTAGAAATTCACTTAAATGTGTAATTTATGTGTGTGAATTTTGTACAATGAGAGTCAATGAATGTAATTGTGTCTACAATCAGACGCTAATCAACTTAATTGAGTGCTTTAGACACTCAATTGCACCTTAATTATAATAAACTAGACAGAATCTCTACTTTTTAAACCCTAATTAGGGTTCAATTTGGGGTTTTGGGTAAAAAGGGTCATGAAATGCAATTGAGTCTGCAATCAGACTCTAATCATCTTAATGAGTGCTTTAGACACTCAATTGCACCTTAACTATAATAATTAGATAGAAATTCTACTTTTTAAACCCTAATTAAGGTTGAATTTGGGGTTTTTGCCCAAAGAGGGTCATGCAATGTAATTGACTCTATTGAGTGCTTTAGACAGTCAATGGCACCTTAACTACAATAATTAGATAGAATCTCTACTTTTTAAACCCTAATTAGGGTTCAATTTGGGGTTTTTGGCCAATGAGGATCATAAACATCTTATCATGCTACTTATCTATTGATTTATAACTTATTGAGTATTTCCTATTTTTTAATATATATTTAAAATTTTTGATTTTTTTTTTTTACCTTGGGCGGCGGCGACGGTAGAAACCATTCTCCTTCACCCACAAAAAAGTTTCTCAAGAGGTGGACAAACATCCCAACAGGTGCAACACTCTTCTTGGGACATTGTAGATTTAGATCTCAAAATTTCAACAAGTAGAGAAGGGAGAAAGAGGAGAAGAGAAAGAGAGAGAAAGAAGGAAGAAGAAAGAGCGACGGCAGTGGTGGCAGCAATCATTGTCGGAGCTTTGCGTCAGCAGGGTGGGGGGAGGACCGCGGAGCGGAGGGGGGGGGGGGTTGAGGTTGGGAGGCCGTGGGGAGGAGGGAGGGGGCGGGGATTGCGTTGATAGCATGTTGTCTGTGCAGGCCCGATCCCGTGTGAGTCGGCCTAATCGGCTCGGATCTGGTCTGATTTGGCCGACTTCATTAAAAAAAAAAACCTGCCTGAATCGGGCTAGAGCGGGGGTGGAATCTGATTTGCTCAATCCACCCTGATTCACTTAAAATCGTGGGGGGTCGGGTATCTCCCCCCCTCAAAATCAGATAATATCCGCCGATTCCAGCTCAAATTGTATCAGAATCGGCCAATTTGGCCGATTTTACCATCCATGCTGAAAGGTGGGTCATTTATGGCTTGAAAACTATCCAAATTAATTATTAAGCAACCGCGGTCTAACTTATGCTTTGGAAGCCCTTTTCCCCCCACCTTGACTGGGAGAGCCTGACATGCTACCATGTAGGTTGGACTTTAGGAGGGTTGCCCACCTGTCATCAAAGTAGCTTGTTTCCGACCCCATTGGCCGAGCTGTCGAAAAGACCTCTCCTGAACCTGTCTGGACTCACCTTCACCTAGGCAAAGGTGTGTGACTTCTTGCGTCTCTCTTTTTGGGGGCCTAGTTCCACACCTTGGATTATAAAGTTTTCTTTACCATACTAAACCATAAAACACCACTTTGTTTTCTACTATTGTCTTACTTAAAACACCAAATTCTTAGGTTGCTTGTTGACTTGGGGTCCACAGTCCACTAAGGACCTAGTGCAGTGTTATAGCTACCTGGAATTTGAGGCCTAAAATAGAGACTCGAATCTTGTATCGCCACCTATGAGCCCAAAGGGTTGGAAGGGTTAATAACGGTCTAGAGAGATGAACAAGTTACTAAAGCAATTAAACCAAATATGAATTACAACAATAATATAGCATGCTTGCCATTTATAACTCAAGTACACATCTGAATAGGAACACACATCAAGAAGGCACCATAAGGTAACTGTTGGTATTCAGGGACACCACCCAAACTCACATCCCAGTCCGAGGTAGATGCTACTCCTCTCTAGCTCGCAACCTGAAAAGGGTAGGGGAGTAAGCCTCATGAAGAAGAAGGCTCAGTAGGGATCCTCTGATCCGCATACTCAGCCAAACAACATCAGAGCAAATAAAATATATGTGCATAAATTAAAGTAGAAATAAAAAACAAAAGCACCTCGAAGGCACACATGGAAACACCAATCATAGTGCAATCAAACATGAGGACACAACCTATGACCACACGACTACTTAGTGATGCTCCACGTGTGAACATGCTACCACGAACTCGGCAAGCACAGGGCCACCACTACATCATGGCTACGCTGCACAAACACCGCACTGCACTCTCAACGCCGAATCTCATGGAACACGATGTCATGCCCAATCTCGGGAGTCGCCTGGGCCAACCTTATCTCACGGACCATGATTTGAAAAACTCGGGAGGCTACAGGAGCGAACCCCGTTTTGCTACCCAGGAAGGAAGGAGTCTGAATATCCGAAAGGGTAAATAACTGATCTAGTGAGATTAGAGAGAAACTGAAAAGCCTGAAATAACTGTGACACATTTACTAGGTACAAGATGTCCCAAATGATAATATAAGCAAAAAAACTAAACTACACATCCCATATGGGGCATACTCGAGGATCTCACTCCAACATTGCGGGTAGAAGGAAGTTGCCTCTGCGAGCTACTCTTCGGTCTAGGGCAGACGCTGTGCACGAGAGCTGTCACCTACAAAAGTTCGGAGTGGTTGTGTTCCTGTCACTGAGGCTAAGCCTAGTGTTCGGGTAACACACACCAGCCTGCACTCGGCCCGGGTAACATGCACAAGCCTTAGCATGCCTAGGTGCCTGGGGGGCCTGGATCTGTCTGTGGACCTGACTGCCTGGTCAATTTGCATGTGCATATTCGCACATTGGAGAATTAAGAGCCTCGAACTCCATATTCCAACACTATTCACAATCATTAGGACTGTGAACATTGCCACAATCATTAAATGTTAAAAATCATATTTTTTTAAGCCATTATTTTTAATTTAATAATGATGTTATATTAACATTTTATTGCATAATTTACATTTTGATTATTCATACATTATGTGCCTTTAGATACTTAAAGTCCATATAGAAGGAAGATATGACATTGGGCATCACCTTAGACGCCTAAGTGCTGCCAGACGGGGGGCTAAGCGCTTAGGTGCTCAGGGGACCCAATAATGCCTTGAGTGCTTTGGTACCTTGACAACTATGACGCCTAAGCACCTCCACATGCATGGAGTGAGGCATGTGAGGATTTAACACAACTGACTTAACTGCAGCCAAGCTAAGCCATGGCCCCATGTCTGACCACCTCTACCAAGTTCGGAACCTTGCAGAGTCAGATAACTGAGAAAAGCAGGACTAGCTTGGACTGTGGCCCCACAACCTACCACAATATCCTCTAGTCCAACCAGTGTACACACAAGTGATCTACATAAGTCAATGTCCTCGACCATTTTTCCTTGAGCCTGGATGTAGGTGAAAATAGAGGGGGCTCCCGAAAAATGGCTGCAAACGGGTTGTGCCCTAGGCATAGGAACAGACCCCGAACTCTCCCTCAGTCGTAACGTGCTCAAAGCATTGGGATAACTGACTAGTAGGGCATCATGCTAGGAGCATAACACGAAGCTTGAGTGCATGGTAAACTAACTAGAACAGCTTGTCAGAACCCAACTGATAATGCATCATAGGTTGCTGATTGACACCCAAACACATCAGTTTGTGATGCCTTCTGAGCACATCAGCTAGGAGTAACGTGTCTACTGAAAACTCAAACTTCCAAATAGTAAATCCTCCCAAGAACCTGGGAAACAAAAAGGCAAGCCTACTAGGTCACTATCTCAGGACGTGTACTGCCACACCAACCCCTCTATAGGGAAGCATCAATTAATGCCTTTAGCTTGCCATTGAAAACCCTTGAAAGGCCATAGATGCGTCCCTTCGGGCTAACATGTTCAGAACTCATCATCCAAGCTGACCGTCTATACATAGGGTCTGGACAGAGTCTTCTCCCTTTCAGAACCCCAAATCGGCATATAACAAAGGAAAAAAAATAAAGAAAGAAGGGGGTAGATGAAGGAGACTAGATCCACACCGTTTCCAGCATACATTTGGCAGGAAATCACATGAAACCAAGGAAACAGTGCTCACTCTGTCCCTTGACATGCAAAATCCCCACTCACAAAATAGAACCCACATTCTCACCTTATTCATACTTCTAATGAGGGAATCTGCAAGGAATCAAACATTGGGGCAAGTAGGGAAAGACACCCTACCTCCAAATGAAGGCCCTAACTCCTAACCTGTCACCACCTCGTCCTCCAACACAACCACTCAATGCCATGGATGGCAGAGTCGGGTCGGCTGGGTGAGTCGGACCCAGCCGACCCCGACTCGGGTCGGGTCGGTGGAGTCGGCCGACTCCAATGGAGTCTGGCCGACCCTGGGTCGGCCAGAGTAATTTTTTTTAAAAAAATGGAAAAAATCAGGAAAAATCCAAAAAAATCACAAAAAATCACAAAAAATAAAATAAATCAGTAAAAATTATTAAAATATATAGTAATATAACATTTTGGGTATATCTATAGTCTAGTTACACATATGTTCATATTACAATACAGAGCAACGGTAACTATGATGCCTTATTTACCTGAATATCATTTAAGTAAATGATACTTAAGATATTACATGTAAATAAGGAAGTACCCCCCATTTGAATCCAATAAAAATATCAAAAAAATCATATCTCTTACCAATAAAAAGTCAACTCTCCATCGAAGAAGAAAATCACGATTTCGATGATTTTAGCGAAATGCTAACTTTCTAATCTCTCATAATTTGGTCTATCTAAAAATTTGATAATTCAAATAAACTATATGGAACACTAAAAATTCAAAGTCCGGTAAAAAAAGTCAAACGTGCATATGACTTCTCCAAAGGAGCCACTCTCCTACTGACACACTTAGTCTGTTTGAGAGCTCTCAAGATTTGGTCAAACCTAAGGTAATATCACCCATGGTTTGTCATGGCGGGGCGAATCGGCCGATTCCCCCGAATCGGAGCGGATCAGGGCGGGCCGAGTTGTGATCCGCATGGATCCGCCACCCGGCCGCGAATCGAATGGATCCGATGCGATCCGATCCGATTCCCCGATCCGCCACGATGCGATCCCTGATTCGCCCAGAATCGAGGCGAATCGGGTCCGATTCGCATGATTATTATTATATATATATATATATTTATGTATGTGTGTCAGGCAGGGTTGTGAGGAGTCAGGATCCTCTTCAAGCAGGGTTGTCAGGATCCTCTTATTTACCTGAATATCATTTAAGTAAATGTTATAATTTGTTGTTTCATTTACTTAAGATATTACATGTAAATAAGGAAGTACCCCCCATTTGAATCCAATAAAAATATCAAAAAAATCATATCTCTTACCAATAAAAAGTCAACTCTCCCCCCGAAGAAGAAAATCGCGATTTGATGATTTTAGCGAAATGCTAACTTTTTAATCTCTCATAATTTGGTCTATCTAAAAATTTGATAATTCAAATAAACCATATAGAACACTAAAATCCAAAGTCCGGTAAAAAAAGTCAAATGTGCATGTGACTTCTCCAAGGGAACCGCTCTCCTACTGACAGCACTCAGTCTGTTTGAGACCTCTTAAGATTTGGTCAAACCTAAACTATCATCATTCAAACTCATGAGAATTGTCACTTTCTAGTTTCTCACAATTAGAAAGTGAAAAATCTCATGAGTTTAGGTGATGATAGCTTAAGTTTGACCAAATCCTAAGATGCCTCAAGCAGACTAAGTGCTGTCAGTAGGAGAGTAGCTCCCTTGGAGAAGTCACATGCACGTTTGACTTTTTTACCGGACTTGGATTTTTAGTGTTCCATATGGTTTATTTGAATTATCAAATTTTTAGATAGACCAAATTATGAGAGATTAAAAAGTTAGCATTTCGCTAAAATCATCAAAATCGCGATTTTCTTCTTCAGTGGGAGAGTTGACTTTTTATTGGTAAGAGATATGATTTTTTTGATATTTTTATTGGATTCAAATGGGGGGTACTTCCTTATTTACATGTAATATCTTAAGTAAATGAAACAACAAATTATAACATTTACTTAAATGATATTCAGGTAAATAAGAGGATCCTGACAACCCTGCCTGAAGAGGATCCTGACTCCTCACAACCCTGCCTGACACACATACATAATATCATATATATATATAATAATAATCATGCGAATCGGACCCGATTCGCCTCGATTCTGGGCGAATCGGATCGCATCAGGGCGGATCCGATTCGCCCCGAATCGGCGATACGTCAAACCATGATATCACTAAACTCATGAAAATTTTCACGTCTAATTGAAAAAGGTCTTAGAAAGTGACAATTCTCATGACTTTGAGTGGTGATAATTTAGGTTTGACCAAATCCTGAGAGGTCTCAAGCAGACTAAGTGCTGTCAGTAGGGAGTGGCTCCCTGGAGAAGTCATATGCACGTTTGACTTTTTAACGGACTTTGAATTTTTAGTGTTCCATATGGTTATTTGAATTATCAAATTTTTAGATGACCAAATATGAGAGATTAGAAAGTTAGCATTTCGCTAAAATCATCGAAATCGCGATTTTCTCTTCGATGAGAGATTGATTTTATTGGTAAGAGATATGATTTTTTTTATATTTTTATTGGATTCAAATGGGGGGTACTTCCTTATTTACATGTAATATCTTAAGTAAATGTTATACAAATTATAACATTTACTTAAATGATATTCAGGTAAATAAGGAGATCCTGAACCCCTAACGAAGAGGATCCTGAAGGTAACCTGAGAGAATCGGTTGCACCACATACAGACACTTGGAGTCGGGTCGCGGAGTCGCGCGACCCCGACGGATCCGGCCCGACTACCGGGACTCCGCGGATCCTGGCCAGTTCCCCCGCCAACTCGGGTCGTAGACCCGCCCGACTCCGACCCGACCCGCGCGATTTTGCCATCCTTGCTCAATGCTGAGCACCACACCATTGTCATCCTCATCCACGAACAGCCGTCAACCGGAGAAGGGAGAGGAAGAGGATTAGAGGATGGGGGGGCTCAGTAAGGGAGAGTGAGGAGAAAAAGTGTGAAGTTCGGAGGGGATAAAGACCTGGCAACTGTTGAACCCGAAAAATATCGGGATTTAAACAGGTCCCGGGTGGCAAACTCGTCCGGAAATCCACGAAGGGCTGGGAAGAAACCCCGGCCTCCCTCACTCGAACACCTGAGATAAATGGGTTTGAGTTCGGATGTCCACCCAAAACGAGCCGGAGGACGACACTTAAAAAGGCCGTCAATAGCGGAAATACGCACCCCGGATAGCCGAAAATGATGTCCGGACTCACGCTAAAGGTCGCGTACGACTCGGATGGTCCGAAAAGGTTAAATGCACGTGCCCTCCGAAAATGAGGTCAAACGCACGACAAAAACGCACGACGAAAGCACGTCAAATACACACGGGCATGTGTGTGCACGTGCCATGGCACATCTGCCCCCCGCCAGGCAGAGAGGGGCGCCAGTCAGGCCCTGACTGGCGGCCCCCTCAGCCAGCCAAGAGGGGCGCCAGTCAGGCCCCTGACTGGCGGCCCCCTCAGCCAGCAGGAGGGCCGCCAGTCAGCCCCCTGACTGGCGGCCCCCTCAGCCAACAGGAGGGCCGCCAGTCAGCCCCCTGACTGGCGGCCCCCTCAGCCAGCCAGGAGGGCCGCCGGTCACCCCCCTGACCGGCGGACCCCCCTCAGCAGCAGGAGGGCCGCCAGTCAGCCCCCTGACTGGCGGCCCCCTCAGCCAGCCGGAGGGCCGCCGGTTAGGCCCCCTAACCGGCGCCCCCCCTCCGCCAGTCAGGCCCCTCGCGGGGCACCCCGCCGGTTAGCCCCCCTCAAAATCTATAAATAGGGGGCACTACCCCCATTCAAACACATGCCATTTGGCCCCAAAAAGGCGATTCAGCCCAAGGAGAGCCTTACGTGCGCGAGCTTAAATAGGCCGTACGTGCGGGGGAGAAAATCTTTGCGTCTGTCGTGTGTTCTGTCCTCCGCGATCGGGCCCTCCTGCGCTCGTCCGTGAGAAGATACCACAGGTTGTCATATGACCCCCGGTGTTCATATTTAAGTCCTCCGTCGTCATCAAACGACGCACGTCGAGGCACAGTTTTAAGTCCTCCGTCGTCATCAAACGACGCACGTCGAGGCACATGTTTAAAGCCCTCCGGTGTCATAAAACGACACTCGTCGAGCCCATATTTAAGTCCTCCGTCGACATCAAACGACGCACGTCGAGGCCATATTTAAGTCTCCGTCGTCATCAAACGACGCACGTCGAGGCCATGTTAAGTCCCGTCGTCATCAAACGACGCGCGTCGAGGCACATATTTAAAGTCCTCCGTCGTCATCAAACGACGCACGTTGACGCCCATATTTAAGTCCTCCGTCGTCATCAAACGACACACGTCGAGGCCCATATTTAAGTCCTCCGTCGTCATCAAACGACGCACGTCGAGGCTATATTTAAAGTCCTCCGGTGTCATAAAACGACACTCGTTGAGGCACATGTTTAAAGTCCTCCGTCGTCATCAAACGACGTACGTAGAGGCATACCCCCATTTGAAAGGATACCAAGGACGATTCGGATTGGGCCATAGAAGGTTCCGAGCTCCGAACACAGGCCTCTCGGCCCAGAGTCTGCCCGTGCTCAAAGGTGGTCCGTGCGTGAGCTTGTATAGGCCGCACGAGTCGGGGGAGGTCTTCGACACCCGTCGGTGCTTCCTCTCCGTGGTCGAGCCCTCCTGCGTTCGCCCACACGGAGACACCACAGGTTGTTATAAGACCCCCAAGGCATGTACTTAAGTCCTCCGGTGTCATAAAACGACGCACGTCGAGGCATGTACTTAAGCCCTCCGGTGTCATAAAACGACGCACGCGAGGCATGTACTTAAGCCCTCCGGTGTCATAAAACGACGACGTCGAGGCATATACTTAAGTCCTCCGGCATCATAAAACGATGCACGTCGAGGCACATGTGTTTAAGTCCTCCGGTGTCGTAAAAGGACCACACGTTGAGGCATGTTACCTATGGAGGCACAAACACCCCACTGGTAACACATATGTACCCACTATCGTGTAAACGTCCGACGGAGGCACATACACCCTGCCGTCGACGTCTATGTACTTGGCTTGTTACATACACGCCCAGTGGAGGTACAAACCCCACTAAAGGCGTACATGTAAATGTAAACGTCATGTCATAAATATAAATGACATGAGCATGCTTGAATAAAATTGTGGAAATTCATTTGTCATCTGCCTTTCTTCTTTAAATTTCGGCATACGGTCTTTAACAAACATTACGCATTCGAAGGTATTCGAGTGTTATACTCGATGTAAATGAAACATCGACTTCGGTCGGTGGGGAACGGTCCAGTACACGACCACTCCAATCGCCCTGAACGCGAGCGCACGCGGGAAATAAATGAAATGAAATTCGAGGATATCAGGGTTCGCACCCAATACTCCTCATAAAATAATCTTGTCTGTTTCTCGCAAACAGTCTGGCACGCCCACGCAAAAGATCCATCTCGAAGACGAGAGGGATGGATCGAAAGAAAAAAAATGAGATGACAAAATCCGAACAAATCGGAAGAGATTAACGCCTTGTACTAAACCATAAATGAAAATTAAGCCGGGCAAGGAGCGCGCTGTGGGCAGAGAAGCCAATGCTGTGGACTTCGCCCCGCAAAGCAAGGGGAAGAAGGTCATGACCTCGGCGCTCCAAGCAAGAAGGTGGAAGAAAAGCCGCCTCCAACTTCGCTGCCACAGCGTATGAGCACGCCGTATTCCTTCAAAAGGGACCATACGAGATGCTCTTCAAGTTGTGCATGAAGAATGACTTACTCAAGCTTCCGGCCTTGAGAAGACCAAGTGAAGCGGATAGGGTGGATGAACCAATTACTGTCTCTACCACCGCATGCTGGGGCACTCCGTCGAGGACTGCTATGTCTTCAAGAACGAGGTACAGAAGCTGATCCAGAGTCGCTCATCACCATGCATGAACATTTGGTCGATCCCCCACAGCCCCATGCTTGGGACCAATCGAGGCAGTCGGCCAATGTCATCCATGTCAATGCGCCGCCTCCCGAGCCAGAGGACCCCGAGGCAAATCCTTGGGACGCTCATTCCACCAACGGATGGAGGGGGATCACCCTCAGCCTCGGAGCACAGGACGTGGTCCGAGACAGTGCAAAACCTGGAAAGACAGGTCCAGTCACTGCGGCACGGTCAGCGCCAGACGTTGATGTACCTGAGGACCATGCAAGAGAGCCTGACAACCCTCCAGCAAGGACTCCAAGGGTCCGCGGGCACACCTGCGCCCCGGACGCGCCCTCCTTGCGGGGGGTGGATCTCGGAGGAGTCTTCGAATCCGTCTGATGACGAAATCGCCGGGAGATTGTACTCCTTCCCGCGACATCGGACGCTGGCACTCTACCGTACCTGCTTGCGAGCAGGACTATTGGGCTGCCAGCCGCCAACAAGCGTCCCGCCAAACTACTGCATATACCATCAAGATGCAGGGCACGCTTTAGAGACTGCCACGTCTTCAAAGACAAGGTTGAAGCATGGGTCAACCAAGGGATTATTGACTTGGGCAACTCCCGGGTCAACCCGCCGCAGCCTCACATTCGCGAATGGACGGACCATTCAGCTGACGTTGTCACGCATACAGTCAACGTCATCGACCCGCCGGAATTTATACACCGGTGGCCTTCACCTTTCCGAACCCGGATATGATAGAAGGCGGCTCATCAGGCGAAGCCTCTACTGGTGGTGCCCGGGAGGGAGAGTTCCCCGTCACAGCCGCTTGGCGACCGGAAACGTTGGGGAAATCTTCGAAAAGCTCCTACAACGAGGTGTCGTGATGGCTCATACACCGCCGCCGACGTACACTGAAAGGGAGTTGAATCACCCGATGTACTGTCGGTATCACGCCATGCTGCTGCACCCCACAGACAGGTGCCCTGATGTCCGGGACTGGGTCGAGTCCCTTATTCAAAAGGGGAAAATCGACCCGGAAGGCAATTCCATGGTCCTAATGAGAGCCAGGGAAGCAGCTCAGCGGGAATTCGAAGAAAGCGACTATACGCACTTCAAGAACCTCCAAGCCCCCGAAGCTGATGAACGAGGTGGCTCGTACCGCCGATGTCGTCCATAGCTGACGCTGAAGGCGCGAGCTTGGCGCAGCAAGTCAGGATATCCCTGAAAGAGCAGCCCACTCAAGATATAATCAAGAGGACCCGGATATGACAGAAGGCGGCTCATCTGACGAGGCCCCTGCCCTATGTTATCCCGGTGGCGGGTCTCCCCGAATCCCTCTGCGACCGCAAAGACCGGGGAGATCTTCGAAAGACTCTCGCAGCAAGGCTGTGTAAAGGCGCACAGGCCGCCACCAACATACACGGAGAGGGAATTAAACCACCCCATGTATTGCAAATACCATGCCATGCTGCTGCATCCTACGGATATGTGTCCGATTGTCCGAGACTGGGTCAAGTCCTCATCCAAGAAGGGAAGATCGACTCGGAAGGCAACCCGACGATCCGAGCCGAGGCCAGGGAAGGAGTCCAGCAACAACTTCCTCGGCGAAAGAAGGGGTCTAGACGACATCAAGTCTCCCCTCCCCATGAGCAAACTTCGGAAAATAGGAGTAAGGGCAGTGCTTCGAGAACTCGCCTCCGCGAATACTCAAGCGCCAAGAAAAAGACTGCAGGGGCAAGAAGCCGGTGACAGAGCCAGCCGCCCCGGAACCGAGCCCCTATTGGACCGAGTTCCAACAACTGCCGCCCGAGGTAGTCGAGCAGGCAATTGACTCCACTTTCCAGCATCAACAAGAGGAAGCTGGTTGGACGACGGTGGCGTCCAGAATGCGCACTCTATCAATATTCCCTAAGAGGGGAAGGTCGCACGGTCGTCTTGGCCGGGAAACCACCCCTCAAGCGACAGAGCAAGCCAAGCCGCTGACGCCGCTCGAAATGGCGCGTGCGGTGCAGCAAGAAAAGAACCGGCGCAAGAACATGAAGAAGCGCCTAAGAAGCAAGCTGAGCGAGAGGAGGGCCGCGGCAGCCCCAGCAAAGCTCACTCCACTCCAGAAGCTGCAAAAGCTCATTGACGATCTGGAGGAGTATATCCCCTCCAAACCCACTTGGGGAGTCCCTCTGGACATATACATCCCGTGGGAAGAGATGGAGCGCAAAACAAGGCTTAAAAGCTGGCTCCATCAAATGTTGCAAAGGGCTCAAGAAGGCGAGAAGCTGCCTCTGCCCGAAGAACTGGCCATCTTCTATAAGGAAGATGAAATCACCATCGAGAAGCTGGAAGAAATGCTGAAAGACTTCTCGTGCAACATGGTGTCGATACCGCCGCCTGCAAGCTTGCAATCACGGCCGTTACGCCCCTCGTGGCAACATATCGGCGCCGCAGCCGAGGCAAAGGAAAGGGCCGTGGACGAGGAAAGAAATCCTCCCCGTCCCCCAGCAAGAAAAAACTAGCTCGCCCGACCTCGGCAAGACTATTGTCTTCCGAGGAGAAGACCTCAGCCCGCCCCGGAAATAGAGGTGCGGGCGAACTCCTTCATCTTCGACCCATCTGACGAGGAAGAAGAAGAGCAGCGGGACATCGCTAGTGGGCTCTCCGATCGGAGGGCCGCCCAGCCAGTCCCCTTCGCCCTGTCCGACGACGAAGAGCATGGGGGATGGGCGATCCCCAGCAAGTTTCTCAATCGGAAAACTCCTGTCTCGGCCGACCGGTCGACTCCACCCAGAAGTGGCAACGAAGAAAAATGCCGCCCCGGAGGAGGATGGCCTAGGCTCGTTGTTCGAAGAAAAGCCGGACGAACAGCCAGTGGCAAGACGGGTCAACCAATTCGGGCAACCGATAAAAGCCCTGGAGGATACCATCCCACCGTTGGATCAAACCCGTGCCCGGGCTGACCGCAAAATCATACAGCATATGAAGCGGTTCCCGACCAACATCACCATATGGGATGCCATTGCTTGCCTGGAGCAAAGAGTTGAGAACGGCGCTCGTCAAAATCTTGCAAGAGCCCGAGGTCTACGAAGCTGACGTGACCGAACTCCAGGCGCAAGCCCTAGAAGCACTGGTGGCGGAGGTGACCTTCTCCGACAAGGACATGCTGTTGCCGACGCTATACCACAACCGCCGTTGTATATGCAAGGAAAAGTCAACGGGCACGAGCTCAACCGGATCCTGGTTGACCCCGGGGCGTCGATCAACATCATGCCCCTGAAGACTTCAAGTCTTATACCTCACGCCCTACTTGCAAAGGGTAAATGACATCAGAATCGCTGGATTCAACCAGAATTCTGAGAACGCCTTGGGAAAGGTGGAAGTACAGCTGGCCATGGACGGCCTCACTACTAAGGTCGTGTTTTACATCATCAATGCAAACACGTCTTACAAAGCCCTCCTGGGAAGACCCTGGCTCCATGAAAATCGGGTCGTCCCCTCGACTCTCCACCAATGTATAAAATACATCAAAGAAGGAGAGCAGCATACGGTCTTTGCCGACCGGGCCCGTTCCGCCCAAATGAATGCAACCTGGCGGACGCTCAGCTATACTTCGGTGAGCCTCTCGGCAAGCCAACCACCGCGTCAAAAGGCAAGGAAAAACAAAATGCCGACGCAAACCAAGCAAGCCAAGATCGGGACGAGGAAGAGCTCTTCACGGTCCAAAGACCTCCTTGAAGCTCACCGGCTCAGCCGCCTCGCCGAATCCCCACGCCCGGGCCAAGTTGTCCAGAAAGGCGTGAAATCAACTATGAAGCAAACGCCATCGGCGAGATCATCAACCGAAGCATCTCCTTGCCGCCGGCGTACATGCAGCTGCCCTTCCATAGGGAGGAGCAATGGGTGGAACGACTAAAGACATTCGTTGTCACCCATTACAGAACCGACAGTCTCGAAGAAGGCGAGACGCCGAAGCCGATCCTCTTCTACAAAGGAGACCCGCTCCATATGGGCCCCTCGAAGACGACTTCGGCTGGAGCCGAGCGACTCAAGTCGCCCAGAGCCCGTTCAAGAAATGGACGACATGCCCGAGCACATCAAGGAATTGTGCCAAAGGCAAAAGATTGCACAAATGCAAGACCCCTCGCGACGGGAGTACTTCCATCGGCTGTGGTACCCGAAGCAACTCCGAGGGCAACCGCCCTATTGTGCCAAAGACACTCGGGGGTTGGGCTATGGTCAGGAGGCGGAATGCGAGGGCCTATCATACGGTCAATACCGCAGGGCTCGCGCCCTCACCTGACCAGTGCCCTCCGGGGGGCAATCTCCTACCCCCGCTACAAAGCAGCAGCAAGGGGAGGTCACCCTCGTCCCACCAAATGGGACGTCGTGCCAAGAAGCACCTCAAAGCGAAGGAAGTCATTTCTGGCCGATCACAGAAGAAGGCTTCAGATATTATGACGTCCACGTTGCTGACTCCGATGAAGAAAAGGATTTCATCGACCTGCAGCCAGCACCCCGTGAACTCGAAGACGGCGGACAAGCTACGGTCGACGAACTGGTCGAACTCGACCTCGGGGAACCAAAAGAACCTCGACCAATCTTCGTCAGCGCTCTCCTGAACGAGGAAGAAAGACAGTCATACCGGCATCTCTTGCTGGAATTCAAAGACTGTTTCGCGTGGACATAAAAGAAATGCCAGGCCTGGACCCCTCCGTGGCTGAGCATGAGTTGTCCATACTCCCCGCAGCGAAGCCGGTCAAGCAGGCCCAACGGCGTATGCGCCACGAGCTGGAGCTGAAAGTAAATGCCGAGGTGGACAGACTTCTTCAAGTCGATTCACCGAGCCATGCATCTATCCAACGTGGCTAGCCAACATAGTGCGGTCAAGAAAAAGAACGGCGAAGTGGAATCTGTGATCGACTACAGGGACTTGAACAAAGCTGCCGAAAGGATGACTTCCCGGTCCCGATCACGGAAACTATGATCGACATGACCACAGGGCATGAAGCGCTCTCCTTCATGGACGGGTCGTCAGGCTACAATCAATCCGCATGGCACCCAAGGATAAGGGTCATACCGCCTTTAGGTCCCCCAAAGGGATCTACAACTATAAAAGAATGCCCTTCGGCCTGAAAAACGCCGGAGCCACCTATCAACGAGCCATGACCAAGATCTTCGGAGAAATGCTCCACGACTCGGTGAGTGCTATGTGATGATCTGGTCGTCAAGACCAAAAGGCGGGAAGATCACCTAGGCGACTTACGCCAGGTCTTCGAAAGGCTTCGCCAACATCAACTGAAGATGAACCCGATGAAGTGCGCCTTCGGCGTATCAGCGGCAAATTCCTCGGCTTCGTTGTCAAATACGCGGGATAGAAATTGATCCCGTCAAAATCAAGGCTATCAGGAGCTGCCGCCGCCGAAAACCTTAACGGAGCTGAAATCTCTCCAAGGAAGGCTGGCCTACATAAGGCGGTTCATCTCCAACCTTGCGGGCAGATGCGCCCCTTCAGCAAATTGATGAAGAAGAAAGGAGCCCATTCGTATGGGACCAAGAGTGCCAAGATACTTTTGAAGAAATCAAAGAGTATCTCCTTACTCCTCCGTCTTGGGAGCCCCAGTGAAAGATAAGCCGCTCATCCTCTACATCGCGGCCATGGAAACGTCGCTGGGAGCGCTCTTGGCGCAAACAAATGAGGAAGGCAAGGAGCAGCCGCTCTACTACCTCAGTAGGATGCTCGTGGGTCCGGAGCACCGATATTCCCCAGTGGAGAAAGTGTGCCTAGCGCTGATATTTGCCGTCAAGAAATTACGGCACTATCTGCTAGCCATCAAGGTCAGCCTCATCTCGAGGATAGACCCGCTAAAAGCGCTCCTCACCCAACCAGTGCTGTCGGGAAGGATGGGAAAATGGGCTCTTCTCCTCATGGAGTTCGATATCACCTTCGTCCCGAGAAAAGCAATCAAAGGGCAAGGTATGGCGGAGTTCCTGGCGGCGCATCCGCTCCCAGCCGGCTCTCCTCGAGTTCAAGCTTCCGGAAGAGGAGACGCTCTCATCCCCTCACGGGGAGGGGACCCAACAAAAAGAAGCCCCCATTCAAGAAAGTGGGAACACTCTCGCCATAGAGTTACCACACTGGGAACTTTACTTTGATGGCGCTTCCCGGGTGCTCAAGCAAACTGACGGCACCACGTCTTATACCTCCGGAGGGGCATTGTCCTGGTGACTCCACAAGGGGGAATACTGCACAACTCATGTGCCCTCATGAAGCCATTGACCAACAATCAAGCAGAATATGAAGCGCTGATCGTGGGACTTCAACTGGCTGCCGAAATGGGCATTAAGTGCATAAAAGTCTACGGAGACTCACAGTTGGTCGTCCGTCAAGTGCTGGGAGATTACGAAGTTCGAAAAAAGGAACTGATCCCCTATCATGCCAAAGTAATAAAGCTCCGTGAGAGATTCTGCTTGTTCGAAATCGGACATGTCCCTAGAGGGCAAAACTCTCAGGCGGATGCGCTAGCCAAACTGGCGTCCGCCCTAAAGCTTCCTCCCGAAGGGGAGTTGGGGATAACTGTCCGACATAGGAGGCTGATGCCCAGCTTCTCGAGGACGACTCCGACCCAGAAAATGCAGAGGTCAACGCCCTCGAAGAAGAAGCCAGCCAAGAAGAAGACTGGCGCCAGCCGATCATTCAAATAAAGGACGGTTGGCTGCCTTCAGATCGGGCCGAACGAGTCCGACTGCTGCGGCGGGCCGCGTCGTATCAAATGATCGGGGATCAACTATATCGGCTTGTCCATGAAAAAGACAAGTCTGTCCTCCTCCGATGTCTCTCCCTAAAGAAGCCAAAGTCATCATGCACGAAGTCCACTCTGGACTGTGCGGAGCTCATCAAGCGGGAGACAAGATGAAAATCAACATCAAGCTAAAAGGCTTCTTCTGGCCGACTATGTACGCAGATTGCGTCCAGTACGCTCGTGCATGTCACCAATGCCAGGTCTTCAGTTCGGTGCCAAGAAAGCCGCCGAGCGAATTACATCCAACCGCCCCCACATGGCCCTTCGCCGAATGGGGAATGGATGTCGTGGGACCATTCCCACCATCCTCTGGCGGCCACAAGTTTATCCTGGCAGCCACCGACTATTCTCCCGATGGGCAGAAGCAGTCCCTCTCCGGGAGGTAACGGGGTAGCCGTTGCAAAATTTGTCAAGCATACCTGATTTACAGGTTCGGCACCCTCATCGGATCGTATCAGATAACGGTACGCCCTTCAGAAACAAAACGATATATGCGTTGGCGGCCAAATTCCAGATAGATTGGAGGACGTCAACGGTTTACAACCCTCAAGCTAATGGTCTGGCGGAAGCCTTCAACAAGACCCTCTGCAAACTGCTTGCCAAGATAGTCGGCAATCGCAAACGTGATTGGGGGGAGAAGGTGCACGAAGCCCTCTGGGCATACCGAACGGTCTACAAGACCCCTACGGGGTGTTCTCCCTTCTCTCTGGTGTACGGGGCTGAAGCCATGCTCCCCATCGAAATTGAAATGTCATCCTACAGGGTAGCCGTTTATACCGGCCTCCAACCCGAGGAGCGACAAGAAATTGAAAGAAGGTTGGAGGAATTGTCCGACCTAGAGGGCCAAAGGTTGGAAGCATACAAACACCTCCAATCCTATCAAGCCCGCATGACCCGAGCCTACGACAAGCTAGTCAGGCCTCGTGTCTTCAAGAAAGGTGACCTCGTCATGGTCAAGCAAAGAGAAGTCATGGCGGGCAAATCAAGTGGCAAACTCCAGCCGAAACTGGCGCGGGCCGTACGTGGTCACTGGAGTGTATGAAGGCGGGGGATACACGCTGGCAACACACGCCGGCGATCGCCCATTTCCACCACTAAATGGCAAGCATTTGAAAATGTACTTTGCCCCTGAGCATGAATTCTTAGGGCAACAGTCCTCAAACTCCCCTAGCCAATAAACCCCAGAAGGTCGGCTAAAAACTCCTTTGGTCAGCAAACCTCCAGGTCGACCAAGTCAAAACCCCTAGCCAATAACCCCCAGAAGGTCGGCTAAAAAACTCCTCTTGGTCAGCAAACCGTCCAGGTCGACCAAGTCAAACCCTTAGCCAATAAACCCCCAGAAGGTCGGCTAAAACTCCTCCTGGTCAGCAAACCTTCCAGGTCGACCAAGTCAAAACCCCTTAGCCAACAAACCCCAGAAGGTCGGCTAAAACTCCTCCTTGGTCAGCAAACCACCTGGTCGACAAGTCAAACTCCTTAGCCAATAAACCCCCAGAAGGTCGGCTAAAACTCCTCCTTGTCAGCAAACCATCCAGGTTGACCAAGTCAAACTCCTTAGCCAATAAACCCCCAGAAGGTCGGCTAAAACTCCTCCTTGGTCAGCAAACCACCCTGGTCGACCAAGTCAAACTCCCTTAGCCAACAACCCCCAGAAGGTCGGCTAAAAAACTCCTCTTGGTCAACAAACGTCCAGGTCGACCAAGTAAAACCCTTTAGCCAACAAACCCCCAGAAGGTCGGCTAAAACTCCTTCTTGGTCAGCAAACCGTCCAGGTCGGCCAAGTCAAACCCTTTAGCCAATAAACCCCAGAAGGTCGGCTAAAACTCCTCTTGGTCAGCAAACGTCCAGGTCGACCAAGTCAAAACCCCTTAGCCAATAAACCCCCAGAAGGTCGGCTAAAACTCCTCTTGGTCAGCAAACCTTCCAGGTCGACCAAGTCAAAACCCTTAGCCAACAAACCCCCAGAAGGTCGGCTAAAAACTCCTCCTTGGTTAGCGGACGTCCAGGTCAACCAAGTCAACCGCCAGCAAAACCCCAAAAGGTCGGCTAAGCAATGCCCTTCAGCCAGTAAACCTCCCTGGTAGGCTGCGCCGTCTTAGGCCCACTAATCATAATGGTGGGCTAAAGCCAAACGGTGAATCCCTAGTCGAGGTTCCGCAACCTTGTTTTGGACACCAACTTCAAAAAAAAAAAAAGGGAGAAAAAAAGAAGAAAAGAAAAAGGGACTAAAAATAGAGATGTCCCGGCAGACTCGGCCGCTCCCCAAAAGGGTGTCCGAGGTTAAAAATGCCTAAAATCCAGCTGAGGTGAAAACCCGAGAGGGCGCCTCAGGCAAAAATGGATAACCCCTCAACGTGAAAACCCGAAAGGGCGCGTGGTGGAAAAAGCTAGAGGGGGCGCTTCTGTGAAAACCCGAAAGGGCGCAGGAGTCAGTAATGTGAAAAAAAAAATACATCAAAAATCATCATCACGAAATCAAATCATACTCATCAAGGCATATTTCGTGCGGCCAGTAAACAAAATGCTAGGCCGGGCCCCTATTCTCCTTGGTAGGTAAACCGAAATGGTAGATCAAGCCGTTCCCCTTAGTCAACAAACCCCAAGAAGGTAGGCTATTCCTTTTTTGACAATAAACCTCCGTGGTCGGTCAAACCCTAAACCTTAGCCAGCAAACCCGAAGAAGGTAGGCTAACCCAAACCTTAGCCAGAAACCCCGAGAAGGTAGGCTATCCCTTGACCAACAAACCTCCGTGGTCGGTCAAACCCAAACCTTAGCCAAAAAACCCCAAGAAGGTAGGCTATCCCTCCTTGACCAGCAAACCTCCATGGTCGGTCAAACCCTAAACCTTAGCCAGCAAACCCCGAGAAGGTAGGCTATCCCTTTGACCAGCAAACCTTGCGGTCGGTCGAACCAAAAAACCTTAGCCAGCAAACCCCAAGAAGGTAGGCTATCCCTTGACAGCAAACCCTTGCGGTCGGTCGAAACCAAAAAAAATTCTTAGCCAGCAAACCCCAAGAAGGTAGGCTAAATCCAGAAGGCGGGTCCTGCGATCAACCCCCGGGGTCCGGCCTGGGACCATCAAAAAAAAGAGAGAAAGAGAAAAGGGACTAAAAATAGAGATGTCCCGGCAGACTTGATCGTCCTCCAAAAAGGGATGTTCAAGGGCAAAAAGGCCTCAAACCCCTGAGGTGAAAACCCGAAAGGGCGCCTCAGGCAAAAATGGGTAACCCTCGGTGTGAAAACCCGAAAGGGCGCGCCGGAAAAAGCTAGAGGGGGCCATCCCCGGTGAAAACCGAAAGGGCGCTTGGGATGGTAATATGAAAAAAAAAAGGAGATGAAAAATCATCATCATCATCATATCGAAGTTGGGCGCTAGACAAAGCCCGAGAAGGCCGCCCCAGCACCTAAAATGTTGCATCAGATCTGGAGGAATGCCAGAAATGCAACGTCCAAAAGACATCGCTCGAACTTACCGGTCGAGAGAAACCGAGTAGAGCGCGGGACAAGTCGAGCCAAGAAATACGACGCCAAAGGAAGAAGTCGCTGGACAAAGCCCGAGAAGGCCAGCCCCAGCACCGAAATGTTGCATCAGATCTGGAGGAATGCCAGAAATGCAACGTCCAAAGAAAGACATCGCTCGAATTTACCGGTCCAAGAAAAAAAGTAGAGAGCGGGAAAAGCAAGCCTCGAAGAAGGATGCTGAAATCAGATCTTGAGCCAAGTCAAAAAAGGGCAAGACCGGGATGAAGACAGCCAAGGTCAGCTCCAAGTAAAGTCAAGGAGCAGCTCTTCGATGAAACTCACCCTAGAGTTGACCTGGTGGAGCGGGTCCATGTTACTTCCTGAAGTGATGTGCGCTCTCCTGGGCCTCTCGTGGGAACTCTTGAGTTGAAAACAAATCTGAAAAATATGCGAGCGAGGAGTGCGATGGCTCAGCGCGAGAAGCTAGCAAGTTTGATCGCCAGCTCAAACGGCAACAACAATTGTTGTCCTAGTTATTGGCGACGTTGTGCGGGTGCCAAAGCGCATCGCTGTGGTTTTCAACCCAAATCCCCGCCAAGTCATAAGACCAGGGGTAGAGTTGATAATCGCCACGGGATACCCGCCTTCGTCTTCGCCTCTGACGGATATCCCGTGGGGGGCATTTGTTGAACCCGAAAAATATCGGGATTTAAACAGGTCCCGGGTGGCAAACTCGTCCGGAAATCCACGAAGGGCGGGGGAAGAAACCCCGGCCTCCCTCACTCGAACACCTGAGATAAATGGGTTTGAGTTCGGATGTCCACCCAAAACGAGCCGGAGGACGACGCTTAAAAAGGCCCGTCAATAGCGGAAATAGCACCCCGGATAGCCGGAAAATTGATGTCCGGACTCACGCTAAAGGTCGCGTACGACTCGGATGGGTCCGAAAAGGTTAAATGCACGTGCCCTCCGAAAATGAGGTCAAAGCACGCAAAACAAAACGCACGACGAAAGCGCGTCAAATACACACGGGCATGGGTGGTGCACGTGCCATGGCACATCTGCCCCCCCGCAGGCAGAGAGGGGCGCCAGTCAGGCCCCTGACTGGCGGCCCCTCAGCCAGCAAGAGGGGCGCCAGTCAGGGCCCTGACTGGCGGCCCCTCAGCCAGCAGGAGGGCCGCCAGTCAGCCCCTGACTGGCGGCCCCCTCAGCCAGCAGGAGGGCCGCCAGTCAGCCCCCTGACTGGCGGCCCCCAGCCAGCCAGGAGGGCCGCCGGTCAGCCCCCCCTGACCGGCGGACCCCCCTCAGCCAGCAGGAGGGCCGCCAGTCAGCCCCCTGACTGGCGGCCCCCTCAGCCAGCCAGAGAGGGCCGCCGGTTAGGCCCCTAACCGGCGCCCCCCCCTCCGCCAGTCAGGCCCCTCGCGGGGCACCCCGCCGGTTAGCCCCCTCAAAATCTATAAATAGGGGGCACTACCCCCATTCAAACACATGCCATTCGGCCCCAAAAAAGGCGGATTCTGCCCAAAAACCAGGCCAGCCAAGAAAGAGGCCGAGCACCGCAGCGAGCGTCTCGCAGAGAGTCGCCGAGAGCCCTACGTGCGCGAGCTTATATAGGCCGCACGTACGGGGGAGAAAGTCTTTGGCGTCTGTCGGTGTTCTATCCTCCACGATCGGGCTCTCCTGCGCTCGTCGTGAGAAGACACCACAGGTTGTCATACGACCCCGGCGTTTTCATTTAAGTCCTCCGGTGTCATAAAACGACGCACGTCGAGGCCCATGTTTAAAGTCCTCCGTCGTCATCAAACGACGCACGTCGAGGCCCATATTTAAGTCCTCGTTGTCATAAAACGACGCACGTCGAGGCATGTACTTAAGTCCTCCGTCGTCATCAAACGACGCACGTCGAGGCCCATGTTTAAAGTCCTCCGTCGTCATCAAACGACGCACGTCGAGGCCCATATTTAAGTCCTCCGTTGTCATAAAACGACGCACGTCGAGGCATGTACTAAGTCCTCCGTCGTCATCAAACGACGCACGTCGAGGCCATGTTTAAGTCCTCCGGTGTCATAAAACGACACTCGTTGAGGCACATATTTAAGTCCTCCGTTGTCATAAAACGACGCACGTCGAGGCATGTACTTAAGTCCTCCGTCGTCATCAAACGACGCACGTCGAGGCCATGTTTAAGTCCTCCGGTGTCATAAAACGACACTCGTTGAGGCACATGTTTAAAGTCCTCCGTCGTCATCAAACGACGCACGTCGAGGCCCATGTTTAAAGTCCTCCGTCGTCATCAAACGACGTACGTAGAGGCAACGTTGCTCAGGCGGAGGCACAAACACCCCGCCAGGGGCATACCCCCATTTGAAGGACACGCCGAATCGGCCTAAACGCACCATCTCCGGCCCAAGCTCCCGAGTCTGTCCGAGCGTGATCCGTGCGTGAGCTTAAATAGGCCGCACGTGCCGACACCCGTTGGTTGTCCGTCCTCGGCGTTCGGGCTGCATTGCGCCACGTCCATAGGGACACGCCACAGGTTGTCACATGACTCTCAGCACATGTACTTAAGTCCTCCGGCGTCATAAAACGACGTACGTCGAGGCATGTACTTAAGTCCTCCGGCGTCATAAAACGACGTACGTCGAGGCATGTACTTAAATCCTCCGACGTCATAAAACGACGCACGTCGAGGCATGTACTTAAGCCCTCCGGTGTCGTTAAAACGACGCACGTCGAGGCACATATGTTTAAGTCCTCGGTGTCGTAAAAAGACCACGTTGAGGCATGTTAATCTGTGGAGGCAAAACACCCCACTGGTAACACACATGTACCCACTATCGTGTAAACGTCCGACGGAGGCACATACACCCTGCCGTCGACGTCCATGTACTTGGCTTGTTACATACACGCCCAGTGGAGGTACAAAACCCCACTAAAGGCGTACATGTAAATGTAAACGTCATGTCATAAATATAAATGACATGAGCATGCTCGAATAAAATGTGGAAATTCATTTGCCATCTGCCTTTTCTTCTTTAAATTTCGGCATACGGTCTTTTAACAAACATTACGCATCCGAAGGTATTCGTGTTTACTCGATGTAAATGAAACATCGACTTCGGTCGGTGGGGAACGGTCCAGTACACGACCACTCCAATCGCCCTGAACGCGAGCGCACGCGGAAAAATAAATCCGAGGGTATCAGGGTTCGCACCAATACTCCTCATAAAATAATCTTTGTCTTTTCTCGCAAACAGTCTGGCACGCCCACGCAAAAGATCCATCTCGAAGACGAGAGGGATGGATCGAAAGAAAAAAAAATGAGAAAGAAAAATTCCGCGTTCCAACAGCAACCTAAACACATCAATACACTATGACCAAACTAGCTGGAAACACATCTGTGCCGGCTAACACATTCAGAATGCGTCAGTTTGCATTGCCTTCACCTGTCAGACCTGTCTGGCACTTGGCGCTCATGACTAATACCCGCCAGGCTTGACCAGATGTCTGTCTGACTAAACACAACACATCATGCCACCCAGATGCGATACCCAAGAGGTCTGACAACTAGGTCAGAACCACTAGCTCCACTACTGGACAACTACCTAAACGTGTCATCCTATGCTACTCGACGGACTCAAGATGCGTCATATGACTCATATCGGGCAGATGTGTTTAGGCAATCTCTGGCCACACCTAAAATACAACCACTCCCGTTTACAAAAACAGTTCCGAACTAAAATGCTAACCTGATAATCAGGATCCGGAAATCCGAGACGTCAAAGAAAACCTTACTTTTAGCGTTAGGATTGCATGAATTTCTTTCCTGGAGCTTAAACATGTAAATTTTTAGACACAGAAACTGTGTTCACCTTTGGATCATGTTGGTTAGAATTGTTAGCTAACATAAAATATGCGGGAAGTGTGTTGGAGATAGATCACCACTAGTGTTGATTCTTTCTTTATGTTTGTTTCTTATTGGTGTCTACATTTGGATCTTTATTTGACCTGATTTGGACATTATTGAAAGTATTGCAACTTGCTGGGCTTTTTGTTTGGAAAAGTGAAGTTACATAATCAATCTTTTTTTTCTATACTTTGTTTCACCGAAATGAGCAAGAATGTTGAATACAAACCAATTGATTATTTGACTGTTCTCTTAGTGATTAATGTGAAAGTATTGAACATATTACTGGTTAATCTGTGCTTCTCTTTCATTGCATTATTGCTGTAGCTTCTACTTGGGAGATTAGAAGGCTAAGCACATCACACTTGGGTACTTCAAGATGCTTGGTGACACAAATGCTGGAGATACAGTGTAGCTCTGGGATAGGTGGAAGAGAGCCCATTGCTTAGAGTTCGAAAGGACAATCCCTTATGCTTTGCTATGCCAAGTAGCAGGTTGATGTATTATTTGTGTTCTTCCATTGTACTGTAGGTTCCACTTTAAATTAATCTTTATATGGTTTGCACGGCCTCTTTTTTATGCCATCATTAATCTCTCAATTGCATAAAAAAGGCAGAACATCTGACTGACTGACCTTTGCATATCTCTTTTATAGAGTTTCTAAAGTGCTTTCTGTTTTACTTTGTGCTTCTGGGTATCTACAGCACCTTAACAACTTGATTTGCCTTAGTGCACCTTCACCAACCCTAAATCTGATGCTGAACCATATCTGGACCTTGATTAAAGAAATTGATTTCTTGACGGATGAAATAATGTGGACGAAGCGGTGATTAAAGTCATGATTTCTCCATGAACTGGGGTCATCATTGTCTAGTTCTTTTATACTCCTGCTCTGCTTGTGAACTACTAGATTCTAGAAACAAATAAATGTTTCATGTTACTGAACTGAACTGCCTATTAAAACTCAGGTTGGTAGCCAGAGAAGCCAGAATGATATATGCATGTACTGACTCTTGAATACCTGGACTAAATGTCTTTCGTCAACATCCCCATGATGAACAGGGTGAAGTCAAGGACAATGGCAGTATTCTCTGAAAAGTGTAAAGCGCAATGGCCAAACAGAAGGGGGGAACCCAAGTAGCAAACCTGCCTTAATACCATGTTACTGAACTGACACCAACCTGAAACTCAGTTTGCTAGGTGGAGAGCCCAGAATTGACCTCAGCACAAAATGGCACATGAATATCTAGGTGGGACTAAATGGCTTTGGCCAACATCTTCCCATATGATGAACCTGGGTGATGTTATCTGACAAATGGTGACTGCACTATCAGAAACCGCAATGGACAAACAGAAAGGGTGGAGGTGGGATCCAGAGAGTGAACCCAGCTTCCATACCATGTTACTGAACCAAACTGCCAACATAAAGCTCAAGTTGCTAGGTAACGGAATTGATATAGGTATGAAATGGCTTATGGGACTAACAAGCTTTAGCCAACACTCCATGTTGTTGATTATCAAAATGCTTGATGTATGAGGTACTAAACTGAAACATTTTTAATAGGATGAGATAATGAGTGTTATAAAGAAAAAACAAAGGGATGTGGATGAATGGAAAAAGAAAGTAATTATATAATGTCAATATATAATTATGTATTACATATGTTTTATTAGCCATCTTGGCTGGTCTTGTAAAGCATCAATATCCTGAACTAGAAAAACTGATTAAGGTGAAGAGCCTTAAGAGTTAAGACAAGAAAAACGAGGAGACCTTGCAGAAAATTCTACTGAATCAGGAGTCTTGTTTGTGGTTGACAGAAGCAATAAGTGCATGAAGATTTACTGAAAAGTAATCTGAACGGTTCGGTTGCTACAGTACTACGGTTCAATTCGGTTTGTAAAAAATAAGGGGTGAACCGGACCAAACGGACCTGTGTTCACCCTACTCCCCGGTGCACAGCAACCGGTGCCGGTGGGACTCCCGGTTTGCACAACCAAGAGGCCTCCCAGTCGCGCGCGACCGGTAGGGTGTGCCATCGGTTGGCGCAGCCGGGAGACCCACATGAAAATGAGAATTTGGGGTTTTAGGATTTCAGAATTCCTTTATATTTTTGGATTTATGGTGATTTGAAATCCTTGGGATTTTTGGATGTTTTGAGTTTTTGGTATTTTTGGATTTTGGGTTTATGGCAACTGGGAATTTCTGGACTTTCTGGGAAATTTCTGGAAATTGAAAATTTCAGAACTTTCGGATTTTGGGAATTTGGTATTTTTCGGTCTTGATAATTCCGAAAATTGTATATTTCAGGAATTTCTGGATTTTCTGGTAATTCCTGGAATTTGATATTTCAGAAATTTCAGGAATTTTGGGGATTTGATATTTATGGGTGTATGGTAATTTGTGGAAATTGGATATTTCAGGAATTTGGGGTTTCTGGGAATTTTCTGGATTTTCTGGGTTTTGGTAATTTCCGAAATTTCTAAATTTTCAGATATTTCTGGTGATACTGCAATTTGATATTTCAGGAAATTTTGGATTTTCTGAGAATTTATATTCTGAATTTTCTGGGTTTGGGTAATTTGGTATTTCTGGATTTTCTGGGAATATTTGGAGTTTGGCATTTCTGAGAATTTGGGAATTTTCTGGAAATTCCGGAAATGGCATGTTTTGAGGATTTTC
>CM024756.1:145853608-145890371 GCA_014218235.1 Colocasia esculenta | reverse complement strand
TGCCAGTCCGTGATGGCACCGGCGTGTGTGGCTTCCCTACCTCCGGTGTGTCCGGGGTGTTCTACTTGTGGCCCTCGACCTTGTGGAGTTTGAGGTGGCGATGCTTGTGGTGAGACGTCGTTCTCACCTGTTGTTGCATGGTCTCGCGGGTGTGCCGAGGGTTGCTTCCGCTTGGTGCCTGACTCCGTTGTTTCTGCGTGAGTCGTGTGTGTGTCACGACCTTGGTTGGCGGTCGTGATGTTGCACTGTTCTGTTCCGCTGCTTAGTAGTACCCTGTTGTAGATGTTCCTCGCTTTACAGCTTTCTAGGTTAGTTTCCTGTTTTCAGAGTTCCTGCTGCTCTAGCAGTGAGGAACTGGTAATCCCTACTGGGCCTTGTTTTCATGAGGCTCACCCCCCTACTTCCTTTAGCTAGGGCCTCATCGTCGCGGGAGCTCGGTGTCGGATGGGTTGTGGAGGCGGCTGTGGCGCCGTGTGTTGTCAGCAGCAGTGAGAGCAAGTGTTGTGAGCTCTTGTACCTGAGTGAGTTGAGAGTTGTGCTTTGCAAGTTCTCGGAGTATGCTCCTTAAGGACTGCACCTTTCTTCTTGTACCTGTGCTTTTACTTGGGACACATTGTACAGTTATTTATTATAGTTATTTAAATTCAGTACAATCTCACTAGACTATTTCTTCTAACACCATTCCGGGTCTTCGGATCTGTGGGTGGCGGCACGAACTTCGGGGTCCCTGGCGGGGGTCCGAGAGGTCGGGTCGTTACACTTATCGTCTCGCAAAAAATTCATCGCCGGATGGAGTGCTAAGCGACAGATCTCCCCTATAGTAAAGTACTCCGAAAAAGGGCGCTGGAGAGGCGGTCACACTGGATGTCTACACCCCTCTGGCAATAGTGATGGGGCCCTCTTCTGCTCACCATGGTGATCTCAGGTAAGTTTTCTTCCTGTTAGATATCTCTTTTCATTCTGTCTATTATTTTCCTGTCTCGATGATGATTGATATTGTCATTTGTCGCGTTAGCGGTATTGTTTATTATCGTTCACATGTGACTCCTCAATAGTATTTACTATTGCCAGCTTTTTCAATGGCAACATCGATTGCTGCCTGTCAGTCGTAGTATCATGTAGTAGGATTTACTGTCTTCACCCTGTTGAGTACTAATGCATGATTGATCCATGCTGTTGTTGTTTCTGCTTTTCGTGGTTTTATCATAGTTTTCTATCCCCCATCTTATTTCTTTCCCCCCTCGTCTCACGGTGGTGTATGGGTGAGAAGAGAAGCCTCTCCAATCATTAGCTAGAATCACCCTCTGTTTGGCTATTGGTCCCCCACTTGAGGATTTTCCCTCTTGAGTGGCTTTCGGTTAGGTCGAGCAAAAACTCCAGAAGTCCCTACGTATCCATGGATTCCCTCACAGTGCGGGGCAGGAGGACCTCTACCTATTGTCTAGAACTCGGGTTGTGCATCATGAGGATTCATGTCTATACTGTGTGGCCATACCTATTGTTCCCTCTCGTTCTGAGAGTCGGGAACTAAGACGGATAATTAATCAGATTCACCTTTAAAATATGTCTGGGCCATAATCTGTGAACAACATCAATTTCCTACATTAGCGACAGTTTAGTTTGTCATTAGTAGTTTGCAATGATAGCGTCTGTTGCCAACTATCTTTCCTGAACAACAACCTACATTGTTGTCTTCTTGTGAGCGATGAAGTTCTCTATCGCTTGTTCTATTGTGGGAAGATTTGTTGTCATTGGACGACAGCTCCCTGTGTCTCTAGTATAAACTGGCGACAATCGTGATTATTGCCATCAATCTATGTATTGTTTGATCCAACCCAAGAGCTTTCTAAATGGATGATCCCACCATGTATTCCAACTTAATGTTTGATTTTGAGGACTAAGTAGATAATGCAGTAGATGATTATCCTTTTGATGACATTATGTCTCGTCATTTTGTTGGGGCCATTGGCACCGCCTCCCAGGATGAGATCTTTAGCTCGGTCGGCTCCTCAGGAGAGGAGGCAGATGAAGTTAACCCTCTTGTTGGGCATGCTTCCTCATCCACTCATGTTTTCCCACAAGAGGACATTGAGTTGTCTCGAGTTCTATCTAGGTACTCGCCAGACCAGATTTTGCAATTCTTGTCCAAAGGTAAAACACCCACTTTTCAAATGTCAGTTCCTTTAGTGGAACCATTCACACCTGTTATCCCTCGGACTCAACATCGGGCTCCTCGCCCAAGAAGGACTCCCACCTTCACTACTCCACCTACCCGTGCAATCCCCGTTGCTCCTTCTCATCACATTCCCCATCAGGTTCACTTTCCTCCTGCCCCGCCAAGACCATATTCTTCGAGAGGAGATTGAGGGTTGTGTTCATAGGCTCTTGGCTGAATCTCTGTCGGTCTCCAAGTCTTATTCCCTTTCAAATTATTGCAAGCTTCCACCATCTTACTTTCCCCGAGATTTAAGGCTCCCAAGTATCGGAGGTATGATGGTAGCTCTGATCCCCATTATCATTTGTCCAATTTTCTCATGGATTCCCACCAATGGCTCTATGATCATGTTCTTTTGGTCCATTTATTCCAACAATCCCTGGAGGGCGAGGCTCTTCATTGGTTCACCACCTTGCCCTCACTTGATTTGATCAACTTAGATCGGGTGATGGAAAAGTTCATTTCTAATTTTGCCTACATGGCAAATCAAATGCCCACTCTTCTCGATCTAGTTAGTGAGAAGATGAAGAATGATGAAGATATTGTTAATTTTCCAAAGAGGTGGAGATCTCTGGCCTCCAGGGCCGATGTTCCTTTACCAGAGTCCCAAGCCATTCCCATGATTGTTAACAACACTACCCCTCAACTCAATCCCATTCTAATGTTAAGTGAGTTCCCTTTCTTTGCTCACTTATAAAATCGAGCTAGGATTGTCCAAACTTAGATCAAAGACTTAACTCTTCCCTCTTTCTTTGAGAGCCGTCCTAGAAATAGGAAGGCCCCTGCTACTCCTACCACTGAAGGTGTCACTGTTAATGAATCAATCAACGCCTTCAATCAGGTTGGAAAATCCTCAAATCCTTCTATTCCCTCTGCACCCGTTGGTCAAGCTCAATCAAATTACAGAAGGGTTCCTCCTCTGGCTGGTTATACAAGAATCGGGCCCAAGAGAGCATCATATCCTGTCTTGCCCGTATCATTAGGTGGTGTCTTCCATGCCCTATTATCAGCCAAGGACAGCCAATTACTCACTGAAAGAGAAAACACACTCTTAGGTAAGGACACCTTCAGATACTGTCCATGCCATAAAGCCCCGAGACATGATATCCACAATTTCTTTATCTTTAGGGATTGAGTTTATGACATGAATGATTAGTTGGGAGGATATTAAGGTTGCCATTGCCAGTTTAAAGAAGCCTAGGAGGGACTTGGATATTGTGCACAACCCACTACCCAATCACCACCAAGAGGGGGAACCTTCAAAAAAGGGATAGAGTGTGAATACCATAACCATAGGTCCGGGATCCAGAGTGATCAAAAGAAAACAATTCTGGAGTGATGAAATGCATGAGTGTCCCCAAGAATCTATAAGAGTCAGTCCTAGCAGTCCACACCCTCACCCAGGAGAGTCACTCTCTGCTCTTACTGAGGTCGGCTGGATCTCATCTCAGGCACCCGTCCATTAGGAGTCTACTCTTGTTTCTTTCGTCAGTGTTCAGCCAACTCCCTTCAATTGATTATCCCCAAAAGGGAAGACACCGAGAAGGTGACATCAATGTCACCCTCTGTAAAGAATTTCACCAATCTATCTGATTCTAAACAACCTGCTAGTTCCCAACCAGTGTTACTAACAAGGGGTATGACATCTTGCAGCACCTGACAAGACCCCAGTAAAGATCTTAATCCTCGAACTTATTAATAGATCTCCTCTCATCAGTTCACTCTCATTCAGCTCCTCAAAGCAATTACAGTTTTCGACGATCTTCCGCTCTGGTGTCTCCAATGCCATTTTGTCTGTTACCCAGGGACCATCCATCTCGTTCTCCAAGAAGGATCTAGCTCCTTCGAGCACTCGGTCACTCCCCCTCTATTTGACGATTACACTCAACGGGGTGACTACTGACTCCACTTTGATAGACATCGGTGCTTCCATCAACATCTGTCCCATGAAAATGCTCAAACAAATTGGGATGAGCGAAGAGAACTTAGTGTTGGGTAATGTGGTATTCATATTATTTTAATGATAGTAACCACATAGAAATATCCACTTTGATTCATGAACTCTGGATGATGACTAAACTTGGTTATGACAATTACTGATGAATGTGTTATGTGTTTTGATAATGACCTAAGTACATTGTTATTCATACAGGTACACAGACAAGCTTTAAGTGTTGACAGATAAGCTTTGGGAAAGGCTTAAGTGCACCAGTTGAAGCTAACCAGCAAAGTGCACCAGTCAAAAGTGCAAAATCAAAGTTCACCAATTGAAGCTAACCGCGAAGTGCACCAGTTGAAATTCACCAGTTGATGTTCACAAGTTGAAGTTAACAATCGAAGTTCGACAATCGAAGTTGAATCTCCAGTCAGTCGAAGCTACACTTCCTTTGAAGCCAAACCTTTAGAAACTGGGTTCTGGAAAAGAGAACTATAACAGTACTTGTCAACAAACGACATGTGTCTGTCAACAACTAAAGGCAATTTCCAGCAATTTAGTTAGATGGAGAAATGGAGTAGTACTTGTCGACAAGGGATAATTGTATGTCGACAATCGTAACTTGCAGCGACTGAGCACGTGAGCAGCACGTAGTATTAATTAGGGCATCTTTTTCTCATACACACGCACTCCCATGTACGTGTAAGAGTAAGGACAAACTATAAAAGATATTCCTTATGTCTCCTTTGGAAAGAGAGCCCACAAAACTCCAGAAAAAGTTGTGGCGGCCAGAAAGGACTTCTCCATCATTTTTGCTCAAAGTCCAAAGGAAGAAGACAAGGAGATTGCACCCAGGAGATCAAATTAAGGACGAATTTGGCCATCCAAGTTGGAGAATCTTCGTTAGACTTTTGCAATTCAAAGATAGAAGACCGAGACCAAAGGCTAAGGGGATTCAAAACTGATCATCTTCTTTCCATTTCTTCTGAATTGTCTGTTTCTGTCTTAACTCTACTTTCTATAGTGTGTGTAGTGTTGAACTGAGCAATCCTTGTGCTCAGATTCACCTGTGGTATTGTGACTTGAGATTTCCTTCATCTCAGGTCGTGGGCAATTGTGTGTGTTTCAAACTTGCTATATAAGCATTTCTATGTGTGTGTGTGTGTGGATGGTGGACGTAGGGTACACAAGTTGTGCAGTCCAAACCACCTTAAATTGTTGTGTTCGTGTGGTTTGATCTCAATTTACACTAGATGTTGTGGTAGGCGCTGTAGACACGCGAAAAATGACACCACCGTGGGCAAATTTCAAATTACGCCATGATGCCACAAATGGCCCTCTTTTGCCTTGAAAGAATATTTTTTTCTCCATTATTTATGGATTTTCGCCAATTCTTCCGGTGCTTCCCCTTCATTTCCAGGGCTTGCCTAGAGTGTGGACAAAGATTGAAAATCGCAACGGATCAGATGGTTGCGTTTCTAAGAGAACTGAAACGTGTCGGGTTGAGCTGTCACGATTCAACATCGATTGCTTGGGGTCATAATCGATCATTCTTAAACGCATCAACCATGTACGTCGTGATCTGAGCTTCATATTTTTCAGCAGTTTCCTTATTTCATTTACGGAAACATCGATTGTCTTTTTTGAAATGCGTCGGGTAACTCCATCGTGATTCTAATTTCCATATTAACATTGGCAAGTTTTCGTAAACAAAATACGGAAATTCATAAACGGGACGTATCGTGCTATCACGATAAAGAGTCGTACCTCGTTAGAAATAGAATTTCAAAAATGCGACAACAACGTCGTCGCGATTCGACTCTAAAACGCGACCACTGCCTAGGTCGCGATTTGCAACTGTTGTCTACCTCAAACTTTGAGCTTGTCCCCTATATATATACACTTGGCTTCATTGTTCCCAAGGTTGGAGACCCCTTTGGAGATTCCGAGCACCTCATGTCCAGCAAGTTGGAGAGGAGAATTCCAAGGCGAGCCCTGCCGGACTGCAGCCTCAAGCTTCAACGTCGCCATCGCCAACTCACAACTGAACCAGAAGCGAAGCGCTTCCCCTCTTCTAAAAGCTCCTACAGCAAGCCTTATGTGCCATTCAATCATTAGGGAAGCGTCTCCCTTTTCCTCTTTTGTTCATATTAATCTCCAAGCCCCAACGTGGCTATCCCCTCCTTATTTATATCTTTTATTCTTCTTTTTAATCATCACACATGCATGCATACACACACAACCCATTTTCCTAGGGGTTTAAAAGCCACCACAGGTGTGTTCATCTCCATGCTCTTCATGTTCCTCAATTTGTTTGAGAATGATACTACACCATTTGGCTAATCTCTCTCTTTTATGTTTCTTTTTCAGGGTAATCAATTGAAGAAACCTTCTACCACGGCCGGTCGTGCTCGTAGAAGAAGAAGCAGACCCCAATCTCTTCCGCGCAATCTCCCTGCTAAAGGTATTATCGCGATCACTCTTTTCTCTTTATTTGCACTTGCTGCACCTCCTTCGACACCCACGTGTGTCTGGCGATCACGTACACCTTAAGGAGTTGTGCTCCATCTCCCATCTTTTCCATCTTTCTATTTATTTTTCTTCATATTCTCTTTGTGGACGCTCGAAGTTCTCCAAAGAATGAAAAAGCGGAATCTACGCACGTCTTATAAACACTATTGCTGTCAGTTTATCACCATGAATTATCTTTACACACACAATTGGTTTCAGATTTGATCTACGTTCTTGTTATGTGTCTACATCAACAGTAGATTTCAAATTCAGTCAGTGATTTCTTAAAATTGAGTGAAATCTATTCAAACCCCCCCCCCCCCGTAGATTTCCCTTGAGCTATTTCTGCATCTTCAATTGGTATCAGAGCGAGGTTTCTCCATTTTGCAGTTAATTGTTGATCTAATGATCAGAAGAATCCTGAGTGATGAATACTAATAAGGGATTTTTGGCTGAAGGACATTCAGTGTCTAGGCCACCATTTTTCAATAGAACTAATTACACCTATTGGAAAAATCGTATGCAGGTGTTCTTAAGGGCTCAAGACTACGAGCTGTGGAAGGTTGTAAGCAAAGGACCTGCTGAATTGCCAGAAGATGAAGATACTTGGACAAGGGAGCATAAATGGAAAGCTACAATGAACTGGAGCGCTATGAACATGATGTAGTGCACCATTCATTCCAAAGAATACTCAAGAGTCTCCACATGTAAGTCTACAAAGGAGATGTGGGACAAACTTGAACTAATTTATGAAGGTAAGTCTGAGGTAAGGGAGACCAAAGCTAGTATGTTTGTGTCAGAATATGAAATGTTAAAATGAAAAATAAAGAAACGTTTTTAGACATGTTTGATAGATTCATGATAATTATCAATGGTCTTAAGAGTCTTAAAAAGGAGTACAATGAGAGTGACTTAGTAAGAAAGATACTTCGGTCTCTTACACTTGTCTTGCACAGTAAGGCCACTACCATTGAAGATTCTAAGGACTTATCTACAATGCAATTAGATGAATTGATAGGATCCCTAATGACATACAAAATTAACTGGAAAAGAAAAGAATTTGAGTTACTTAGAAGAAATCTATGTGTATGAAGTTTCATTTAGCTCTAAGAATGAGAGTGAAAATGAGGAGCAGAAATGTCTAGTGATCGTGAGAATGATGAGATGACTTTATTGACTAGACAGTTCAAATAAGAAGAATGACATGATTATTTGTTATGAATGCAAGAAGTAGGGACATATAAGAGGTGAATGTCCAAACCTCAAAAAGAAATTGAACAAGAAAAAGCAAGTGTACAAGAAGCCCAGAGCCATGATGGCCACCTGGAGTGATGAGGATCAAGATGAGCAAGACTAAGAGGCTAAGAATGAAGAAATCACATGTCTAATGGTGAAAAGCGAGGACAACAATGAGGTAAACTTCTCTTTTGAAAATTTCACTACTGAAGAATGGGAAGAGCTTATACCATTCTTTTTTATAAAATTTGTGAATATTGTTCTAAAAGTAAGGTCTTGAAAAAGAAAATAACTAGTCTGTACATGACACCACAAAAAAGTGAGAAAATTGAATGTCTAACAAAGAAATAAGTCACTTGAAAGATGAAAAGAAAAATCTTCATTGAACTTGACTGCATGAAAGAAAAACTTTAGAAAAGTGAAAAAGAAACTCAGTTGTTGAGGAATCTTTTGAAAAACTTAAGAATGAAAGTGAAAGAATTTAGGAGAAATGAAAGAAGTTCAACAAGAGTTGAAGGACAAGCACGAAACTCTATCAAAAATTTGTAAAAGACATAAAATCTTGATGTTGTGTTAGGAGTCAAACAAACATCTCTAAACATGGATTAGGATTTCAAAATAAAAATAAAAGAAAATTAGACAAACTTTGATTACATCTTTTGTTCAAGAAATCAAAATCTGATAAGCAATCTCAATTGAAAAAGAAAAGATTGAAGAAAGAAAAATAAGCAGAACAAATGGACTAGTCGACAAGACACGTGCATGTCGACAAGCACTCATATCAGAAGTTGAATTGTCGACAAGCATGGCAGTCTGTCGATAGATCTAGACACACCAGGTACTGGATTGGCCAAATATACAAAACAACAGAAACACATATGCTCAAAATCTTTCAGAAATCACAAGAAGCTAAACTTCATCGTGTAAAATTTGTAAGAGCTTGGTCATTTTGAGTCAACAATGGGTATAAGCTGAACATGGTGAAATATAGACAGATGTGGATCCCAAAGCATTTATTGTCTTGCATGAATGAACTCGCGGTACCAAAGTAATTTAGGTACCAAAATCTTCCTTCTGATTTGCCTATATAGGAATGTCTAGCAGCTCAAAATCAAAATAAATGGTACTTGGACAGCGGCTGCTTGAGGCATATGACTGGATATAGAGAGAAATTTTGTTTGCTTGTAGAAAGAGATGGAGGTTAAGTCGTCTTTGGAGGTAACAATAAATGTCATATAATTGGCACAGGTAAGGATGCTTCTAGCTCAATTGAAAATGTGTTGCTTGTGGATGGTCTTAATCACAATTTGTTAAGCATTAGCCAATTGTGTGATAAATGCCACAAGGTTATCCTTGATTCAGATACATGCCAAATAGTTGACAAAAAACTAGGAAGTTAAATTTACTGGTCATAGAGTCATTAACATTTACTTAGTTGATTTAGATAAGCCAAAGAATAAAAATTTATGTCTTGTTGCGAATAAGAATGATCAATTTCATTTATGGCATCGTAGATTAGGACATGCAAGTAACAATGTTTTAAATAAACTAATTAGGCTAAAATGGTTAGAGGTCTTCCTAAAATTAAATCAAATAAAGAATTGAGTTAATGTGATGCATGTGCAGAGGGTAAACAAACAAGAAAATCATTCAAATCCACATCACTATTAATCACTTCAAAACCTTTTGAACTATTGCACATGGACATGTTTGGACCTACTAGAATACTAACTCTCAATGGTAAACGTTTTGGGTTTGTCATTGTAGATGATTTCACTAGGTTCACTTGGGTCATTTTTCTGTTTCATAAAAGTGACACTCTGGAAAACTTTGAAACATTCTTTAACAAAATTAAGCATGGAAGCACAAATAAAATATGTTTAATTCTTACTGACCATGGAGGAGAGTTTGACAACAATCTATTTCTTGATTTTTGCAGAGGTAAAGAAATTGAACACAAGTTTGCTTCCCCGAGAACTACGAGCAAAATAGAGTTGTAGAGAGAAAGAACAGAATATTGGTGAAAATGGCTCGCACACTTCTGGTAAAAAGTCAACTTCCAAGAAATTTTGGGCAGAAGCTATAAATACATCATGCTACATCCTAAACAGAGCCATGGTAAGATCGGTAATAAAGAAAACACCATATGAGCTTATAAAAGGTAAGAAACCAAACCTTGGATATTTCAGAATTTTTTGTTGCAAAGTTTTCATTCATAATAATGATAAAATGGACTTAGATAAGTTTGAAGTAAAAAGTGAACCATAAGTCTTCTTAGGATATTCTGAACATTTCAGAGCTTATAGAGTTTTTAACTCTAAAAACAAAATAGTAGAAGAAACGCCACATGTTGTTTTTGATGAATTCCCTAGAAAAATTGACAATTCAAGTGCTTGTAGGACTGATGAGGATGAAGTAGATATACTTGAAGGATTACCTGACAATAACTTGTTGACAGACCCAGTAGTTGTCGATAGGTCTCAAGCAATTGATCGGCAAGTTTCATCAAATACCAATCTCAGGTATTCAAAAGTTCATTCTCTTGAGAATGTAATTGGACATGTACATGATAGGGTTCACACTAGATCACATTTTAAGAGCATAACTGAACAAGATCAAATGGCCTTCATTTCTCACGTGGAACCTAAAAACATAGAGGAAGCCTTAAAAGATACTTCATGGATAGATGCAATGCATGAGGAGCTAAATCAATTTTAGAGGAATAATGTTTAGAGTCTTGTTCCTAAACCCACATAACACACAACAATAGGAACAAGATGGGTATTTAGAAATAAGCTAAATGAAGAAGGGAAAGTGGTAAGGAATAACACATCATTAAAGCTCTAACACTAAGATCAACTTCGACAAGGATGCAGCTTGTTGGTGTTTGATGTCGATGTAGAAAGTCTCTTAGTATAGATCATTGATGTCAAGTGATTGCCTTCTTAAATGAATGCATTCCCACGATGCAGCTTGTAGCTTGAGACTAGGAGATATTTGATAGTGGATAAGAATGGTAGCTTGTCTCCTCACATGAATTGATACTTTTCTTTTCTTATCTCATCGTAGCATCATCCATTCACACTTTGTTGCTTGATAGATAGATAGGAGTGGAGGATATGGTTCAAGATTGTGCGTAGTAGCATAGGGTCAAGTCTGAAAGTAAGCCAACTTCTTCATTGCTTCTTGGTCTTGTATTATAAGCGCTTGAGTCTTCAATAGACCGTTGAAGCTTCTAACTTGCTGGATGCTTCAGTAGTAGCCGTTGAGTCTTGAACATGTCAGGCTTCTATCTGTTGAACTCTTTTAACCAGTACTCTTCATGCATACTAGCATGTGTTTGGATCAATTTGAATTACAGCTCTGGTTGAGGTTTTTAGTAGTCCTCTTATCCGTTGAAGCTTGTTTGGTAATAATTCCATCGGTTGGTCTTCAACATGTAAGCGTGTAGTTGTTTTGACTATATAATCCAATCTTCTGCACATGGGCTCTCCTTCTTACATTCCCCAAGATAATTGCTCTATGGTCTTCTGCTCATATAAATAAATCTTTCGACCATTGTGACTAATAAGAATTGCGACTTTATGGTCTTTAGATTGATCTTCTTTATGATTGGACCTTTACAACCTTCACGATTTTTCCCTTCATTTTGATTTAGCCTTCGATGAGTTGGAGCATAATAATCTTAAAGTCTTCATGCTCTCTAGATGTTGTGATTGATTAAGCTTTTTAATCCCTCTAGGGTCTGCGCCTTTTCCGAAAGCTCTTAGAGTAGTTTTGTGGTTTGCATCTTGGAACTTTCTCTTTCGTTCCCTAATACACAAGTAAGCAGCTACGGAAAAAGAATTTTCTAACGAACGGGTTGCCCTCCTTTGTAGAATGTTGGTTTCCAAGGTAATGACATGCTTTTAAAATAAGCTCAAAATGTTATCCTTTTAGTAAGGGAGATATGGTTCTGGCTTTACTCAGATGATACCAGTCAATCTAATCAAGCCTTCAAGGTACAACCGACAAGGACAATATTGCTCAGATAAAGACACAATGCTTTTCAAACAATATATTCAATTAAACATGTTTTTCAAAATATTTGTCTTATTAAAGCATTAGAGAAAATATGCATGCAACTCATGATTTTATCTTGACTTGAAATATGATCATTATAATTAGTCAAGATTAGGATCAACATATTTTATCTTGACCAAAAATAAATCATTCTAATAAGGTTAAGATCATTAAAATACTGATCAAGTAAATTTATCATTAAGAATATTGATCAACAAAAGTTCAACAAAGTAGTCTTTTAATCACATCACTGTAAAGATGTTCAATAGATATACAATGTTTATGAGAAAGACATGGTGTTATCTTAATGTACAATAACTACAACATAAGGAGAATGAATAAAATATTATCAATTATTTTAAGAAACATAATAGTGCATAGTCAAAGTACTTAACCATTTAATGACTTTGTAACATTCATAGAATCATCGTGATCAACTTGATATTCTAAGTGCAAGATATTCATTTGATTTTCAGGAATAAAATTGTTCTCTATAGGAGACCTAGTTGATTAATGGTTTCAGTAGATCGATTGTTATAGACAATATAATAAGGTACATAGTTGATTAAACAATAAGCAATGTGAAACTAGCCAGTTAGGTGTGTCTCGGACTTAAAAAAAAATTGCGAGAAAATGTATCGACACTTCCTTGTCGTGATAACTAAATCGACTATTTCAGTAGAATATGTAGTATAGGCTTACTGACTTAGTTGATGATCGAGATATTGTAATTGATTATTTTAGAATGAAGTTTGCTTTCTCCTTACTGATTCAATCAAATGTCATGATGGGGTAATCAGTTACTCCAGTGTAGTCTTGACTACTTTTGTTACTGATTTTGTCGACTGGTTAGATACTACAAGAATCTAGTCAATTAGATAAGTAGGTATCTTATTAAGGACTTAGAATTTTCTTTAGATGTTTGGATAATTTTGATCTTCAGTACGGTACATAGTAGTAGGAAAACATGATATTAGTATTTTCTAAACAAACAAATTTGTATACTGATTTTTCAAAGTGAGGGAGTAGAGAAAATATTGTTCAGAATGCATATTCTCATAGCATTGGAATAATGTGGTAATGATCATACTTTGTAAAAACAATTAGGCACATAGATGATGGAGATATAATTAGTTGTATTTACAAACTCCTCTTAACTAGGTTAACTAAATGTCTTGTTGATCACATAAAATTAAAAGATAATGATGGGTCTTGCAATAGAAGAAACTTAGTCTACTATCGAAGAAGCCACCCGAGGGACTCCTCCCTCCATCGCCATAGATTGAAAATTTTCATGTGCTTTTCATGTCACTATCATTTAGTGGGGTGCCTCTTCCTCTCTTAACCGAAAATGTATGGCCAAGTAATATCTAAGTTTTCAGAAACAATGTTTTGTACCTCATTTTATTGCTGAAAATCTCATGCTAGTGGAGCGAAGGCATCTTTTTTTTTTTCGCAAAGTCCTTCTCTGGGTCTTCCTTCCTTTCACTCCCTCTTCCCATTTCTTGTGTCATCGTGAGGAGGATTTGGAGAAGGAAGATGATGACTCATCATTGCCTAGGGCCTGTATTTTGTTGACAATGTAGTGGGGTGAAAAATGAGGAGGAGGGGGCATAGTGTGATGGGAGACAAGAGAAGCAAGGTGCTTTATGCCTTACTTCTCGACCTCTCCACCATCCCATTGTGTTACCTCATTGATGGGCCAAAGCCACAGAGGGCACTGGCGATGTGAAACCTGTTGAACCACTCCTATATTTTACCCTTATATTTTGGTGATAACAAAATTTATGATTAATTAATTATTATTAAAAATATTAATATCATGTCTTTCTTAATAAATATACATTTATGTGATTAATTAATATTAAATATATTTAATACTATGTTTTCTAATAATAAATTAAATATCATGTTTTTCCAATAAATATAAATTTATGAAAATTATTGCCATATGATTTGCACTAAAAAGATAAATCGATGTCCATTCAATATACATCGATTTCAATTTAAAAGTGCCATAACGATTCACTCTCATAGGATTCATTCTCATAAGGATTCGCTCTCATAACGATTCGCTCTCATAAGGATTCGATAGTGACTCTCATATCGATTCGCTCTCATAACAATTCGCTCTCATAACGATTCGATAAGTGACTCTCATATCGATTCGCTCTCATAAGGATTCGATAAGTGACTCTCATATCGATTCGCTCTCATATCGATTTGCTCTCATAACGATTCGCTCTCATAATAATTCGCTCTCATAAGGATTCGATAAGTGACTTCATAAGGATTCGCTCTCATAAGAATTTGATAAGTGACTCTCACATGGATTTCATAAGTGAAACATGGATTCGCTTGTAAAACATAGATTTCACTTAAACACAGATTTCCTTTATATTCCAAAATATTTTTGACATCTAGTGAAAAAGTCAAATATTCTTGATTTGCGTAATCCTCTATCTTTCTGACAGGAGATCTTTTTGCTTATCTCTCTAGATCTCTTCTTTCCTGCCAACAAAAAGGGATTACTTACTACTTCTGGGTGGCAATAGGAAACATAGAGGTATGAGCCTTTTTGGACAGAAACACTCTTTTATCTAAACACTTTTTTCTATGCTTGCAGACCTCGTAGACCACAAATTATCAAAAGAAAGAGAAGATGAGCAACAGCTAGAACTCCAACGGATTTATTCAAAGCTGCTCATATAAAAGATGAAGCATGGCTGAAGAACAACAAGAGCTTTCCTGAAGTTTTTTTTCAAGGAGTGTACATCCTGTGAAGAACCTCAACTCCACATACACTCAAAGGAAAAGAGATAAAGAGCCCGAGCCCAAGAAGAAGTGTTCAAGCATCTGAACCCTCAAGCTTCAAGCTCCTTCTCCTCTCTTCACTCTCTCTGTGTGCATCTCTGTAATCTGGGGAGAGAGTCTTTTGCTGAGAGTTCTTTTAGTTGGTTTTCATTTGTTCCAACTCTCAGCTTTGTTCTTTCTTTTCTAAGAAAGACTTCTGTCCAGCTGTAGGATTGTATACAGTGTAGAACCTAGCTAGGGGTTTGTATCTAGCAGAACCGCACTGGGGTTTGTACCAGGAGGTTGGCTTCTTTACCTGTAAGAGAAGTGGGTTGCCTTCTTGCCCGGAAAGAGAAGAAGACCGCTGGGGTGCTGGGTGTTGTATTGTCCTTGAGGGGGACTGTACCCTTGGTTATAAATCCCAAGAGGTTGCTTGGGGACTGGATGTAGGACTTCCATGTGGGAAGGGCCGAACCAGGATAAATCCCTTGTGTTATTTGTGTGATTGTTTACTTGCTTCCGCACTGCTACTCTTTATCACACTAAACTAACCAAACTTTGAAGTGATAATTTTCTGTGTTTAAGTTTCTGTTTCAGATTTCAGAAAACCTATTCACCCCCCCCCCCCCTCTAGGTTAGCTTGCTGCCGTACCAAAAGGGCCAACAAAACCAACATGAACCTCTAGAAGACTTTGGGTGATGAGGTATCAGCCACGCTTCCCCGGCATTCTCCTCCCTCCCATGCCTTTACATCCCTCTCCATACTTCCTTCGTGTACCATTAGGTTTATAGGAAGGAGGATATTCTTCCCCGCAAAAGGTTCAACTAAGCCGACTACCAAATGATCTAAAGGACCCAGCAATCGAATCAATTTCCACATGAGGTGGTTAGTAGCTCGATGAGTGACCTCCATTTTCTCTGAGTCAACTCAACTTATCCTTCTTGTACGAGGGTTTTTGTATGTATGAAATTTCTGTGTACAAAATCTTTGAGGAAATAGAAAAGAACAATTTTATTTGTTATTACATCCCTCTCTCTTATCTCAATAATGAAATTTTTAGAAGGCTTTTGCATTCCAGTGCATAGTATAGGTTTACCTTATAATGTCGCCAATTTGTAAGACCCTTTGTTGCAGACCTCGATCACTCGGTATGGCCCCTCCTAGTTGGCGGCCAAATTCCCCACCTCGAGTGGTCGAGAGGCTTTAGCTTTTCTAAAGACTAGGTCCCCAAGAAGGAACCATCTCTCTTTTACCCAAGTATTGTAGTATCAAGCCATCCATTTTTAGTATTTTACCGGCAAACCTTGTAGCCTCCCACACTTCTTTGGCTAGATCTAGGTTCTCCCGAATGGCTCGATTGTTGTGCTCTATCTTAAATTGATCACTTAGAGGGACGGGCTCTCGACCTCAAGGGGATGACTGTCTCAGTACCGTAGGTCAGATGGAAGAGAGTTTCATTGATCGATACCCTAAGCGTGGTTCTGTAGGCCTAAAGCACACTTGGCGATTCCTCTAGCCAATTACCCTTGGCCTTCTCGAGTCTAGTCTTTAATCCCCTAAGAAGGGTTTTGTTGATATTCTCAACCAGACCATTGGCTTGCAGGTGGGATATCGAGGTGAAGTGATTGCGAACTTTTAGGTTGGCACGTCTCTCCTTAAAGTAAGAGCAATTGAATTAAGAGCCATTATCATTTACTATCACTCAAAGAATACTGAAGCGGCAGATGATTGCTTGCCAAACGAACTTCTAGATGACTCTATCAGTGATCTTGGCGGCTAAAGCTTCGATCCATTTTGTAAAGTAGTCAACGACTATAATGATGAACTTCTTTTATGTCTGGGCCATTGAGAACGGGCCCAGGATATCAATTCCCCACTGAGAAAAGGGTATGGCTTGGATAGGGTGGTAAGGGTGGTGGCCGACTGATGGAGTAGGTGGTCACTCTTCTGACAGTGATCGCACATGCAGACACAGTCCAAGTAGTCACATTGAAGCATTGGCCACTAATACTTCTATCATAGTAGGACCCGACCCACCGATTTTCCTCTTTGATGTGCTCCATAGATACCTATACCTTCATGAACTTCTTCCACAACCTGTCTTTCTTCGTCCAATCCAAGGCACTTGAGGAGAGGCCCCACTAAATGATCTCTTATAGAGTTGATTGTTGAACAAGATCAATCTCTAGGCTTGGTACTTCAGAAGTCGGGACTCCCATAGGTGGTGGGAGCTGGGGCTCAGGTGCTTCAACTCTTCCAAGATGATAGATCAAGTCCCAATTGAGTCGGGGGATGAAACCAGGCGAGAGAGGAGTCTGGTCGAGAGTTGGATTCTCATTCTCAGGCCATCTCGATCACCTCGAAACTACCAAACTGTTGGACTAAGTCTCTAGCGAGCAACAACTACTTCATCATCTATAGCTCTTGAGCTCGTATTCTCCATTGATCTTGTGGTAATCAACTATGAGTTGGTGAGATCCAACTTGCTCGGCTCCGAGTTGCTTTGCCATTCACGCCATTGAGATAAGCACTTCATATTCGAAGGCATTGTTGGATGCTACGAACTGGAACCTAAGGGTGTATCACAACTCGATGCCTTTTGGGAAGTGCAGGATGACTCCTTCCCCATTGCCTATGGAACATGATGACCCGTTGATGTAGAGCTCCCAAGTCAGTCCATCGAGTGTCGCCCGAGATTCCTTTAGTGGGGCCGAAGACTCAACAATGAAATCAATGAGGGCCTAGCCCTTGATTTTAGTGTTGGGTTGATATGAGATATGTACAACCCCAGAGCCATAGCCCACTTGATGAGGCACCTTGATGCTTTGGGGTTCGTCAATATCTGCTTCAGAGACTTTTCAGTGAGGACACAATGTTGTGCCCTACAAATAGGGCCAAAGGAACTTGGAGGAGGTGACCAATGCTAGCTTGAGTGTGAGAACCTAGCCTTAAATGTGTAGCTTACTACTCTCCCCATCTCTTTATCTCTACTCTCTCTCTCTCTAAGCTGCACCCTCTCTCTCCCTCCCCAATCATAGCTATGCCCCCACCTACCCCTTCACCTTCTCCTTTTCCACCTCAGCCTCCACATTACCATCCAAATCTTCCCTAGATGCCACCAAAACCTCCACCTCATCTGACCGTCCCTCTTCCCCATAGCCCTCCTCCATTCCCTAAGAGACTATTTCCATTCCCAAGTACCCTCTCCTCTTTCCCAAGCATCCCTCCTCTTCCCAATAGATCCTTAACTACCCTCTTTACTTCTCCACAGCCTCCTTAGACATTCTTTTCCCCCTCCAAGTCAACATTTGAACTACCCTAGATCTCCCTTAATTTCCCTTACCATCTCCAACACCATCCATCCCCCTTATTTGCCCTAAGAGAGCAGACCGCCCCTAGACCTCTTCAGCCTCCTTTCCCACTCCAGCAACTCCCCATTCTCCCCTACCCTAAGCCGCCTCCCTCTCCCCTCTATAGCTCCCCTTTCACCTTCGGTTGTCATCTTCTCATCACACTATTGCAAACATCATCGAACAACACATCCTCTGCTTGTCCACCTCGCATGACATCATCAGCACCAGATCACCTTTATGCACTCGACATCACATCAACATCCTCTCCTCCACCCAGCAGAAATTGCGACATCACCTCACCTCCCTACTGCTTCCCCAACATTGCGTTATCCTCACCTCCATTGCTACATCTATGCCGACCTTACAGCATCCCTTGCGCCCTTCTCGCCATCATCCTCGACAACACCTCATCGCATGTAGTCGTCATCGCCATCATCACTGCCACGTCCTTGCAACCATCATCATGTCGTTGTCAACATTGCCTCTTTGATCACCAGTATTGTTGTTTCCAAGATCGAGTGGACTAACCTAATAGTCGACCTTAACCACCCCCCCTGAGTTCCCCCTCCTGCAAGAGGTATAACATTGTACTCTCTCTCTCGAGCTTATCCTCTTTGCAGAGGTTTATATTTGGTTGTATCCAGCTCTCGTCAGAAGTCTATATCGCGTAATGTGCGAGTGCATTAGCATGTTTCTCCCCTCGCCCTCGTTTCTAACCAGAGTCGATTTCCTCAACTCGGTTGAGTATGTGACTTCCCTCCTCCCTTTTATCGCTTTTTTGACCTTGTATGCATTGTGATTGCTATATTCTATGTGAGCAAGTGACGATTGGTAGGCTAGCCTGTGCAAATTAAGAGTATGTTGTTGTGAAAGTTGAGAGTTGCGAGCAAGGGTTGTCTCATTGTAAACATACCACCTATCTTGGGGTTGATTCTCGACCATCACCACGCTGTCTCAAGCACTTTGGCATGTTGTGTGGGACCCAAAATCTCCTTCTATCATGTGGTTATCCCATAAACTATCTAAAAATCATGTGATCCACTCAAATTTGTAAATGGTTACGCTCAAATTTGTGAGTGGATCTATTTAACTCCATTGGCTTTTAGCTTTCTATTAGGTCCAAAGCTTGAGTCATCATCTATCCCACATCAATTTGGTACCAAAGCAAGTTCACCACTTGTTCTTGCAAGTGGTGGTTCCAGGATTGCATCCACGTCAATAACTTGTGAGTTATGTCTAGTATGGAGGTGTGTAAGAATCCAATTGCATGCTCACTCATAATATTCAGTCCAAACCTACTAGTATATCCTACCCTGACCTACTAGATGGTCCTCCCATCATGTCACCCCATGTCCATCCATAGAGGTGCCTTACATTAGAAGTTCGGCCATTAGAGCAGCCTCGACTAGCCGATCAAATCCTCCCACCACAGCCTCACCGTGAACTATCTTGATTGCGGACATCAGTGCATGTTCTAGAGGAAAACCACGGGCAATAAACCCACTTTTAGTGGTTCTCGACACTCCATCACATAGCTCAAGTGGGAGTCCAAACTGTACCTTTACCTAGAGTGCCATGAATGGTCAAAATTCCAAAAGGTAAAATTTGGCACAAATAAACTGAATGGTAAGGCCCTAAGTTATTGGCTCAATGATGAGCAATGTCTTAGAGTCCAGATGCGAGAACCCATCACATGGACCAAGATGAAAGAATTATTGTGAAAGCAATACCTCCCTCTTACCTCCCAACAATAAGCCCAAGTCCAACAAACTAAATTTCATCAACCCATACCATGCCAATCCAAAACATCAAGCCATACCAAAGATAGTCATCACTCACTGGAGAGGACATTGAGAAGAGTAGACTTTGACATTGATGAATTCAAATCCAACATTGAAAAATTAAAAAGCAGCATCCTTACTTTGGCTACAACAAAAAAGGAGAGTAACCCACTAAACATGAACCTCAAACAACCCCATCGAGTGTTGTACCTATAATGACCCGACCATTCAGACCCCCGCAGGGATCCCAAAGTTCGTGCTGCCACCCACGGATCCGAAGACCCGGAAGAGTTAGAAGAAATTCTCTAGTGAGATATGTACTGAATTTGAATAACTATTACAATCTGTACAATATAGAAAAGTCTGTACAACATGTCCAAAATAAAAGCACAGGTACAAGAAAAAAGGTGCAGTCCTTAAGGGGCATACCCTGATAACTTTCAAAGCACAACTCTCAACTCACTCAGGTACAAGAGCTCACAACACTCGCTCTCACTACTGCTGACAGCACACGACGCCACAGCCACCTCCGCAACCCGTCCGACACCGAGCTCCCGCAATGATGAGCCCCTACTTGAAGGGAGTAGGGGGTGAGCCTCACGAACAAGGCCCAGTAGGGATTACCAATCCCTCACCGGACAGAGCAGTAGGAACTCCGAAAAGAGGAAACTACACTAGAAAGTTTTAAAGGAGGAACCCTACAGCAGGTCCTACTAAGCAGTGAATAGAACAATGCAAGCCACGACCACCAACCAAGGTCGTGACACACACACGACTCCCGCAGAAACCAATAGAGTCAGGCACAAAAAAGAAACAAGCCTCGACACGCCCGTTGAGACAGAGGCCTCACGGAGACCACAGAGCAACCATGTGAGAAGGACGCCTCACCACAAGCACGGCCACCTCAGACCTCCACAAGATCAAGGGTCCACTAGAAGAACCACCCCAGACCCCGGGCACACCGCGAGGTCGGGAACCACACACGTCGATGCCACTATGGACTGACACCAAGGAAAAGAACTACGGAACCGAGAGGGCACCGAAGAGGAAACCAGCAAAAGCATGGGACAACAAGGCCAAAACAACAACACCCACGGAAGTTAGACACGGCCAGGCTACAACCACCGTGCAGGCTAGGGCAACGAGTCACGCTAGGAAACATAGTGAGGAAACATCGTCATAGCAATAGCAACCAAGCCACTGCCACTGGCAACTAAGAGGAGGACACACTGGCCACTCCCTCTCTGCTCGCCAGATGGCTCCTGCTTCTAACTTCCCCGGAAGAGTGAGACAGAGCCGCCACAGAACAACACAAGAACGCACGCACCACCGCAGCCTAGCCAAGCTGCGGCCCCACGCCTAGCACCACTACATGGCTCCGAAACTAACGCAGAGAGACAAATGACTGTCTGGGCCACACCGGGAAGAAAACACATCGACGACCTCAACGTCCCACCCCAGGCAAGAGAGCTCTACAAATGACTCGGTGCTGCTGTCCAAACTTTGTTTTCTCCTCCTCTCTAGAGTCCACCAACTCAGCTGCCAACTCGAGCACACTTGTAGCCCAGAGCACTGTTAGGTATAGAATGAATATCTAGAGGGGGGGTGAATAGATATTGACCACTTAAAAACTAAAAGCCCAAAACAGATCTTAGGATATGAAAGATCAGATTATATCAAACTAGACTAAGCAATAGAACCAATGCACAACACACCACACAATGCACACTGAATTTTTAAGGTGGTTCGGCTCCAGTGTGGAGACCCACATCCACCCCTCACTAAACTAAGTGAGGCTTCTCTCAACAATATGAACGTGTGAAAACACTCACACAACTACTAATTCACAGCTTCATACATCCTGCTGATTCACAACTTCAAGATTGTATCAATCTCTCATTCCTCACACACAAGTGTAGGATCAGTCCGTCTACTCTGACAAGAGCAAACAACCAAACAGTTTAATGTTTAGAAGAAATGGAAAAACCAAAACGAGAGAAATTGCTGAAAGAATGCAAATATATTGCAAACACTCTATGTGTAATTTCACTGGAGTTGAGATCTGATCAGATTTCTCCCTGAACTCCCAATTGCATCTTCTGCAAGCTCGAACTCATCAACCTCTTCTACTGGCAGCAGCTTAAGGAACAATCGTCTCTGAATTGAGGTTGAAATCTGATGCTCTGCTTTAATTGATCAGCAGCAGATCTTCATACTGGTAGAAGAAATGATCCAGCATCCTTTCTTCTTTATGAGTTGACTACACCGAAGTCTGCTCTCTTCTTCGAACTCAAACTCTCTGCTCCACTCTCCCTTTTCTGTGTGTGTTATTTTCTGAAGAGGATGTCGTGCCCCTTTTTTATCAGCATCACAGGTCCCCAACAGAATCCCAATTCGTTGGGAGGTGCTTTTTGCCACCAAAAAGGGTATCTTCCAGAACCTTGTAAAGTGTGCCTGGAGACCCAATCATTGGACCTCGGGTCACGTGCCTAGAACTAACGCACTGGCTGACTCTTTTCATCACTGGAATAAAAGTGTCAGAGAGTCGACATAAATTGAGCATAGTGTCGACTCACATAAAGCTTGACTTGGTCCAATGCATATGCTTCAGTAGAGTCAACTCTATGCCTTCATGAGTCGACCTATTCCATTTGACTGTTGTTGAGATTAGCTATCCAGAGTGTAGAGCTGACCTCATAGCATCTGAGTGTTGACCTTATAGAATGGTGGAGTCGACCTTATCTTCATCTGGAGTCGACCCCATAGACTGGTTGAGTCGACCTGATCTTCATCTGGAGTCGACCTCATAGACTGGTGGAGTCGACCTGATCCTCATTGGGAGTCGACCTCATGCATTTCTTTTCTCTAGGCGCTAATAGGAAATTCAACCAGTGTCGACCTGATTTTCTCAGCTGGAGTCGACCTAATGCACTTATTTTCCCTCAGCCTAACCAGAAGACAAACAGTTGTCGACCTTATGCGTACTTTAGACTTCTGCGCTACTTGAAGATTATCTAGTTGATATTGACCTATCCTTTGGATAGTGTCGACTCAAGTGCTCACAGAACTCCAGTAACTCATTCAATGAGACATGTGTCGACCTATTAAGCAATTAGTGTTGACTCTCATGAGATGATTTTATTTTGTGAATTTTCTTGTCATATAACTTGTGTTAGAAAAAATTCCAACAACCATGTCGCGACCGCCCTGCAGGTCGCGACTATGTCGCGACCGCTTACCACGGCGCAACACCAAAAAGCGGTCAAACCTCAAAGACCGAGAAACCATAACACGACGAACTACCAGGTCGCGTCAACGTTGTATGCACATCACATATAGAAACCCATCAGTCACTTGTCAATGAGAAGAAAATGAAAGATTGCAAGTGGAGAAGTACTCGCATGCCCGAAGGGGATGGTGTCTAGGGCGTCCTGAAGGAGGGTCACCTGCAGGTGCAGGGACCACTCGTCTCGGCGAAACCGCCAGCGCTGCAGGAGCCGTATAGCGCTCGGTCACCTCGGCACTCCCCGGCCAAGAGAGGGAAGGTAATAGTAGGCCCACACCTGCAAGAGAAGATGGTCAGTAACACAGTCAATTATAATAAACAAGGCAAGCAATAAAAGGTAAAGGCAAGAAGTGTACCTGTAGGAAGGGGAAGAAGCTGGCCACTCCTGTCTCCCTACCGGAAGTGCTCAGGCTGTCGAAAAGGTGGGCCAGGAGGGCCGCACCCCATGCATAGCTCCCCACCTGGGTCAGATCCTCTAGTAGGGGCAAACACCTACAGCTCACTGGGTCTCCTCTAGTCCCCAAGATGAGCTTCCCGGTCACGAGGATCAGGAAGCGTCTCAGATCCCGATCAGCTGCCACTCCCTCCTCCTCTGCCAGTGTCGCTCTGGCGTCCTCCGTCAGTCTGGACATGTACTCTAGCTGGCCCTCTCCCATCAGGTGGCGAGCGTCCACCACTCCTAGGCTCGCTTGCACCTCGTCCTCGATAGCAAGGACAACCTCTCCCGGGTCAACTCCAACCCCAGGAGCCTCTCCACTAGCTCCTGGTAGCAGGTGTAGGTCACCCCTGTCATCGCCTGGCCATCCACTCTTAGGCCGGTAATCCGTGCCACGTCCTCTAGTGTGGGGATAATGTGACCCCATGGAAGGAGGAAGGCGTGGCACTCGGGGTCCCACCGCTCCTTCAACACCTGGATCAACGCCACGTCTGGCGTAAGCTCGTCCAACCTGAGGAATGGGCTGAACCCCATATGCTCCAATCGAGCCCTCTAAAAGTCTGGCTGTCCTTGGTACACTGCTCGGACTACAGCCCATCCCAGCCGAGACCGCAACTCACTTTGCAAAACAGCAAAAAATGCACAAAATTCAATCAAAAATCCACACATAGCAGTTTGTTCAAGTCGCGACAGGGCTTCTGTCGCCTTCTGAATGTGACATTAGGGGTGTCGTATTAGGGTTTCAGAAGGAGACGTATCAAGCCGTCGCCTTCTGAACGCGACACACCCTGTGTCGCGTTCTCCCCTGGTAATGCGACCGCCATCTTGTCGCGTTCACAGAGTGCCCGAAGATGGCCAATGACCGTTTCCCTGTGGTTTTGCCATGGGCCAAAAGCCCTACATTCGGTGCTAAGCACCTTGTCCACACCCCCATCCCATCAATCACACGAGGGAGTAGGATTCGGCCACCTACCTTCTTGGGGCCGACGACTTCCTCCTTGCTCGGCGCCTCCGTGTGGTCCACCTCCATCGAGGTGGCCAGCGCCTCATCTCCCCCCACCATGGAGGTCCCCTCAGCCGTCCGTCGCCGGCTGATCACGTGCTTCGACCTCTTCGGTCGCTCACCACCGTCACCGCCACTACCTCCACCACCCTCCATCGCCTCGGGCAAGTGGGCAAACAGGGAGGGAAAGAGAAGAGGAAGAGAAGAAGAAGGAAAGGAGAGGAAGGAGGGCACAGTCTGTCGCCAGCAGAGGTCCGCCGGAGAGGGTGAAGGAAGAAGAGAGAGAAGGGAAAGAGGGAAAAGAGGAGTGGTCTGTGGGGCCGGAATTCAAATGGCCTCGAGTCTATGGTCGCGACAAGATCTGCGTCGCGTTCACCCCAGGTCACGACAGGGATCCTGTCGCCTTCTCATACAAGGTCATGACCATTGACCTGTCGCATTCAAGGTCGCGATAGACTGCCTGTCGCCTTCTCAGTCTATGCACAGAAACTTTATAATTCGTATTTTCATTTCTAATCTCAAATCAATACATCATATAAAAGTTGAAAATCATAAGAAGAGGTCTGATACATCACTCTCATGCTTACAATACATCAAATCTCTCTAAAAAAAACTCAAAAATACAATCAAGTCTCTCTCACAAGTTCACGGTCCCCACGCAGCCGGATCTCTCTATACTCTCTGAGGTACGCCTGATATGTCTCGCGCTCCTCGAGCACTAGCGTGCTCCGCACGGCCTGCTCATCCTCCGGATCTCCCAAGCGCCTCGCTTTCATAGAAGGCAAGTGTGATGGCTGGAGTAACTTAGTCCAAGGCTTCCCAACCTAAAGGTAGCACTTGTGAGGGTTGTAGAGAACCAATGCCATGTTCCCCATGAGTTGTAGGTCCAAACCACATCCAAGGGAAAGCTGTATGTCCACTCCGCATAGCGCCACTATGTCCATGGCGAAGTGCTCCATAGGAAGTGTGTTGAGGTATAGCCGCCATGCACTCCGAGTCTTTTCATCCACCGTCCTGCACACAACACAATCGGAGAACTTGGCCGCTCCGCCAATGAAGCACAAAGGGTGGCACCCGAAGATCCGACTTTCCGTAGTGAGGTTTTCTACAGGTTTAAACTTAATCCTTACTCCCAACCAACACTCCAAGAGGATCATAGAGTTGAAGAGTGGGCCTCCCAAAGCCGTCGACGTGAGTCCCGCATAAAGGAAGGCTAGGACCGTATGGGAGAGGGAAAGTCCCCGCCATACCCCGCTAATGGCGCTCAAGTTTGCATGGTCTAAGAGGTGATCTCTGGACGGGAAGAGAACCACACCACACAAGCATATGGCCACGGCCTTGGCTATCTCTTGGTAATTCCCGCACTTATTCTTGCAATGGGATATGACCCACTTAGACAAGGGGATTAGGTGAACATGTTGTGGGCTAATCATGGTATACACATCTTTGGGATCCATCATGAATTCACCTAAAATGAGTTTAGGATCAATAGGCTCAGTGGTGTAGCATGTCTTGTGCTCATCACCCCGTGTAGTCTTGGGTAAAGCCATGAAAGCTTCAACCTCCTCTAATAAGACGGTAGCCTCAAATTTAGGAAAAGAAAGGTATGAGTTTGTGGGTACCATAACTCTATCGATGCAGTTATGCTATGACAATCGAAAGAGATTTTATGGTAGTTATGGGCGGCTATCAAGATCCCCTCCCCCCCCCCCCCCAAACCCCACTCTCTCAAACCGCAGATCACATGCATGGGCAAGACCTTGATCATGGGTGCTAGCCAATTGAGCTTGGAGTATTGGCGGGAGCCAGGAAAGAATTAGAGAAGAAGAAGAAAAAGAAAAAGAGAGGAGAAGAAGAAGAATGTGCATTAACATAGAAATTCAGAGCTGAAATTCATAAAAATTGAGAAACCACTTTACACCTCTCTCACGTCGGCATTGTCGTTCAAGTGGTTTGGAACCTTCGTCAGCCTCACAAGCTCGCTGTAGGACGTCCGGGCACGCTTGGGACTTTCATAGGAAGGGAGCTCTCTTCATGGCCATGAGAGACTTGAGAGCTTGAAGAGAAGAAGAGGAGTTTTGAACTCCGAATTTGGCCTCCACACCCTTACTTATAGAAATCTAACACTCCTATTCATGGTGGGAGAAGGTTTGGAAAGCTCAAAAGGAGTTAGAACCGAACTAAGAAGCCTTAGAAGTCCAAGTAGGAAGAAAACAAGGTGCTCTTGGGCTGCGAATTCTGTTCTGGATGCAGAAACTAAGGTCGCGACGTATCGATATGTCGCCACCTTATCGCGACAAGTTCATTGTCGCGTTCCCATCCAGTTAGCGACAAGGATCTTGTCACGTTCTTTGTATGACATATGTTGGCCTATTCTTTGCATTGCCATGACTGTTTTGCCAATTTAAGATGTTTTCTTGCACTTTATGCTTAATCCTTTGATTGTTTTAGTGCAAATTGAGTTCTTTATCTTGTTCTTTATTGTCTTATATCTTGAAAATTCATAAAAATAAAAAATACAAAAAATTCTCAAAAATCAAAAAATCAGATATTCAAAAGACGGTTTGTCATGTAAGTTCAGGTAAGTATTCCTCACCTTACTCTCTGCATTACTATATGGTATCTACCCTATTATATCATCTCAAGGACCGACTCATTCTCAGTGTGTTCTGGGATCTGAGTTCCCTTCAACAAAAATGAGGATGATCTAAGTGAGCACTATTAATCGTTGGATAGGTTGTTAGATTGTATGACTTGGGGACGATGGATTCTATCGCACGCCAGGGATGCGAATTGTCTTGACCCTTGCTCATTTAGTCTGACAATATTATCCTTGAGTATTTGTTATTTTCTCCTTTTCTTTGCATCTTGATTTTATGATTTCCTTTTTTTTAGTCCAGCATGCATCATGTAGGACTTTGAGCTTTACGTTTCATGATTAGTCAAAGCCAGCTTCGCAATGATGTCCAACCAAATCTTCATTTCCCAAAACAAGGAATTCCATTCCATTATGAATTTGAAAGTTCTCTTTGAGCTAGTTGCTCAGTCCAGTTAGCCAGTATGGTTCCTATTCAGGATTTCTCTCATCCCCATTCATTATGTCAATCATCCCATTCCCCATTGATCCACTCATTAGCCGTGAACCGCTCGAAGGCCAGAGTCGAATCGACCCGCCGGGACATCACCTATCCCTAATGAACGAAACCTGCAAGCCTAACATGGCCAGGGTACCTCTACATCAAGAGGTTGATCATTTCTTTCTTTTAATCTTTATTCGTCCCAGATTGGAACCATCATGCACTCTGTTCCAGCCATGTTCGAAGATCGCCGGATAATTATTGTTGCTTATTCGTTCAGAATGGGTGTCTCCTTACCTTGATGCCCGCTTTTCATCTCATTCTGCTTCATTCCACTACATCGTCATTTCATGCCATCCTCGCTCCATTATCGCTCCACTCCCTTGCAAAGCAGGCATCAAGGAGGGACAATATGTAGACACCCATTTTCGACTCATAAGCTGAGCCAAATTCCTTGTCACATCATTGACGCCCCACGTTGGCTCATCATCGCCAAGCTGGCTTTATCCGATCATGGTATCTCTCTATTAGTTCATCACCCTGGTGGGCTCTTCCTAGTCAAATCAATCAATCTTCATCATCATCTTGTAGCTCTCTGAGTTGGGAATCCAACGCTTCAAACCGTGTGTCAATCCAATACTCATGCAAGGAGGTTGGACACTTTGAATGAGTCATGTGCTAAAAGATCCTGAAGGCGACAATGTCCTTGTCGCGTTCATAGTAAGAAGGCGACGCCCTTCTTGTCGCGTTCATGCCTCCATTGATTGCCTTAAGAAAATAATCGATCATTTCAAGAAGGCGACACCTCGATACGTCGTGTTCTCATTTAGCCTTTTAATTCCTTGAAAATTCACCATAAAATGCTTCAAGACTTCCTTCTATGGAAGGCGACGTATCGAGGCGACGCGGCCTGATAGCGACACAGGGTCTATCGCGTTCTGGTTTCCTTTTCATGCATATGCAACGTGGCTTCCCTATTCCCACTCCGACCCTTGCTATTCATGATTAATCTGTCTTTTGGTGAGTCTAGAGATCTCCAAATCTTGCCAAACTTGGAGGAAATCTTCCTCAGAACCTCTTTGCCACATTCTAACTCTCCTTGCACGAGCATAGTTACCTAAACTTGGATTCCAGCTCATTATTCTTTTCCCATCCCGTTCAGGAATAATGGCCTATAAAAGTGTCAATAGGGCACGGTTTTGAGAACTCTTGGCGTCTGCTTCTTCCTCTCCTAGAGAGCTACGAATCTCCAGAAGGCCTCTCAGCCTCCAGACGACCAGGAAGTGCCCACCAGGGCGTTTTCTTCACCTCTATACTTTCTCTCTCATGTTCTTCATGCTTTTCTCTCAACTTTCTTCATACATGCACGTTTAGACCCATTTTTTTCATAGTTTTACATTAGATCACTCCACACACAACTATTTTAACATCTAAAGGGGTTAAAACACCACCCTGTTGCCCAGCTAGCTAGCCCAGAGGGGGGTGAATGGGTTTTTAAAATTTGATCTTTGATTAAAACCTGTTCACTAAAAAGATTACACAACAACTTAAACAAATGTTAGAGTTAAACGAAATAAGACAGCAAACGCACATAAGCACAACCACATGACACAAGGGTTTTATCCTGGTTCGGAACTCTCTCCACAGGAGACCTACGTCCAGTCCCTGAGCAATGCCTCAGGATTTCACTAAATTAGGGTACTATCCCCTCACGGATCCTTACACCCCGCCTCAACTGGTCTTCCTTCAACTTGAAGGGAAAAAAACCCACCTTGGATATCACCAGGTCTTCCTTCACACCCGAAGGGAACAAACCAAAGAAACGAAGTTTAAGAACAGGCTTAGACACTAGCTTAACCAGCTACAAGCTGAAGCAAACAAGCCTCGAGAGAGAAAGAGAACTTGACACTGGTTTCTCTCCAAAGACTACACAGGCTCTCACAAGAATTTCTTCTTTGAACGCTGAGAGCTAAAAAGCTAAGAGAACAATTGGAATGGTTGCTTTCTTTTTCAGTAATGCTATCTCCTTGTTCTCTTGTCCTCTTGTTCTTTTCGGTCTTGAGTCTTGTATTTAAGCTTTCCACTTGAAATTTGAACGTTAAAAGACCGTTGTCTCTCATCCAGGTGTACGTTAGACTAAAGGAAGTTGGAGTCTTGGAAGCTTCCAGTCAACAGTCTTTGAACACTTTGAACACGCAAAGAGAAGAGATCTTTTAGATATCTTTTGTCTTCTATTCGAATTAACGATGTACCAAGAGGCTAGTTCAGAGGTCTGCACAGATGTCAATCTTAAATAGCAGACAGATAAGCTGTCTCTGATGTCAGTCAACGTCAGTAGCAATAGACATGAAAATAGTAAAGCCAAATAGCTTAAGTCTAAAGGACGTTACCAGAGTAGGCACGATAAAGGATGATATGATCTGCATGCATGCAGAGATACGTTCAGATCTCATAAATGCACAAGCATCAGAGAGATATCTACGTGGATTTTGACTGGTCAACGTTTTTGAGATACAAATCAATGTGATTCTAAAGAAGTCGATATGAATCACTTATCAAATCGTTATGACATGCAAGTTGTTGAGTTTCTGAAGAAATCGTTACGAACACTTATCAAGTCGTTATGAACTATAAAGAAATCGTTGCGCAAAGCAATTGTTACGAGTTCTAAGGAATCGTTATGATTACTTATGAAAGTCGTATGACAGCAAGTCGTTTATGACAGTACAGAAATCGTTATGAAACTCTTAACAAATCGTTGCGCAAAGCAATCGTTATGAGATATAAAGAATCGTTACGAGGTCTAAAGAATCGTTACGGCTAGAGAGTCGTTGCGAGTTCTAAAGAAATCGTTACGAGGTCTAAAGAAATCGTTACGGCTAGAGAGTCGTTGCGAGTTCTAAAGAAATCGTTACGAGGTCTAAAGAAATCGTTACGGCTAGAGAGTCGTTGCGAGTTCTAAAGAAATCGTTACGAGGTCTAAAGAAATCGTTACGACAGTCAAGTCGTTACGGGTTCTAAAGAATTCGTTGCGATGTCTTAAAGAATCGTTGCGATATCGATTTGTTTTGAACTTTTCGGTCAAAAAGGAAATCGTTCTGCTTATCAAAGAAGTCGATGTGAAGTATGAAGAAGTCGATACAAAGACTTGGATAGAATATGAGATGAGACTTACCTGATTGTCTTGAACTTTCATTTTCTTTTATTTCCTGTTCTCAAAGCTCAAGAAATTCATTAGTACTATTTTGTTAATCATCAAAATTAATATATATATATATAAATGACTGAATTAATTTATATGGGGAAGGTTTGGTCATCAATCTCCCCCTTTTTGATGATGACAAAAATACTAAGCATTAGTTTGGTCATACATGTTTTTCAGAATAGCTTTAGTTTTCTCCCCCATTTTGTCAATAAGCAAAAAGATAGGCGATGAGACAAAGAAGAGAAAGCATTGTATTAAGTATGAGGAAGATAGTACATAAGAGACAATAAAGAGGCATGCTGTGAGATGACAGCCCATGCCTTGATCTCAAGATCTTCAAAAGTTTGTTGGAAAACTCCAGAGGCAACTGAAAAGTTAGGACCCATGGATGGAATGGCCCTTTGAATGAAAAGTTGCCGTTGCTTTTCCAGGAAGTCTTCATACTGATGTGGGTCCAAGATGAATCTGAAAAGTGCTCTTTCCAAAGCTGGCACGATGGAGAAATCTATCCAGGGAGATTGGATAGTAGATCTTCTGATCAAGCAGATCCTGCTTCAGAGCAAAGAAGGCAGATATCTGGCTGCCCACTGAACATAGATCTCTTGAATTGGATGGATGGAGTTGAGATCCATGAAGGCTTCTGCTGAAAGAATGGGCTTCCCTTGATGAGCTAAATCATGGTTAACGGCTTCCAGTTGAAGAAATGATGCTTGATAGAGAGTTTCCAAATCTGAGGGATAAAGTCTCTCACACTCAGAATGAGTGGGGCCAGGTTTGGGAAGAGATGCGGCCAGAGTGATATTCTCTGAAAATGAACCGCAAGAAGGAGGGCATGCGATGCTGCTTAGCTGACATTCGGCCCATTTGCCTAGCAAACATGTCAAAGGCATGGGAGCCTGCGTCTGAGTCAAACACGAGGGAGTGAAGCTTTGGCAGAAGGACTAGAGAGTCAACTTGGAGAGCGGCAAAGTCCACTGAGAGGGGAAGATTTACAGGGCGCTCTGATCTCAGCATCACTATGGCTGAATGATACTGAAGAACTGTACTTCTGGCAGCTTGTTCAAATAGCAAAGTCACTGTACAGCTGAAAGCTCCTGGCAATACGAATCTCTTTCAGAATAAGGGACCCCATGAGTTCTTATGCTGAATGATGAACCACTCAGAAAAAGTGAGTGGGTGAGCTCTATGGGTACGAGATCCGGTCCTGGCACTCAAATACTTTGCATATTGAGCCTTATTGCCCTGACAGATGCCCACTGATCTTCATTCTTGAACTCAGTGCCCTCAAAGATTTTGGATTTGTGGAATTTGGCTATCTGAGTAAGAGGAAGAACAATGTTTAGGTGTTCGGATAGGTTAAGGAAAGGAATACCATAAATGGTAGAAAGAATGCACTTTTGAAGATATTCCTTGTAGATAGGTCTTCTCTTGGGATCAAGGGTAAGAGAATACCAAAGAGGAGGAAATAAGGAACAGAAGGGATGCTAAGAGAGGAGGAAGTTTTCCTCTTTTTCTTGGCAGGACTGGGAGGATCAGTCCTGTGGATATGAGAAGCAGTGGAGAGAATAGTAATGAGGGTGTTTCTTTCAAAATCATCCGCAGATTGTGTCAAGACACCAAGTAGTAGAGGTTTTTCTGGAGGAAAGGTGACAGAAGAGGAGGAGTAGGAGGATAGAAAAGATGTTTTGGATTAAAGTATGAAGATGGGTGAACTGGAGTGGCCTGAGTTGGAGATGAAGAGGTTGAGAGTGATGATGAGCTGAGGTGTGAGAAGGAGTGGGAGAGAAGGAAGGTTGAGATGAAATGAAGGATGAGATGGTGGGTGCGGGGCACAGGGTGTTTGATGGGTGGTGGTGCAGGAGGGGCTGTAGAAGGAGATGGAGGTGAGGAGAGGGTTGGAGTGGCAAGAGATGAAGTGTCAGGGGCCTTAGAAGCTGTCATGGCTCTTTTCCCTAGCCTGACCTTCTCTGACTGCTGAGGAGGGACCTGAAGACTCTGAAGCTAACACTGGTTCTGCTGATCCCAAAACTGATGGCCCTGCTGGCCGAGACCCCTGAGCAGATGGCCCTGGTGGCCGAGGAGCAGCAGCTGGTCTGCTTGGAGAAACCCTACTAGCCCTTGACAGAACAGCAACCATAGACTTCATATCAGACATCTCTTTATTGAACCACCTCATTGCATTTCGGATTGAAGATAAGTCTGAGGAGGTTGAAGCTTGACTAGCAACAATGCCTTGAATTGTCTGAACAGATGACAAGATCTCTCCTTGAGCCTTCAATAATGCCATAACAGGCTTCAGATTTGCTTTTCTATGGCCCTTTCTTGGCCTTCTGAGAACAATTCTTTCTCTGCTTCCCTTGCTGAGTGACAGGCTCCTCAAGATTAATATTGCTTGCACTTGGGCCTTCACTATCAGGAACACTGGCTGTAGGTGGAATTTCCTGAGATGGGGCAGCTGACTCAGGAACATTTCAATCAATGGTTCCTCAGTGCCCACTTGCTCCCCCTGAATAGGAGCAGGGAGTTCAACACTATCTTGCTCCCCTTGGCTAGGAGCTTCTTCTTCCTGACCACATCTTGTTGAGTACCTGCTTGTATCTCAACATTAGCAACTGGTTCAGACATAAATTCTGTATGGCCTGGTGCCATAACTTCTTCTTCAACACGTCCACCTACTTTAGAAGTAGCTGAGGTGGAGGGAATGGAATCCAATATCTCTCTTAAAATAGAGGCGACTAAGGTGGTGGGCAAAGAGTCTGCACACCAGCTGCACCTACTTCCATCTGAACTTCTGGAGATGAGAGTCAATCTCCACAACAGGTGATTCTGAAACTTCTGCTTGGCTTGCCACAACTGGTACTGCTGCTGCTTGTACTACTGCAGCTGCTTGCTCTGCTGCTTCTGCTTGCTCTGCTGCTGCTGCTTGCTCTGCTGCTGCTGCTTGCTCTACTGCTGCTGCTTGCTCTGCTGGTGCTGCTTCTTCTTGAACTTTTAGGATATCTTCAATAATCGCTTCTCACTCTGCCACAGAGGTCTTTGTCCAAACTCCATCTTGCACTGAAAAATCACTTTTCTTCAAATTTCTGGACCTTATAGACTGGCCCATCTTCTCTACTATGTTCCAGACACATCTCCTCCAAAGTGCTTGAAAATCTTGGTGAGTAGATGAGCATAGGGCAAGGAAATATTCAACTTGCTCTTGGTTTCCCATATCTGATCATGAGCAAATTTCATTCGCTCAATCATTACAGCGGCCAATTTTATCTCCTTGTTCTGGATTGCCCAGAACATTATGTCCGAATCTGCCCTAGTGCATGAAGAAAACGTAGCACTACGAGGTACTATAATTTGGCAGACAATAAAGTGAAGCACCGATTAAAGCGGACATCTGATTATATCTAGCTTTCCATCTTTCAGCTTAAACCCTGGACCAATGATTCCGAGACCCTTTACTTCATCATTCACTGAGTGAATGCCACTATACCCAGAGGTCTTTACTCCAAACAACTCAAGCAATAGCTCATGTTTATCTTGATTTGGATACCCCTGATAGAGGAGACAAGGGATCCATCCGCTCTGATTTCAAGCAAATGTAAAACGCTTTCACCAGGTCCGGATAACTTACCTCGGAGAAAGTAGCAACATCCATCCACTGCATTCTTCTCAAAGCTTCGACTATACTGGTCATGCCACTCTTCTCAAGGTTCTGAACATCCACGCCTTATTTCCACAGATCTTCGTCTCACGAAGGTAAACCTTTCTTGCTCCTTCGGGGACAGAAACTCAGCACTGTAACCTCCAACACTTCCGGTGATCATCGGAGCGGCCATGGGTGCAAGGAGAAGAGATTCTGGTGAAGGGAGATGATGGAAGGGATGGAAGCTCTCGAAGGGATTCTTCGCGGGAAGAGGAGAAAGCTTCGAAAGTTGCAGAGAGTCGATGCCGAAATCGTTAGGGCATCGGCTTTGGGTGAACAGATAAAAGATAAAAGGGTAAAGGTAGAAGACAAGTCGTTCTCAGAATGATTGAATAAATGAATATTACTTTACCAAAAGTGGAGCGCCAAGGGCAGTAAAGCCAGAAGGCGACAAAACTGTTTGACGAGTCAAACAACTTTCAACACAATAGCGGTCAAAGCATGTAGATAACTGAGTTTGCTTATTTTAAAGGAGAGAAATTTCATTTTATCTGAAAAAATTATATGTCAATAAAGTTACAGAAATATTTCACAAATTGCACATTCCTAATTCCCTTCTAAGAGATGTAAATCTCTCTTCAGGTAGGGCTTTTGTGAAGATATCTGCTAATTGACCATTTGTATCTATAAAAGAAATTTCGAAATTACCACTAGCTACATGGTCTCGAATAAAATGATATCTTAGCTCAATGTTCTTAGTCCTTGAGTGTTGTACTGGATTTTTGGTGAGGTTGATGGCACTCGTATTATCACACAATAGTGGAATTGATTTGATGTGAATTCCGAAATCCTCAAGTTGTTGCTTTATCCAAAGGAGTTGTGTACAACAACTTCCAGCAGCTACATATTCAGCTTCAGCTGTTGATAGTGCCACTGAGTTTTGCTTCTTTGAGGACCATGATATCAAACATCTGCAAGAAATTGACAACAACCACTGTGCTCTTCCTATCTATCTTGCATCCAGCATAGTCACATCAGAATATCCTACTAATCTATCTCACATGATTTAGGATACCAAAGACCTAAATCATGAGTTCTAGCCAGATCTAAATATCCTTTTACAGAAATTAAATGAGACTCTCTAGGGTCTGCCTGATATCTAGCACACATGCATACACTAAACAAAATGTCTGGTCTACTTGCAGTTAAGTAAAGTATGACCCTATCATACCTCTATAATTCTTTTGGTCTACCTTTTTACCTTTTTGATCACTGTCCATTCTGGTTGATGTGCTCATTGGAGTTGATAATGGTTTTGCACTTTCAAATCCAAATTTCTTTAACAGCTCTTTGGTGTACTTGGCTTGACAGATATGAATGCCATCCTTCCCTTGCTTGATTTGCAATCCAAGGAAGTAGCTCAGCTCCCCCATCAAGCTCATTCGAATTCTCCCTGCATAAGCTTTTCAAAATACTTGTAAAGAGACTCATCAGTAGATCCAAAAATTATCATCTACATATATTTACACAAGAAGTATATGTTTAACCTTAGATTTTATAAATAATGTACTGTCTACTTTACCTCTAGTGAAACCATGATCTAATAAGAAGGTACTGAGCCTTTCATACCAGGCTCTAGGTGCTGCTTTAAACCATATAAAGCCTTATGTAGTTTAAATACATGATTTGGAAATTCAGTATCATCAAAACCTGGAGTTGTTCAACATAAACTTCCTCTTGATAAAACCATTTAAAAAGGCTGATTTGACATCCATTTGAAATAGTTTAAATCAAATGCAGATGCATAAGCAAGTAAAAATCCTAATAGCCTCAAGTCTAGCTACAGGTGCATAGGTTTCATCGAAATCTATGCCTTCCTCTGGGAGTAGCCTTGAGCTACCAGTCTGGCCTTGTTCCTTAAGATTATTCCAGACTCATCCAGTTTATTTCTGAACACCCACTTGGTGCCAATAACTGAATGATTGGATGGTCTAGGAACAAGTGACCATACATGGTTTCTCTTGAACTGATTTTCATCTTGCATGGCTAATATCCAAGATTCATCAGATAAAGCTTCATTGATTGTCTTAGGCTCTATTTGAGAAACAAGGCTAAATCATCACAGGAATTACATACCTCTTGTTCTTACCCCTACGGATGGATCCACCATATGTTTTCAGGAGGGTAATCTTTCTGATGTCTCCATTCTTTTGGAAGATTTCATGTTGGAT
>CM024756.1:145755956-145853508 GCA_014218235.1 Colocasia esculenta | reverse complement strand
GGATTTTTCTCGGCCGAACTATCTGTCGAAATTTATCGACGGATTTATGTCATCGTTAATTGTCGGAATGTTTATTTTTCCGACGGATGTTTCTGACAAATATTTCTGTCAAAATACCAACGGATTTCCGACTGATTTTTTTACCGTCGGTAATTTCTGACGTTTTTTTGCCGACAGATTGTTTCGGACGGTCGGTCACTGGAAAGTTGTCGGAAGGCATGTTTTCCAACAGATTTCCGACATAATCATTCTGTCAAAAAAAACCGCTTTTTCTTGTTGTGATTATTTTTAGTGGTCTTCTTATATAAATATAATGATAAAAGTGTCCTCGCAATTAACATTTCTATGAGATGCTAAGATTGTTTTAGCTTTCCCTATAGTATTAACCTTTACATAAGAAATACTACAAACAAGACTTTTGACAGGTATGTTATATTAAAGAGAGAGGGAGAAATAAGACATGCAATAATGAAAAGAGAAAAAGTTTATCAGATATTAAGATATTTTATATTTTTTATATTCAGGTAAAAGTATTTAAAAAGTTAAGTAACGGGTCTTCACCAAACACAAACAAATGATAATAAGGATGCTAAATATTGCAATATAGAACATTAAAAATAATATGGAAAGAAGAGAAATAATTTTACAAATAAAAATACAAGGAAGGTGCGTTTTTTGAAAATATCAAATTTAATGTAAATTTTATGAAAGAAAATTTGATGCATATTCTTATGATTTGAGAATGAAATTTACTTTGTGAAGTGACCATTTCCCACATGGTGGGTCCATGTTCCACATTCCCATGCAAATGGTATTGCATATTTAATCAAGATCTTGGTAGCATACAGAGAGAGAGGGAATCTTGGCCTTCTGGCCCAAACCGTAAGACCGAGTAATTATACTCAGTCCATTAGATGATAGCCCGATTATCAAATGGGGCCCACTCATCGAAAGATCGGTAGGGAACACCTCATAAAAACTTACTTTTCAAATTGGGGCCCATGAAGGCCCCATGAGGAGGGCCCCTTCTCTTGGCATCGACGCCAGCAGAAAAGCCCATGCAATGGAGGATGGCTCCCGGGTTAGACCGAAATGGGCAATGGTAGGATGCTAGCTCGGCCTATCCCGCACCTACCTCGGCAGGATGTTATCTCGGTGTATAACCTGGTAGCATGACTAAGAGGATTTATCACCTGAACAACTCCTAACCCGACAGAGCCTTAGCTTGGTGGTGAAACGATAGACACGCCTAACCTAATTAGCTAGTCTATATACCAGTGGCAACAAAAACTCTAGAACCTATAATGTCCATCTATGTTGAGCACCTCTCTACAAGTATGTGAAAGGAATCTGACCCAAGTCATCCATGCGCCCCCTAGAATCTTAATTAATAGTAGGGCATGGCGCATGTATGGGTGGATGGCTTAAGAGCGCTCCCAATCATGGCTAGTGAGACTGCATGCAAAAAGCTCCATCATGAGCTAGTGAGAGGCCCATAACTCTGACCATGCTAGAACCCCATTACACGAAGATCAACCGAGAGGCTCAAGACATATAAAACACACAGTAACTTTTTGATGCAATGTAAGAATAAGAGAGAAAAATTTGAAGTTGAAAAAACTTAGCTCTAGACCCACCAGCACCATAGGGACCGGTCTCAAATCATTCATCCTCTAGTTTTATGGGATTTGGCTTAAATATTGAAGGATTTTTACTGGAATGCCACTCACAGGACCCCTGATCCTCTACTCCTTTTCGTAGACCCCTCTCTTGTAGCCACAAAATGCAGTCCTTTTCTTGATCATCTCAATCCATCCAATGATCTACTGCGGATTTGAGATCGAGCCTCTCCATCTACCACTGTCTGTGGGAAACAGTTGGAAGGCCATGGCATGCAAGAGCAAGAACAAGAGGGCCGATGAGAAGGGAAAGACTCTGCAAGAGGTCTTAGAGCATGAGGCCTCCTCACCCTCTCCCTGTTGTTGTACTATGGATATTTTGATGATCACAAAAATACTAATTTTAACTCATGTTGAGAAAATCACAAAAACCCTAAGTATAATTCATGTTCTTAAACCAAATGTTTGAATTATTTATATGTGATTTGAGGGTCTAATTTGGTGTTAAGTGTGCAGTAAAAGTGTCCACAAGTCGCACTTGAAGTAGAATTACAAAGCTCAAGACTTGGACAAAAAAAAAAGACAAGACTGGTAGAAGAACTACAGAACTGACACAATCGAACGATAGACTTTAGTAAATCGGTCGATCGATTATCAAAAGGTGTCTACGGATCAGGAGATCGGATGACCAACTTTCAAGAAGTGACTGACCGATTATGTGAAGCTCCAATCGATTGAAGAACAACAAGGTCAATCGATTGACGACCAAGTAGAAAATCAGACGATCGATTTAGGGAGTTCGGACGACCGACCTAGCTAGTACAAATTGGCGCTGGGACAGTCATGAAATTGGACGACCAATTGGCCAATTGATTTTCCAGCCGAAGCGCTAGTTGAAGTTAAGGCAGAAATCGGACGACCGATTCGAAGATTTTAGTTGATCGATTCTGGCGTTTCTGCATATGGACTTTCCCAAACACAGTCCTATGGAGATCAAGTTCTTTCCAAACTTTGAGAAATCTTTTGGGGTTATAAATACTACATGTTCCCGTGTTTTGGAAGAGAACCACGTGCCTCCAAAAGATCATTTCATGTCCTAGAGTTCAAGAGAGGATCGTGGAGCCCTAGGAAGAGCCTATAGATGCTCTACACCTGTAGAAATCTGAAGAACGAGTCTCCATCATCCATAAGCCTTCCAGAAGGTTTAAGAATGTATTCTTCATCAGAAACGCAGTGGACTTGGTGCTGCTACTTGCAAAGCTCCCTTCTGAAACGTTCTACATCGGCCAGTTCTACACTGAGACATCGTCGGGCAAAGTTGAAAGACGACCACAAGGCCGACCTTTTGTGACAAGAGAATTCTGTACTTGCTTGATTATATTGTTGTCCTCATGTTCACATTTTTCTTTTGTTCTTTTAGAACGCTGAATATCATTGTGTGTGTGTGCTCGGGTTGTGAGCACGTAGAGGGTGCATAGTGCGTTCGCGCATACACACTTGGTTGTCTCGTCCCCGGAAACGAGGTGGAGTTTGTGTTTTCCCCAGAAACAACTATGTGGGGGAGTTTATGCTTGTACTTGAAAACAAGTAATGGAAATCCTCACGGGGTGTGAGGTAGTGGATGTAGGCGCACAAAGGGGTGTGCTTGCTGAACCACTATAAATCCTGTGTGTCTTATGGTTTGATCCATATCTTCTACCTCCATTCTATACATGCTACGATAGTTGTTTCGTAGTTTCTATTATCATATTCTACTATGCAAATCATTTGATAGATTATCTTAATTGAGATTAATATATTATGTTTAAAAGATATCTTAAATTAGGCGATAACCAATTCACCCCTTCCCTCTTGGTTGCTCATCGCACGCACCCCTGTACTTCAATTGGTATTAGAGTACGGCTCTTGATTATAAGAGTGATCCTATGTGCAATGGGCCAGCAGAGGATATTTGCCTGAGGGTCATTTTATCAACCGTCTACCTTATTTTCATGGCTAATGGTCCTTATGAGTTGCCAGAGGATGAAGGAAAGTGGAAAGAGGATAGCATTAAAAAATTCAAGATAAGTTTTAGTGCCTTCAATATTTTACAATGTGCTATACACCCTGATGAGTATTCTCGCGTTTCTATGTGCAGCTTATCAAACGAAATATGGGACAAGTTGAAATTGATCTATGAAGACACGTTAGAGGTCAAGGAGACCAAAGCCAACATCTTGGTCTATGAATATGAGATGTTCAAGATGAGCAGAGTCGAGAGCATCTCAGAGATGTTTGCACGGCTCTCAAAGATAACAAATGGACTCAAGGTGCTTGACAAGAACAACACGGACATGAAGATCATTCGTAAAATACTGAGATCCCTCCCACCAGCGTGGCACACCAAGGACACAGTAATAGAGGACTCCAAGAACCTATCAAGCCTCACTGTGAAGGAGTTGATTGGGAGTCTCATGACTTATGAGATAAACTTGAAAAGGGAGGAAGTTGAGCTATCAACTATCAAGAAAAAGGATGTGGCGCTGAATGCTAAAAAGTTCAAGGTAATCTATCTAGATGAGAACTCCTCAAGTGAAGATGAGGAACAAGTGGCCAAGATTGCACGAAGCTTCAGAAAAATTTTGATAAAGAAAAGGTCACAATATGTAACTTCTTCCAAGGACTTTAAGGGCAGAAATAAGGAAGAGGACTCCAGCAGAAAAACTGAATTGGTTTGCTATGAATGTCAAGGCATTGGGCACGTGAGATCCGAATGCCCAGTATTTCAGAGAAAGTAGAGCAAAGCCAAGGAAAGAAGTCTAAGGCCATGGTCGCCACATGGAGTGACTTTGATGACTCAAGCTCTGCAACAGAAGATGTCCAGCAAAAGAAAGACGTCAACTGTAGACTCATGGCTATTGAAGATGAATCTTCTGAGGTAAATTTTGATCATGAATCTTTTACCATTGAGGAGATAGAATCAATGTATTCTGCATTGTATGAAAAAAACAAGAAAGTAAAAAGGAAATAAAGGACTAGAAATAAAAATTGAAGGTTTTCTTCATAATGAAATTCTCTACATGTCATGTCATGAACTCAACTGAAATGTGAAAACCTTCATGATGAAAGTGAGGCTATGCAAAGTAAAATTGTATTGTATGAAGAAGAAATGGAATGCATGCTTCATGATAATGGTTTTTTCTGAAAAGTTAAGCATGCATGAAAAGGAAAATAATTCTTAAAATTTGAAAATGAAGAACTGAAAACCAAGTGAATGTACTTGTAGAAAACGCGAAACTCTATGAAAATTCAGTTAAGAAATTGCATGAAACAATTGATAAATTTAAATCCACTATTTCTAAACTCATGAAGGGAAAAGAGAAATTGGATGAGGTTCTCAGTGTCAAAGTAAACACCCATAGACATGGTCTAGGGTATGTACCTAAGAAAACTAAATCTAACTCCTTTGAGTCTAAGAACAAAACTTCATTTGTTTATGCCTCTAATGCTCCTATCACTTCACAATCACATGCTAAGAAAACTGTTCATGTTAAAAAAACTAGCTCATGCTAAGAAAACTGAGCAAGTTAATAAATCAACCCATGTGAAAAGAATTAAGCATGTTGCATCCCATGTTGTTCACATGTCATGCCCTACACAACATGATTCCAACATCACATGTTATTTTTGTGGTGGGCATAGTCATATAAACTATACTTGTTCTTTAAAGAAAAACATGCAGAAAATGAACTTGGTGTGGATTAGGAAGGATCTGCTCCCTTCCAGGACTAACACTATTGGACCCAAAACCATTTGGGTACCAAAGAAATTCACCTAAGATCTGTGGTTATAGGTGTCTTGGAAACTTGAAGATGAAAGAACTTCAATGTGAACTTCAGGGCACCGAAATTGCTTTGTATCATGTACTTCATGTACTTCAATGTGTACTTCTATTTTGGATTTTGAAAGTAACATATGAATACTGCCTTGTATGTTGTATTGTTTACTCTTTTAGATTTTGATTATAAGTTGTGTTTTTGTTTTCTTTCTATTAGAAAAATAAAATGTAAAAAAAATTAAAACATAAAAAGAGTCTTAGATCTTAGTGTCTTTTGCATATATATCCCTTGTGTACTTGCATGTAAAGTATATGTAAAGACACTTCCTTTACCCTTTCTATGGCCTAATACTCCCTTGATATTTATTCCATTGGCTTAAGACTTAGAGTTCATTAATTCAACAACTAAGGGGAAGATTTTTGCATTTGGTGTGTGCATAGATTAAGGGGGAGCCAAATAGCTATGTATTTAACTTGCTTCTCAAAATACATCTGAAATTGAGACCAACACCATAATACATATGACTATGATTAACAGATATCACCTTAATGATCAGTGTAAATTTTTCTTAATACTCTTGTGATGCTTAAAATCCACCTAACTTATAGTAACTTGTGAGGAAAAAGCTACCTATCCAAGATTGAAAAGTGAAAAGAGGAACTGAGCTTAGTAACTGGGTCTTTCCACTGAACAAGTGAGAAGCCTCGCGTCAAACGACAATACCTTCCTCAAAGTGAAAGAAAAGAAATAAATAAAAAATGAATGATATCATTTGTTTCAAAACAAAAAGAAAAGGGGGGGGGGGGGGGGGGGGGGGGGGGTAGAGTGATAGCTATCAAAATCGAGGGTCTTTCATGCATGGGTAAGATTGAGAGTATCGTTAGTGTTAATTAGAAATTTTGCTTATCATCATGCACGATGCCTTTTAATCATGTCTCACACATCACATCTAATGAAATTTAATTTTTGAATGTTTATTGAGAACTTGATTAAATACATGGACTATAAAATGAATATCTCTTAGAGTATGCACTCCCATCATCATCCCTTTAGTGAACTCTTCACATACTCTATATTTATGCCAATTGCATTTCTTATCCCTAATACCACCCACTTTTCGATGTTGTCAAAAGGGGGAGAGAATATGTAGAAAGAACATGTAGATTTTATATTTTGGTTTGAGGGAGAGTTTGTTCAAAAGAAAAGGGGAGAGTTAGAAGTATCATTAAGAGGGGGAGACATATTGCATGACTGAATGCTTGCATGCATGTAAAAAAAAAACATCATCAAATTGGCATATGAATTTGACATATGAATGTGAATGTTGTGTTTTGTGTGAAAAATCTACAAGTATTTTTTCATCATAAAAAATGGGGAGATTGTTGTACTCTGTAGAATTTTGATTATCACAAAATACAAAGTTTAACTCATATTGAGAAATCACAAAAACACTAAGTATAATTCATGTTCTTGACCGTTTGAATTATTTATATGTGATTTATGGGTCTAATTTGGGTGTTAAGTGTGCAGTAAAAGTGTCCACAAGTCGCACTTGAAGTAGGCATTACAAAACCCAAGACTTGGACAAAAAGAAAAGACAAGACTGGCAGAAGAACTTCAGAACTGACACAATTAGAGGACTTTAGTAAACCGGTCGTCCGATTATCAAAAGGTGTCGACAAATCAAGAGATCGAATGACCGACTTTCAAGAAGCAGTCGACCGATTATGTGAAGCTCAAATCGATTGAAGAACAACAAGGCCAATCGATTAAAGAACAACAAGGCCCAATCGATTGATGACCAAGTAGAAAATCGGACGACTGATTTGGGGAGCTCGGACAACTGACCTAGCCAGTACAGATTGGCACTAGGTCAGTCAAGAAATCAGATGACCGATTCTCTAGAATCAAACAATCGATTGGCCATTTGATTTGCTAGCCAAAGTGCTAGTTGAAGTTATGGCAGAAATTGGACGACCGATTCGAAGATTTCGGTCGACTGATTTTGGTTTTTCTGCATACGGACTTTCCCAAACATAGTACTACAGAGATCAAGTTCTTTCCAAACTTTGAGGAATCCTTTGGGGTTATAAATACTACATGTTCCTGTGTTTTTGAAGAGAACCACATGCCTCTAAAAGATCATCTCATGCTTTAGAGTTCAAGAGAGGATCGTGAAGCCCTAGGAAGAGCCTACAGATGCTCTGAACCTGTTGAAGCCTGAAGAACGAGTCTCCATCATCCAAAATCCTTCCAGAAGTTCTAAGAAGGTGTTCTTCATCAGAAAGGTGTGGACTTGGTGCTGCTACTTGCAAGACTCCGTTCTGAAGCGTTCTACATCAGCCAGTTCTACACTGAGAAATTGTTGGGCAAAGACGACCACAAGGCCGACCTTTTGTGGCAGGAGAATTCTATACTTGCTTGATTAGATTGGTGTCCTCTTGTTCACGTTTTTCTTTTATTTTTTTTAGAACCCTAAATATCACTCTGTGTGTGTGTGCTCGGGTTGTGAGCACGTTGTAGGTGTGTAGTGCGTGCACGCATACACAATGGGTTGTCTCGTCCTTAGAAATGAGGTTGAGTTTATGTTATCCTCGGAAATAACTGTATGTGGGGGTTTACTCTTGTACCTGGAAACAAGTAGTGGAAATCTTCACGGGGTGTGAGGTAGTGGACGTAGGCTCACACAGGGGTGTGTTTGCTAAACCACTATAAATCTTGTGTGTCTTATGGTTTGATCTATATCTTCTACCTCCATTCTATATATGCTAGAATAGTTGGTTTCGCAGTTTCTATTATCATATTCCATTGTGCACGTCATTTTATAGATTGTGTTAATTGAGTTTAATCTATTCTGTTTAAAAGATTTTTTAAATTAGGTGATAATCAATTCACCACTCTCCTTTTAGTTTCTCATCGCACGTAGCCCTGTACTTCACCTGCCACCAAAATAGGTGCATCCCCTACCTCTTGTGTGGCTAGCCAACAAATGCAGGAGAATGTCGATCCCTTGATCTCCCTCAACAAGAAGTTGATCAACTCATCAAACCTGTTAGTGGCTCGCAAAAGGTAGCAGAGATGCACCTATGCCTCCCTCCCTCCAGAGAAGACCTATAATGATCCTGAGATCTATATCCAATAAAGGACCCGATTAAAGTCATCACCGTAAAGGGCATATCTCGAGGTAGTACAAAGAAAGAGTTGTTGCAAGTATAAGAAATAGCAGAATGTCAGATGGCTGGATGAAATGAGGATGTTAATGTTGAGATCATTTGGTATTAGTTTGCTCCCATCCATGAGCACAAAATGAAGATTTTGAAATAGTTGTACTTTCTATGGTCTTTCATAAATTGAATACCGATGGTGTTTGTAAATTTGTTGGGAAAGAAGGTGGCACTACTACAAAACACAGTTGTACCTACGACCTCAAATCGTCAGTAATGCAAAAATATCGTAGGTAAATATTTATATCTACGACATTTGCTACATCTTATGTCGTAGGTAAAGTACGTGTTGGTAATACTATTACCTATGACAGAGTCGTAGGTACAGTACATGGACTTTACCTACAAAGTTTAATGTCGTAGGTTGTATTTACCTACAGAGTCAAATGTCATAGGTTGTTTTTTTGTACCTGAATTAAAAATGTCATCTCCCCCTCCTCCCCATATCAAAATTTACATTCATATTCACACATTTTAACAATCACAATTCAACATCCACACATTCACTTACACCCCATCCTCATACACATCATATTCACACACATTTCATATTTTAACAAACACAATTCATTGGTTACATCCACACATTTACTTACACCCCATCAACATATACATCATATTCACGCACATTTCACAATTGAACAAACACAATTCATTAGTACATTCACACATTTACTTTACACCTCATCCAAGTTCATATTCACTCATTCACATTCACATTATCTCATTCATTCATACACTTCATCAACATAGCCATATTCATTCATTTAAACACATATTGTGGTCATTCACAAATATTAATGCCAAATATATATCCACAATATATATCTGTCCAAAATTATATATATACATCTAAGTGTTTTCATGCCATCAAAAGTTTATGAAACATTCATTATCTGTCCAAAAAAACATATAATTTCCATCCATGCCATCCAAGAGTGCTCCATAATAAAAAAATCTAGAGAAGACTAGTTAAAGTTCCAAAATGACCAAAAATATATAGTGTTAACCATTACATAGTTGTCGTTTTGCCTCATCCAGCAACACCTACATAGAAAGAAAACAATAAAAGAAGTTAATAAAATGGTAAATGTTGTTTTAGGTAGTATAAATTTTAAATAAACAAAAAACTTACATAATCTCAAACCTATAGAAATAATTTTTATAGAAAGGAAGTACATGACATAGATGTTATAACTTGGTAAAATACTTTAAAAAGAACATAGCAGGAAATATATGATATAGATGGTATAATTTATGTATATATGATATAGGATAGGATTCACACATTGTAGAACATAGGTACCAGGCTATCTCAAAATATACCAAAGAAAAGTCAAAGATGCTGCTGGAAGTTGTATAAGACACTCATGCCAATAAAATAGAATGCAAAATTGAAACAACCCTAACATGAATCAAAGAATATTGAAAAACCTGGCTTCCTGCCTTGGATTTACACTCATCTGAGCACCCTTTAAAATAGAGCACTCTCGGTCTCCTAGAGAAATCGCCTTGGAAAATTTACAGCTGCATTTACCAATACAAAATGTATTACAATCTATGTACTATCGTTTGGGAAATAGGGTATAAATTGCTTTCTTTTAATTAATCTTCTGCATTTCTCAAGCAACTCGCATGCAGCACAATTCCTTTTGAAATACCAAAAATGGAGACAATGGAGTATAAGAAAGTTGTAAGTCAAGGTATTAAAACCCTTCAGATGAACTAGTGAGATAATGCAAGCAAAGTGGAAAAGCTAGACAAAATAATAGAAAGCTTCCACAACATTGTCAGTCACATATCCATTGAGTCTGCAGGATAAAAATGTATTTTAAAAGTGAATAGTTCGCATATATAGAACAAGAAACTACATTTCTTATTAGATAAGTTTGCATTTTCAAAATACATAGCCAAATGTTTGTTTTTCAACTGCAAATGTTCACCTTATATAAACCCTTAAGGCCCTCTTGCATGTGCTTATAGTGAGCATATGAATCATCTAACACCAAAGGGTGACAAACACGCATACTAGGTTGTAGATAGTTCAAGAAAGTTACAGAACTATTGGTCATACTTTTGGCCGATAAACTCAAGCCAAGCTAGAGGAGTGTGGAACAATTAATGATTTATTCCTAGAGTGAAGGAAAAACACAATGCCCCAAATTAAAGGATAATAGACACTGGAGTTATCCACCATTAGAATAAAGGGAAAAGAAGAAAAAGAATAGAACTTCGTCTACCTCCTTGGCCCAAGATGAAAGGTAAACTGGATAGCCCATGCTTCCAAACCTTAAGGCTGATACAGCTTAGTGAGAGAAAAGCACCACAAAATAGAAAAGTGCTTAGAGTTGCGAGACTTCGAGAAAAATATATCCAATAATTTCTCCGCAAAATACAAATCCACCTGATAAAAGATGAAATAAACTAGGCATGTTGAACAGGCATATTTCTCATCTACTGGCAATTTACTTATAGATTGAAACCATCAACTAAACTATGCACAAGTGGCAAAATATGAATGAAGTATAAGACAGAGAACATCATTTAGTTCTAGATAGTGATAAACACTAACTATTTCAAGTAAACCAATGGTGTGAAATCAAGGAATAAAGGGCTATCATAGCACAAGGTTAAAGATACCATATTTGCATACGTCCTTTTTACATCTTTTTTATTGGATGAGTCCTTGAAAAGAACATAATATGTGGTCTATAACCTTGAATTTTCCAGAAACCCAATATGCTCACTGGTACTGACAACATCTCATCCTCCCCGATGAGCCCACAACAGGCAAAACATGCAAACACATATAGGCAAGAGAGATTTTGATAGTCATTGAATAGAAGGTCAACACACGAGATATATATATATATACTTCAAGCGCACAACTTTAAGACCAAGGAATTATAGATGATCACTGGGTTCAGCTGATAGTCATAGAATAGATAGTCAACACACATTGCAGACTAGAAGATAGAAGTTGTGTCCACAAAGATTTAGAGTGATGACTCCATCATACACCTTTGTCATCAATGCATTATGATAGAAAATAGATTCAAGGAAATGTTATAAATACCAAGTATTCAGTATGACAGTAGATAACTAGCTTACCAAAAAGAATTCCAAGGCAAAAATCATGGATCTTTGTTGCCCTCTTTTTGGGGATAGAAAACGATACAGAGCAAGTACTAGAAATCATGGATCCACATCAACCTCCTCATCAACAACTTCTATAGACATGTCTGAATTAGCTTGCTCATTGTCACGCCCCGACGCGGAATATCGGAATGCGAGGCAGTTGCAAGTAAACGATACAGAGCAAGTACTAGACATCAAACCATTGCACAATGAATAATACTAAAGAAAATTCTTCTCATTAGTAACTTTCCTATGTCTAGTTACAACCACTAATATTAGAGCCATTCTATAGGGCCCAATTACATTGAAATAAGCAAAAGACAAAACTCAAACTTCTAACATAACTACTATAACTCTAACATAGTACTAAGACACTAGGGTGCTCATAAAATCACTCCTGGTCGTTCTCGTCCTCTTGAGTGTATGGTTCATCCTCGGTCTCACCTGAGAACACAACGACAAATAACGCAGGGTGAGCGATAACGCCTAGTAGGACTTAAATCTCAATAGTCAAGTAGGCTTTAAATAATTAATGCATTAAAGGCAGAGTAACTAATGATAGAGCGAGAGAGTCAAGTAAAAGATAGCAGGATAGCACGTGAACGAAATAGCACAACTTTTCAAATATAGCACAAGTGTCGAGTATAGCACAAGTAGCAAGATGGCCATAGCACAAATAGCACAAAGTATAGTAATAGCACAACGAGTATAGCATAGAACTTTGTTGTCAACGGACAATGAGAGAATATAGCACTTTTGATTGTCGTTTAGATAGTCGAGATAGATAGCACTTGAGTGTAATGTCAAACACTCTGATCGTTTTACTCCCATGGGCACTAGCACTTTCGGGCGCACATCCCAGGATCGGGCCCTTTATATATTTCCAGGCATTGGTTATATTGTTTATCTTTAGACAATCAGTCAATGGCCAATAGAGAGTACCAAAAAATAGATGAGAGCACTAGATGAATAGACAAGATAGTAGAGTGAACGTGAATAGACGAGCGAGTAGAGTATAGATGAGAACTAGTGGACATTGCACATGGAACATCGAGTAACGAGCGAGAGTAACAGTTGCACAACACGCGCGTTCGGTGTTGGCAGTCAAGTGGAATTCACTACCCTTCCACTGGCCATGTTACGCACAGGTCCAGAGGTTCGGCGTGACTCAAGATAAGAGCGAACTTATAATAGCCGTTTGGATCATGTTGACTCCTAAAAGGTATCATAGGTGTTAGGGTACAACCAGCTCGTCGACCATGTGGGAATCCATGGACAGAGGAGACTTACGGAGGCCTTGAACAAAGACTCACTAGTCCGGCAGAAGGAGTATCCGACAGAGAGTTCGTCCAAGTCAAGAGAGAGTGTGTATATAAAAACAAGTGCCCGACGTTCTAGAGGAATTCTAGAACAGTGGAGCGTCGATAACGATATTCCCAAAACATCGCGGAGAAATGTAGATAAGTCTATTTAAAATATGGCAATTTAATTACATAAATTACCAGATACATTATGAAATATTTTCATGCCAAATTAAGCCATATTGAGGGTTCAAGTGTGTGCATGTGATAAGAGAAATTATAGATAGAGAAAGATCATGTGCATGTATTTTAATAACACATAAATATTTAATTCATGACAAGTGTAATTTTCTGTGTGTATGACTGTTAACAAAGTGTATAAGCACGGTAGAGAGTCAGAGCATCGAAAATTGGAGGTTTTCAGGCAAAAATCTGAGATCGCGACGCACCCCAGTAAGGGTCGCGACGGGGTCAACTGAGAACGTGACATGACCTTGTACAGATCGCGACGGCCTTGTCAGTTCGGGCAGGCAGATCGCGACGGGGTCACTTGAGGGTTGCGACGAGCTCATCAGATCGGGCAGGCAGATCGCGATAGGGTACCCTGTCGCAATCAGATCGCGACGGGAGATTCTGTCAAGATGGCCCTGAGAACGCGGCATATCGGGCCGTCATGTTCACAGGGTCTGCGCCCGAGTCCGACAGGGAGAGGACAGTGCATTCGATTGCGGACTAGACTTACCCTATTTTGACATAGGGTGATTCAGAAAATCATAACTAATTGTACAAGCGATGAAAAATCATGAAACCAGTTGTGAATTGATCTAGACTCACATGGGTTCTTATAGTAATTTGGAATTTGAAAAAAAATAGGGTTTCGACATGCTTTGGTCATGTGTATTCATGAAGAACATGGAACAGCACACAGATGAGATCAACGAATTCATTCTCAAGATAGGATGAATGAAAATTAGGGCTTTTAGGGGCAAAAGAAGCCTAACATGCATCAGTATCCCTAATAAAAATTTCGTAGCATGTGGTTTAGTATACATGGAGATCAAGAATTAAGAAGGGGATTCGGGGTCATGGAGTTTACAGAACTTCAAAAATTAAGAACAAAAGATTTGCTTAATGGAAAAATATGAAACAAGAGGGCTTTGAATCCTGAGGTTTAGATCAACCTATAGACGAACTTGATTTAGTTTTGCTCGTGAGAATGCCTACCTTTGATCATTTTCTTCTTCTAGGGCAAGAACTTGATGAACTCGGGTGAAGCTTTGATGAAGCCTCCCTCCCATGAATTCTCCTCCTCCTTGGCCTCCTCTCTACGTCCTGAACCCTTGGCAACGAGCTAGGGCCGACCATGTGGCGATTAAGAGAGTATTTATGTCTCTTTGGTTTCTATTTCCTAATAGGATTCTAACTTCTATTTAATTATGAGATTTCCTATTTCTCTCCTCTTTCTAAGTATGCCAATTCCATTTGGGTTAGGTTGGGACCCAAATTCGTGGCCAACCTATTAGGGTAGGTTTAGGAATCCAAATCCAACCCAAACTTCCTATTTAATGCATTAAATACCTCTTTTCTATTTAAGTAATAATTAAGTTACGAATTTAGGTATTTTCCTATTAATCCCCTTTTAAAAAATCATGTTTTGGCTCACAAATTTCTAATGGGTATTTAACAAAGCCCATTACTTCTTTTCATTTAATGGGTTTTATTTAATTCGCTTTTATTTGATTTTCTAATTGCTTTTATTTTTTTTATTATTAAATTTTTATTTTTTGAAAAATTCAAGTTGCTACATCCTCCCCCTCTTAAAAGAATTTGATCCCCAAATTCATATGATCATCTACGAGAGAATGTCTTACCGAAAAGATTGGGGTAGTTCCGTCTGATGGTTCCTTCATATTCCATATGGCTTCTTCCACTCCGCGGTTATTCCATAAGACTTTAACCACGTGGATGGGACAGTTCCTGAGCTGTTGTACCTTCCATTCTAGTATCTTGACGGACTTCTCTTCATATGTCACATCCTTGTTCAACACCAGCTTCTCGTGGCGAATGATGTGTGTAGGATCATATACATATTTCCTGAGCATGGAGACATGGAACACATTGTGTACACATGCCAAATCCGGTGGCAACGCCAGTCGGTACGCAACCTCACCAACCCTTTCGAGTACTTCAAAAAGACCGATGAATATAGGACTAAGCTTTCCTTTGACACCAAACCTCTGGATGCCACGAGTAGGTGACACCTTTAAGAATACATGATCACCGACTTGGAATTCTAAGTCTCGTCTTCTTTTGTCGGCATAGCTCTTTTGTCTAGACTGAGCAGTCTTAAGCCGGTCTCTAATCATCTGAATGTCCTTTGTTGTTCGTTGTATCATATCCAGGCCTAGCCATTGCTGTTCTCCCACCTCATTCTAGCATGCAGGAGATCTACAATTTCTTCCGTAGAGTGCTTCGAACGGTGCCATCTTAATACTCGCCTGGTAACTGTTGTTATAGGCGAACTCAATAAGGGATAGGTGCTCACTCCAATATCCTTGGAAGTCTATAGTACAAGCTCTCAACATGTCTTCCACTATTTGGTTGGTTCTTTCAGTTTGCCCATCAGTTTGCGGGTGGAATGAGGTACTAAAGTTGAGTTTAGTATCCAGTGCACCTTGCAGTCCTTTCTAAAAATGAGATGTGAATCTCGGATCTCTATCTGAGGCAATAGATGATGGAACTTGATAACTGTAAAATTTTTCATGTTAAATTTCATACATATAATTGATTTTAGATATTTTTGTCCATAAATAAGGTGCATTTTGATTATAATTTTCATTTCATCCATGAATAGGTTTTTGAACATATTAGTTGATAATGGGTTAGAATACACATGTTAGATTTTCATTCAATAAGTCACTGTTTCTTTTTCAGATTGACTAATCATGTTCATTTTCTTTTCACAAGTACACTTTGGAAATGAAGACTTTTGTAAAAAAATTTGTACATAAATAATTTTGAGGGATTGTAATTTTTAGTTTTAAATAAAGAGCAATGTGTAAATAAATAAAATTATTTGATCATCCTTTTAATCACATGGTGCCACGACCCCCATTCCCATCTCACCACCTTTTTTAACAAACCCGATATTACTTTCACCACCTTTTTCTATTTCTCTTATGTTTTGCCTCATCCACAGGAGGGGAGAAGCTTCGTGAAGCAGCTGGAGGGGTGCGTGGTGTGTGAAGCAGAGGTTGGCGATGGAGCTGGGGGTGCATGAGGCTGCTCGGCCAAATCTGGTGTACGGCGCAGCTCAGGTCGTGGGAGTTCTGGCGTGCGAAGCTCAGATCGTGCAGGCTGGCCGTACGATGGAGAGGCTGGAAGCCTGATCTGGCGTGCGTGCAGATCTGTACGGCCGAGCTTGGGGCGAAGCTCATGTGGATCTGCGGCGTAGCTGGGGCGTGCAGAGGCGGGAACCGTAGCTCAGGTAGGAGGAGCTGAGGCGTGCGCAGCGGTTGGGGCTCGTGCGTGCTGGCGGATGGAAGCAGAGGCTGGCGCTGTGCGGATGGCGGCTAACGCAGGCCAGGGCAGATGGAGCTCATGTGAAGCTCGCGTGCTCAGCTCGTGCATGTGGAATCCTGGCGATGGAGCCTATAAAAGGAGCCCAAGGTCCTTAGAAGGGGGGATTGGAGGTTTTTTTTTTCTGTAAGGGTTGGGGTTTTTCCTTTCTTCTGATTCAGCATTTGGGATTTTTCTTCCATTTTTCTTCTGTGTTTTTTTCCTTTCAACATCTGGGAGGAGGGTTCGATTGTTGGGCGGGGAGAGGAAGACGATTGCTATTATCCATTTCTTCTGTTTAGAGAGGCGATTGCTATAATTTCCATTTCTTTTATTTAGAGGAGGACGATCTAGGTTATTTCTTCTGTTCTTCTGAAGGGCTGCTGTATTTTTTTTTCTTATTTCTTCCTCACTTCCGGGGGTTCGGTTGTGAGATTTGGGGAGAGAGGGTCGATAGTTTTCTTTTATTTTTCTTCTTTTCTTCTTTTGTGCTGCTAAGAGATCCAGGGGTTCCTCCCTCTTTTCTGCGAGGGATTTTAGTGTTTTTATCTGGTTTTTTTTTCCTGCTCTGTGGGGATTTGAGTCTGGGATTCCAAGGGTTAGGCTGGGAGATTGACGGGCGTTTCTTCCTTTCTTATGTACTGAGGAGATCGATCTAGGAGCTACTGGGAGATCGTTGGGTTGTGCTTCTTCCTTTCTTCTGGCCGGCATCTGGGAGGAGGACTATTAGTGGTTGGTGCGTTGTGGAGCTTCCAGAGGTCCAAAGAGATTTGAGAGATCAGGGAGCTTGGCTCCTCTTCCTGTATTTTTTTCTTTGAGATTTCTATTGCGTTGGTGTGCTTATTCTCTCTTCTGGACAGGTCAGGAGTTTGACGTTACAGTTTAATATTTCTTTTATTATTTCTTGATGATTCATCAGATAGACGAGATTTGTTGTGTTTTTCCTTGCTGTTCTGGAGCTTATTACATCATGTCTCCCTTTTGTTCTTCATCTTATAGTTCATATTGTTCTTAGTGTAAATCTCTGATTGATTTCTTTGATTTCTTCAATGTCTCAATCTGATCTTTGAGTTGCAATAGAATGGTGATATATCTCATGTTCTAGTTACTTCTTTTTGCATAATTGAAGCATTCATCTACTATTTTTCTTTATCTTATGTTGCTTCCCTTCGAGTTATGAAGGTGTGAGCAACTCTGGAATAATAACAGTCTTGAGATTAGAAGTAGGAATGTTTGTTTCGTGGAAGAATACTTGATTTGATCTTTTATTAAGAGCAGTTTAGTTTTAATGCATTGGGAATTTAAGTTTTGTTAGTGTTCATATTGAATGTGATATTGTAGAGTTCTAATTGCATTGGAGTTTTCGTGAACTGAGTGGATTTAAATCAAATTTTACTGTTGAATCTTTCTAATTTCAAGTCAAAGTAGTTTAAGTCAAACTTTACTCAGTCTCCCTGTGGAAATGACCTGTTCTCACCACTTTGCTAGTTCATCTTTGCTATTTTCAATTTGTGAGACAGTTTAGAGAAGGTGAGCATTTTGACGTGTGCAAAGGACTCTAGACAACGAAAGTGCACAGTCAACAATGTCAATTTAAATCCACTCAGTTCGCGAAAACTCCAATGCAATTAGAACTCTACAATATCACATTCAATATGAACACTAACAAGACTTAAATTCTCAATGCATTAAAACTAAACTGCTCTTAATAAAAAATCAAATCAAGTATTCTTCCACGAAACAACCATTCCTATTTCTAATCTCAAGACTGTTATTATTCTAGAGTTGCTCACACCTTCATAACTCGAAGGGAAGCAACATAAGATAAAGAAAATAGTAGATGAATGCTTCAATTATGCAAAAAGAAGTTACTAGAACATGAGATATATCACCATTTTGTTGCAACTCAAAGATCAGACTGAGACATTGAAGAAATTAAAGAAATCAATCAGATATTTACACTAAGAACAATATGAACTATAAGATGAAGAACAAAAGGGAAACATGATGTAATAAGCTCCAGAACAACAAGGAAAAACACAACAAATCTCGTCTGTCTGATGAATCATCAAGAAACAATAAAAGAAATATTAAACTATAACGTCATGCTCCTGTCAAACTCTTGATCTGTCCAGAAGAGAGAATAAGCACACCAACACAATAGAAATCTCAAAGAAAAAAATATAAGAAGAGGAGCCAAGCTCCCTGATCTCTCAAATCTCTCTGGACCTCTGGAAGCTCCACAACGCACCAACCACTAATAGTCCTCCTCCTAGACACCGGCCAGAAGAAAGGAAGAAGCACTGCCCAATGATCTCCCAGCAGCTCCTGGATCGATCTCCTCAGTACAGAAGAAAGGAAGAAATGCCCGTCAATCTCCCAGCCTAACCCCTGGAACCCCAGACACAAATCCCCACAGAGCAGAAAAAAAAAAGCAGAAAAAAACACTAAAATCCCTCGCAGAACAGAGGGAGGAACCCCTGGATCTCTTAGCAGCACAAAAGAAGAAAAGAAGAAAAATAAAAGAAAACTATCGACCCTCTCCCCCCAAATCTCACAACTGAACCCCCGGAAGAGAGGAAGAAATAAGAAAAAAAATACAGTAGCCCTTCAGAAGAATAGAAGAAATCGTCTGGATCATCCTCTAAACAAAAGAAAAGGAAATTATAGCAATCGCCTCTCTAAATAGAAGAATGGATAATAGCAATCGTCTTCCTCTCCCCGCCCAACAATCGAACCCTCCTCTCAGATGCTGAAAGGAAAAAAACATAGAAGAAAAATGGAAGAAAAATCCCAAATGCTGAACCAGAAGAAAGGAAAAACCCTAACCCTTACAGAAAAATAAAAAACCTCCAATCCCCCTTCTGAGGACCTTGGGGTCCTTTTATAGGCTCCATTGCCAGGATTCCACATGCACGAGCTGAGCACGCGAGCTTCACACGAGCTCCATCTGCCCTGGCCTACGTCAGCCGCCATCCGCATAGTGCCAACCTCTGCTTCCATCCGCCAGCACGCAAGAGCCCCAACCGCTGCGCACGCCTCAACTCCTCCTACCTGAGCTACGCTTCCCGCCTCTGCACGCCCCAGTTGCGCCGCAGATCCGCACGAGCTCCGCCCCAAGCTCGGCCGCACAGATCTACACGCACGCCATATCCGCTTCCAGCCTCTCCATCGTACGGCCAGCCTGCATGATCCGAGCTTTGCACACCAGAACTCCCACGACCTGAGCTGCGCCGCGCACTAGATCTGGCCGAGCAGCCTCACGCACCCCAGCTCCATCGCCGACCTCTACTTCGCACACCACGCACCCCTCCAGCTGGTTCACGAAGCTTCTCCCCTCCTGTGGATGAGGCAAAACATAAGGGAAATGGAAAAAGGTGGTGAAAGTAATATCAGGTTTGTTAAAAAAGGTGGTGAGATGGGAATGGGGGTCGTGGCACCATGTGATTAAAAGGATGATCAAATAATTTTATTTATTTACACATTGCTCTTTATTTAAAACTAAAAATTACAATGCCTCAAAATTATTTATGTACAGAATTTTTTAAAAAAGTCTTCATTTCCAAAGTGTACTTGTGAAAAGAAAATGAACATGATTAGTCAATCTGAAAAAGAAACAGTGACTTATTGAAAGAAAATCTAACATGTGTATTCTAATCCATTATCAACTAATATGTTCAAAAACCTATTCATGGATGAAATGAAAATTATAGTCAAAATGCACCTTATTTATGGACAAAAAATGTCTAAAATCAATTATATATATGAAATTTTACACGAAAAATTTTACAGTTATCACTCCCCCCTACTTGAACATTGCTAGTCCCTTAGCAATAAAACTTACTCCAAACGTAGGACTAGAACAGGTAATGTCTCATGCTAAACAGCCATCATGTAAAAGATTAATGTAGAGATATGTCTTTCCTAATTGTAAGGGCTTATGGCAAGAAATTAGTGCACAGATGATAGCTCACTTAAGAGTTCACATCAGCCCTCATGGAGTTCCTCTGCCTCAGCTAGTATTTGAGATTAGATTAATTCGAGGGAGAAGAAAAGAATTGTGGAATAAGATCCTTGCTCAGTCAGATTGAGTTGTTTCTCTCAGTTCCATTCTGCCCAACTTCCTTGAGAATTATTTTTCTGAGCTGAGGACTTTGCCCCTTTATTTGCACTTTGTGCACTCATAATTTTTCTTTCTTTTTCATCCATAATGCTGCACAACCCATCACTTTTCAAGAGTATCGAGTCCAGCTTTACTCGGATCCAGGGCATTTTTCATGGATATATATATATATATATATATATTTTTTTTTTTTCTTGTGCTTTTTATTTTCTTTTATTTTCCTCTTAAAGGAATGATGGGCAGTCAGGTTCCTTGATCACATGTCTTCACTTCCTTCGCAATTTACTTAAGGGGAAGGGAGAAAACCAATCACCTCTCTCCTACTAGCCTTAACAAATTTGCTACATTCGGGTTCAGCTAGTCTAAGTGGCCGTGTAGTGTGTGTATAAAAGCTTCTTGCCATAAATCCTTACATAAGGTAGATAGGGAGTACATGTAATCCTTTACTAGAGGCTACCTAACATGGATGTTTGCAAGGGATGTGACAACTTCAACATTTTAATGGTTAAAGATCAGACACCTAATCTGTGTTTTGCAATGACAAGCATTTTTATTCAAAGATGAACATTGTGAAAATTTTATTTGCACATGTACAAGCTAAAAAAATGAAGCACTGGTTAGGGCGGGACTATGAATGCATGCTTATTCTACCCTTCCCAACTTATTTACAGGAAAAGAAAGTAAGATAGAGAATTACCTGATAAAGGAAATCTGTACACATGGGTTGCCTCCCAAGAGCGCTAAGTTTATCGTTTTCAGCTAGACGCAATTAAGCTCCATTTGGCTCAGCTAGCTTGGTAGACTCAATTTTCAAGGAAGATGGGCTTTCAAAGAAGTGCTTTAATCTCTGCCTATTAACAGTGAATGATTGTCCAGTTTTAGGGTCAAGAATAATGACAGCACCATTGTCATAAGCTTTGACAACAATGTAAGGACCATCCCATCGGGATTTCAATTTTCTCGGAAACAGACGAAGCCTAGAATTAAATAACCAGACCTTATCATGCACTTGAAAAGTTTTTCTATGAATGTGTTTATCATGGAATGCTTTGGCTTTGGCTTTATAGATCTTGGAACTTTCATAGGCCTCATTTCTAAGCTCTTCTAGCTCATTCAGCTGTAAGGTCCTTTGTTGACTAGCTTGGGCTAAATCAAGATTTACCTATTTAATAGCCCAATAGGCTCTATTCTCAAGTTCTACCGACAGATGACAAGATTTTCCAAAAACAAGCCGGTAAGGGGACATTCCAATGGGAGTTTTGAAAGCGGCTCGGTAGGCCCACAATGCATCATTTAACCTTTCTGACCAGTCTTTCCTATCAGGCCTAATCAACTTCTGAAGAATGTTCTTGATTTCCCTATTTGATACTTCTACCTGGCCATTGGTTTGCGGATGGTAAGGTGTTGCCAGCTTATGGGTGATCCCATACTTCCTTAGGAGGGTCCTAAACTGAGTGTTAATGAAATGCGGTCCTCCATCACTAATGATTGCCTTGGGCCACCCAAATCTATAAAAGATGTTTTTCTGAACAAATTTGATGACCACCTTATGATCATTGGTCTTTGTGGCTTTGGCTTCTATCCATTTGGACACATAATCAACAGCAACTAGAATGTACGTGTATCCAAAGGACGGTGGAAAAGGTCCCATAAAGTCTATTCCCCATACATCAAAAATTTCTACAACCAAAATGGGGTTAAGAGGCATCATATCCTTCTTAGAAATGTTTCCCATGGTTTGACATCTAGGACAGGCCTTACAAAATTGGTGATCATCTTTAAACAATGTGGGCCAATAGAAACCAGAGTCTAAGACCTTAGCAGCGGTCTTCTTTCCTGAAAAATGCCCTCCACAAGCAAGAGAATGGCAAAACTTGAGGACACTTTGATGCTCACTCTCAGGGACACATCTTCTTATCACTTGGTCTAGTCCTATGAAAAATAGCTCCGGGTAATCCCAAATAAAATACTTGTCCCTAGCAAAGAATCTCTCTCTTTAATTTTTGGTCCAATCTCCAGGTACTCGTCCAATGACCTTATAATTCACAATGTGTGCGTACCATGGAGATGAAATATTGGAGACAACTAAAATGTGCTCATTCGGGAAAGCATCTCTAATAGGCATAGAATCAAGGGCAACTATTCTGACAAATGGTCAGCTACCACATTCTTGGATCCTTTCTTATCATGAATTTCTAAATCAAACTCCTGTAACAAGAGAATCCATCTGATCAACCTAGGCTTGGCATCCTTTTTGGCAAGAAAATGCCTTAAGGCAGCATGGTCAGTGAAAATAATGATTTTAGCTCCTAAAAGGTAAGATCTGAACTTCTCTAAGGCAAAGACAACAGCTAGGAGCTCTTTCTCAATGGTTGTGTATCGAATCTGGGTGTCATTCAATGTTATGCTTGCATAATAAATCACTACAGATCCTTTATCAGTTTTCTGACCCAAAATAGCACCTATTGCAAAGTCTGAAGTATCACACATTATCTCAAATGGTAATGACCAGTCTGGAGATTGTAGAATTGGAGCCCTGGTCAAAATGTCTTTTAAGTCCTCAATGCTTTATGACAAGCTTCGTCAAAAATGCAAGGAGTGTCTTTTAGCAAAGAAGTCAATGGTCTTGCAATTTTGAAAAAGTCTTTGATGAACCTCTGATAAAATCCAGTATGACCAAGGAAGGATCTAATTTGTTTGACAGAGTTGGGAGGAGGCAAGTAGGAAATGAGATTTATCTTTGCTTTATCTACCTCTATGCCTCTCTCTGAGACAATATGCCCTAAGACAATCCCCTCCTTTACCATGAAGTGGCTCTTTTCCCAACTTAAGATAAGATTGGCATTAATGCATCTTTTGAGCACTTCAGTCAAATGGTCAAGGCACGAATCAAAGTCATTTCCAAACGCAGAAAAATCATCCATAAAGACTTCTAAGTAATCCCCAACCATGTCTGAGAAAATAGACAGCATGCAACGTTGAAAAGTTGTAGGGGCATTACACAACCCGAAGGGCATGCTTCTAAAGGCAAAAGTTCCAAATGGACATGTGAAAGTGGTCTTTTCTTGGTCCTCAGGGTGAATAGCCACTTGGTTATACCCTGAATATCCATCAAGGAAGCAAAAGAATTTTTGACCTGCAAGTTTCTCTAAGATTTGGTCAATGAAAGGCAAAGGGAAATGGTCTTTTTTGGTCATCGCATTCAATTTGCGATAGTCAATGCACACTCTCCATCCTATAGCCAGCCGAGTGGGAATGAGCTCACCCTTTTCAGTTTGAATTACAGTTAGTCCTGACTTTTTAGGCACAAGTTGAGTTGGACTAACCCACTGGCTATCAGAGATGGGGTAAATGAATTCAGCATCAAGCCATTTGACAATCTCCTTCTTAACAACTTCTTTCATGTTGGGATTAAGCCTTCTTTGCATTTCTCTTGAGCTTTTAGCATTTTCTTCTAATTATATGCGATGTGTGCACACTGAAGGACTTATCCCTCTCAAATCATCTATTGTCCAACCTATAGCTTTCCTATGACTTTTCAAGACTTCGATCAACTTCTCTTCTCCTGCCCTTCCTCAAGATCACTAGCAATATAACGGGCCAAGTTTCATTCTCTCCTAAAAAGATGTACTTTAAACTAGCAAAGTGGTTTTAGCTCAACCTTAGGAGGACACTCTAATGGAAATGATGGGTCATTATTCTGAAATAAGGAATTAAATTGTCCTTCCTCTCCCTCAAACCCTAGAGCATAGGGTTGGTCTACTGTTCTTCCCACAATTCTTCCAGGAGTCTACCACTAGACAACTCTCTCCTTGATCATGGTGCCTAGATGCCCTAAAAATATTGATACTAACCCGCCTATCCCCAAATGAAATATCCATCATCCCAGTAGCACAATCAATGTTAGCTCTAGCTGTGGCCAAAAAAGGTCTACCAAGGATGATGGTGGACTGAGTTAAATCTTGAGAAGTGTTCATGTCCAGAATGATGAAATCGGCAAGGAAGTAACAATCATTGATTTTCACAATAACATCCTCAACTAAGCCTTTAGGAGTGGTGACAAAACGAAGTGGGTTTCAATTCTCCTAACTTGAATTTCTCAAAAATAGTAGAAGGTAGGAGATTGACACTGGCTCCCAAATCTAAAAGGCCGCTTTCAAAAGTGACTCCATCGATGGTGCAAGGAATTAGTGGAGTGCCTGGATCTTTGAGCTTTTTAGGGAGTTGGTTCAAGACAATGGTACTCACAGTTTCTGGAATAATGATTGTTTCAGTTTATTTCTCACTTCATGTTTTGGAGTACACATTTCTTTTAAGAATTTGGCATAAGCTGGCACATGTTTAATGGCATCAAGGAGAGGAATGTTGATGTGAACTTGCTTAAAGAGTTCCAAGAGTTCTTCATTACCAGTTGTTTGTTTTTTGATTTTGGCTTTAAAGCTTCAGGAAAAGGACTCTTGGATGTAACAGCTTGGATCTTCATTCATTTTGATTTTGTCTAAAGGTTCTTCAGTCATTTTCCCTCTTTCCCTGGAATTTTTCTTTTTCAACATTTTCTTCAATCTCTTCTTCAATTTCAGTTTCAATTCATTTTCTTTATCCTCATGTATGTTGACATGTGTGGGTGAGGATATTCTGATTTTTTCACTTCTTAAGGTTGACATACTCTTAGCATTTTCTACTTGGGGGCCCCTAGCTTGGGCAGAGGAAGGTCATGTTGTATAGGTTGATTCTAGTTTTGTGGTGCTGGAATGTTCTGATCAAAAGCTTGTTGTGGGTTTGGTGGTGGAGGTGCATTTTGGCGAGCAGGTGGTCTGTACCCCTGGGCTTGATGGTATTTTTGGTTCTAATAAAATCCGGGAGGGTTGTTCCTTGGGTTTGCTATAGCTTGACTTGGCAGCTGACCTGATTCCCTCCTATGACATACATCAGCAATCTGGGACTCTATCCTTGCCAAATTTTGTTGAAAATTTTGGTTTTGATTTTGATATTGATTTTGTTGTTCTTGCACAGTTTAGCACAGAGTCACCATCATGTTTTGGAGTTGATTTATTTTATCTTCCCAATTGGGCTGAGGAGGTGGTGGTTGATTATATGAAGGTTGCTGAAAATTGGTATGAGCAAATTGATTGGAATTTTGATTTCCTAGGACTTGTGGAGGTTTGGAGTAAGAAGATTGGCCAAATCCCATATTCTGATTAGGATAGGATTGATCGTTCATGGATTGCTTAAAGGAAGGTTGAGACACTTGTTCAGATTGATTTTTCCAAGAAAAGTTCGGATGGTTTCTCCAACCAGGGTTGTATGTGTTAGAATATGGATCATAGGAGGGTTTGTAAAAACCTTGGGCAGCTTGGACTTGTTCTTGAATAAAATGGGGTAATTGAGCAGTAGTGGGACAAGCATTGGTGGAGTGAGCTGAGCTAGCACACATAGAGCAAGTTTCAGGTGGTTGAGCAAGTTTGGTGGGTGTGGCTTGCCCAGTCAAAGATAGTAATTGATCGAATTTTTGTTCCAACTTTTGCTCCAATCTCTGATCAAGTCTAGCTAACAGATCTTCTACCCTAGAATTTGATTCTCCTCTCTCTCTTAATTCATACAATCCTGCCTTCTTTACAGGTCCTAGTGCTCTCTCATAAGAGTGGAGTGAGGCATGATTGATAGAATTCTCACTCAATGTATCAAACAGATTATATGCCTCATCCTAGCTCTTAGTCATGAATGCTCCTCCACACGAGGCATCAACCATCTGCCTATTTGATTCTGTCAATACTTCATAAAAAGCTTGGACTATTTCCCACCTTGACAGACCATGGTGGGGGCATTTTCTAAGCAATTCTTTTAATCTCTCCCATGATTCATGCATTAACTCCCCTGGTGTTGGGAGATCCAGTTATTGCTCTTCTCATGGTATTAGTGCGGCCAATGGGGTAAAATTTCTTCAGAAACTCCTGCTGCATTTCTGGCCATGTTCTAATAGTTCTCCCTATGGTTCCTAACCAATGTTTGGCCTTATCTTTTAAAGAGAATGGGAATAGGGTCAGTCTTAAGGCATTTCAGTGAAATTTTGGATTCTTACAGTGGAACAAATCTCTAGGAACTCTCTATATGCTTATAGGGGTCTTCATTGGGATTTCCATAGAAGGATGGCAACATCTGAATGGTTCCTGGCTTTATCTCAAAGTGATTTGCAGAATTTTCGGCCTGATGCAAGTAGCAGGTTGATAACAGAAGGAAAAAAATACTCCTTCATCTGTCTGGGTGTAACCTCTTCTACATTCCTAGCAGCTTGTTCTGATCTTGGGTGGCCATTCTGGTTTTCCTATGAAAGAATCTTTCGATCTCGTTTATAGGTTGAGCCAAATCTATGTTCAAGGAGCGTCTACCAGCATACACAGTCGAAAGGCCCTCTATTTTTTTTATTTTTGAACTTTTAGATTTTTATTGATTTTTTAATTTTTTATGAACGAACACAAAGAAACAAACACTACGACCCAACCAGCAAACTGGCCCAACAACTGAGCCAGTTGGTAGACTTCCCAAGAAGGTCACCCATCCTGGGACTACTCCAACTGAGGACGCTTAACTTCAGAGTTCTTTTCCTCTCGAGCTCAAAAATGACTAGTCTGAGTTGTTGGTAGTCTACGATTTAGTCCATTTAACATATTATGGGGTGTTTTCAATCTACCCCTCTATATCAGCGATGTCATCGTCGCTGCTCACATATAGCACACATCAAACCCCAGGCAGGCAGGATTCTAGAGGTGGCCCCCACAGGCTCAAGAGGTGGCTCCCACTATGTAGCACTTTGTGCCATTATGGCCTCAAGAGGTGGCTCCATAGCATAGCACTTGCCCTGTGTGGCACTAGTTAGTTCCTGCACTTCCGGGTTGGGCAAGGCTCTGATACCATTTGTGACGACCCAACCAACAAACTGGCCCAACAACCATACTAGTTGGTAGACTCCCAGGAAGGTCCCCATCCTGGGACTACTCCAACTGAGCACGCTTAACTTCAGAGTTCTTTCCTACTCGAGCTCTGAAAATGACTAGTCCGGTTGTTGGTAGTCTACTGATTTAGTTCCATTTAACATATTCTTATATGGGGGTTACAAACACTTTCAAAACAAATTAACCTAAACACTAAGTGTCCTTGGATCTATGTTATTTTTCTCAAAATCGGATTTATGCTTGCTTAAGTCCAATCCTAACTCTCATGTACCGGCCAGGTAAGAGGTGGAGTAGAGGGAGGCCCCCCTTGCTTCGCAAGACCCAATTAAATAACATCTGGCTCACTTAAGCATAAGCTTTTTAACCTCATCCTAGACACAGACTTAAGAGAAGTTTTGAATTTAGAAAGGATAAATCTAATATGAACCCTAGGGTCAAGTCTACTGTTTTATTAAAGTTTAGGCAAATGCAAGAATGTGGAAAAAAAATTTGTGATTTTTGGGCAAGAAAGGGTGATGAAATCTCTCACCTTATCTTTATTTTTTCTAAAGGGTGATGCCCTTAAGCAGTCCTTTTACAAATATGAATGCAACAAATCAAGTTCAAACAAGGATTTTCTAATGCTAAGTCTAATGATACCTTTCCCCCGCACTCTTCAATGCAAGAAAAGAAGTGGAATTCAAATGACAATTAAAATGATGAATGTCCTAAATAAGTGATTCTAATCTTAAGAATATGAAATTTTATTTGCAAAACAAACAGCTTACATGAAAGTGCGATTTGGAAAAAAATTTAGATTTTAGATTTTATTGGTTTTTGAACTAAATGAAATGAAATTTAACTAAGAAAATATAAAGTGATACTATAAACTAACTCCAAACCACTCAAACCACCAAAAGGCCAATTATTACATGCCAACTTGAAAGAAATCTTTGTACATGCATAGAGAGTACATGAAAAACCCCACTACAAGTTTCACTCACACTCTTCTATCTAAAATTTTGAATTAAAGGAAAAGCGAAAACAATCAGCAAGCTCTCCTCTCCAATGGGCTCAAATGTCAAGCCCAATCTCCATGTTCCACTTCTGTGCAAATCTGAAATGAAAAGCCCAATACAAATGAAATCAAATCAAAACAGATTTAAATCAAACTCTAACGCCTCCCCGGCAACGGCGCCAAGATGAACGCAACATTGTTGACTGTGCACTTTCGTTGTCTAGAGTCCTTTGCACACGTCAAAATGCTCACCTTCTCTAAACTGTCTCACAAATTGAAAATAGCAAAGATGAACTAACAAAGTGGTGAGAACAGGTCATTTCCACAGGGAGACTGAGTAAGTTTGACTTAAACTACTTTGACTTGAAATTAGAAAGATTCAACAGTAAAATTCGATTTAAATCCACTCAGTTCACGAAAACTCCAATGCAATTAGAACTCTACAATATCACATTCAATATGAACACTAGCAAGACTTAAATTCTTAATGCATTAAAACTAAACTACTCTTAATAAAAGATCAAATCAAGTATTCTTCCACCAAACAAACATTCCTACTTCTAATCTCAAGACTTTATTATTCCAGAGTGCTCACACCTTCATAACTCGAAAGGAAGCAACATAAGATAAAGAAAATAGTAGATGAATGCTTCAATTATGCAAAAGAAGTAACTAGAACATGAGATATATCACAATTCTATTGCAACTCAAAGATCAGACTGAGACATTGAAGAAATCAAAGAAATCAATCAGAGATTTACACTAAGAACAATATGAACTATAAGATGAAGAACAAAAGGGAAACATGATGTAATAAGCTTCAGAACAGCAAGGAAAACACAGTAAATCTCGTCTGTCTAATGAATCATCAAGAAACAATAAAAGAAATATTAAACTGTAACATCAAACTCCTGTCAAACTCCTGATCTGTCCAGAAGAGAGAATAAGCACACCAACGCAATAGAAATCTCAAAGAAAAAAATATAGGAAGAGGAGCCAAGCTCCCTGATCTCTCAAATCTCTCTGAACCTATGGAAGATCCACAACGCACCGACCACTAATAGTCCTCCTCCCAGATGCCGGCTAGAAGAAGGAAGAAACACAGCCCAACGATCTCCCAACAGCTCCTAGATCGATCTCCTCAGTACAGAAGAAAGGAAGAAACGCCGTCAATCTCCCAGCCTAACCCCTGTAATCCCAGACTCAAATCCCCACAGAGCAGAAAAAAAAAGTAGAAAAAAAACACTAAAAGAACTCCGTGCAGTCTACTTCTCGACATATAGGGCAACTAGTACCTCCACCGACCACTACTCTTTATAGGCAGAAAGTGGATGGATTTGGTTAGTCGGTCCACAATGACCCATATGGCGTCGAGTCCACCACGAGTCTTGGGTAAACCCATGATGAAAGCCCATGCCAATACTTTCCCATTTCCATTCCAGAATATCTAGCGGTATGAGTACACCAGCAGGGCGCAGATGTTTCGCTTTTACTTGTTGGCAAGTAAGGCAGTGAGCAGCATGCTCGGCTACCTCTCTCTTCATGCTCGGCCACCAAAACATTCTTTTCATGTCTTGATACATTTTGGTACCTTGAGGATGAATAGTGTACTTCGTCTTGTGAGCTTCATCCATTAATCTTATCTTCAGTTCTTCATTGTCGGGGATGCATGTCCTTCCTTGAAATACTAGCCTTCCATCTTCGGTCATAGCAAAGTCTGGTCTTTCGGCTAAGGTTTCCTTGATGCGAACCAAGAATGGATCGCTATCTTGTTGAGCTTTGATCTCTTCCAGCAAGTCAGATTGAATCTTGATATTGGCAACCAAGACTCGATCATCCCTATGTTTGATCGTTAAGTCTAACCTTGCGAATTGTTCTAGTAGTTGCATCTCGCCAAGGACTAGACTTGAAACAGATGCCATCGGCTTTCTACTAAAGCATCAGCCACGGCATTTCCCTTGCCTGGATGGTATAGATGTTGAAGTCGAAATCTTTTAGGTATTCTAGCCATCTTCTCTGTCTCATGTGAGTTCCTTCTGGGAGAATAAGTACTTCATAGCTTTTATGGTCTGAGTAGACAGTGAACTATTCACCATATATGTAATGGCTCCAGATCTTCAAGGCGAAGACCACGGCAGCCAACTCAAGATCATGCACAGGGTAGTTGACTTCATGAGTCTTCAATTGTCGGGAAGAGTAGGCGATGACTTTCTCCTTTTGCATCAATACACACCCTAGCCCAATTCCTAAGGCATCGGTGTAGACAGAGAAACCTTCTCCCTCTATTGGCAGAGCGAGAACAGGTTCTGAGGTAAGGCAATCTTTAAGAGTTTCCAAACTTTTCTCACACTCTTTACTCCAGGAGTATGGACTCTCCTTTCGTGTCAGTCGTGTGAGAGGAACGGCAATCTTGGAGAAGTCATTGATGAACCTCCTGTAGTAGCCAACCAGTCCTAGGAAGCTTCTGATTTCGGTGAAGTTGGTTGGTCTCTCCCAATTGAGTACAACTTCAACTTTGGAAGGATCAATAGAGATGTCGTCCTTTGAGATGACATGGCCTAAGAAGGACACTTCCTCGAGCCAGAATTCACACTTGCTAAGCTTTGCGTACAGTTTGTTGTCTCGCAAGAGTTGCAATGCAATCTTCAGCTGTTCTTCGTGCTCTTCCTTGGTCTTGGAGTATATGAGGATATCGTCGATGAAGACGACCACGAACTTGTCAAGGTATGGCCGATATATGTTGTTCATGAGTTGCACAAAGGCTGCAGGAGCATTGGTTAGACCAAAAGGCATAATGACGAATTCATAGTGTTCATACCTGCTCCTGAAAGCCGTTTTGAAGATATCGTCATCCTTGATCCTCATTTGGTGATAGCCAGATCGAAGATCGATCTTGGAGAAATATTGAGCTCCGGATATCTGGTCAAAAAGTTCATTGACCCTGGGCAGTGGGTATTTGTTCTTGATGGTGAGCTGATTGAGTTGACAATAGTCGATACACAACCTCATCGATCCATCCTTCTTCTTGACGAATAGCACAGGTGCTCCCCATGGGGAAGTACTTGGTCTGATGAACCCCTTTTCTAATAGCTCCATCAGTTGTGCCTTCATTTCTTTGAGCTCGGCAGGTGACATCCAGTACGGTTGTCGTGATACAGGGGTAGCTCCAGGGATCAGCTCAATGGCGAAGTTGACATCACGTTCTGTAGAAATCCCTGGCAGATCTTCAAGAAACACATCGGGGTAATCCTAGACTATGTTGATGTCTTCTATCTTAGAACCCTTCTTTTCAACTACTATGGCCGCAAGGAAAGCAAAACAACCTTTCCTTATCATGTTGTGGGCTTTTATGGTAGAGACTAGAGACATCCGTCTCTTATGTCTAATTCCAGAGAATGCCAATTTAGGAAACTCACTAAAGGTAACCTTCCCTTTCTTACAGTCGACACTTGCCCCCAAGTGGACAACCAGTCGGCTCTCAAAATTACATCATAGCATTCCATGGGCATACACACTAGGTCGGCTTTTAGGTTATGGTCTTCGATCATTACATCGGCAGATGGAAAGTATTTGTTCAATTTCTCCTTTTCCTCCTAGTGGCGTTGTGACAGAGAACTCACAACCCATGGATTAGGTTTTTGCAGTCAGATATCAGTAAAGTGTTGAGATATAAATGAATGAGTTTCTCCAGTATCAAATAAAACAAATGCTGATAAGGAGAAAACTTGTAGAGTACCTTCTACCATGCCACCTTCCTCCGTGGGCTCTTCATGTGCAGGGTTGCAGTCGCCCTGTTTCTTAGGCGCATTAGGGCGCCTTTCATTCTCTTCATAGCAGGCACTCGGGATGCGGTGCTCACGGCTTCCACAGCGCAGACATGTGTCGCTTTCCTTCCTCCAGCACTCGTCAGCAGTGTGACCTGGCTTGTCACAGTGCTTGCAATTTCTTTTGGCTGGAGTGTTAGGTACGAAGACCTTGGGTTTTCTTTCTTGGCTGGACCCCTCTGTGTGTTGAAGGGATGTTTCTCGCCAGTGTTCGGCTTGGTAGATGAGGCCCAGAAGTCAGTTCCTTCTTTACGAACTTCCCTTTGATATGGTCGGTGAGTACGTAGCATCTTCCACAGTTGAGCTTTCTTTACCATCTCGGCATAGGTCTGGATTTCGAGAGGTGCCAGTTGGGTAATGTATTGAGCTTAAGGCCGTTAAGAAAGTGCTTAGCCTCATTCTCTCCGTGTTCACTAGGTGTTCAGCATACCTTGCCAGCCTAGAGAATTGGGCCTCATACTCGGCCACTGTCAGGTTGCTCTGCTTAAGGGCAGTAAATTTTGCAGTCTTCCTTTCTTGCACACGCTCGGAGAAGTATTTGGAATAAGGCTTCTTTGAATTCGACCCAAGTGAACTGACCATTCGCTCGGGTCGCTTCCACAGACTCCCACCAAGTGCGGGTGTCCTTTTTAAGTTAAAGGTGGCCAGTAGCAGCTTATCCCCCGCTGCACATTGCAGACACGGAAGATTCTTTCCATTTCTTTTAGCCAGTGTTCAGCTTCATCCAGATCCGTGGATCCACTGAACCTAGGTGGGTTCAGACTCCGGAGTTACAATGCAGGTCGCCTACACCACCACGATTGCCACCTCCTTGGGTAGCTTGCACAATTGCGTGCGTCAGTTCTTGGATGGTCTGTTGCATGCCCCTCATTTGAGCACGTTCAGCATTATCTTTGTTGCTTAGTTCCTACAAAAATAACTTATTGTCATGATATTGATGTGAAATTTAATTCGTGCGTGTGTGAGTTCATTTTAGCTATTACCCATAGCTCTAACACAACTCACATAGGTAGATAATTGACTCTAGTCGAGGCTGGTCAACCTAGATCATCCTATACTTAAGAATAACCTAGGCTCTGATACCACAAAACTGCACGTCCCGACGCGGAATATCGAAACGCGAGGAGTTGCAAGTAAACGGGTACAGAGCAAGTACTAGACATCAAACCATTGCACAATGAATAATACTAAAGAAAATTCTTCTCATTATTAACTTTCCAATGTCTAGTTACAACCACTAATATCAGAGCCATTCTATAGGGTCCAATTACATTGAAATAAGCAAAAGACAAAACTCAAACTTCTAACATAACTACTATAACTCTAACATAGTACAAAGACACTAGGGTGCTCATAACATCACTTCTGGTCATTCCCCCGTCCTCTTGAGTGTATGTTCACCCTCGTTCTCACCTGAGACACAACCACAAATAACGCAGGGTGAGCGATAACGCCCAGTAGGACTTAAATCTCAATAGTCAAGCAGGCTTTAAATAATTAATGCATTAAAGGCAAGTAACTAACGATAGAGCGAGAGAGTCAAGTAAAAGATAGCAGGATAGCACGTGAACGAATAGCACAACTTTCCAATATAGCACAAGGTCGAGTATAGCACAAGTGGAAAGATGGCCATAGCACAAATAGCACAAAGTATAGTATAGCACAACGAGTATAGCATAGCACTTTGTTGTCAACGGACAACGAGAGAATATAACACTTTTGATTGTCGTTTAGATAGTCGAGATAGATAGCACTTGAGTGTAATGCCAAACACTCTGATCATTTTACTCCCATGAGCACTAGCACTTTCGGGCGCACATCTCAGGACCAGATCGGGCCCTTTATATATTGCCAGGCATTGGTTAATTGTTTATCTTTAGACAATCAGTCAATGGCCAATAGAGAGTACCAGAAATAGATGAGAGAACTAGATGAATAGACGAGATAGTAGAGTGAACGTGAATAGATGAGCGAGTAGAGTATAGATGAGAACTAGTGGACATTGCACATGGAACGTCGGGAGTAACAGTTACATAACATGCGCGTTCGGTGTTGGCAGTCAGGTGGAATTCACTACCATTCCACTGGCCATGTTACGCACAGGTCCAGAGGTCCGGCGTGACTCAAGATAAGAGCGAACTTCTAATAGCCGTTTGGATCATGTTGATCCCTAAAGGGTATCATAGGTGTTAGGATACAACCAGCTCATCGAGCATGTGGGAATCCATGGATAGAGGAGACTTACGGAGGCCTTGAACAAAGACTCACTAGTCCGGCAGAAGGAGTATCGGCGGAGAGTTCATCTAAGTCAAGAGAGAGTGTGTATATAGAAACAGTGCCCGACGTTCTAGAGAAATTCTAGAACAGTGGAGCGTCGATAAGGTATTCCCAAAATATCGCGAGAAAACGTAGACAAGTCTATTTAAAATATGACAATTTAATTACATATAATTACCAGATACATTATGAAATATTTTCATGCAATTAAGACCAATTTGGAGGGTTCAAGTGTGTGCATGTGTAAGAGAAATTTAGATAGAAAAGATCATGTGCATGTATTTTAATCACACATAAATATTTAATTCATGACAAGTGTAATTTTCTGTGTGTATGACTGTTAATAAAGTGTACAAGCACGGTTAGAGAGTCAGAGCATCGAAAATTGGGGTTTTCAGGCAAAAAGCTGAGATCGCGACGCACCCCAGTAAGGGTCGTGACAGGGTCAACTGAGAACGCAACATGGCCTTGTACAGATCGCGACGGCCTTGTCAGTTCGGGCAGGCAGATCGCGACGGGGTCGCTTGAGGGTTGCGACAGGCTCGTCAGATCGGGTAGGCAGATCGCGACAGGGTACCCTGTCGCGATCAGATCACGATGGGAGATTCTGTTGCGACGACCCTGAGAACGCGGCCTATCGGGCTGTCGTGTTCACAGGGTCTGCGCGAGTCCGACAGGGAGAGGACAGTGCATTGGATTGCGGACCAGACTTACCCTATTTTGACATAGGGTGGTTCAGAAAATCATAACTAATTGTACAAGCGATGAAAAATCATGAAACCAGTTGCAAATTGATCTAGACTCACATGGGTTCTTATGGTAATTTGAAATTTGAAAACAACAGGGTTTTGACATGCTTTGGTCATTGTATTCATGAAGAACATGGAACAACACACAGATGAGATCAACGAATTCATTCGCAAGATAGTATGAATGAAAATTAGGGCTTTTAGGGGCAAAGAAGCCTAACATGCATCAGTATCCCTAATAAAAATTTCGTAGCATGTGGTTTAGTATACATGGAGATCAAGAATTAAGAAGGGGGTTCGGGGTCATGGAGTTTACAGAACTTCAAAAATTAAGAACAAAAGATTTGTTCGATGGAAAAATATGAAACAAGACGGCTTTGAATCCTGAGGTTTAGATCAACCTACAGACGAACTTGATTTAGTTTTGCTCGTGAGAATGCCTACCTTTGATCGTTTTCTTCTTCTAGGGCTAGAACTTGATGAACTCGGGTTGAAGCTTTGATGAAGCCTCCCTCCCACGAATTCTCCTCCTCCTTGGCCTCCTCTCTACGTCTTGAAACCCTTAGCAACGAGCTAGGGCCGACCATGGGGGGATTAAGAGAGTATTTATGTCTCTTTGGTTTCTATTTCCTAATAGAATTCTAACTTCTATTTAATTCCGAGATTCATATTTCTCTCCTCTTTCTAAGCATGCCAATTCCAATTGGGTTAGGTTGGGACCCAAATTCGTGGCCAACTTATTAGGGTAGGTTTAGAAATCCAAATCTAATCCAAACTTTCTATTTAATGCATTAAATATCTCTTTTCTATTTAAGTAATAATTAAGTTACGAATTAAGATATTTTCCTATTAATCCCTTTTAAAAATTCTTATTTTGGCCACAAAATTTCTAATTGGTCCATTTAACAAGCCCATTACTTCTTTTCATTTAATGGATTTTATTTAATTCTCTTTTATTTGATTTCCTAATTACTTTTATTTTTATTATTATTAAATTTTTATTTTTCAAAAAATCCAGGTTGCTACACTCATCCCAGGACTGATCAGGCTTATTCTCAGATAACTCAATGCTAAATGACTTTAAGAGTAGGAGAACGTCTATTGCTCCCTTCAAGATGCATAGAATTGTAAATTGTAAGATGAATAAACAAAGGAACAAAAATTAACCATGATTTCCCATTAATTATAAGGTCTGTTGTCTCTTTTGTTCTTTTCTTTTTTCAAATTTTTCCCTTGCATCAAATTAACCATCACAATATCAATTTTTAATGAGGTCAGGTGAACCTTGATTTTCTTTTCCCCTTTTTAGCTTGATCTAGTATGGAGGTGAACTTTGAACTTATGGATGCGGGAGGCAAGGAGCAGAGGAGGTTAATAGTATACCAGCGATGGAAAGGGAGTTCACGGGAGGGTTCACGATGGTGATCAAGGCGACACCGTCGGCCCCCACCTCTCTCTCTCTCTCTCTCTCTCTCTCTCCCCCCAATTCGTTATCCCTCTTTTGCAATCATCCATTCTAGCCAACATACATAAACCAACCATGTGCACTAGACAGGCTGAAGAAGAGCAGAGAGAGGGAGGGAGGGGGGTGACGGACCTGCGGTAGAAGACAGGGACGATGAACTCCATAGCATGGACTTGAAATCAGCTTAGATTGATTGATTCTGGTCTGTATATAATTACCCCTTGACCTTGAAGTGGTGAGACTGCAACACTCACCACTCCCTTGAGCTTCCCCAGAACACGTTTTATAGATTCTATGCAGGATGTAGACTTAATGCCCTGAATTTTCAATAAGACTGTCTTTCTCTTCTTGCTCTGTTTCAGTGAAGGCTGGTGGAAATTGACTGCGATACTCTCTGAAGATTGTAGCAACGGTGCTTTGAGATCAACTGGTCCATTCACTTCCATCTTTCCCCTGAAATTTATGCATTCCCACCTTATAAGAATATGAAATTGCAAGAAATACCATGGTAGTTAAATTAAATATAGGATCTAGCTTGCTTGATGAAATCCAGAAACACCCGTGCACAGGCCCACGCATACGAGAGATTTTGCAGTAAGCGAATCAAAATTGTTCTGATAGACGGAGATTTGTCTTATGCCCAGAAGCTACTAGAATGCAAACCAAACAATGCAAGACTACGAGACTATGAACATCCGATGCTACGCGTAAAACATATATCACTCCCGCCTCGTGGAATCGGTCAAAACAAACTCGAGAACAAAAACTACAACGAGACCCTGCATCTCAAAAGTTATCTTCCCGCAAACGAGATAACAGATACAGAATCTACGTACAGCCTCCGATGCCAAGAACTTCGGCGCCGAGAACGCAGCTAGGGTTTCAAATCCGCTCCTGCGGGAGAGACGTGACAACGAGGCGGGCAGCGGAACGAACTAGTTGGGAACTTCCTGATGCGGTTTGCAGCAAGACGTGCAGTCTGACCCGTTTTATACCCCACCACCGCCACGACCACCCCTCGCGTCCCTCCGGCGCCCCTTCTAGCACCTGCGCTTCCTTTTTTTAAATTTTTGAAACCTCAACGTCCTCGGTGGTAGGGCTGTAAACGGGTCGGTTTCGGAACCGGAAACACAGATTTCGATACCGATTCCGATAACCGAAATATGGTTCCGATTTCGATTCCGATTCCGATAAGAATAGTTAATTCCGATTCCGTTCCGATTCCGATAACATTACCGAAACCGAAATTCCGATAAAGTAAGATGTTTACCATAATTTTACCTTGAGTTTATGATAATTATCGGAATAACCGATACCGATACCGATTCCGATTATTTTTTCGATTCCGATTCCGATTCCGATAACTTATCGGAATATCCGATACCGATTCCGATAAGCTATCGGTATCATTTTCCGATTCCGAAACCGATAATTTTTATCGGTATCGGGTCGGAATATCGGATTATCGGGTTCCGTTTACACCCCTACTCGGTGGTGAAGATGGAGGGGCTGCCACTGTGGCACCACCGGGGTCGTCCGCGTACTTGATCTCGAAGTAGGCCCCGCAGCTCAGGCCATCGTTGAACAGCACCATGCTCAGGGCCGTCGTCTCCACACCGTAGCCCTGGCTGTAGAGGTTCCCGTACCCGCAGACCCCTCCTGCACCACACGCAGCACCGCCATTACCATAAAGTTCCAGCAAAGATGATAGTTCGAGACACCCACACACATACACACAGGGAGACCTCAGATTCTAGATCTGCTTCCTAATAGGGGCTGATGCAAGGGATGCTGGCGACAGAAGGGGGAGCTCTATGCTCCGATCAAAGGGGGAAGGTCCAGCAATAGAGAGAAGGGGAGGAGTACCTGCTATGGCCGTGCAAAAAGGCAGAAGAATAGTGAGTGCAGAAGGACAGGGGGGCGAGGACACAGCACTGTAGCGACGACAAGGTGGCCCGACTATGCTGAGGGCGACGAGTGCCGAGGGCGACGAGGCACCATGGCAGAGGCATTGGCATGGTAGGGCACGGGAAGGAGAAAGGTAGAGAGCACCAGAGGGAAAAGGGGAAAAGGGGAAAAGCAAGGCAAGGCTTCGAGAGGGAAAGGGGGAAATTTGGAGGGAAAAGATTAAACAAGGGAGGAAAGTATTTATACTTACTACTAAAATTTATTGTATGTATATTTTTATGTATACCTACCACTTAATAAATATAATAGGGCGTAGGTAAAAGTCATTTTTCTAGTAGTGTGGTGTTACCCGTGATTTAAAGGGTGATGTTCTGCTCTCTTTTTCACACTATTATGAAAATTATAGTAGCTTGGTTGTTAAGGTAAGGGCATTTCTTGATGGTCTCAGATAACTATGCACATTGCCTTCTTACTTGACTATAATCTAGTGTGATTCGCAAATTCTTGTGGATGTTGCTAGCAAAAAGGTGGACTATTCAAAGAATTCAGTGAAGTCACGTGATCCCACAATTGGATTTTTCAACTCTATTAATATGTACAAAAATTTTCTGATAAATTGGATTTTTTGAAAACTATTCTAAATAGGGTGACTCTATTAAATTTTAGCACAAAAGCCATCAGTGCACCTTAACTTTTGGGTAATAAGATAATGGGTTTAAAAAAGTGACCCCACTAAATTATAACAAATGTTCCTAAATATTTTCGAACAGTTTCCCATCCATACCCTAAAATTAGATCGCCCTATAGCCCCCAAAACACCCCCACGTCGTCGCCCTCAGCCCCTCTCTCCCCTGCACCATCCCGGCATCGCTCCCTTCCCCCCCCTCTGAAGTCTCAGCCCGTCCATCCGCGCCCTGTTGCCCCCCTGTCGGCCTGCGATGGCGACAGTGTCGAGTTCCTAGTGGCGGGGACCCTGTCTAAGGTCCTACGGCTCCTGCCGCTTTGGGGAGAACTGCTGATCAGGCGGTGCAGATTCGCCCACTATACAGTTGGGTCTGGCTCATTGTGACGGGGTTGGGGAGGGCTCCCACTCTACCTCTCTGGGCTGAAAGTGCCCTTCTTCTCCCCCATATTGTCTTTTCTCTCTCCCCCTCTACTCGATCCCATTGTTTCTTCTACTGTGTTCTGCGCAGTGTTTGATTTGGATGTTTTATAAATGTTCTGTCCTTCAAGCGGCTCTGGGGAGCTTTGATTCGATCAGGCTACACTCCAAAATATTGCGGAGTTTGTGTCAAGACTGGAATTGTAGTGCTATGGCACTCCTCCCAGTCAGTTAAGAGGTGACACTCACACCCACAAAATTGAAGTATCTTACACACATTGTTATGGAAAGGTCTTATGTGCTGCACGAAACACTTTAACAAACCAATCACAAGAGCAGTACATGGTAATAATACTAAGTACAGCTTTTTGCACCTGCACTAGTGCAACGCATATGATAGATACAACATCATAGTTTGTTCATTAGTTACATGCCAGACATAGCAGAGTACAAAAGGTGGCACAACCATGACTTAAACACAGTTTTTTTTTAATAAAGAGATATCTAGGTTGATACGACAAAAGAGTGGACCTCCGATGTCATGATCAGCTAGACAGTTATATATATATGAAAAGCATAAAGGGAAAAGAAGTACATAGGCAACGGGGGCACAAGCTGAAGACACCCTATGTAGAGGGGTCAAGGAAAACCAAAACAACAAGAGGAAATACACATAAGTTGCATTGCTGAAATCTGAAACCAGCAGACCAGAGGGAGACCCAATCAGTCCAACGTCGACCAGGAAGTCAGTCCGTGAGTTCTTCAGCTGAGTTTACACGTCAAAATGTGCTCTGTGTTCTAACTCATGGTTGGCGTGGCACCGGTTTCGGGGGGACGTACATGCCAACCATATTTCTGTAGAGTTGACACAAGTCATCGAAAGACAAGGACTCAACTTCCCTGCCACCATAAAGAAGGTTTCTCACTTTGTATTGGGCGGGCAAGCAAATCATGTGACCATCTGAAATTGTCTCCGAACGAGGCTGCACAGGTGCTGCAACTGTGTGCGCAGCAGCAGGATAACCCGGGGGCATGGTGCCCTCTTGAGTCATGTGAAGAGGACGAGGGCTGGTTGGCATCATTTGTATTTCTCCTCGCCTTGTCTTCTTGCGCAGAGCATCAGCAAAAGACATCTTGGGGGCTGATGGAGAGGCTTCTCTAGAAGATGGAGATGCTGACACCCCGGATGGGGAGCCTTCATGTGCCGCAGCTTGCTGAACAAAAGGAGCAGAAACTAGAATCCGTGAAGGGGCGGCTGCATTCAGAACTGGAGGCATTTTATCCTTGTGTTTAGTAGCAACGGGGGTTGCATGTTGCTGGATGGTTGCATCAAGCACCTCAGAAAAAGAGGTGATAGCAGTGGGCAGTGGTGCCTCAAGCATTGCAGTCCTACTTGACTAATTGAGGGAGGCAGAAATAGGGGTTGTGTCACATGTCGTATCCACCTAAACTGGTTGAAGAATTCCATCAAACACATGATGTGCAGTAGTAGAAGAGGAAGATAGGACTGTGCAACCAGCAGTTGCACTACTTGGTTCACAAACAATGGTAGTGGCAGTGGTTTTTGCAATCCCCGGGTGGATCTGATCTGATGCAGATCCAACGTCGGTTGCGAGGACTTCATTCTTCACACCAGCAGTCCCAGATGTAACATCTTTAGAGACGCTATGCTTGGCATCACCATGTAGAGGATCGGCCTCAAGAATCAGTCTTGATTGTTGAGGAGGCATATCATCAAACACTTGGTGTGCTAGGGTAGGTGCTGCTCCACCTTTAGACAAATGTGCGTTCTGATTATCCGGTGGATCAGAGACCTTGTCACCAGTTTGAATGGGGCGCCACACAAGCTTTTCAGATTGCCTAAGATAGAGCCATCAGAGATCAGACCATTTGTGGCAGGGGCATTCCTAGTCATTCCTGGGCCTGGTTCATCTGGCCATTGGTTCTGTTTGGTGGAGCCTTTGTTGCATTTAGATGGTAAGTGACCGAGGCGTTTGCAAGCAGAACAGAAGAGTGGAGGGGGTTTGGATACTCTATCGGCTGCCAATAGCCCTTTGTACCCATGCAAACCCAAATTCGATCTGGAAACTTCCTTGACACGTTCAGTTGGACATTTATCCGAGCAGAGTGTGTGCGCAGCATGGTGAGGGTGTTGCTGTCCACTTTGAGGATAGGGCCTAGGCTCCCAGCAATGGAGCGCACCATTACATCATTGTAAAAGTTTGCAGGCAGTTCACGCAGCTCCAGCCACACTGAGATCACTGGAGAGTCCTCATCCGAACAGAAATCTAAGGACCATCTGAAGAACTTGAAGGCTCGACCCTGCACAAGCATGGAGTCCTTCAGGAGGATCTGAAGGTAGTCTTCCCTGTTGAAGAACCTGATCAGGAGATGACGGCGGTCAAGGGCGCTGATGATGAAATCCTGTTGGAGCTTGAACCTGAGCTTCAGAGGGAGCGGAATCTCCTAGAAAGACGGCCTACCCTGAGGGGTAGTTTCACCCCTTAAGATCATCCAACCTGAAATGTTCACATAGCAAAGGATGTTGGCTTGATGAGGGGATGTGACAGAACGCCTCGTCCAATCCTGTTAAACTAGTAACGTGCCTGACCCGAGTCCGTCTCCCGCGAATGGGCCGAAGCCTCGCAAGGGATACCACATACTAGTCTGTGAAAACACAAAGGAACACACCATTCCATATATATATTTCACAAATTACATATCCATATTTCCACAAAACTGAAAGAAAGTACAAGAGCCTGGGGCATACCCCGGGGTATAACTGGAAGTAGTAAACAACTAGCTACACTACACTGCTGGAGGTGCTGACCCTGCACCGCTAAGACGCGGCTCCGAACTGGACGACGGCCGAGAAAGAAACCTCCTCAGCCCTCACCTGTGGGGGTAGGGGTAGCCTCGCTAGTCACTGGCTCAGTAGGGAACTCCTCAACACGAGCAAACCCAACACAGGTACGCAAGCAGTAAACTATACTAATAGGTTATAGAACAGCTAAGCATGATATTAAAGCTGTAAATATACTCACTGTTTGGCGACTACGTAAAACAACTATATTAAATAAACGGCAAACCCAAACAGGTGTACGAGCTAAAGTAGAGGACTGCCACACGCGAGCCACGTAAACTGGTTCGCGACACCAGTAACTGACTCGGACAAACACACACAGGTTTACCTCTCAGTCTCGCAGCCACGAACGAAAGGTCCAGCTGCCACTCCACGTGAGAAGGTCAAGTAACTGTGGAGACCAACTAACTACAACACTACCTGCGGACCACATGGTCGCAGGCCCATGCCTAGCACCTCTAGAGACCCTGGCCTAGGCCCTCTAGAGTGAGGCACTGGAAAAAGGACTAGCTGGGGACCAGTGTCGACAACTGGTGTCTGTACCCCCAACTAAGAGCGCGCTACAAGTGACCAAAAGATAAGTACAACGTCACTGTCCCACTGTCATCTTTCCCTCAGCCGGATGTTCCTCAAGCAAAGGAGTGAGGGTGTCCAGGTCAGACGACACAGACCTCGACGGTTACAGCACAAGTACCGGGACAAAGCCCCGAGCTAACAGCCTGCTCACAGAGAACCTGGGGGCACCCCAACTGGAGAGGTAACCACGGTAGGCGTTGTACTATTGCCGTACACAAAACCACGTGCACGTCACACACAAACCACGTGAACTCTCGGTAAACCGCGTGCACTAATAGTCCACTACACGTGAATACTATGTAAACACATGAAGAACCAGCTAACTGTTACCCAGTACGCTAATCTCAGAAACCGAGTGCACTAGCTGCACCACAAACACCAATGCACCACTTGATATTGTTAAATATTCATATAACACATTAAATAAAAGCATGCTGACGGCAACATCGACTGCCGTTGATGGGATGTAGACGGCAAGATCACTGGCCGTCTATTTCCCAGCTGAAGAACCTGGCGTCAATTGATATTGACGCCAAGCTCCTCGGCTACAGCTCCCACAAAAACCTAGGCCGAGTCCACAAGGCTCTTGGCCCCAAAACCAGTGGGAAACACAAGAAAACCCTTTCTCTAACATCCATGCATTATAAACAAACCGTAACAACATGTTTCACTAAGAGTAAGCAATCAAACTACCCTTTGACCCCGCATGGAATACCCTTACCCAAAACATAATTAACATGCAGATTCATGCGTTCCAAATGCATTATCACAACCAGAAGGAATTAAAAGGGATCGTTCCCTACTCAAGACACACTTAAACCTCTAAATCCTCCGATTCGTACCAAACCCTCCGCAAGCTCCTATGGAGATTATACCTCGCTCCGACGTTTCCTTGCCCGATTCGTCACCACTCTACGATCAGCCACTCCTCCAACTAGCCTTCTGCAACCATGGAAGCAGTGGGGTAGCAAGGGCATGAAAATAGGGCGAGGGAGAGGGAGAACGGAGTGAGGGAACTGCCCTCGAGTAGACCTATATCCTGCAGGTCGCACAGGTGGCGTCAACCCTATTATTGTTTAGGGAACCGTCACAATAAACATCCATAAAGCTCGTCGTAAGTTCTTAAAGTTGACGTCACCTTCAATGGACGCCAAACTAGTCAACGACCACACCTGGCCGTCAACCCTACTCAACTGCAGCAGGTCCTACTTTGTTTCACGACCAAACCTGCACGCACCACACATCCAAACCACATGGCCTCACGATGGCCCCACAACCATTACACACATGATCCATAAGGATCCGAAAAAACACGCGACGTTACATTACTATCATCTAAAAAAAAATTCGACCTCAAAATTTATAGCACAATTCAAACATAAACAACTTAAATATGCACATTTTTACAAGTTTATCATCTAAAAAGAAATACAAAACCTTATTCAACAGATAGGGATACCCTTATCCATCTCCTCAGCTAATTCCCAGGTATCCTCACCACCCAACCTATTTTCCATCGCACTTTAACTAGCTCGATTTCTTTATTTCTCAACTTCTTGTTTTTCGATCAGTGATCTGCACCAGATATTCTGCATGGTCATATCCGGCCTCAGGTCACCACCTTGGTAACTGATTATTTGAGCTGGATCTTCAATACACTTTTTTAACATAGAAACATGAAATATGTCATGGACGTCCACAAATCTGCTGGCAAATCTAGTATATATGCCGTTTCCCCAATTTTCTAACACCTGAAAAGGTCCCACATATCTCGAGCTCAGCTTTCCGATCTTGCCAAACCTCATAATACCTTTACTAGGGGAACTTTTAGAAAAACCAAGTCTCCCACTTCAAACTGAAGTGGCCTCCTCCGATTATCAGCATAACTCTTTTGCCTGCTTTGAGCTGCTTGCTAAATTTTCTTTGATAAGTTTTACTATTTCTGTGGTTTGCTGAATCAATTCAGGACCCCATCATTGCCTTTCCCACTTCATGCCAGTTTAATGGGGTTCTACATGGCCTTCCATATAGAGCTTCATATGGTGCCATCCAAGACTGGTATGGTAACTATTATTATAAGCAAACTCAACCATACCCAAATGATGCTCCCAGTTATTTTCCCAAACTAAACAACAAGCTCGCAACATATCTTCAATTGTCTGGATAGTCCTCTCTGTCTGACCATCCGTCTGGGGGTGATAAGCGGAGCTATATCTCAATTCAGTACCAATTACCTTTTGCAAACTTCTCCAAAAACCTAGAAGTAAATCTTGGATCCCTATCAGACACAATAATCTTCAGAATACCATGCAGTGGAACAATTTCTATCAACATAAACCTTTGCTAATCTGTCCACTGTCCAAGACATACTTATTGCACTAATCTGCACACCTTGGTCAATCTATCAACAAATACCCATATTCCATTATGCCCGGAACTCGATCTTGGTAAGCCTGCCAAAAGTCCATGGCAATATCATCCCATTTCCACTGTGGAATGGGCAACGGTTGCAATAGACCTCCAGGCTTCTGATGTTCTACCTTAATTTGCTGACATACAGCACATCTTGAAACAAACTCAGCTATTTCCTTTTTCATATGAGGCCACCAGAAATATTTCTTTAAATCCTGGTACATTTTTAGTACTACCTGGATGGATAGTGTACCTGGATTTATGAGCCTCTCCAACACTCTCTAACTTTACCTCTCTTTCTTGGTACAAATAACCTACCTCTGAGCCTAACCACACAATTATCATCAAGGTAACCCTTCCATTTTCACAATTTCGGTCAAATTTGCATCTGCTTTCTGAGCTTCCACAATCTGCCAATACAAGGACGGCTCTACAGCACTACTGGCTAGTACTGCCCGTCGTTGACTGCTTGGCAATACAAGGAGTTTCCGCTATCTCCTCACAATTTCCATCCTTGATCATCATTTGACTTATATATGCCTTTCTACTCAAGGCATCCGCTAAACATTGGCCTTACCTGATGATAAGCCAAACTGAAGTCATAATCCTTCAATACTCCACCCACCTACGCTGACAGAGATTAAATCTTTCTGCGAGAAGATATACTTCAAGCTTTATGATATGTAAAGATCTCACAATCTCTCGCCATACAGATAATGCTCCCCATTTCAAAGCAAACACAACTGCTGCTAATTCTAAATCATGGGTGGGATAATTCTCTTCTGCCGGCTTCAACTGCCTGGACGCATAAGCTATCACTTTACCATGCTGCATAAGCACTGCGCCAAGTCCTTTTCTTGAAGCATCTGTATATACCACCAAAAAAACCACCACTTCTGCCGGTAATGCCAATATAGGTGCTGAGTAAGCCTCTTCTTCAACTCATAAAACTTTTCTGACATCACCGGACCCACAAATGGCACACCGTTCCTGGTTAATTAGTCATGGGTGCTGCAATCTTAGAAAAATCTTGTATGAAGCGCCTATAATAACCTACTAACCCCAAAAAGCTTCTAATCTCAGTGATTGTCTTAGGCACTTCCCATTTCATCACTACTTCCACTTTACTCGGGTCCACTGCCACTCTTTAGCTGAGATGACATGACCCAGAAATTGAATTTCTTGCAGCCAAAATTCACACTTACTGAACTTGGCGAAACAATGATTATCCTTAAACTGTGCAGGGTAAACCTCAAATGAGCAACATGCTCCTCTTGGATCCTGAATAAATTAGAATATCATCTATAAAGACCACAATGAATTGGTCCAAATACGAATGAAAAATTCTATTCATCAGATCCATAAAAGCTGCAGGAGCATTGGTTAGCCCAAACAGCATAACCACAAACTCATAGTGACCATATCTGGCTCTGAGATGCTATTTATCTATATCCTCCTCTTTAATTCTCAACTGATGGTACCCGGACCTCAAATCAATTTTAGAGAACACCTTTGTTGACTGCATTAGTCAAACAGATCATCTATTCTTGGTAACCAGGTACTTTTTTAATGGCCACATCATTCAATTTCCTATAATCAATACACATACGAAAACTTTCATCTTTCTTTTTCACAAATAACACTGTGCTCCTCATGGGAATGACTCGGTCTAATGAACCCTTTCTATAACAGCTCTTCTAATTGCTTTTCAATTCTTTAAGTTCTGCTGGTGCCATCCGATATGGTGCTTTAGAGATCGGCATGGTACCTGGCAGTAACTCAATGGTAAAGTCCACCTCTCTATGTGGAGCTAAACCAGGCAAAATCTTCCGGAAAGATATCAGCGAATTCCTTAACCACGGGAACTGCCTCCACTGACCGACTAGCCTCTACCAGACTAACTGAGGCTAAATAAGCCACACACCCTGCATTTATTAGCTTTCTAGCTCTTATTGCAGAAATTATAAACTTAGAAGTACAGAAAGGCAAACCTTGATACTCAAACACTGAACCATTAGGATGGCAGAACCTGATCCTCTTTTTCTGCAATCTAACATCGCTCCATAAGCCTCAAGCCAGTCCATTCCCAAGATAAATCATAGTCGGTCAACTGCAAAGCAATAACCGACCCCGGCATCTGATTTCCTTCAATCACAACAGGAGCTTCATCTATATAGCTCGAAGTGAGATATAACTCACCTGAGGGAACTTCCACTACCAACTCATAGGATTCCTCTTTCAAAGGATGAATCATACAATCCAGGAATTCTTCGGAAATAAAAGAATGAGAGGCACCCGAATCAAATAAAACTCTTGCTGATAATATAAATGGGTATAGTGCCTTCGATCATATTTGATGCCTCCGCCTGGGCTCAGGTGATAGCCATAACCCGGCCCCTTCCCCGCTGTTGCGGTACTCCTCTGCCACGACCTGCATGTGGCTGCTGAAATTGATGCGGATGTTGTTGCTGCTGCACACCTCTTCCATAACCATATTCTCTCGGATAGGGGCAATTAGGGATCAAACGCCCGGCTGATTACAGTTAAAATCTATACCCTGGTGGATAATGGGCTGTCTGGCAGTACTCTGCTGCGACTCCTCCACCTCTGGCCTACCATGACCTTGCTGAAATGCTGTCGACCTCCCCATCCTCTTCTTTACCTTTAAATGCTTGCTTCAATTTCTGGCCCCACTTACCAAAACCTGATGGAGAAGGTCCTGCTGGTGTTTTACCTTACTACACCCACTGACTGCTGCGGTAGCCGAAAAACTACCTGAATCTAACTCGCCCATCTGACGAGTCCTAATAGACTTTTCCAATGTAGCTGCCCTTTGAGCTGCTTCTTCCACTGTCTTACACATGAGTGGCACTATTGCATTCTGCAATTCTACCCTTAAACCCCGAATAAAGTACTCAACCATCATATTATTATCTGATACTACATAAGGCGTGTATCGGCTAAGTGCCATAAACCTCATCTGATATTCTAAAACTGAAGAATACCTTGCTGGAGTGTCCGGAACTGCTCTCTTCACTTGCTGCACTGAATCGGAAAGAATGTATCGTTAAATACATTAAGAAACTTGGCCAAGTAATAGTCTCTTCTGTCCTACTGCGAAGGTGGTCTGCATCTTCAATCGCCACCATTCCAATGCAAAACCCTCAACTGATAGGCAGCTAGCACAACTCTATCTGCTTCCGGATACCTCATGGTCATAAGACCCTCTTAATCTCATGGCAGTGTTTCGCTGTATCTGGATTCGGCCCTCCTGAATAAGTAGGCGGTTGCAATCTCAGAAACTTCTCAACTTGCATCACTGGTTCCTCTACTACTAACACTGGCAGTGGTGGTGGCAAGGGTGCTACAAAAGGCACCTCCACTCCTGGTGAAACTGGAGCTATAGGTACAGTCTCTCCGTCCCCAGGTGGTATGGCAACCGGTGGTACTGACGCCTGCTGATCCATCCTCATTCGAATATCGGTGAGGCTCTCCCAGATCCTCTATATTATACGCTGAGTGTTCTCCTCTGGATCATCTCCTCCACCACCCCAATCTCTTCTATCTGCCATTTCAAACTTCTACATAAACAAAACACCAAACAAAAACAAAACAACAGATCATTAAAAACAAGGTCACTACCAGCAGTGTACTACTACTAAAATAGGCTATGTAACCTTCTAGTTCCCTTATATTAACATGGACCTTGCTCTGATACCAACTGTGACGGAACGCCTGTCCAAGCCCGTTAAACCAGTAACAGCCTGACCCGAGTCCGTCTCCCGCGAACGGGTCGAAGCCTCGCAAGGGATACCACACACTAGTCCATGAAAACACAAAGGAACACACCATTCCATATATATATTTCACAAATTTACATAGCCATATTTTCACAAAACTGAAAGAAAGTACAAGAGCTGGGGAATACCCCGGGGTACAATTGGAAGAAGTAAAACAACTAGCTACACTACACTTCTAGAGTTGCTGACCCTGCACCGCTAAGACACGGCTCTGAACTGGACGACGGCGAGGAAACGTCCTCCTCGCCCTCACTGGGGGGTAGGGGTGAGCCTCGCTAGTCACTGGCTCAGTAGGGAACTCCCCAACACCGAGGCAAACCCAACACAGGTACGAAAGCAGTAAACTATACTAACAGTTTATAGAACAGCTAAGCAGGATATTAAAGCTATAAATATACTCCTGGTTTGCCGACTACGTAAAACAACTATGTTAATAACGGCAAACCCAAACAGGTGTACGAGCTAAAGTAGAGACTGCCACACGCGAGCCACGTAAACTGGTTCGCGACACCAGTAACTGACTCGGACAAACACACACAGGTCTACCTCTCAGTCTCGCAGCCACGAACGAAAGGTCCAGCTGCCGCTCTACGTGAAAAGGTCAAGTAACTGTGGAGACCAACTAAACACCACCACCTGCGGACCACACGGTCGTAGGCCCATGCCTGGCACCTCTAGAGACCCTAGCCTAGGCCCTCTAGAGTGAGGCACTGGAAAAGGACTAGCTGGGGACCAGTGTCGACAACTGGTGGCCGTACCCCCAACTAAGAGCGCGCTACAAGTGACCAAAAGACAAGTACAACTGTCACTGTCCCACTATCATCTTTCCCTCAGCCAGACGTACAACTCAAGCAAAGGAGTGAGGGTGTCCAAGTCAGACGACACAGACCTCGACGGTACAGCACAAGTACCGGGACAAAGCCCCGAGCTAACAGCCTGGCTCACAGAGAAGCTGGGGCACCCAACTGGAGAGGTAACCACGGTAGGCGTCATACTACTTGCCACGTACATAAAACCACGTGCACGTCACACACAAACCACGTGAACTCTTGCGTAAACCACATGCACTAATAGTCCACTACACGTGAATACCATGTAAACACATGAAGAACCAGCTAACTGCATACCCAGTACGCTAATCTCAGAAACCACGTGCACTAGGTGCACCACAAATACCATGCACCACTTGATATTGTTAAATATTCAATATAACACATTTAAATAAAAGCATGCTGACGGCAACATCGATTGCCATTGATGGATGTAGATGGTAAGATCACTGGCCGTCTTTCCCAGCTGAAGAACCTGGCGTCAATCGATATTGACGCCAAGCTCCTCGGCTACCAGCTCCCACAGAAACCTAGGCCGATTCCACAAGTGCTCTTGGCCCAAAACCAGTGGCAAACACAACAAACCCTTTCTCTAACATCCATGCATTATAAACAAACCGTAACAACATGTTTCACTAAGTAAATCAATCAAACTACCCTTTGACCCCGCATGGAATACCCTTACCCAAAAACATAATAACATGCAGATTCATGTGTTCCAATGCATTATCACAACCAGAAGGAATTAAAAGGATCGTTCCCTACCTCAAGACACACTTAAACCTCCTAAATCCTCCCGATTCGTACCAAACCCTCCGCGAGCTCCTACGGAGATTATACCTCGCTCCGACGTTTCCTTGCCCGATTCGTCACCACCTCACGATCCACGATCCTCCAACTAGCCTTCTGCAACCATTGGAAGCAGTGGGGTAGCAAGGGCATGAAAATAGGGCGAGGGAGAGGGAGAACGGTGTGAAGGAACTGCCCTCGGTAGACCTATATCCTGCAGGGCGCACAGGTTGGCGTCAACCCACAATAAACGTCCATAAAGCTCGCCGTTAAGTTCTTAAAGTTGATGTCACCTTCAATGGACGCCAAACCAGTCAACGACCACACCTGGCCATCAACCCCTACTCAACTGCAGCAGGTCCTACTTTGTTTCAGGACCAAACCTGCACGCACCACACATCCAAACCACATTGACCTCACGATGGCCACCACAACCATTACACACATGATCTATAAGGATCCTAAAAACACGCGACGTTACAGGGGACCTTGTCAGGATGAAGAATTGAATTGGGTTCAAACAAAGGCTTCTAAAAGAACTCAGTAGACAAACCAACATGAGAAATATAACATATGAGCATGGAACATGGCATAGTTTTTAAGACTAAGAAGCACAAAATCTATACAAGGAGTACATCATAAAGAGGGCTTAACAGGTTACATGTTATAAGAGTTCATGTAGCATATTTCAAAACATAAATGCTTGGCAAGGATACGAATTGAAAGATATCGAATGGTATCATCAAATCTCTCATGGGGATGCATAACATATAGCTAACCACATGTCAAAATAGGATGTTTACATATACATACATAACTAAGAATGCCCATCAACTTGAGTCTAACCACCCACGTTTGATTTGTGAGATGAGACCGTCATCATAGCTAACCCCTCATACACGATGCCAACCATGAGGAGTCCTAACCATCCCAGGAAGAGAGATCAAAGTATCTTGCCAAGACTACTAGACATAGGGCCTCAAAGGGTAACATCTACAACAAAGTTGGGCTACACCTATAGCAGAAAACTGTAGGTATAGGCCCTACAACCGTAAGTATAGACATTTACTTACGGAATTACTTACGGTTGTGTTCTGTAGGTACAGCTAGCGTAGCTAAAGCTATACCTACAGTTTTCCTTTCGTAGGTAGTACCTACGGGGATCGTACGCCGTAGCAAGTACTTACGCATATGTGCCGTAAGGAAAATCATAGGTGTTGAAGTATAATCGGCGGAGTGCTAGACCAAAAATACAAATATACGTACGAAATTTGAGCTGTAAGTAGACACATACCTACGGAATTAAAAACTGTAAGAATATTAAATACCCACGGAGTTTAGAACCGTAAGTAATGTATTTTTAATAAAAAAAATAAAATATTTAAATATTTAAAAACTAACATGTGCTCCATAATCTTATTTTCACATGATACATCCACATTTATGCACATACATACATATTTTATCTACATACTCATATATCCATATTATACATCCATATCCTCATATACACATCCACATACATTCACAAACAACCACAAATATTCGCTCATACACATCCACATAAACCACATCCATAAAAATACATAGAACTTGTATCTTAAAACTATGAAAGTTTAGATGATAATTTACATGACAAGTCTTTTTTGAATGCCATTTGTATGTTTGAAAAAAGGTTTATAAAGACTACATTAGAAATTCATAAACATCATTTCGAAAGAAAAATAAAACAATTGCATTAACATCAAATTCTCTGATGATGTCCTGTAGCATTCAAAACTCTTATATAATCCCTGCAAAAAAATATTTTGAAATGAGTAAAACAAACCACATACAAATGAAAAATTTATACTTCAATGAAAATATTTATTTGTTTAAGTCTCTTCTTCCAAGTGAACCTGCAAAACCAATGAAGTTCATATAAGAAAATTGAAGAATTCAGTAGCACATATTATCATAATGAACATATAATATCAACACTTACAAAGTCTCTAAGCCAGATGATATGGCTACCAACGGCATCTTTGATTGTTTCTCTATCTCTGTCTCTCACGAAAAGAGGAGCATCTGGATCATACGCTATGAGAACAGAAATCTCCAAGTACTCTTCACCTAACTTCTTGCCCATGACAATCTTACTCTTCTCCTCGGCCATGACTATACCACCGGCAACAAGTCGTCTATACATATCACATAATTTCACCTTCCTTCTGAGCATTGAATTCTGTTATAAAATGTGTACATAAAACATTAAATATAATACATTTGACTCAAAAAAAAATAGAGAACATGAGAAAATTTTAACAAATTTCACCATTTTTGGTTTAGGCTCAAATGTACTTGTAGATGGTTGTATACATTTTTCTGGACCAGCGACATAATCAACTTGTTTTGACTTTCAATGAGGAATGTTAACAATAACAAATATAAATAGGTAATTAAAACATAAACTAACAAAGATTTATTGAAATTACCTCATTAGCAATACATTCTAATTTTTTCAATCTGTCTTGCATGTCTGTAAGAGTGTTATGCAACATAAGATTTTGTTCCCTCAAAGCTTCCTCTTTACATCCCCACAACTTTTTGGGGTGGGACCTGTCCCAACTCCTCGTACCCTACCAGGATTATCCTTCCCAAAAACCTGCTCGTATGCATCATTAACGCTAGCAAATGAACTTTTGGAAGATGAAAGTTGAGTGAGCTTCACATTTTGAAAATTTTCCTACAAATAATATTCATAAATATTAATGTTATTCAAAAATAAAAATATATGTCATAATATGAGTAGGATAGAAATAAGAATTTCAAAAATAAATCAATCACTCACTCAGCAGTATCTTCATTCACTGGGAGTCCATTTTTCTTCACACGGGTCTTTAAAAACAAGTCCCCTCGATCAAGTGTTGAACCATTAATTTTGAACTGCAACATTTAAATGAGTTATGCTTAGATCCATTATTACTAAAGTTAACTATTAATCAATGATTAGAATAATATATATTACCTCCACTAATCTAATGTCTGCAAAACTCTTAGTTCCTGCACAATGGTAACTTGTAAAACTTTTGTTCCTCTTGTTGATTTCACTGTGTTTCTATAAAACACAAAAATAGGAACATTTAGATGATTGAAATGAGTGTTTGATGCTTCTAAAAAGAAACTTAAAAATATAATACCTTCCAGTCAGTGAAGGTCCATGTTTGAATTGCTTTCTTCCATTGCTCTTGATCCACCCTTGCATCTGTTGGAGTTACTTGCTGATTTGGTTTTAAGGAGTGAAATATTTATACCTGAGTGCATACTTCCATGATCTTCATTTTTGGTCTAAATCTTTCATAACCCACTCTCTAAAATATGATGGAACATCAAATTTTTTCTTCATGAGTAGAATATGCAAAGTTAAAATGCAATCATTAGGACATGCATGTATCTTATGATAACCATATCCCAATTGAGCATAATCTTTTTCACTTCATAGAATGTACTTGGTTGTAGCTCGCCTTCAGGCAAAGCTTCTTTCAACAACTTTAACAATGTATTGAATGATTTATTGCTCATCTTACCTGTGCATTTAATGTTGAACAACCATATTAAAAATGATAGTTTGCTAAACTTCATGCAATCTAGGTACAATGGTTGTTCAACATCTTCAAGCAATTTTTAAAGACATCATATTCTCCTTTATTCTCATTTGGAGTGTTAGCTTCAGCATGATTCCAGAAGACATCTTGCAACATTGAATGCAAGCATGATCTTTTCGAAGATCTTGTCGTGCTGAATCATGAGATCTTTACTTAGAAGAAGAACAGTCCCATGAAATTCTCAAAATTGTTTATCCTTTATCACTCCATTGAAATACAAGTGTTCTCTGATTGTTTCCTTTTCAAATGTGCACATGCATGCACACTTGATGCAAGCGCACTTAATTTTTGTTGATGGAATCGTATGTGTTAAGGCAAAATCAATGAACATGTCAACACCATCTAGATATTCCTTTGATTGTTTGGTCTTATCCATCCAACTCTAATCCATTTTCACAATATGCTATCAAAAGAATGTAGACAATATTATGGGGATATATTAGAGGTGCAATGAAGAGAGATCAATTGTCATCATGTCATCATTCATTTTTAACAAACTAAAACTATGGCTACTAATGCAACCATCACCTTATAACAATAACATGTTCAATAACTAAAATACAAATTTCTTATAAAATGCAAGCATAAAAAATTTCTCATTGCAAAAAAACTATAACTTTCATAATTCACGAGACAATACAACATATAACATAAAAACTACAAGTACTATCAGATAATATGTATCTAGCTCACCACAATATCATTATGGTTAATTAACTTGTAAGGGCAAGATCCAATAAGGGGAACAAGAGTTAAAATGCAAGGGATCATGATCATTAGGAGTTATCATTATGGTTATAACCTTTAATTATGAATTATCATGTATAAAGGTTTTATTTTACTATATTAGACAGGATTTAGGTTAATAAAAAAAACAACCCAGCATACATTTATTAGAGCTTAAGTATTCAAGAAAACATACAATAGATTATTAAAGCTTAACCCCTCCATCATATATATAACCAATTATTAAAGATGAACTTGAAACCAGACTAGCAGGAATATGACTGATTAATAAAACTTAATCGGAAATCACCAGCTAACATGTGATGGTTTATTAGTGTTTAATGATCAAACCAGCGTATAATCATATATTTATTTAAAGCTTAACAGAAAATCAAGCCATATAACTAATATATTCTTATTTTAAAACTTGGTAAGAAATCCATGCATGCATGTTACTATCTATTAGAGTTTAGCCCCAGCATATATATTAGTTTATTCTTGTTAAAACTTAATAAGAAACTAACATGTATGCCCCGTAATCATGGTATAATACTAGCCAATTTATATTTAAAATATTATTCATAACTAAGCATGCATGTCCGTAATCACACAACATAACATTAATCATTTCCTTTTTTTATTAAAAATTTGAACCAAAATCCAACATGCATGTCCTCATAATCAAAATATATATTAACTGATTTTTTCTTGACAAAAATCTTAATCAACGTATATGCATGTCCTGTCGCAGCATATATAATCTATTTATTTTATTTTTATATAACTATACACACTGTGTCACATCACATCACATCACATTAAAAACTATCCCCTACATAACTATCCTTCATTTAAACCATCTCAAATAAAAAAAGCCCTTAAACGCGAACAACTTATACCCAATTTACTTATACCTGGTCCCCTTATCTCGTTTAAACCATCTCAAATAAAAAAAGCCCTTAAACGCGAAAACTTATACCCAATTTACTTATACCTGGTCCCCTTATCTCGTTATCAAAGAGGCCTGTTTAAAACTTAAGCAGGAACCTTATTGTTTTGTTTAATCAAATAAAATAATTTCCTGTACATGTATAACTAAACCTAACCATCATGCATGAAACCGTCTTGATCTATCTAATACATACAACTGAGTTTTAATAAAACTTTAACTAGAATACAACATGATTTTCACTGTTTATTAGTGTATAATCATACATATCATATATATATATATAATTAACTGATTGTTTACAAAATCTTAACTTAAAATCAACCCAACATACATAAAATCATCTATATGACCATAATCTAACTAGCAGGATTTTTAAAGCTTAACCAGAAAGCCAACACATAAGAAAAACACGGTTATTTCAATGCTTATAACCAGCAAGCATATAAATGATTAATAAACCACATCCAACATGCTCTATCTACGATGGTGTTTAATTTAATTAAGGATTAGATATTACCTACCTTAGGTTTAAGAGAAAGGAACAAGAAGAAGTCTTGGACGATGCTGGCGTGAAAGTCTCACGCAAGAAGATATCTCACGCAGCAAACCCAAATATGCCTTGACACAGCAATCCAAACCTCAGCAAACAAGGAAGAACGTGACCAGCCGGCTCCGCCTCTTGCCCTCCCAGCCTCTTGAGATCGCGGTTCACATCTGATCTCTCTTGGAACCGTGCGCCGCCACAGCCCCCTCTTTTCTGCTATCTTTCTTTCCAAAATTCTAAACCCCGTCGGAGGAGGGAGGGTTAATTAGAGGTCTTAGGACGCGGATCACTAGTTTTGTTTTGTTTTTTTTATTAAATTTTGATTAAATATAGTTACGGTTTACACTGTAAGTATATTAATTTTACGGAGTTATATTAATTGTACGGAATTTTTTCATACTTACGGTTTAAAAACTGTCTCTATAGAATGAAGGCCCTTACGCTCTCAAATTTCATAAGTAAATAAGCCTCTACTTACGGTTTTTTCTTACGAAAATTTATACCGTAAGTAAGAGCTGTAAGTATAGCCCGATTTTGTTGTAGTACGTTTAGATCAAGCTTCTGTATCAAACATGTAGGTTCACAAGTGGCACTGCACTGAGGAGATAAGGAAAGACTTCTAAAGGGTCAATGAAGGGATTGGTTATGCCTACCTTAGTGTGGGGAAATCCAACCAAAGCTCCAAATAGAAAACTGGGATGTCAACTCTGTCAAGAAGCTACCATGGCTCCAAGCTCTAACCTTCAGTTTTCCCAGTAGTAAAAGATAGAAAGGTTAGTTGGAAGGATGGTCACAAAGGCTATAAGAGGAGTTAAAGATCAAAGTGGGTCGATGCTAATAAGAGGATCCAGACACCTGGCCAACATGCAGGCCAAAGGAAGATACTAATCCAATGGAGATGACTGATGGGACTATGAGTGGAAGATTTTCAAAGGCAAACAGCACAATCTGCGGGAAAAGTATGAGTTATTCTGACAAGCACAAGGGTCTAAGTCAGAAGATTGACAAGCCAAAGGGGTCAGATGATGACGACAACTGTTAATAATCTGACAAAAAAAATACGAGCACTTAAGAGATTACAACTCCAATTCGATTATAGAACAAGGGAAATATTGATTTGAGAACGAAGGAACTTAGACTAGAGACCAATAGATTACATAACCATGGTCATGTTGATTGGAGAACAAAAGAAGCTCATATCGATTGCTGAAGAGAGTTTTGATTATTGAAGGATATTAAGTTTCCTTCTGATTGGTAACCAAAGATATCGATTGGTGAACAAAAGACATCGATTGGTGAGTAAGGATACCGATTGGTGAACAAAAGACATTGATTAGTGACTAAGGATACTAATTGGTGACTAAAGATACTGATCGGTGAACAAAAGACATCGATTGGAGACTAAAGATATCGATTGAAGACTAAAGATGACATCAATTGGAGACTAAAGACATCGATTGGTGACTAAGGACATCGATTGAAGACTAAAGATATTGATTGGAGACTAAAGACACTGATTGGTGACTAAGGACATCGATTGAAGACTAAAGACATCGATTGGAGACTAAAGAGATCAATTGATGAACAAATATTAAGTTCCATTCCTTTATAATTAGTGAGTTCTTTAGTTCTAATTATGAAATAAATGGTTATTTTTAGATAAAGTGCTGAAGTTCAGAAACAAACTTCTAAAGGTAGACTTAAATTAAGGTTTTGAACCTAAGTTCCCACACACAGGATATTACAGGCACGGGTCCCCTCCTATTCAGTACTTTTAGAATCGAATGTCGATGCATTAAATAGATCTAGCATTTTTTTCTCTTTCCCTTCTGTTGCATGCTTTTGCTTCCTAAATGTTGTGATCATGTGCTAGTCATGTTTATGTCATGGGTTGATTCCCGTCAATAATGACCATAATAATATATCTTTTTGAAAGACATTGGACATTTACTACTTGAAGTTTACCAGGTAGATTTGTGTGTCTTGTAATGCTAATGGTTAAGAGTTAGCAATCAAACTTTTAGTATTGTCTTTGTCAATTTTGGTTGTTTTCAATATGATTGAATGTTTATCTAAGCAGTGACATGTTGTTGTTTCTTCTTGGTCTTTCTCAGTTGATCAACTTATTATGAGCTTGTACAGTGGTAGTTGATTAAGTCAAATTCCACTCTTGCAAAACAAGGCAATTGATAGAACAAAACACATGTATGCCATGTTGTATTTTCCTTCTTCAATGATCATAAAAAATTTAGTTGATCTGTTGTTTCTCAAGGTCTGTTTTATTTTCTTATGGTGGGTTGTCACCAGATTCATTACTAGTGTAGTACTAGGTCAATTTTAGTTTCTTGTCTTATTTGATTCTAATTCTCCTACTTTAATCTTTTATTTTATGCAGTTAAATTGGAACAGTCTCTAGTGGGTAAATAGTAGGTCTCTTTCAGGTGAGCTACTTGACGTTAATTTATTATTTATTTTGTGTGATCCAGTACCGAGCATAGGTAGTGGTTCTTTCAACATATTTATATTTTGTATTCCAGTGAGTCTGGGTGGTAACTCATTTATATTTTTTTATATTTATATTTATAATATAATGTTTATGTTATGTGATCTAGTAAGCCTGGGTGGTGGCTCACTTAGCTTTAGTTTCTACATCTAAACTTCATTTAATTAATACTTGTTTGTTAGGATGAGGCATTATTTAGTAAAATTAAGTTTTGGACAAGAAACTTTAGATACTTCGAATAGTTTTGTTATGATTTGTTCATTGTGGCCCTTGAGGCTGAGATAAATGACTTACCGATGTCGGCCAAGCCGGATGTGGTCGAGCTGAATTCGAGCCCGACATGCCCCCTCATGCTTTGCGTCACGGAGACTTGCAATGTCCCCTGAGGTGCCTGGGGGGGGGGGGGCAATGATCATAAAAAATTTAGTTGATCTATTGTTTCTCAAAGTCAGTGTTTTATTTTCTTTTGGTGGGTTGTCATCGGATTCATTACTAGTGTAGTACTAGGTCAATTTTAGTATCTTGTCTTATTTGATTCTCATTCTCCTACTTTAATCTTTTCATCTTATTTTTTTATGCAGGTTGCGAGAGATAAATTGGAGCATGTCTCTAATGGTAATAGGCAAGTCCTCTTCAGGTGAGCTACTTAAGTTTAATTTATTGTTTATTTTGTGTGATCCAGTACTGAGCCTAGGTGCTGGCTCATTCAACATATGTATATTTTGTGTTCCAGCAAGCCTGGGTAGTGACTCATTTATATTTTTTTATATTTATATTTATAATATATGTTATGTTATGTGATCTAGTGAGCCTAGGTGGTGGCTCACTTAGCTTTAGTTTCTACATTTAAATTCATTCAATTAATACTTGTTTGTTAAGATGAGGCGTTATTTAGCAAAATTAAGTTCTGGACAAGAAGCTTCAAATACTTCAAATAGTTTTGTTACAGTTTGTTCACTGTGGCCCTTGAGGCCAAGATAAATGACTTGTTGATGTGGTCGAGCTAAATTTGAGGCCGACATGCCCCCTCTTGCTTTGTGTCACAGAGACCTGCAGTGTCCCCTGAGGTGCCTCGGGGGAGGGGGTGGTGGTAGACACTCCGATGCTCAAGTTAGTTGCTAGTCGAGAAGAATGGGCTAGCCAGAGGAGCAGAATAGATTACCTATGAGCGTCGAGTGTCTTCCCTCTTATAATGTTAGCATGCCCATTGGAACCGTCAGATGACCCCGCGAATATCGCCCCAGGTCGTCGTAACCGTCACCATCTTGTCGTTGTAACTGTTATGTCAGATCATTCAGATTGCGGCCTTCATGACAGCATATACCTAGCGCAAGATCTGCGACCATTACCTCAGTGATTATTGACGGGCTGTTACACGAGCCACGATCCCAGGGATCCCGCGGCCATGTCATGTTCCTTGTCGGATCATGCCAAGATGGGCTAACCTCGTCCTTAGTCAAGAAGACGTCGTCAGCCTAGGCAACTCTGAGACATCGGCCAAGGCTGAGGCTCCAACCAAGCTGCAGGAGTTGCCCCGTGTCATTGGTCTCCCAAGTTAACGTCAAACCATTGGCGGGGCAATGTGAAGCTGGCACTTAGAACTCCCTTAGCAAGGACATGTGCTTCACCACGTGGCCATGTTAGATTATGTGCCCTACCATATGTCCATTCCCAACATTAATTGTGCCAACATCATGATGGTAACTCCTCGACTACTGAGTCTATCACCGACTGTCACGTCACTACTTAGAAATCTGTGCCACATCATGCGCTCGATCGTCATCCGAGGCAGAGATTGGGAACCAAGAAGGAGGTGTCACGTGGTTCAACCTAGATGCATAGTGTGAGATGAGGAGCCACAACCGTCAAATCTGCTCGACCCCCAGCCCTATAAATAGGGGGTCTAAGTCTGAAACGCGCACCTTGCTTCCGCGCATGAGAACTCCAGCCGACAAGCTTCAGCCGACGTGCTTCCTCCTTTGTCTCCTCAGTAACAGACCTCATTTTCAGACTTCTCACGTCCTCGCTTGCTTCCTTCAGATGTAAGCAATGAGCTCATCTTCAGTTTCTTTGAATCCTAATGATTTGTCATCCTCCAACCCTTTCCTTCAAGAGAGTTCCTCCTACGAGGCATCATCTTCCGAGAATCCTTCTTCCTCGTTGTTGTCCTCGGAGACGAGGTCTTCCCCTTGTCCAATCAAGACGAGGCCTTCTCGTCCCACTGAGGCCGGCATACTCGATGTTGAGGCATTGGACCCCATTCTGGAAGTTCATGATGAATTGGATGAAGATCCGAAAGTCACCCTTGGTTCCTACAAACCCAAGAAACCCTCAGCTCATATTTATGGATCGTGTCGCTGAGCCAATTCGGTGGCTAACTATAACTACCCTCTTTATACTGGTATGATTATACCAATCCATGTCGATATACAGCGTGTTGTCACAGTAAGACATGTACCCAACATAAAAAAGTAGTTAGAGATGTACACAAATAACAAAAGAAAGTACAACGGAAATAAAGGTAATTCTTATTCCATCATCATCACACACATCCCACAGTCTATATAGTAGCAAAATAAATATAACCAAGTCCATAAGTCCATAATATAATAATGTCTCACATACTAAGTAAAAAGAAAAGTACAAGCTATAGCAATAGCTTTCTAAGCTGCAACTACTCCCCACGCTCGGAGTCTCTCCTCGCTACCTCCTCCTTAAGCTTTGTAATACTTGTCTCACCTGTATGTTTAAGCAAGAATGAGTCTATGCAATAGACTCAGCAAGCAACCCATTGGCCACATCCATACACTTATCACATACATAGTATACAAGCATAACACATTAAGTAAACTATCACATGATTCACATAGCCATTAGCAAGTACTAACATGCTTTAACACACTAGCTACACATGGATTTCCTATAGCACATAATGGTTGACATAATTCACTATTATGACATATTTCCACATATTCATATAATCAAAATAGAGCACATACCTACTCATGATACTAACATGATAATTTTCTTATCTAATGCATTCATATGCCACATATACTTACTCTTTGCTTGCTGTTTTAGCATAAACATAACACATTCACATGGTTTCACATTCTTTCACATTAACACATCGCTTTCACATGATACGTTACACATTCACACTTATTTTCACATTGTTCACATATTGTCATGACACATAGCCCAAATCACCATAAAGGACACTATCACACACATATCACATACCCATCACTTGGCAACACAGTGACGAATCTTGGTAAACTGCGCAGAATCGGGAGAAGCACTCTCCACCCTAACCAGTGGTGCTTGTCCACCTCTAGAATTTCATCCTGATGCCCACAGGATATCACACGCACATTGAGCCTTCCCATAGGGACTTTTCTACAGTACGACTCTCAGGTTTCTATGGTAGTAGTGTCATAATCGACACATTAATCACTTTATTACATTAACCACTTGTTTAACACATAATTCTCATGCACTTAATGACATATTCTCATGCTTCTGACATAAACACATACTTCAGGTTACATAAATAATATTTACTATCTAATAGTGCTAAAACATGCTTAACATAGCCTAATCATGGTAGTAATCACTAAGAAATCGTCACTTTTATTTAATCATACTTAACATGGTCATTAAGGCCTCATAACTGGAAACAGTAGTTCTGAATGTCAGAACATACTCAAATTTTTACCATAGGTCATATATATAGAACATATCATGTGTCTAGTTTCTTATGATACTATTTTTTCCAATTGTTACACAGCAGATCGTGAGTATTAGATGTTTTTCTCTAACCGGTCTACCTAGGGTTTCTAGGAGGACAATTATTCTTACTACTCAAAGGTAGGTTGTCTCTAAGCCAAATCCTAATTAAACTCTTCCATGCTTGCATACATGTGTATAGATCATGTTTATACTTTTTTCCCCATTTATATCTTATCGTTTCAACGAATTAAATCCTATGTTATCATAGTAGTTTTCTATCGCGTGAAACCCTTGCACTGTCTTACAAGTTCTATATCTTTCTCTTGAGTCGTTTCCAGACTAAGTCATCAACATGAACATTGTTCCCCTTTAAGTCTAATTTCAGTAGAGACTTTTTTTGCTTATTTTCATGGAATATTTTGAGAGTATGATTAGTTTAACCCGGATTGTGGCAGATCTGCGTAGACTTACACATCTCCTTGTTACCCTATCAAAAGCCCATTGTTTTCTAATTCCTCATTACTATAGTTGGTTAGAAGCCCTCTAACTAACAGAAGTGGTTTAATTCAATTTGGATCATCCTACCAATTGTTTTGATTTTTCAAAGGCTACTGTGTCAAACCCAACATGAAACAGAGTCGGATTAAGTCATAAAAGGTAACCCAAACCCCTGTCCTGAACGCGACGTGTTGACCTATCACCACAAGAAGGCGACAGGGAACATGTCGCCTTCTGAAACTAGAAGGCAATAGACATATTTTTGCCTTCAAGGTGACGACAGTAACCTAGTCGCCTTCTGATTCAGAAGGAAGACCACCCTGTTTGAACCTGTTTTGCATTGTTTTGAGGTCTGATTTGTTCTTTTTCATCATGGTATACAAAAACATACATGTTAACAACCCACATAAAGTTTCAACCACTTGGACATGAGTCTAAATGATCTTAACTTCTTGACCATGCTCTCTACTTACTGATTACTCTTTTGTTCTTGCCTTGTTATAGTACTTGCTAAAATATGCACATGATAACTTGTTAAAATTGGTCATGCATGATTTTATTTCCTTATTTAGTACTCAAGATACATGCCTAAAATGGAGTTTCCATAATTGTATTTATAAGTCACTCACACATGCACTTGAGCGATTCTCATGCGCAGCACATGCATACACTCTTGCACAATAGGAAACCCCTTTTCTTGGCTTGTGGTCAACTCTTCCTTGGATATTCTTTCTGCCGAACTAGTGATCCCTTGACCAAGGCCTCCATAAATCTCCTATGTCCATGGATTCCCACATGGCCGACGAGTAGGTTGTACCACTGAAGTACCCCAAAGGTTAGTGTGCACATATCTCTCTTCTCTTGACATTCTTGGCAAGATATTTCTCTTCTCATCTTGATATTCTGGTGTACACCTCTATAAGACATGAAACCCAATCATTAAGAAATATTGAACTAAATGAAAAACACGTTGTTATGTTGTCGAACTGAACTCTTGAACTATCATCTTGTTAATCCCCAACTATCTTGATATTATTGAACTCATGAAAAGGCCATACTTGATTGTGGATATCTACATTTAAAATTGTGAGATGCTCGATCGGGCACAACGAGTGCCCAAGGGCTCCAGTATAGCCCCCTCTACAGAAAGCCGAAAATGTACTGTTAACTATGGAGTATAATGATTAGTGTCATTGCATATGCGCTAGGAGTACTTGTTTGTGTAAATGCTAGATACAAACACCACATTACACGTGTTTATGATATGCATTCCAAGGTGGCATAGATCCTTAGTGCATGTTAATGACTCATGAACTGACTGTCTTGCTCGTGGAAATACATGCTTGTTACATGCTTGCTTGCTTGCTCGTTATATGGCTAATCTTGTTACATGCTATCTTGTTCTTGCTCGTGAACTTGACAATCTTGCTAGATCATTGCTTACACTATCTTGGCATTCTTAATTACTTGAAGTTAAATATCTTGCCAGACTGACTATTACAATCTCTTGATTATATCTTAATATCTTGCACGACACACTAGTCACATTTTACTATCGTGTTTCAACTACATAGTTCATAGAATGCTCATACTTTCTAGATTTTAAAATGCTAAATACTTATACCATTACTTGGAAGATGTAAATCCTATTGGGTGAGTGCGCTCATTACCTATTGTCCAACCTTTTCAGGAGAATAAGAAATAGATGAGGAAGAGCAAGCTTACACTAGGGAAGACTTGGAGTGAAAAGCATGCCATAGATCATCAAGTTATCATCATCATGTCTTAGAGTTTTATAGTTTGAGAGAAACTTAGAACCATGTAGTAGGTAGTGAAGAGAAATATGTACTTTTCATTTCTTGAGTCTTTGTCGTCCACTAAAGTTGTAATAGACAATTATTGAGTTGTGAAATAAAATTTTAGTTAGTTATTCATTTTGTGGGCCCTTATATTTGTGTTGATGCACATCAAATGCTCGCTAGCTAGAGACTTATTTGCCGATTGTTCATGTCTCGACTATTTATCTAATTTTCGCAAAAAGGTCGCGAGTGGAAGAGGCTGAGGTCGGTGCCGAGGTGGACATCTAAATCATCACCCCTCCTTCCACCATGTCGAAGCAGCTGCCACAATAGTGGAGCGAGCAACTGCAGTATAAACCCATGCCGTCGGCATCACCTGACGCCTTTGTCGCCAGTTCTTTGAAGCAGTGGAGACCTCAACGACCATGGGACGATTGCACAGCCGCATAATGGGGCTATCGATCATTCCATCTAGAAGCAAAGTCCCGTGTGTCGGGTATGAAGGTCGACAAGGTAGTCGAGGGACTATTCCACACGTAGCCGGACCTTTTAGCGATGCTCGAATCCCTTCTAAAGAGGGTCAATGCGACCCACTCCAGCACCAAAGGGCAGCGTGCAGAGGCAGAGAAGAAGGTAGAGCAGGCGAAAAAGTAGGCGGAGCAACTCCAGGCCGAGGCGGAGAATGGAGCAGAAAGGGACGAGGAGAATGCTGCGCAGTTGGCTAAGGGCATCAACAAGCTGTGTAGGTCCTCAAGGCCGAGGAGGATGTTCACACCAAGAAAAAAGATAGAGTTGACGACTTGGTGGCAGTCGAGCGTGTCAAGGTGTTTGCTGAGTACCACAAGTCCTCAGAGCTCGCCAAGGAGGTCGACGGGCTCTTCCAGGCTGGGTTTGACTTTTGCCACGCCCAAGTCAAGGATTTGTTCCTCGACCTGGACCTGTTGGGGATGGACGATGAGGAGGAGAGCGATGAAGAAGTTGTTGACACTACTTCAATCATCGAAAAGGGGACCGCAATGACCGATACCGATGCCGCAGCGACTGCCATTGAAGCCACAACTACCGGTGTTGAGGACACTATAGCTGAGATCAGGATCATCTTTGTGTCCTTCGAGGCTAATCCGAAAATTTCGGTGACTCCGGTAGTGTAGAGGATCCTTGTTCAGATCACTATGTTCTATTTCTGCAACTTCTCTACCTGGGCCTTAAGCCGAGGCCTTTTTTACTTCTTTATCTCAGCCAAAAAAGCCAAGATCATCAATACAAAGAACCTTCTCTCTTATCACTTTCAAAAAATCTATGTTTCTTTGTAATGTTCTCAGACAATCGTGTCCTTGAAGTCAACCAAGAATGCAACCTCAAATGGTTTAGTTCTAGGTTACTCTGAGACCATAACATCATGCCATCGCTAATCTCGTCCTGAAGTGGTCAAGCATTAGAAGGCTATCCTGACGTCTAGGACTTCAGTTGAAGCGCAATGAAATGTCAACTTCATAGGTCGGGATAATCGAGAGTGCCGTAGAGACCTCTCTTTAGGGGTTTCCCCAATACCTGTGAAGTCTTCTGAGAGAATGTGTCCATTGGGATAATCTTCGTCTACTCACGAGGTCAGTGCCAGCCAAGAGTGCCAAAGCAACCTTACCGCATTAACTTCCTTGGCACCCCTTGACGTTAGACGAGATGCAACCCAGCGATAATTTCTATATTAACTAGCAATGTTAGAGTCAGTTAAGTGTCAAAGCGACTTCAGTTTGCTGACCTCCCTAACATCTACGACGTTAATGCAAGGCAATGCTAAAGCGACTCGCCATATCTTAGAAGACGATGCTATAAAGTGATTCATCGTATCTCAGAAGATGATGCTCTAAAGTGACTCGTCGTAAACTGTAGGATGATGCTGTGAAGCGATTCGTCAGATAGCTCTGACGATGCTCAACAACGACTCATCGGATAGCTCGTGATGATGCTTAATGATGACTCGTCAGATAGTACATTGGCATCCCTTCCATCTCAGTGTTCAGTAGCCTCCACGTCGACCATCAGGAGCTACATATCTGCACCACCTCATTGCCTCCACGTCGGCCATCGAGACGTTGGAGCCCTTTATGAGTGCCAAAGTGACCTCATCTTTAATGAGTGCTAAAGCGACCTCGTCTTTATAGAGTGCCAAAATGACCTCGTCTTTCACGAGTGCCGATGTGACCTCATCTTTTATGTGTGTCAAAGAGACCTCTTCCTTTACGAGTGTCAAAGTGACCTCGTCTTTCACGAATGCCGAAGCGACCTCGTCATCTTCATATGTCAGTCTTACCTTGAGGTAGGGCTTAGGCGACCTCCTTCATCTCGGCCAATAGGAGGCCGGCCATCAAGACGTTGGCCATCATCCTTCACATCAGCCATAAGCCTCCATGATAGCCATCAAGACATCGGAGCTCATCACGAGTGTAGAAGTGACCTCGTCCTTAACGAGTGCCGAAGTGACCTCGTCCTTCACGAGTGCCGAAGAGACCTAGTCTTTCACAAGTGCCAAAATGACCTCGTCTTTCACGAGTGCCGAAGTGACCTCTTCGTCTTCAGATATCAGCCTTACCCTGAGATAGGGCTTAGGAAAGCTCCTTCATCTGGGCCATTAAGAGGTCGGCCATCATGCTCCACATCGGCCATCAGCCTTTACGTCGGCCATCAGGCTCCAAGTCGGCCATAAGCCTCCACATCAGCCATAAAGATGTCCAAGATCAAATAAAGGAGAAGGTAAAGGAAGCCATACTAACTTTTAGTAGCGCTTCCCACAAACAGTGCCAAAAATGTTATAGTCTGTTCACCATGGCCCCTGAGGTCAAGATGAATGACTTGGCAATGTCAACCGAGTTGGATGTTGCCGAGTTGAATTCAAGGCCGACATGCCCCCTCGTGCTCCACGTCACGGAGACCTGCAGTGCCCTGCCTCTAGGAGGCAGACACTCCGACGCTCAAGTTAGTTGCTAGTCTAGAAGAATAGCTTAGCCAGAGGAGCATAATACATACCTGTGAGTGTCGAGTGTCTCCCCTCTTATAATATTAGGCTGCCCATCGAAACCGTCAGATGACCCACGAATATCGCGCCATGTTGTCGTTGTTGACTAGGTTGCAAGCCCAGAGGGGGGGTGAATGGATTGCTAATAATCGTCTTTAAAATTTTCTGTAGCAAACAACTTTAGAAACACTAAACGTAATAGTTAGAGTTAGTGAGCAGCGGAATTAAAGACAAAAGCAATCACACAAGCAACATGAATTTTTATCCTGACCTCCTATCACCAGGAGTCCTATGTTCAGTCCCCAAGAAACAACTTGGGATTCTACTAACCAAGAGTACAGTCCTCCTTAAGGACACTTATACAACCAGTGCCTACTGGCCTTCTCTTCAACCCACGAAGAGGCAATACACCACCTATAGCAGCATGTCTTCCTTTCTACAAAAGGGAATAAACCACCCACTACACAGTAGGTCTTCTCTTCACTGAAGAAGAGGAACACTCTATTGAAGAGTATAAAGGTGGTGGCCCCTAAACCAAGCTAATAGTAACAATACAATGCTTGATCTGAGACGCGATCTGAGAGAAGAAATGAACCACAATAAAAAGCAACTCTCTCAGATCATTAAAAGCTCTCTCTCTCTCTCAAGGAAAGATTGAGGAACAAGTGTTGAACCACTCTCTATTTGTCCTTGTATTTTGGTGATAACAAAATTTATGAGTACTTAAATTAAATATCATGTTTCATCTGTGTCGCATCAATCTCATAACAAATGATAAGTCTCTCATCGATTTGATAAATGAGTAGAACGATTCATTCATCAATTCGCTAAGTCTCATAACGATTTGATAAGTGAGCGCAACGATTTGCCTCACATTGATTTGCCTTCTATAACGATTCGCTAAGGCTCATAACGATTTGATAAGTGAGAAACAACGATTTGCTTCTCACATCGATTCGATTTTTCTCATAACGATTTCATAAGTGAGAACATCCATTTGGTCTCACATCGATTTGTTAAGTGAGAACAACGATTCGATCATCATAACGATTCGATAAGTCATAATAGCGATTTGGTCAATATAACGATTCGATAAGAGAAAACAACGATTCGATGGTCGTAACGATTTGATAAGTGAAACATTGATTTGCATTCACTTAAAGAACGATTTGGTATAAACATCGACTTCATGTAACATCGATTTCCTTTATATTCAGATGTTTCAAATATGTTTGGCGCCAAATGAAAAGTCAAATATCTTCTGACAGAAAAAGCAGCATGCGTATTTCAGAGTCTTGTCAGAAAAAGATATGAACTGCTATTTTTATCATGATAGCAGAAACACAGTAGCATGTACTGTTTTCTTATAAACACTCTTTTATGCTAACACTCTCTTCTATGCTTACAGACCTCGAAGACCACCAAAGGTTGATTAAGACAAATGAAAAGAAACGGCCAAAACTCCAACGGATCTCTTCAACGGATCCATTCAAAAATAATTCATATAAAAGATGAAGTATGGCTGAAGAACAAAAGACAGAGCTTTCCTAAAGATCTTTGAAGGAGTGTGGATCCTGTGAGGAACCTCAACTCCACACACACTCAAAGGAAAAGAGAGAAAGAGCCTGAGCCAAGAAGAAGTGTTCAAGCATCTGAAATATTCAAGCCTTCAAGATTTATTTTCTCTCTTCATTCTCTCTCTGAGCTCATTGTAAATTTGGGGGAGAGTCCTTGACTGTGAGCTAGTTCTTAGTGTTCATCTTGTAATAGATCTCGGTCTGATCTTTCTTTTCTAAGAAATATTTCTGTCCAGCTGTAGGACTGTATATAGTGTAGAACCTAGCTAGGGGTTTATGTCTAGCAGAACTGCACTGGGGTTATACCATGAGGTTTGCTTCTGAACCTGTAAAAGAAGTGGACTGCCTTCTTGCCTGGGAAAGAGAAGAAGACCAGCTGGGGTGCTGGGTGTTGTAGTGTCCTTGAGGGGGACTGTACCCTGGTTAGTGAAATCCTAAGAGGTTGCTTGGGGACTGGACGTAGGACTTCCATGTGAGAAGGCCGAACCAGGATAATTCTCTTGTGTCATTTGTGTGATTGTTTATTTGCTTCTGCACTGCTACTCTTTATCACACTAAACTAACCAAACTTTCAAGTGATAATTTTCTGTGTTTAAGTTTCTATTTCAGATATCAGAAAAACCTATTCACCCCCCCCCTCTAGGTTATCGAGCTGCCATACCAGCCGGGCCAACAAGTGGTATCAAAGCGGGTCTCTGAACATTCAAAGAAGATCCAACGATCTTAGAGCAAAGATCCATGGCAGCTAAAGGTCAATCAGTCACCAGACCTCCATTCTTTGATGGAGAGGACTACCAATACTGGAAAATGAGGATGGAATGCTTCATTCGAGGCACAGACTTTGATCTGTGGCAGGTAATTAAGGTAGGAGATTATGTTATTGTTCCTGCTGAAGGTACTACTACTATTACAACAGCAGATAAAAATAAATTATCATTAAATTTCAAAGCTAAGAACTATTTATGTTGTGCTTTATCCAAAAAGAAATTTAGTAGAGTTTCTACATGTGAATCTGCAAAAGAAATGTGGGATAAACTGCAGATAACTTATGAAGGAACAGATAAAGTGAAACAAACTAGGATAGATATTCTTGTCTCTCAATATGAACAATTTAAAATGCTTCCAAACGAAAACATTACTCAGATGTATAATAGATTTTCAAGCATAGTAGTTGGTTTAAGCTCTCTTGGTAAAACTCTTTCTAATGAGGAAACTGTTAGGAAGATACTTAGGTCTTTAACTATTTCATGGACACCTAAAGTAACTGCTATTGAAGAGGCCCATGATTTAACCAAATTGTCGATTGATAATTTAATAGGTTCTCTCATAGAACATGAAATAAATATGGAGCGATTATCTGAAAGCTCATCTAAGAAGAAATGTACTAATGCTCTTAAAGTGGTAGCTGCTCCTTCCACTTCTTCTAGCTCAAAAATTGTAGGATCTAAAGACAGTAATGTTGATGAAGTATTGTCCAAACTTCAGAAGATTTTAAAGAAGAAGAAAAATGGGTCAAGAAGGATCCAAAGGAAAGAGAAAAAGGAGAAAGAACATGTTTACTATGAATGCAGAAAATCTGGACATCTAAGACTAGACTGTCCAAGACTCAAGAAGACTGGTCAAACCGAAAAGTCCAAGAAGCAGCACAAGAAGTTCAAAAGAAAAGCCATGGTGGCTGCTTGGGAAAATGAAGAGGACACAAGCTCAGACTCATCAAGCTCAAGTTCAGAGAAAGAGCAAGTAAATCTAGCCCTCGTGGTAGGACTAGATGAGGTCCATTCTGACTCATTTTTTAATTCATGCACAAATTCAGGGTCAGAATCTGAAGACTTGGAAGAAGTCTTTAATGAACTTTATGATAAACACAAGGTTGTTGTAAAAGAATCAAAAAATATCAAGAACAACCTAACTTGTTTGGAAAATACTAATTCTGATCTTAAATCAGAAATGGAACAATTGGAAAAACAACTAAAGGTCAGTAAAGATAATAATTATCTTTTAAATGAAGATTTGAAAATCAAGAATAATGAGAAGTTAGAGTTAGAAGAAAAATTAAAAACTCTAACTGAAGAAAATCTCTATTTAAAAGAATCAGTTAGTAAATTAACTAGAGGGAAAACATCTTTAGCCCTATGCTTAAAAGGGTCAAAATCTGGAAATAATAAACAAGGGTTTGGATACATACCTCTGGAAAAAGAAAAACAAGCCATAATTTCAGGAAAATATCCATTACCAAAATTTGTAAAAGAAGCCAAATTGCCTCAGAAAAAGGCCCCTGTAAAAAAAAATGTTTCCAAAATTATGCCCTAAACAAACATCATAAAAACAATAAGAACTGCAAAATAGATTATATTCATTGTTGCTCTCATTGTAATAAATTAGGACACACAGTAAACACCTGCACAACAAGGCACTTAGTTTGGATTCCTAAAGGTTATTTTCATGCATCTAACTATCAAGGACCCAAAAAGATTTGGGTACCTATTTCTGAATAAGTTGTTTGCAGGGTAGCCTTGGAGCATCAGGATCAAGGATGCTCAAGGCAAGAATGACTGCCAACTCTTCATCCAAATCTCATCTGAAGAGGGAGTCGTCATAAATATTGAATTTTTTTTAATTGCTACTAACAATGTTTGCAAGTTTACTGTTAAGATGTATGCAGATAAAAATCTTGAAGACTTGACAATCAACATGTATAAGGTCAAGAACAACAAGATCTGACTTGCCTCACATTAAGGGGGAGTCTCATGCTCAGGGGGAGCCTTCACTAAGGGGGAGTTATTCATTGAATATTTATTATTGTTGAACCCTTCAATGGTAAGAAATTCTCTAAAAGGGGAGAGAATGCATGGTAAGATCCTTCCTTTTTGGTTAGTGACAAAAAGGGGGAGAGTATGTATATTCTGTGAATTTTCTGCATTTTCTATGCTTAAGTATTTTTTCCAGAAAATTCGCATAAATTTTGTCATCACCAAAAAGGGGGAGATTGTTGAACCACTTTCTATTTCTCCTTGTATTTTGGTGATAACAAAATTTATGAGTACTTAAATTAAATATCATGTTTCATCTGTGTCGCATCAATCTCATAACAAATTGATAAGTCTCTCATCGATTTGATAAATGAGTAGAATGATTCATTCATCGATTCACTAAGTCTCATAACGATTTGATAACTGAGCGCAGCGATTTACCCTCACATCGATTTGCCTTCTATAACGATTCGCTAAGGCTCATAACGATTTGATAAGTGAGAAACAATGATTTGCTTCTCACATAGATTCTATTTGTTCTCATAACGATTTCATAAGTGAGAACATCGATTTGGTCTCACATCGATTTGTTAAGTGAGAATAACGATTTGATCATCATAATGATTCGATAAGTCACAATAGCGATTTGGTCAATATAACGATTCGATAAGAGAAAACAACGATTCGATGGTCGTAACGATTTGATAAGTGAAACATCGATTTGCCTTCACTTAAAGAATGATTTGGTCCAAACATCGACTTCATGTAAACATCGATTTGTAACATCGATTTCCTTTATATTCAGATGTTTCAAATATGTTTGGCGCAAAATGAAAAGTCAAATATCTTCTGACAGAAAAAGTTGCATGCGTATTTCTGAGTCTTGTCAGAAAAAGATATGAACTGCTATTTTTATCATGATAGCAGAAACACAGTAGAATGCACTGTTATTTATAAACACTCTTTTATGCTAACACTCTCTTCTATGCTTATAGACCTCGAAGACCACCAAAGGTTGATTAAGACAAATGAAAGAAACGGCCAAAACTCCAACGGATCCATTCAAAACTATTCATATAAAAGATGAAGTATGGCTGAAGAACAAAAGATAGAGCTTTCCTGAAGATCTTTGAAGGAGTATGCATCCTATGAGGAATCTCAACTCCACACACCACAAAGGAAAAAAGAGAAAGAGCCTGAGCCAAGAAGAAGTGTTCAAGCATCTGAACATTCAAGCCTTCAAGCTTTCTTTTCTCTCTTCATTCTCTCTCTGAGCTCATTGTAAATTTGGGGGAGAGTCCTTGACTGTGAGCTAGTTTTAGTGTTCATCTTGTATAGCTCTCGGTCTGATCTTTCTTTTCTAAGAAGATTTCTGTCCAGCTGTAGGACTGTATACAGTGTAGAACCTAGCTAGGGGTTTGTGTCTAGCAGAACTGCACTGGGATTTGTACCAGGAGGTTTGCTTCTGAGCCTGTAAAAGAAGTGGGCTGCCTTCTTGCCCGGGAAAGAGAGAAGACCAGCTGGGGTGCTGGGTGCTGTAGTGTCCTTGAGGGGGACTGTACCCTTGGTTAGTGAAATCCCAAGAGGTTGCTTGGGGACTGGACGTAGGACTTCCATGTGGAAGGGCCGACTAGGATAATTCTCTTGTGTCATTTGTGTGATTGTTTATTTGCTTCCGCACTGCTACTCTTTATCACACTAAACTAACCAAACTTTCAAGTGATAATTTTCTGTGTTAAGTTTCTATTTCAGATATCAGAAAAACCTATTCACCCCCCTCTAGGTTATCGAGCTGCCATACCAGCCGGGCCAACAACATGGCTTCTGGGAGAGCTAAGAGCAGAGATGGTTGATCTGAATGAAGGACTGAGCTCTACTTGCACACTTGTTGTTGACAAGTTTTTTCTTTTTGCACTTGAGTGTCTCGATTGTTTTTCATTGTGTCAACATGCTCTTATTTATCTTCTCTTCTTATGAAGTATCTGTTGTGTCTCATATCTTGAAGCTTGTCTCCTGATAGACGTGGCAAGTCCAACATAGGAATAGTGCATTACTACTGGAAACCTGCAAGCAATAAATGTTTGGATAGAGACAGAAAGAGAGAGATTATATGGATATCTTCTGTGTTAGTCAACGTAGCATGTCCAACGTTGTAGTCATGTGTGACTATCGAAAACCTGTAAAAAATAATGTTGGGATACAAATAGGTCATATGGGTATCCTTAGTCAACATCATAGGTCATGCTTTAAGAGGATAAGCTCATTATGTCACCATTTAAAGGTGTAGACGACATGTCATGAAAATGGTAAACAATACAAGATGATGTGCATGCAAATTGTATCCGTTGATAGACCATACGTAAGAGGATATCCTTGGAAGCCTTTCGTAAGAAGGATATGTAACAGATAGCAAGAAATTTGAAATGCGCATCTTAAAAATAGTTTGAAAATACTGCATGCCAATATTTGTTCATAACAATGATTAATCATAAGGGCAGTCAATATAATTTAACTACAACCTCAATCAATATGATTAGTTCACAGATAATTGTTAAGATATTGAAAATGATATATCTGAAATAGCAATAGATAATATGACGCCAATCGATGTTAAAAGGACAATCAATGTCTAAAAGTAATCGATGTCCAATGACAATCGATGTCCAAAGGCAATCAATCTCTAAAGGCGATCGATGTTTAAAGGCAATCAATGTCTAATGACGATCGATATCTAAAGGCAATCAATATCTAAAGACAATCGATGTTTAAAGACAATCGATGTTTAAGGATAATTGTTGTTTCAATGCAATCGATGAAGACAATCGATGTTTAACGACAATCGATGTGAAAACAATCGATGTTTGATGGTAATCGTTGTTTAAGGATAATCGATGTTTTAATGCAATCGATGCGATGCAAAATAGTAATCGATGTTTAAGTGAACTGTAATCGATGTGAGCCAATCAATATTAACTATATAATCAATGTGAGTTTCTACAACAATCAATGTGATATTAAAATAGTAATCGGTGTAGACTTAGATAATTAATATAAAAAATGACTTCTAACTTAATTGAGTTTATTTAACTTACTGGAATCATTTCACTTGTGACCTGTTGACAAACTACAGAAAAGATGTTAGTCAAATATTAGTCATGCTTTTGTTATCACCAAAATACATAAATGGGGATAAATTATTCATCAGTCATAACCGTCGCCATCTCGTCACTGTAATCGTCATGCCAAATCGCTCAAATCGTGGCCTTCATGACAATCGTTACCTAGTGCACGATCTGCAACCATTATCTCATCAATTATTGAGTAGGCCATTACATGAGCCACGATCTTGGGGATCCCTCAGTCATGTCGTATTCCTCATCGGATCAGGTCGAGATGGGCTAACCTCGTCCTTAGCCGAGAAGACGTCGTCAGCCTAGGCAACTCTTAGATGTTGGCCGAGACCGAGGCTCCAATCGAGCTACGAAAGTTCCCCCGCGTCTGATACTACAGCTTTGTCGCTTAAAATTGCAATTGATTCCATTCTTGCAAAATATGGGTTGAGTTTATGTAGAATATGAGGACAATGATATGATGAAGCTAGTAACATGCAGGGTCAGTTTCATAGATTTAAAGCTTTGATTATGAACGAGAATAGCTCTGCATATTATATTCATTGCTTTGCTCATCATCTCCAATTGACACTTGTAACTATTGCTAAAAATCATGGTGATGTATCTTGACTTTTTACTATTGTTGCACAAATTATACATGTGGTTGAATTCTCTTCCAAACGTCGAAATTCTCTTAAAGAAAAGCATGTTGCTAGTGTTGCAAATGTAGATCTCTTTGTAATGTTTTTCTCTTATAAATAACCACTTTCAATTCCTATAAGGGGTGTTGGTCATTTGGATAAATTGGGATTGCCCAATATTCGGTCGTACTAGCTTTCATACTTATAATAAAATATGCTTCTTAGTTTTTATTTTGGGAAAATTAATTACCGGTCCAAGTTAGGAGTGGGTAATTAATTTTCAGTCCAAATACCAAAAAATGAAAGTTTAAGTCCTTTCACTGTCAACTTTTTAATTTCCGGTCCAAGAGACCAACACCATAAGTCATTGTTTCTTAAAACCCCAAAGTACCAACCCCTTAAGCCAACCAAAGCCTGCACTATGTTCTGAAGAAGGAGACGAAGGGCGTACCCTGGCTGTTCAATGATGATCAGTCTGTCCCCATGTAATTTTAATTAATTACATATGTATTTTGGTGATTAACAAAATTAAACTAGATTTTATCAATAATATCTAATGAATATTTCATAAGTCTTAAGTACAGGAAAAATACCAAGGTCAAACAAGCCATAAGGTATGCATTACTTCTCTGAAGCCTTAATCTTTTTAACATGATATTTCTCAGAGTCCATATCGATTCTGTTGAAGATCATAACGATTTCTTTGTAAGTATAACGATTCTATGTCATCGCAACGATTTCTTTAGAAAGCGTAACGACTTGCCTGTCATAACGATTCTATAAGTCATCGCAACGATTTCTTTAGAAAGCGTAACGATTTGCTTCTATAACGATTTGTTAAGTGTTTCACAACTATTTCTTCAGTGAACACAACGATTTGCTTTCTATAACGATTCGATAAGTGTTTCACAACGATTTCTTCAGTGAACACAACGATTTGCTTTCTATAACGATTCGATAAGTGTTTCACAACGATTTCTTCAGTAAACACAACAATTTGCTTTCTATAACGATCCGATAAGTGTTTCACAATGATTTCTTCAGTAAACACAACGATTTGCTTTCTATAACGATTTGTTAAGTGTTTCACAACGATTTCTTCAGTGAACACAACGATTTGCTTTCTATAACGATTTGATAAGTGTTTCACAACGATTTCTTCATTAAACACAATGATTTCTTCAGTGAACACAACGATTTACTTTCTATAACGATATGATAAGTGTTTCACAACGATTTCTTCATTAAACACAACGATTTGCTATATCTCATAACGACTTGGTCAATCTGACTTATTCATAACGATTTCATAAGTCATATAGCCATCGATTTCATATCTAATATCGACTTGATATCTTATTCATCTTAAAAGCTTTGACTAGTCAAAGTCCACGTAGATATCTCTCTGACGCTTCTGCATTTATGAGATCTGAACGTATCTCTGCATGCATGCAGACGATATCATCCATTATCGTGCTTTCTCTGATTACGTCTTTTAGACCTAGCTATTTGGCATTACTATTTTCATGTCTATTGCTACTAACGTTGACTGACATCAGAGACAGCTTAGCTGTCTGCTATTTGAGATTAACATTTGTGCAGACCTCTAATCTAGCTCCACGTTACAACGTTAAACAAAATAGAAGCCAAAGGATATCTCTGAAGATCTCATCTCTTTGCGTGCTCAAGTGATTAAAAGACTGTTGACTGGAAGCTTCCAAGACTCCAGGTGTCATTCAATCTAACGACTACTCAAGAAAGAGAGACAACGGTTACTTCAACGGGCGAATTTCAAAAGAAGATATAAATACAAGACAGAAGAGAAGATCAAGGATACAGAAGCTGAGAAAAACTCGTTCCACCTATCAAAAATCTTCTGCTAGAATTCTAAGAGCCAACAAGTTCATTCCTTCTCGTGTTGCTCTTTGCTCTCCACTCTGTAGTGAAAATCTTGAGAGAGCTTGTGTAGTTCTGAGAGTGCGCTTAGCTTAGATTCTTTCTCTCAGTGCTAGTGGCTTCAGATCTTGCTTGTCAAAAGCTTGATCTAAGGGGCTTGAATTTCATTCAATTCTCTTTGAGGAGTTTTTCCCTTCGGTTGTGAAGGAAGACCTGGTGGCATCTAGGGTGTTGTTTCCCTTCGGTTGTGAAGAAGACCTGGTGGCATCCAGGGTGTTGTTTCCCTTCGGTTGTGAAGGAAGACTTGGTGGCATCCAGGGTGTTGTTTCTCTTCGTTGTGAAGGAAGACCTGGTGGGGTATCCAGGGTGTTGTTGTTCCCTTCGGGTGTGAAGGAAGACCAGCTGAGCTGGGTGCTATTGCGTTCTTAGGAGACTGTACCCTAGTTAGTGAAATCCTGAGTTGTTGCTCAGGGACTGGACGTAGGACTCCTAAGGAGAGGAGGTCCGAACCAGGATAATCCTTGTGTTGTGTGATGTCTTCTTGTGTGTTTGATATTTAAACTAACAGTCACTAACCTCCTTCGAAGAACGTTTGTGTGAATGTGTTTAGTTACAGGTATCTTCTAGATTATTTTTTAAAAAGACCCATTCACCCCCCCCTCTGGGCTCGTCAACTGGGCAACATTCAAATCTAAAAAAAAAAAAAATCTTATGACCATCTCCATTGCCTGTGCTGGTAATTATAGACACCACGTGTGGAGAAAGTGGTGGATCTGATTTTTTATATTTTTAATTTTTTAAAAAATTTTAAATCTAAAAAGATGTCGGATGATGTTATTGACTGATCCACTGAATAAAATTATTTGAGTAATTTTATTTTACAAAATCAACTACCAAGGATGCCAACCGCTGTTAGGAGATTTGAATTTTTTAGATTTCTTAAAACCCCAAACCCCACACGTAGAGGACTTAAAATTAAATGTAATGGCAAGTCATGTAATATTCATCAACTACCAAGGATATTTCTGATATACCATCTCCTATCTGTTACCACACTTCACGTTTTCCATCTATTTTGGACTGAAAATTATTCTAGGACAGAAAAGGACCGGACATTATAATTTTTACTTGTCTAGACTAGAAATTAACTAACCCACTCTACTTGGATTGATAGTCAAATTCTCGTTTTGTTTTCTTACATCTCAATGTGATGGTTTAGACCACCACCCTAAAGACCAAAGAATCAGGTTCGAAACTCGAAAGGCACGTGGAAAATCTTTTGAAAATCCTCACAAGAGTGTTGTGCGCTCCCCCTAATCTCCTTATTGCCTAAAAAATCACCCTAAACAGCATCGAAACGCCCTCGACTCATGTTTGTCTGACGTTCATCGTCGTGCCTCCTAATTGAGTGTTGGTGGAGTGAATCTATTCTCTACTTCTGATAGTGGGTGAACTCTCCCATCAGTCTATAAGCAAAGTTTTTATTAACATACTAGTTGGTACTCACCTTATTTGCAATTCGCAATCTGGTATTAGAGTCAAGTTGTTCGTATCCAAGTTATTTGTGTCTTTCTTTGAGCCCACAAAGTCACACGGGACGAGATTTTCTCGTTATCAAAAAAAAAGTTATTTATGTCTTAGTTCGTATTAAAGATCATATCTAATATTTATATTTGAATTTTCTTGTGTTACAAATTCAACATATATATATTATGTATATAATAAACTGTCAAAGTCAATTAAATGTCAAAGTCGACCAAAAATCAAAGCAGAAAACGGAGCGCCGAGCTCGTCTCTCCAACAACAAATCAGTTGAGAAATGTATCATATCATTGTCATAAATGCCTCCGAAAGGATTTCACTATATTTTTATACTTTTATTTTAAAATAATAAAAATAAATTTTAAACTAATCATTAAATTATCACGTCGATAAATTGATAATCCAAGATTCCAAAGACCGGATGAGATTTTAACTGCGATATCGACATTGGCAATAAGCATACTAATTTTGACATTGACATTGTCAATGACAGAAGAAAAAATAAAATTTCTTGCCGCCTAAACATTAATAGACTGACCCTAAAAATCTTTCACCCGCTACTCGCAGTCCCCTCACCGCGTTGTAGTCCCACCGCCGGTGCGACCCCAACTCACCGGCGGCTCTGCCATATATAGCTCCGCTGCCACCACAAAAACTCTACCAGCTCCAAACCGCGCCGCCCCCGTCACAACCGTGCCACCCCCGCCACAGGCAAGCTGCCCCTGCCACAACCTCGACGGGGTCCCTGCACAGCCCTGCCAATCCGCCTCACTGCCACCATTGGCCACAGCTCCGCCGCCTCTGCCATGGCCCTGTCGCCCATTGCACAGATTGGTAGGTTCTTGCAGATCCTCACACTGACCCACCTCGCCGCCGCCAATTGGCCACAGCTCTATAGCCCCATCCACAGCTCTGCCACCCCCGCCACAGCCCCGTCGGCGCCTGCACAGGCCCACCAGCCACTACACAGACACAGCCGGTCGCTACACAGCGCTGTCGACCTACCCCGCCGCCGCCCCCTCGCCCTCCCACGCCACAGCTCGCCGGCCCCAAGGCAGGCTCCCCCCTTCACAACCCGGCTGGCCGAGCCTAAGGGACCAGCGGCCCAGCCCAGCTTGCCGCCGACCCACTTTTTCCGCCAGTACCAATGGGCCCAGCCCCCCAACTGGAGGCCGACCCACGCTATCCGCCGGCACAAGCGGCCCCAACCCAATAGTGGAGATGACGCCCGCGGCCACCACAGTTCACAATAAGCACATATCATCTAAGACTTCACACCGAGGTTTAACTATCACACTAGCAGAGCAAACTCGATCCGAGTTATTGGGGACATATTAACTGCGGTATTAGAGGATATGGGACGACACACATTTCTATGCATGTGGGCTCTCCGTCAATTGATGATATCTTAGTGCTCGGGACACAGCAAGACACAGTTAAATACATAATTTGAGGTTCAGACTAAACATCATGTGCAGTGTTGTAGTCGTGGTCATCCTTTTGGTTGAAAATTTAGAAGAGTCAAGAAGAGATGGTTTCCTCAATTCTTTTGATATTTATACTTCTTACATACTTTGGTGTTAAACTTTTTGAATAGATCGGACATGTTGTTTATAAGCATATGTTTGGACATGTTGTTCGTGAATCATGGTTGGCCGTACCGCCGGATTCGATCGGAATGAGTTTCTATTGAGAAGGTACGGATCGATCCGTACTGTATTGATACACAACATTTTTTTTAAACTCTAGAAAAATTGATCGATCGAACGATATATATCGGTCGACCGTTGAGGTGTGGAGCTCTGGCTGAGGTTCACTGGGACTTTCGGTCGACCAAAACATAGAGATCGATCGACCGTTTAGTTTTGGAGCTCTGGTTGCGGTTCACTGACTCTTTCGGTCCACCGAAACACAGAGATCAGTCGATCGAAAGTCAGTTTCAATCGATTTTCGCATGTGTTCAAAACCACAATGAATTTGGCATATTTTGCTGCAAACTTAACACACAAATTAGACCTCAAAAGTAGATATAACAAATCAAACATTTGGGTCATCAATATGAACATAAATTAGGGTTTTGTGATCTTATCAACATGAACAACAATTACTATTTTGTGATCATCAACTTATGCAGAGCTCAACACCAATCTTTTGTGTTGTAACCACCATCCATTATCTTAGCCATCTATAAGAAGAAATAAAATTCACATTAAGCCAACAATGAAGGAACAACTACAACCATATAATATAGAATCTAATACCTTATCTAGTTATCTTTGTCTTTTTGTGTATGTATATCCACATAACTTTCGTAATATGAAACATAACTTTCATTTCCAAACAACCTCACATTATATGTTCGTGTCACAAACTGGACATATTTCCCGTAAGACATGTATTGTTCATATGTCTCATGATACATATGTTGATATTTTCTATATTATCTTGTTCCCTTACGTACAATTGTCGGCCCAGGTGATGAAAGAATGGAAACATTTATAGATGAACCACCATATCCAAATTGATGTCCATACCCATCAATACCCATATTGCATTGCATATGGATCTAGTTGCCCCTCCCCTGAATAGAAGTTGCTGCCTATAACAATATCATCATCTAAGTCAACTTCATTATCAAAACCATGAGTCTGCATCGCTGGTGCATGTTTGGCACCCCCTGGCTTCTTGACAAAGATCACTCTAAGCTCAAAATCACTCTAAGCCAAGGTGTTAAAGAAGAAGAAGATGGATGTAGCGCCGCGCATTTTTCGGATCCTCGCGGATCCCTGTTTAGCGAGTTTGGTGGCCAGTGTATGGCCTATTAGTTCGTGTTTCAAGTGTTTGCGCATAGTTGTGAGGCTTGGTGGGCTGGCAGTTGGGCCCAAAGCGCTCACAGGTCTTGTACTTGTGAACGCGACAAGGGATTGCGTCGCATTCTAAACGCGACGGCCCTGGTGGTCGCGTTCATGTTACCGTTGTTTGGTGGTCTTCGTCTGCATGGCTACTGCGTGTCGTGCGCTGGGCAGTCAACTGACGTCGGCCTTGGGAAGGCGATGGCCACCTACGTCGCGTTCAAGTCGCGACGTAGGGATGCGTCGCATTCTTAACCGCCGGGTGTTTTTAAGTTAGCTCTGGCTGGACAGAGCTGGGGGAAGCTCTGCTCGGCCAGGAGGAGCTGCTGCGGAGCTCTCTCTGGCGATTCGGCATTTTGGCGTGGATTTCGGCGCGCTCTCGCCGCGAGGACGTTGTGTGGAGCAGGGGAGACGCCATGCCGTGTCCGATTTTTGCGTTCTTCGTGGAGGTAGGGAGAATCCACCTTGTTTCGTTGTGTGGATTGCATGAATTGCATGTTTAATTGGTTTTTGGCGTTAAGAATAATAGATACCATGTTAGGGTATTCATTAAAGCATGAAAACTGGAAATTAAACATGGTTTACATAGTTTGGGGTGGTAATCTGGAGTGAGCAGTCCAGATTAGGGTTTCTGTCTGCGAAGGCGACGGAACCCCCTGTCGCGACAAGGTCGCGACAGACCGACCCGTCACGTTAAGGTATGCGATCGCGACATGTGGGGGTGTCGCGATAAGAAGGCGATAGACCCTTCTGTTGCGACCAGGTCACGACAGGCAGACCCATCGCGTTAGGATTCTCTAACGCGACATATCAGGTGTCACGATCTGAATGCGACAGTACCCCACGTCGCGACCTCAGCCGTGAGGTCATTTTATGCATGTTTTCAAGGTACGATTATCCGATTATTTGTTAAGTGTTGTGCATGGCACCGGTTTGTGGTGCGTTGGCACTCGTAGCACTCGTAGAGCATGCTGCTCACGAGGTGAGCATGTTTTTAAGTGGTCAGTGTATCACTTGTGTTGTGGTGTTTACGTGGTTTGGGTGTGTGCATGGCACACACATTGTCTTGGTGTAACTTTTATGGTACATCGTGATGGTTGGGTAGTGAGGTTTCAACGTGAACCTAGCCTCAGTCATGGAACGTCTTTTATAGACTGATAAAGATGGTTTAATTAGTGTTGTTTGAGTAAAGTTAAGGGTTAGTGTATGATTCTTATACATTGTGTTTATGTGGCTACGGAGGCCATGAGATGACCAATGACAGGCCGAGTTGTTAATGTTTAATGTGATTCGTGGATATGTCTGTGTAGGTTAGCTTGTAGGTCACGAGTGACCAGGACAAGCTACCCTTCACATGTGTACTGGTTTGTGATAAAGAGTAAATGTATGCATATAAATATCGTGGTTTGAGCTTGCCGAGTTTGGTGGTCTGGCGCCAGTTCCAGAATACCTCTGCAGTCAGGTACCCCAGGTTCTGTGTGAGCTAGGCACGTGTGTTTGTTGTGCTCGAGGTTTCTCCCAATACTTGTGTTGTACCGTTGGGGTCTGTGTCATCTGTCCTGGACACCCTCACTCATGTGTTTGAGTTGTACGTCTGGCTAAGTGAGAGACGACAGAGGGCAGCGACTTGTGTTTGTGGGTATGCAGTCGCTTGTAGTGCGCTCGTAGTTGGGGGTACGGACATCAGTAGTAGACACTGGTCCCCAGCTAGTCCTGCTTTCCAGTGCCTCACTTTAGGGAGCTTAGGTCAGAGTCCCTAAAGGTGCTAGGCATGGGCCTACAGTTGTGTTTGGTCTGCAGGTGTGGTGTTGGTTGGTCTCCACTGTTCTTTGGCTTGTGCTTGTGGAGCAGCAGTTGGACTTTCGTTTGTGACTGCGAGACTAAGAGGTAGTTCTTGTGTTGTGTTCTCCGGGTTGGATACTGGCGTCATGAACCAGTAGTACGTTCCCATGTAGTGGCGTCGTTCCTTCCGACTCGTGCTTTACCTGTGGTGTAGGCTTGTGAGTGTCGACTCACCATTGTGGTTTTACCCGTTGAGGTGTGCCCTGGTGTTAGCGCGGTTGTAGTTTTGGTTGGTGAGCAGAGACTCACTGGTTGTGGTTTGACTCTTGTGGTATGCCCTGTTGTTGGCACAGTTGAGTCAAGGTTTTGCTTGTGATAGAGTGCCTTGTGATGGCACTAGTTCGGTTGTGGTTTCCGTAGTGGTACCTCGTGATAGTAGGTACCCATACCCTATGTGGATAGTGCTTTGTGGTGGTACGTTACCTACTAGTCTTTTCAGGTGTTGAAGTGGAGCTGTGCTCCGTGGAGGTCGTGTTGTAGGACCTTCCACTTACTATAATGTACCCTGGTAAGGGTAGCCTTTCATTGTATTGTGATTTTGGGGTATGGTGGACTAGCTTCTGGTTAGCAATCCTTTACTCTTGCGTTGAGGTTTCAGTGTTGGTACCTAGTGATAGTAGGTACCTGTGGTACGTTATGTACCAACCTTTCTAGTGTTACGATGAACCGTGTTTTTGTGGAGGTCGTGAGGTGTGACCTTCCACACGTGTTGTTTGGAGTACATTTCTGATTGTGGTTCCAATGTGTGCAAGACTTGGCATGTTGATGCTAGTTCGTTACCCTACCTGGGTAGTTTGCTTGCGAGACTTGTAGCCGAGGCAATGGTTTGCCTGTGAGACTTGGAGCCTGGGCAGTGGTTTTCCAGTGACGCTTGAGGTTGAGGTATTCCCAGTGATTGGGCGGACTAGTAGTGTTGCGCTAGTCCTGTTGTTACCCTTACTTTCCGAGGTTTATGTTAATTGATATGTTTATATTAATTGTTGATTAATTAAAGTTTAAGTAAGTAGGATGTGGTTGGCTATTTGTGTGGCCAGACCCTTCGAGGTTGAGGTCTCTTCTATTTAGTTGTTGTGTTTTTGGGTGGTCCCTACTGAGCCTGTGACTTGTTGAGGCTCACTCCCCTACAGTTCCTTTCAAGGCTTGCCGTGTGTTTGGCTTGTAGCGGCGTTGTGGCAGACTTGTACCACCAGTAGTAGTGTAATAGTCAGTGTTGTGTGAGCTTATGCTCCCTCGGGGTATGCCCTAGGTAGTTGTATTTTTTAAATGGACATGTAATAATGTAGTGGGACAGTTGTACAAATATGTGAACAGATATGAGCACATGTACTTTCTTGTGTCTTATACTGTTATGGTTTGTCTTTTATATTCTTACTGGACACGTGTGTGAGATATCCCTTGCCAGACTTCGGTCCGTTCGCGGGAGACGGATCTGGATATGGAGCCTTATTGGGCATAAATATCCAGGGCCGTTACAGTTGGCATCAGAGCAATGGTCCAGTTAGAATATGAAAAGACATTGAGAGTACAATGTCCCAATACATGGATTAATGTCCACTGCTGGTAGTAAGTCTGTGGTTTTGTGTTGGTTAAAGTGATATTTATCTGAGTCTTTTTCTGTAAAACGTGTTTATGTGTTGAGAATTTGGTAGTCGTTAGCAGTTGTTAAAAGTTGATATGATTAGAGGTGGTATAATCTGTGTGATTATACCAGTGTGTTAGTTTGTGATAGAAAGGTGTGGTTGTTAAAGATTCACAGTTAAAGAAATTGAGGAGATTAATAAGTTTAGATATGGAATACAGTAAGTGAGTTTTAGTGAGATACAGAGTTAACAGAGATAGGTATATGGTAATGAAGTGATGAGGAATAGATCAGTGTGTGTCAGAAATGATTAGATGTGCAGATTATAGTTGAGAACCTCAGTAGAGGTATTGTGGAATTAGAGATCTGAGTCTGATGATATCAAGAAACAGTATGAATGATAATGTGATTAGTGCTATGAAGAGCTTGTCATGATTAAGTAAGGCAGATCAGCTTTAAAAGAGGTACTGGTATATAGAAGAGCAGTGATTTATGGCAGATAGATTAAGTGTGCCTGAGATTAGAAATTTGAGAAAGGTGTTGTTATGAATAAGGATGGTAATAGGAAGTTTGATATGAGGAGTCGTATAAATATGTACAAAAAGGATCAGTTGAATAGAGAGAAAGAAAAGAAGAATCAGTGTGCAGTTAGATTTTATGAGAATTGCACAAGAGAAATATTTAGTTGATGAATGGCAGATTATGAGAATTCTTCAGAAAGAGTTATTAAAGATTGTTGTGCTAAAGACAAGATTAGTGAAAGTTAGTAATTATGAGCCCTTTGAGAAAAATCAAAGTTAAAGTTAAGTATATTGGAATGAGTTTAAGCTAAGTGAAATAAAGTGGAAAGAGGTGTATTAATGGAAAAGCAGTTAAGAAATATTGAGTTGAGAGAAACAGTAAGGCAGATTGTGATATTTATGATATTTGAGAAAAGAGCAATTAATGGAATAAGGGAAGCAGACAGAGCAAGTTGTTATATTTAAAGAGATTGGTATTCAAATTTGAGTTTTTGCAGTATTTTAAAGAAAGATGACTAGATACCAGAAAGATTTATAGTATGAATGGTACAGTAAGATTAGTCAGACAACAGAATAAATAAGAGAAATATTTTGCAGAAAAGATGTTATGATTAAAATGATTGGCAGTTTAGATAAAGAAGAGATATGGATTAAATAAAGAAAGAATGTAGTAGATGATGAAGTGAATAAGATCAGATGAGTCAGAAAATGTTCAGTCAGAGTTTACATATCGGTGCAAAGAAAATGATTTAATTAAACAGAAATGGACTGTTAGTAAGATATTCCAGAATTTGGTGCAGGAGTAGGAGCAGATTAATAAAGAATATTTGGAAAGGTTATGCAATAAAATTATGAGATTAGCCAGAGAATGTTAGTAAAGCAAAAAGGTATATAAAGAGCACATCATGTCAATAGCAGTTTAGCAGATCATAAATTGCAGTAATTTCTTCAGCATAAATTAATTGAATAAGATAATTTGAGAAGCAGTTAAAGTTAGAAATGAATTCAGTTGAAGTCAAAGAAAGTAATTGAAAGCAATAATGCGAACAGAAATTGTGAAATATTTTACAAAGGCAAAATGTCCAGTGTGATCAGAGTATCAGAGTAGCACAGCAGAAGCAAAGAAGATTTAATATTCACAGATTGTTCAAGGTTTGCTTGAATAAGGAAAAAGTGAAAAGTTTTGCGTAATGGAATAAGGAACAGAGGTTATTCTGATTTTTAATCAGGGATGATTTAAAGCGGTATGAGCAGAACAATATGAAAAGGCAGGAAATGTAAAAATGGTGATTGAATTTCTTTGAAAAGTTAGCAGTTACGAATGTAAATGCAGATGAGGCAGGATAACAACAAGCAGTGATAAATAGAAAAAGAAAATGACACCAAAAAATCCAAGAATTTAGAAAGATTATGGCATGGTAAAGTATTACAATGTAAGATATTCGAGAAAAGTGAAGCGGTCCCGAAAGAAATGTTGCAAACACAACCGGAAAATTATGGAAGTAGGTTGAGTCCAAGGAGATAAAGCGCCAACCGCAGGGTAGAATTGTTTATAATCGAAAGGTAAGGAATGGTAAATTGAATCCACGAAATAAAGTGGTTGTGGAATAAATTAAAAAGGTAGGAAAGGCAGAACAAGCATGGAAATGAACAAATGGATCAATCAGCACAGATGGTTTGATGGAAAGATGCGAAGGAAGTGTATCCTACTTGTTCTGTATATGGCTTTCTTTCTTTTTAGGTAATAGTCTGGCTTTTTGTGATTTGTTGTGAATGTCGAGGACGACATTTCTTTTTACGTAATAGTAATGTAACGTCGCACTTTTTTGGATCCTCGCGGATCCCTGTTTAACGGGTTTGGTGGCCAGTGTATGGCCCATTAGTTCGTGTTTCAGGTGTTTGCGCGCGGTTGTGAGGCTTGGTGGGCCGGCAGTTGGGCCCAAAGCGCTCATAGGTCTTGTACCTATGAACGCGACAAGGGGTTGCATCACGTTCTGAACGCGACGGCCCTGGTGGTCACGTTCATGTTACTGTTGTTTGGCGGTCTTCGTCTGCATGGCTGCCGCGTGTCGTGCACTGGGCAGTCAGCTGACGTCGGCCTTGGGAAGGCGACAGCCACCTACGTCGCGTTCAGATCGCGACATAGGGATGCGTCGCGTTCTTAACCACCGAGTGTTTTTAAGTTAGCTCTGGCCAGACAGAGCTGGGGGAAGCTCTGCTCGGCCAGGAGGAGCTGCTGCGGAGCTCTCTCGGGCGATTCGACATTTTGGCGTGGATTTCGGCGTGCTCTCGCCACGAGGATGTCGTGTGGAGCGGGGGACACGCCGTGCCGTGTCCGATTTTTGCGTTCTTCGCGGAGGTAGGGAGAATCCACCTTGTTTCGTTGTGTGGATTGCATGAATTGCATGTTTAATTGGTTTTTGGCGTTAAGAACAGTAGATACCATGTTAGGGTATTCATTAAAGCATGAAAAGTGGAAATTAAATGTGGTTTACATAGTTTGGGGTGGTAATCCGGAGTGAGCAGTCCGGATTAGGGATTCTATCTGCGAAGGCGACGGAACCCCCTATCGCGACAAGGTCACGACAGGCCGACCCGTCGCGTTAAGGTATGCGATCGCGACATGTGGGCGTGTCGCGATAAGAAGGCGACAGACCCTTCTGTCGCGACCAGGTCGCGATAGGCAGACCCGTCGTGCTAGGATTCTCTAACGTGACATATCGGGGTGTCGCGATCTGAATGCGACAGTACCCCATGTCGCGACCTCAGCCGTGAGGTCTTTTTATGCATGTTTTCAAGGTACGATTATCCGATTATTTGTTGTGTTGTGCATGGCACCGGTTTGTGGTGCGTTGGCACTCGTAGCACTCGTAGAGCATGCTGCTCACGAGGTGAGCATGTTTTTAAGTGGTCAGTGTATCGCTTGTGTTGTGTTGTTTACGTGGTTTGGGTGTGTGCATGGCACACACATTCTCTTGGTGTAACTTTTATGATACATCGTGATGGTTGGGCAGTGAGGTTCTAGCGTGAACCTTGCCTCAGTCATGGAATGTCTTTTATAGACTGATAAAGATGGTTTAATTAGTGTTGTTTGAGTAAAGTTAAGGGTTAGTGTATGATTATTATACATTGTGTTTATGTGGCTACGTACGGAGGTCATGAGATGACCAATGACAGGCCGAGTTGTTAATGTTTAATGTGATTCGTGGATATGTCTGTGTAGGTTAGCTTGTGGGTCATGAGTGACCAGGACAAGCTACCCTTCACATGTGTACTAGTTTGTGATAAAGAGTAAATGTATGTATATAAATATCATGGTTTGAGCTTGCTGAGTTTGGTGGTCCGGCGCCTGTTCCGGAATGCCTCTGCAGTCAGATACCACAGGTTCTGTGTGAGCTAGGTACGTGTGTTTGTTGTGCTCGGGGTTTGTCCCGTTACTTGTGTTGTACCGCCGGGGTCTGTGTCGTCTGTCCTAGACACCCTCACTCATGTGTTTGAGTTGTACGTCCGACTGAGGGAAAGACGACAGAGGGCAGCGACTTGTGTTTGTGGGTGTGAAGTCGCTTGTAGTGCGCTAGTAGTTAGGGGTACGGACACCAGTAGTCGACATTGGTCCCCAGCTAGTCCTATTTTCCAGTGCCTCACTTTATGGAGCTTAGGCCAGAGTCCCTAAAGGTGCCAGGCATGGGCCTGCAGTTGTGTGTGTCTGCAGTGTGGTGTTGGTTGGTCTCCACTGTTCTTTGGCTTGTGCTTGTGGAGCAGCAGTTGGACCTTTCGTTCGTGACTACGAGACTGAGAGGTAGTTCTTGTGTTGTGTTGTCCGGTTTGGATACTAGAGTCATGAACCAGTAGTCCATTCCCGTGTAGTGGCGTCGTTCCATCCGACTCGTGCTTTGCCTGTGGTGTAGGCTTGTGAGTGTCGACTCACCGTTGTGGTTTTACCCGTTGAGGTGTGCCCTGGTGTTAGCGCGGTTGTAGTTGTGGTTGGTGAGCAAAGACTCACTAGTTGTGGTTTGACTCTTGTGGTATGCCCTGTCGTTGGCACAGTTGAGTCAAGGTTTTACTTGTGATAGAGTGCCTTGTGATGGCACTAGTTCGGTTGTAGTTTCCGTAGTGGTACCTCGTGGTAGTAGGTACCCATACCCTACGTGGATAGTGCTTTGTGGTGGTACGTTGCGTACCAGTCTTTTCAGGTTTTGAAGTGGAGTTGTGCTCCGTGGAGGTCGTGTTGTAGGACCTTCCACTTACTGTAATGTACCCTGGTAAGGGTAGCCTTTCGTTGTATTGTGATTTTGGGGTATGGTGGACTAGCTTCTGGATAGCAGTTCTGTTACCCTTGCGTTTGAGGTTTCAGTGTTGGTACCTAGTGATAGTAGGTACCTGTGGTACATTGTGTACCAACCTTTCTAGTGTTACGATGAACCGGTGTTTTTGTGGAGGTCGTGAGGTGTGACCTTTCATACGTGTTGTTTGTACGTTTCCGATTGTGGTTCCAATGTGTGCAGGACTTGGCATTTTGATGCCAGTTCGGTTACCCTGCGTGGGTAGTTTGCCTATGAGACTTGTAGCCGAGGCAATGGTTTGCCTGTAAGACTTGAAGCCTGAGCAGTGGTTTGCCAGTGAGGCTTGAGGTTGAGGTATTCCCAATGATTGGGCGGACTAGTAGTGTTGCGCTAGTCCTGTTGTTACCTCTTACTTTTCGAGGTTTACGTTAATTAATATATTTATATTAATTGTTGATTAATTATAGTTTAAGTAAGTAGGATGTGGTTGGCTCTTTGTGTGGCCAGTGAGACCCTTCGAGGTTGAGGTCTCTTATGTTTAGTTGTTGTGATTTTTGGGTGGTCCCTACTGAGCATGTGACTTGTTGAGGCTCACTCCCCTACAGTTCCTTTCAGGGCTTGCCAGTGTTTTGGCTTGCAGCGGCGTTGTGACAGATTTGTACCACAAGCAGTAGTGTAGTAGTCAGTGTTGTGTGAGCTTGTTCTCCCTTGGGGTATACCCCAGGTAGTTGTACTTTTTAAATGGACATGTATTAATTTAGTGAGACAGTTGTACAAATATGTGAATAGATATGAGCACATGTACTTTCTTGTGTTTTATACTGTTGTGGTTTGTCTTTTATATTCTTACTGGACACGTGTGTGAGATATCCCTTGCGAGACTTCGGCATAAAGATCCCACAAAATTCTGTAAGAAAAAATGAACTCTTACCTATAGTTGGAGGTGTTGGGTGGGAGGGGAAATGGGGGAAGAGAAAGGGGTTACTTAGGGGGGATCCGACCGGACCTCTGTGGATCCAATCGCGGTAAAATTCGAACGGATCGATCGCTTGCTCGTACTATCGCGGGTAGTTTCGACCCTGACGACTCAACTTGCTAGTGCTCGTGAATGCCCGACACATGTTGGATTGGTTGTACTGTTGCAGTACACAGTGGTATGACCAACCTTCGTGAATTGACAAGTTAATTCTTTTGAACAGATTGGAACATGTTATTTCTAAACATATATTGATCAGGTTGGGCATGTTGTTGATAAATTCACTGTTAATTTCTTGACTAATTGGATGTGTTGTTTTTACATTGACAGGTTAATTTCTTTGAACTTGGTATCTTCTATTGTGAGATTGGCAGGTTATTTGGTTTGGACAGCAGGAAATTGTGAGATTAGTAGGTTCATGTATTAGGTAGGCAAAATCATTTTTGCGAGATCAACTGGTTAATGTGCTTAAACATATGAACATTGTTTTGGTGACATTAACACATTTTTTAAGAAAATCAGGTTCATGTTTAGATGAGTCGCTTCATATATATAGGGTTTGAGAGACTCGCAATTTTAGAAGATGCGAACCTTTAGAGGGACGGTAAAGTTAGAAGTTTTTTTTTGTGTGTGTGGGGGGGGGGGGGGTTGTAGTAGGGTAATTTGAGAATTATTTTTATTATTTTGAGAATAAAATATTAAAATATAATTATTTTAATAAAAATCATAAAAAGATACTACGGCAGGTAGAAACCATCAGAAAATTGGAAGAAACATCGGAAATCAGAAGAGAGAGAGAAGAAAAAAAACAACTCCAGAGTGACGGTGTTGCTGCGAACTCTCCTTAGACAATTTGGTTTAATCCAAATAATTCAACAAACCATCTGACTAGTCACAACCGCTGATCAGAAGCAAATCATTGGTGTGAGTTTGCCACAGCAAATACCACAGATTAGACTCTTCCCAAACAGCAAGTCTCATCTGGTTCCAACAACAAGACGAGTTCCAGAGGTGAACCAACTGATGCACATCTAACAACATCGAGCAGGCAACATTTAGAAAAGACGGACAACAAAGAAAAACAGGAACGCCAATCCCATCTCATCATTGAAACTTTGGAATACCATTGTGTTGCATACTGTTTACTCTAGCTGTGTTAGAAAGGAACAAGAAAACCAGGGAAACAAATTAAGCATCACCCATCTGCCCAACCACCCAGGGAGAAGACGTAGACTAGAACCAGCCATCATATGCATGTCGCTAGATTACTACTGCATATACATCTACTGAACTGAAGTTTTCACGACACAAAAAGGTTGGAACTTTCTCACGGATCAATCTGAACAAAGCAGCCGACCCTTGGAATTCATCTCCAACTTCCCAAACCTCCTTTGTTAAGAAAAAATAGATATATAGAGAGGAAATTTGAGGAAAAGGAGACCAACCATGTAGAAGAAGAAAACCCACCCTCTGAAAACATCAGGTGTTCCTTCTACAGGCCTCAGCGAGACTGGCCTTCTCCATCGGGTGAAACCTGACGCTACTGCAGACCACGGAACTCTAACATGTCAAGGCGGGTCGAGCCGAAGCAAGCACCGGAGTCCCTCGGTGGCCAGGTCCATCCCGTTCCCCGCATCCTTCTTGACGAAGAACGACGCAGGGAAAGGAAGGGAGCTCGGGGACGGAGAGGCGAGAAAGCCCAAGTCGGCGTCAAGGGACGGCTCCCCACCCGCGAGAGGCGTCTGCTTCGGCAGGATCTCCGGATCGGGCCCCAGCCTGACCGTGGAGCACAGGGCCAGATCGCCGTCGCGAACCGCCGCCGGCGGTTCCTTCACCGGCTCGCCACGCTTCAGGAAGGCGACCTCCTCCACGACGAGCTTCTTCCCGGGGGACTTCGCCGCCACCGGGCGCCGGGGCTCGGAGCTTCCGCCTAGGCGAGCCGACCGGGCTGGAGCAGAACGATTCCTGCGGCCGTTCTTCTGGCTGCCACGGGAGGGCGCGGATGGGGAAGGGAGAGATGTGCGCCCGCAGGGAGCGCTGTCGCCGGTGCCCCGGCAGGCCTTCGCCGGGGAGGGGGGAGGGAGAGGGGCGGGTTGAGGGCGGTTCGCCGGGCAGCGGCGGTGTCGGAGCACCTGGGTGGCCATCGTAGAAGCAGAAAGAGGAGATAGCTAGACTCTCCCTTTGTTGGCCCTCTTGCGAAAGCGGACGACGACGATAGATAAGGACAAGGTTGTTGGTAAAGAGTGCCACATTTATAGGAGGAGGGCGCCGACCCGGTTTGACGTTTTGCACACGTGGCAGATGGCGAAACGACCGGATGATTAGGGTGGGTCGTGGGATCTGGAATTACCGAATTACCCCGGATTTTGGTCACACCAAGGGCCGGGAGATGGTTAACCAACTCATGCCATGTGTAGCTTAATTATGGGTGGTTTAATTTAAAATTAATTTTTTTTTTACTTTGAGAATAAAAATTGGGTTGGGTAGGTTCTCTTGGGTTGGATAATAAATACAAGTATTCATATATTTTACGAGAAAACTAATAAACTAATATTAAAAAAATGTGATATATGTTAAGAAAATCAAAAATAATTTACTCAATTTATCCACCTCTACTCAATCTCAAGAGGTGGGGTAGAGTTATCTCTGAGTAAGAGAGTTTACTCATGATACTCGAGATTAATGTCTCCCTTTGTCAAATAAAAAAATGAGTTATTCAACTGTAACAATTACTTTACCCAGGGGTAACTCAATAGCCGCAAATATTTGTTCGATTTCTAGTCAGATTCAATGTCTCATAGAACAACTATTTTTCCCCTGCGAATGACCTGTTTCAAAATTATTTTAGATCCATTTTAAAAGTAAAATCTATCTTTTCTCCTTTCTCACAGTGATATCATCTTGTAAGCTAACTATTTTATAATACAATCACTTTCTCAAGTTTTATCTATGTCAATAAATAATCTTAAAGTATAATCACTTTTTTCCCTCTCCCACTCTTTCCTCGTATCATCGTATGTACAAAGATATATGAGGAGTAAAAACGTGGTCACAACCTATCAAATTAAGTCTAATTCCAAATTAGAACCCACGGAGGAGAACCTGACTAACCAGACTGCACTTCTTGATGATATAGGGCGAATCCAAAATAATCTCAAAGTAACGAAAACATGAATAATGTGTAATTGCCACCAGGGGCGGACCTACGTTATGCAGGGGGGAGGCATGGCTCCCCCATAATTTTTACTTCTTAGATATTTTAATAAGATAATAATTGATAATTTAATTATTTATATTTTGAGCCCCTCTATTTTTTTATTTGTACATCTTCTTATTTTAGGTCCCTTTTATATTTTGTTCTATGTCTACCCCTGATCGCCACCCAAATTGTTGAACCATTTTAATATTTTATCATTTTATTTTAGTGATAACAAAATTTATAATTAACTAAAATATCATTAATATATTTTATATCATGTTTCTCTTATGAATACAATATATTCTTACATTATCATTCAGATTTACACTGAGTTTCAACTTCGTCATGCATATTTTATCATGATCAATCGAAGTTTACTTCATCATACGAAGTTACTTTTGTATATCCAAAGTTCATTCATCATATTCGAAACTAGTACTTCGTCATGCTTGTTTTTGTCTTGATCAGTCGAACTCTCACTTCGGCATATCTGAAGTTCACTTCGTCATATACGAAGTTAACTTCGTCATATCAAAACTATATACGAAGTTCACTTCGACTGACTGCGTATTTCAGCTTCCCGACAACGTTAATTTCTGTTTATCGAAGTTCACTTCATCATATCTGAAGTTACACTTTGTCATATCTGAAACTTTATTTCGACTGACGGCGTTATATCTTAGCCAGTCGAAGCAGTCTACTTCGACCAACCATGTTGTATTTTGTCCAGTTGAATTGTCATATCGATTGTTGAACATCTTAACATCGATTGTCTTTATAAAATATCGATTGCTTCCATATTTCATATTGATTGCTGTTATAATATACCGATTGATGAACATCGATTGTCGATTCATTTCATATCAATTTTAGTTATTTCATATCAATTTCTGTTAAGTTTCACATCGATTGAAGAACACTTAAATGCTTTGATGTTTACATGATTTCAAACATCTGTGGCGCCAAATGAAAATTCAAATAAGTCTTCAAATCCATAAGATATTCATGATGTGTACCTTCTATCTTATCAGGGTAGGTAAGAAAAAGAGTCAACAAAAAATAAGGACTAAAAGGACTCCTTCATTGTGCTAAAAAGCAAAGACCTTACCTAACATATATGAATGACAGCAGAAATCACGGACCTCTGCACCTAAGAGGTATGGGCTATCTATCAGAATACTTTTGAAGTCTAATGTCCTCTTCCATGCATTAAATGTTTGCAGGAGTCTAGTTTTCACATGAAGAATCCATTAAGACTCATGCAAGCATTCGTTAACTCGAAGGAGAGTAGAAGAAGAAGAGAGCCAAGAAACTCCAATGGCCATCTGTCAACGGAACTCTTCATCTCTCCATAAAAGAGAGAAGCAAAAGCATAAGAAGACTAAGAGCCTTCCTGAAAATCCTTCTAAAAGAGTGTACTCCAGCGAGAAGCCTCAACGCCACACACACTCAAAGTAAGAGAGAAAGAGCTAGAGCCCAAGAAGAAGTGTGCATGCAAACAACCATCTGAAGTCTTTAAGCATTCAAGCTTCTTTTCTCTCTTCACTCTCTCTGCGGTACATTGTAAATTTGGGGGAGAGTCTGTGAACTGAGAGTTTGAGTTCCTTAGTGTTTATCTTGTATAGCTCTCAATATGTTATTTCTTTTCAAAGAAAGACTTGTATCTAGCTGAAGGACTGTGTACAATGTTCCTCTTCCTATGTGAAGAGAAGGCCAGCGGGGTGCTAGTGGATTCTGTCCGGCTGTGGGACTGTACACAGTGTTCCCATTGGGTTAAGGGAAGAACCTAGCTGGAGTTGGTGTCAACAGAACCTAGCTCGGGGTTTAGTCTAATAGAAACCAAGTTGGGGTTTGTACCAATAGAACCGCCCTGGGGTTTGTTTCAGGAGGGTGGCTTCCTTGACTGTACCAGAGTGAGTTTCCTTCCTACTCAGAAAGGAAGAGGACCAGCAGAGAGCTGGAGGTTTGTATATCCTTGGGGGGATTATACCCTGGTTAGTGAAATCTCAAGATTTGCTTGGGGACTGGACATTGGTCTTTCATTTAAGAA